>BTHU01000003.1:31527320-32124820 GCA_036184795.1 Tokudaia tokunoshimensis
CGCTTACAGGTAACTCTGTGCTAGATGTGCCGTGGACCCAAATATGAAAATGACTGGCTATGTCTAAATAGGTTCCTAGTATTGTAACATGGTTAAACATGAGGCCTTGGAATGATGCTGCTTGAGTTTGGTGACTAGTTCCTCTTTTCTCCATCTCTAAGTTTTGGATTCTTTTTACTAGAAAATGAGAATATTAGTGTGGTTATACGATAATTAAATAGATAGTATATGGATAGTGTCTGGCATTGTGCCTGGGACTAAGTACATGCTCAGTAAACATTACTATCACCATCATGATAATGACTACTGTACTACTCTCACCATGTGTGAACTTACTAAGTGAATGTCAACTTCCAGATCACCAAGATTCCAGATCTGAGTAATGTAGTCAGACCTGTTACCTGCTGCCAAAGTTGCCATTTGGCACTGCTTTCTTGACCATAAGTGATTGGACTGGGCATTGGTACCCAAGAGTCAACGGTTTTGAGTTGTTTCCTTGTGGATGGATGTTAGAATAGAACTTTTGTCAACCCAGACAAAAAGCAGCCCATTGACAGAGCTTTGAGGCTAGGTCACCTACACAAACCCATGGCCATGCAAACTTTGTTACTTGGATCTCACGCCTCTACTTATGAGTTATACATATTTGTAACATATGCTTATTTACACCTTCCTTCAAGTGAGTGCAGCTCAGTGGACCCCACATCCCAGCCCCACAGCACCAAAATCTGTCTCCCCTCCCAAAAGCAATCTGTCTCAATGGTGTCCATGCATGGGGAATGGATGGGGTGGAGACGAATGAGTTGGCAGCATCCCCAGTTCCAACAAGACATTCCTTAAATATCACACGGACAGACTAGTGAGCTACTCAGCTATGACTCTTCATATTCCCCCTTATTAAGATTCAAGGTTATTTCAACACTGGAAATATAATTATACTGACAGTTTTATGAATATTCATTATTTAAGACAAGCTAGGTTTTTGACATACAGAAATCCTCTAATGAAGTGGCTTCAAAACAAAGACTTTTGTATCTTTCTCAGTTAGGAAGCTCAACATGGCAGTAATACCTTCTGTATGAGTTACTTCTCTAATGCCATGACTAAGGCGGTGTATAAAAGAAAGTGTTTAATTGGGCATTAGTTCCAGAGAGTTGGAGTCCATGATGGTGGTATGAAGGCATGGTAGCCGGAACTGCTGAGAGCTTACATCTCAAACCACAAGTAGAAGGCAGAGGGAACTTACTTGAATGACAGGAGTCATTTGAAACGTCAAAGCCTAGCCCCAGTTACATACTTCCTCCAGCAAGGCCATACCTCTTAATCCTCCCCAAACAGTCACCAACTGGGGACCCAGTATTCAAATATATGACCCTATGGAGTTCATTCTCATTCAAATCATTGCATTATACTCCTTGGTTTTCCTAGGCTCATGGCCATATCATAATAAAAAAATGCACTAACTCCAACTTCAAAGGTCCTCATAGTGTTTCACAGTTTTAACACTTTATAGCCTAAAGTTCAATGTCTATTGTGAGACTCAAGGCAATCTCTTAACTGTAAACCCCTTGTAAAATAAGAAAAAAAAAAGCAAATTACATACCTCCAATATACAAAGGCACAGGATTATATATTAGCATTCCAAAAGAGAGCATGTCTAAGTTTGAGTTTCCATTACTGTAACAAAACACTGTGACCAAAAGGCAAGTTGGAGAGGAAAGGGTTTATTTGGCTTACCCTTCCATATTGCTGTTCATCACTAAATGAAGCCAGGACAGTAACTCAAACAGGGATGGGACCTGGAGGCAGGAGCTGATGGAGGATTGCTGTTTACTGGCTTGCTCAGCCTACTTCCTTATAGTACCCAGAACCACCAGCCTGGGGATGGCACCAACCACAGTGGGTTGTGACCTCCCACATCAATCACTACTTTAAAAAGTTCCTTACAGCCAGATCTTATGGAGGCCTTTTCAACTGAGGTTTTTCTCCTTTCAAACAACTCTAGCTTGTGTCATGTTGAAATAAAATTAGCCAGCACAGGGGATGTGAGATACGGTGAGGAAATACTGGAAAAAGCAAATCTGAACCCTAACAGGGACAATTCAAAATCCCATTAGTGATCACTAACACCCCTATGACAGAGTTTTAGGATGTCCTCTCTGCCAAAAAATTAGTTCATACTTTTTAATTGAGCCTCAGAAACATTCTTAGGACAAGGTCAGAAAGTAGCCATGTTCTTTCCCCAAATAGTTCCTAATCCACTTGCTAATATGGTTCTCCTTTGAAACCACTTGAACTGGGTCTCTACAGTCCATTAATCTCAGAACTACTGTCCTCTAGGTTCCAGCTAAGACAGTCCACTAAGTTCTGCTTACATCATTCAAACATTTTTCTTATTCAGAGTCTCAAAGTTTTCCACATTCCTTCAAAAACCTGTATGTCCAGGCCTGTGACACTTCCTGGTATCATCTTCTGGATTAGTTAATTTTCTGTTGCTGGAATAAGACACAATGGTCATTCTGACTGGTGTGAGATGGAATCTCAGGGTTGTTTTGATTTGCATTTCCCTAATGACTAAGGATGATGAACATCTCTTTACATGCTTCTCAGCCATTAGATATTCTTCAGGTGAGAACTCTTTGTTTAGCTCTGTACCCCATTTTTTAATAGGGTTACTTGCCTCTCTGGAGTTTAACTTCTTGAGTTCTTTGTATATATTGGATATTAGCTCTCTGTCGGATGTAGGGTTGGTAAAGCTCATTTCCCAGTTAGTTGGTTGCCGCTTTGTCTTTTTGACAGTGTCTTTTGCCTTGCAAAAACTTTGTAATTTAATGAGGTCCCATTTGTCAATTCTTGATCTTAGAGCATAAGCTATTGGAGTTCTATTCAGGAAATTCTCCCCTGTGCCCATATGTTCAAGATTCTTCCCTAGTTTCCTTTCTATTAGTTTCAGTGTGTCTGGTTTTATGTGGAGGTACTTGATCCACTTGGAATTGAGCTTAGTGCAAGGAGATAAGAATGGGTCAATTTGCATTCTTCTGCATGTTGACCTCCAAACAACCCTGAGATTCCATCTCACACCAGTCAGAATGGCTAAGATCAGAAACACAGGAGACAGCAGTTGTTGGCGAGGATGTGGAGAAAGAGGAACACTCCTCCACTGTTGGTGGAATTGCAAGCTGGTACAACCACTCTGGAAAGCAGTCTGGCGGTTCCTCAGAAAACTGGGCATGACACTCCCGGAGGATCCGGCTATACCACTCCTGGGCATATACCCAGAGGCTTTACTTGCATGCAATAAGGACACATGCTCCATTATGTTCATAGCAGCCTTATTTATAATAGCCAGAAGCTGGAAAGAACCCAGATGTCCCTCAATGGAGGAATGGATTCAGAAGATGTGGTATATTTACACAATGGAATACTACTCTGCAATTAAAAACAATGAATTCACGAAATTCCTAGGCAAATGATCAGAACTTGAAAATATCATCCTTAGTGAGGTAACCCAATCACAAAAGAACACACATGGTATGCAGTCACTGATAAGGGGATATTAACCCAGAATCTCGGAATACCCTAGACTCAATTCACATATCAATAGATTTCCAAGAAGATAGAAGGAGAGACCCCTGGTCCTGGAAATACTGGATGTAGGGGAATGCCAGGACAGAGAAGTGAGAGGGGGTTGAATGGGGAAAAGAGGGAGGGAAGAGGGCTTATGGGACTTTCGGGGAGGGAGGAAACGGGAAAGAGGAAATGATTTTGAATGTAAATAAAAAAACTTAGAAAATAAAATAAAATTAAAAAAAAAGACACAATGGTCAAGGCGACTTATAGAAGACAGAATTTATTTTGGATTTATGTTTCTAGAGGGATAAGAATCTACCATGGAAGTGCAGCATGGCTTCAAGTAGCAGATATTTTGACCAGAGCAGTAGCCGAGAGCTCCTGTCTTTAACCACATACAAGAAACAATAAGGGCTAGCTTGAAATGGTGCAAGCCTTTTGGCCCTCCCCACCCTGGAAGTGGCATACTTCCTCTAGCAAGGCCACACTATCTCCTCTCCAAACAACCACCAACCAGGGACCAAGTATTTAAATGTATGAGCCCCTGTGGGACATTCTCATTCAAACCACCACAAATGCTTGATTTAAGCTGTCTCAGAGCCATTTATGTAATATATCCCAGGATGTTGTCATTATCCTCCTGGTCTGTGCTGGTTTTCTTCCATCTGGGTTTACGACAGTAAGCAAGGGAATAAGAATGTGAATAAGGTAGGTTGAACACCAGGAAGGAACCTGCAGATAGAGTCTAGAAGTAGTCAAGATCATTTCCTTTCTATTCTAATGCTGAGATGGTTCATAAGTGCAAGAGAGAAAGACCGGGAAATAGAATTCGCTTGGGTCACCTGGGCCCCACCTGGAGAATGTTTTTTGGTGGGCAGATAATAGATCCTCCATTGAGTCCTTCTCGAGAAACATATTACAACTGTAGTTTAATATTAACTCTGATCAGGGGACTATAAAAGAAAATCATCTCCTTCTGAATTCTTAGATAAGACATTTTATGGCTTATGGAGATTAGAACTTTATATTCGAGCCATTCACATATACATATACATGTATTCATAATTGCATCTTGATTACCTTCTCAGGGTTGATATTATAATAAATCCAAGTATGGGGCATGATAGGAGAAACTATGTTGAGAGGTTTGACATCAGACACATAGGTTTATGATATGGGCTATCTGAAATTTAGTGCTGGCACTGCCGCTATCTGTGTGACCTTGGACACCTGTTTAACACTTCTGGCTTTCATCCTCTCAGCTCTCTGATACTATAATACTACAGTCATGTCTGGTGGATCCTCCATAATATGTCTTCTCACTTCCACTCTCCTTACACAGCCACTCTAGCTGAGATTCTCCCAGGCTTCGCAGCCCATCCCCAAGTGTTCTCTATTCCTACTTAAAGCACTCTTAGGTATTTTTCCCCATGATGATGCGTCAGTCCTAGATCCCCCAAGTCCTTTTGTTGCAAGGCCTTCGCATGGCTATCCTTTTGGGCTGCATCTCTTTCCTCTGTCTTTGCATGGGTACCATCTCCATTCTCTACATTACTTTCTTCTTTTTTTTTCTTTTGAGGAAAACCCATAATTTTATTAAGCATCTTTCTGATAGGTATTAGCCTAATTACGAAGCAAACCTTACAAATTACATCCATTAGCAGCTTTTTCTTTATCCACTTTTTTTTTCATTGCTTTACTGTAGTGGGTTTCAACTTCCCTAATGCTGTTACCCCTTAAAACAAGTTCATGTTGTGGTGACCTCCAGCTATAAAATTATTTTTGTTGCTACTTCATAATTGTAATTTGGCTACTGTTATGAATGGCAATGTAAGTCCTTTGAGGCTCGCTCAGCTGCCCTGAGCAGCCTGCCTTTCCCCTAGACCTCCACTGTCTGGGACTTCTCCTCTCCCCTTCATCATACTTGCTGACCTGGAACCAAAAATGTTAGGTTCTCTTCCTGCACCCATCTTCCCTGCCTGCCGAGTCCTATGGAGCGCTCCCAGCTGCCCCACACAACCTGCCATTCACACCATCTCCATTGCCTAGGACCTTCATCAGATCTGCTGATCTGAAACCATACAGGGCTACACCCAACCACTGGGGGACTTGTGCCACCCCGAGTTCCATTATCTAGCCCAAGGTTACCAATCAGAGGCTTGCCACACCGAGATCATCAAGGTTAGGCCCATACCCAATACCTGCTACAACAGGAATATCTAGGGTCATCCAGATGGCCAAAGGCCTATGAAAGAACACAATCAACAAAAGCCAGGGCACAACTATCCTACTACAGCAAGCCCAAGATATACAAATGGAACCAAAGCAAAAAAAAAAAAAACAAGAAAAAAAAGACCTCAAATCCAATCTGGTAAAGATGATAGAGGCCTTTAATGAGGAGGCGAATAAATCTCTTAAACACAGGAAAATACATCAAACAGGTAGAGGCCTTTAAAGAGGAAACACATAGATTCCTTAAAGAAATACAGGAACATACGATTAAACTGATAAAGGAAATATGAATACTAATGTAAATATTTTTTGGAGATAGAAATTTGAGGGGTTGCAACCTGCAGGTTGAGAACCATTGTTCTATTGACAGGTCTATTAAAGAGAAAATGTCTTTATTATTAGCACCTAAGATAGTGAGTGCATCTAATGATTGCTTTGGGGATATTTTTGGAATAAATGAAGACTTTACAGAAGCATAATTTGATAATTAAAGCACAATTTAATATAATTATAATTAAAATGAATTTGTATTTAGCCATTTGTAGAAAAGTTTTAGAAAAATAATTTCAGTGAACATTTTGAAATATTTCATTCTATGCATTACTACTTTAAATATTTTTATTTCAAAATTTTTGATCGCATGTTTAATATTTTGACTTAGATGCTCTTTCAACCTTGCTAGATGAGGGGGAAGAGTACCCACTGTTCTCAGGACTTCATTTTCTTTCATATAATTTTAATCATGACAGTTTTAAAAATCAGATCCATGTTTGCTTAAATATTTACTCCCTTTTGCATATGTTTGGAATCACATATGTTGTTTTAATTAGCAGCATTGCTTTCTTGCTGCTAGATGTATTGTTTTGGCATTGGACCAAAACCCAGGCAGAATAAACACAGTGTACGCTATGGAAAGGAAGGGAACCTCGGCGTGGTTCAGCCTCTCCCAGGCAAGAGTGTGTGATAAAGCAGGTAGAGAGAACTCAACACTAAGAGATGAAGTTCCTGTTTATGAGAAGGTTTGATATTTATATTTGCTTGGGAATCCTATAATAAAAGATCAATGAAGTGAAATGAAATTCGTGGGAAAAGAGTCATTAAAGAAATATGTTATAAGAGATTTAGTAGAGTGACTGAATGCATGAAACCACGAATTTGATCCTTTTTAGACCTTATCTTTTCTTTATTTTTTATTTTTTATATTAGATAAATTCTTTATTTACAATTCAAATGTTGTCCCGTTTCCTGGTTAAACCATATCAACAGAGTTTGGGGGTACACCTGAACTCCTTATGCTCAGAAGAAGAATCAGATCATTTTTCAACTACATAGCCAGTTTAAACCAAGTCCAGGATACATTAGACCTCCTTCCAAACCAACCAACCAACCAACCAACCAACTAACCAAACAACCAACCAATCAACTAAATCACTAAATCAACCAACTAAAATCAAGCTTCTCTTCTGAATGTTTCACAAGATGTCAATGGTTTTAGATTCTGTAATAAGACTTCATCACATATTTGTGAATTGAATGAGTCACATATGTAGTTCTAGGTCAGGAAAAATGGCAAATGTCTTTTAGGCAAGCATTCTACCACTGAGCTGTGTCTCTTGTAGCAAATGTCTGACCAGTAATAGTCATTCATGTGTGTTAGAAAACTTGATCCTGATAAGTTACTATTTAATTTTATTTATTAAGTTATCCTTTACAGTAAGTTGTTCCTCTTCCCCTTCCTCCTCCTCCTCTTTCTTCCTCTTCCTCCAAACATCACACTTTTACTGGTATCTATAGTATGTTGGCTATAATCTAACTTACATTATTGTGAAGCATTTGATTACTATGTTATAAACTTCTCAAAGAAGCTAGCCTCAAACATTTATTGTAAATAACATGATTAATGCTGGTCATGTCTTCATAAACTATTTGCTTCTGTATTTTCTTTTTCTTTTGTTAGTGAGACAGTCTTGTGGTGTATCTTAGGCTAGCCTAAAACTTATGGTCCTCCTGTTTCAACTTCCTGAATGCTTGGATTAAAGACATGCACCAACACATTTGGCTTCCTTGACTCTAAAGAAGGCAGTTAACAGCTGGAAATCAAGAGGAAGACAGGACAGCTACATTTTGTGGCTCATGCACAGGGCCACTTTGCCCAGCACTGAGGTTTCTGTTGCCTTGACTTGTAGGCTAGATGAATTATTCGGTTGCAAGGTAAATAGGCAAATGACACATAAGTCATCATCAGTATATTGCTAGTCTCTATCAGTGCAGTTTAGTACAAGGCATGATCTTCAAAATCTTCCATTAAA
Organism: Tokudaia tokunoshimensis; assembly: GCA_036184795.1. Lineage (NCBI taxonomy): Eukaryota > Metazoa > Chordata > Mammalia > Rodentia > Muridae > Tokudaia > Tokudaia tokunoshimensis. The sequence continues at coordinate 31,535,432 of BTHU01000003.1, forward strand.
ACTGTATCAAAATGTCACTGTCAGGGATGGAGACATAGCTAAGCTATTATGAGTACTTGTTGCTATTCCAGAGGGCCTAAGTTTAGTCTCTAGCATTCAAAACCTGGTGTGTCACAAATACATGTAACTCCGGGCTATTCCAAGGATCTGATGCTCTTTCTTGGTCTCTGCAGGCAGCAATATACATGTGGCATACAATACACAAACACACACACACACACATACATACACACACTGAATGAATAAATGATTGAATGAATGAATGAACGAATGAATGAAAAAATCTTTAAAAAAGAACAAAGGCAGTACATCACTGGCCATTGAGTCCTAAAGAATGTTTCCCGAAGTAAAGTAAACAAAGTAAGCTATTAAATAAAACTTGAATATTCCACCTTTTAAATCACATCCATTTAAGTCTTTAGACTGTCTGTATATTGTATATAAAACTTTTGTAACTCAAGCAATTTTGGTAGAACAGATTCACTTTTTTAAAGAGACAATAGTCTCAAGTTTATGTGTGTGATGTGACCACAGATGTCCTCAGTTAAAGTAACCTTTTTTGGTTCAAGTTGTCATGTGATAGAAGGGTGCACTGTAAAATAATTTGCAAATGTGAAAGTCATGCATTTTATGTCACTGACCTAGGAAAGTAGCTTACTTTACGTTTTCAGCATACACTGATTAAAAAAAAACTAAGAAAGTAAATAGACAAATGCTTAGAAAACCAGAAAAAACAATTAAAAATTTAGACTTTGAAGACAAAACTACACAAAGAAAATTATTAAAAATAGCTTACTGGCAAACTTGGCTGAGATTTCCAATTTTATCTACCATGATCAGAACACACTACACATATTATTAATTGTGACATTTTGTTCAACAAATTAAAACAGATTAGACACTTGGAAGAGTTATTGTAATTGGAAATCCATTTCAAGACAGTATGTTGGGCATTTTTTATTCATTTACAATATCAATTAGAACCTAAATTTATAATCACGCAGCTTGTAAAATTAGGATATAATATGGTGGCTCTTAAACATCACAAAATCCTTAGATTAAAGCACATAATCAATGAGTAAAACCCAAAGCTGTGACTTAGTATACACCATCACTGACTTTGGAAAATCTTCATGCAATGGGTTCAGTTGGCTTGACTTTTATTAATGATGGTGCAGAAAGTTAATAGTAAGGTAACCATTAGCATAGTAGGTTATGCTTCTTAGTGTTGATTGTTTGGGCCACAAGAGGAGAAACTGAAGATAAACATAAGATATTTCCAAATATCTAAGGGATGGTATTTTAGTTTTATTAATATTTATTTATTTATTTATTTATTTATTTATTTATTTATTCATTCATTCATTGAACATGCATGAATATTTTGTCGGTGTGCATGTGCATGTACTAAGCATGTATGGTGCCTGAAGAAGTCAAAAGAGGACATTGGGTACTCTGGAACTAGAATCATGGACAACATCAACAACATGTGAACTGTCATGTGGATGCTGAGACCGTATGCTGTGTCCTCTGAAAAACCAGTAAAAGCTTTTACACACTGAACTGTCACTCCCGCCCCCTGGGGGATGGTGTTTAATGCTGCATTAAAAATATGCAATTACATAGTTTCATAATTGTGTGTATTTGTCTTAGTTACTGTGTAACTGTGCAGTTTTGTTTCTCAGGCATGAATGAATATTATAGTCACTTTTTTCTCAGTCACTACATCTTTACTGACTGCAGGGACTTTGGGTCTCTAAGTAATGGCAGAAGAAGAAGTAACACATACTAAGTCAGAGTGGCGTTTGAAAGAGACAGAGTCCTAAGCATTCATTGTAAAAATGCTGCCATTCAGCTGTTGCATATAAGGCATTACTGCAACATGCATAACCTCTGGCACTCTGTGGTTGCTCATCATCCACATCTATGCAGACTGACACAAAAGTATCCTCCCTACAGTAAGGGAATAGCCAGACAGTGAAAGAAGTTACTTGACAACTCTCATGACAGCACTGGCCATTATTGTTGGGTGGTTACTGAGAGGCCGAGAGAAGAGCTTTCATGTTTACGCAGGGTGAGACTAGGAGCTGCTTGTCTCTGCCTTCCAGATATGTCAAGCAAAACCAGATATAGAGAGAATTCTATGAAGGGAAAATGTATCAGGTATAAGGTATGTGATTCACAACTGTGGCTTACTGATATTAGGGTAAGACCATTAAACAAAGAAAGGAAAGTATTGGTTTGTCTCTTGGAAAGTTTGTGCTAATAGAGAAAAACTACTTCCACAGGCAAAAGGAGTTAAGAAAAATAGTTTCGGTAGAGATTTGAAGAATCAAATGAAGAGAAGAAAGAGTATGTAGATACAGTGCTATTCGTAAGATGCAAAAGTACCAAAGGGAACAGAGGCATCCTGAATACCAAATGAAGAATCAAGACAAGACGATGTGTGTCCAGAGCCTCATGTACAAATAGAATTATGGGATATTTTTCCTTTTAAAGAACATATATTTACTTGCATAGGAATATGCTTATGTTATATTTTAAAACGTAAAGAAGCCCACATATACTTGGAGAACATTTGCACATTGTTGAGATTGAGATATTTTCTTGAGACAGTGAGAATATACAAGTTAATGCCTCTTTTAGTTTTCCAGTGTTTTCAAGGCTAGAGGAATTTAAATACATTTTTTTTCATCAGGAGAATCAGGATAAAACTATGACAGAATCATAAGTCAAACCTAACTGTGGCTTTTTAATACAATGAATATTACTAGAGACTGGAAAGACAGCTCAATGGGTAAGAGTGCTTGCAGTGCAAGCCTGAGGATATGATTTAAAATCTCCAGCATCCATATAAGAAGCCAGGCATGTCTGCAGCTGCCTATAACCACAGCACAGGAGTGAGGCAGAGATAGGCAGAACTATAAAAGTAACTTTTGTTCACCAGATGTAATTGTCATCTCAGAGGCTTAATAAGCTTACCATTGAATAAGGTCATCTTTCCTAATTCTTTCTGAACTCTGGCTGGCCAGTTCAACTCAGATGTTCTGGTCTAAACTCTTCTCCAACATGACTGATTCAAACTGGCATCTCTTGGTTTCTGACTGAATTGCTCTGTTTGGCCTCATACTAACTCTGGCAAATGTGTTCTAATCTCCTGGCTTCTTCTCATTCTCAGCCTAGTTCTGTCTTTACCTGCGACCTCTCTCAGTAAAACAGTCCCAATAAAATTGCCTCATTCTCTCTCTCTCTCTCTCTCTCTCTCTCTCTCTCTCTCTCTCTCTCTCTCTCTCTCTCTCTCTCTCATTCTTTCTTAAGTTACCTCACTTTCCTGCGCCATTCTCTTGAGAGCTGGGTGTGTCCTATCTCTGACTCATTCTGACAAATCTTTCTTGGATTCAACAATTTACCCATTAATTACATGTCACTTTCAAACATGGCTGCTTCCTTCTAGCAAACTAACATTACCTTCATTGTTAGGGATTAAAGGTATGTACTAAGGCCAAGTCTGTAGTTCAACAAGATCATACTGTTACCCAGGGTGTGTCTAAATTTCAGCTGGATCATATCTTTGGATGTGTTCTTTGCCAGAGCAGTCATGCTGCTGGATTAAAATTCCTCTACTCAGAACCGCAGCATTTCTGTGTAGAGACAGGCAGATATAGTGACTTTACAGTCAACCAACCCAGCCAGATTGGTCCATTTCTGGTTAAATGAGAAACCTGTCTCAAAATGGTGAGTGATACAGAAAGACACCAATGTACTGTTCTGGCCTATGTGCAGGCAAGTACCACTCACTATGCACACACACACACACACACACACACACACACACACACACACACACAAAACTAGTGCTCTAAAATATATTTCTGTATTGGAAATAGCCTAGATATCCATTAACAAATGAATGGATAAAGAAAGCACGGTACATTTATGCAACAGACTATTACTAAAGCCATTGAGAAGAAATGAAATCAGGAAATTTGCAGGTAAATAGATGGGATTAGAAAAAAAATCATCCTGAGTTATCCATACCTAGAAAGACATATGTGGTATATATTTGCTTACATGTGATTTTAGCTAAGTTGATGATAATCAAGCTATAATTCATAGAACTACAGGGGCTAGGTATAGACAGAATAAGGAACTGGGGAAGGACAGATAGATTCCATAGGAAGGGACAATAGAATATATAGTTATAGATGGATGGGAGAGGCTGAAACAGGAGGGTTAAGTGAAGAGGATGAGGAAAAGTGAGGATGAGGGAGGGAATATGGGGAGAGAGATGGCTAAAATTAAGGCCATTTGAGAATGACTATGGAAGACTAATATAGTAGAAGCTTCATAAAATTAGACATATATGTAGATAAGGGAGGTAAAATTATCAAATAATGGGGAAGACAGAGTCCCAAACTGGTCATCTCTTATCACCAATTGAAGCTTTCAGTACTGGGAATGGGTTACATCTAATTGAGTTGTTGGCCAAAGGTGACCCATGGGGACCACTGAGCAACCCAGGCTTTTATCAAAGCTATAGTTTGCTCTCTACAAATGATGGCGATATCCAATTGCTGAAGAGCACCACCTATACAACTTATTGAACGTGGAGAAGTTGATCTGATGCATACCTAGAGCCTTTACCCTATGTGCTAGCATTTCTGGTACTGGAAGATAATCTGTACACTACCAAAGGAGAAATGCAAACAATAACCCAATGGCAAATCCTTTGATCTACAGTAGTGTCCTGCCTGCAAGATATGCTAGTGAATGGTGGGATTAAGCTTGTGGGAGTAACTAATGAATATCTGATTTGACTGAAGACCCACTCCACAAATGAATCCCATACCCAGTACTGCTTGGGTGACCAAGAACCTGAAACTAGATAGTCCAGGGCTCTAGGGTAAAACCAAATACTACTGTTCTACTAAAAGAAGATAGCAATAAAATGACTCCTAATGACATTCTTTTATACTCATAAATCAGTGCCTTGCTCAGCTATCATCAGAGAAGCTTCTTCCTGCAGTAGATGGGAACAAATACAGAGACCCACAGCTAGTTTATATATAGAATGAGAGACTTTAGAACACTCAGCCCTAATCTGGAAGTGTTCATCAAATTCTTTCTTCGCAGGGCTCAAGCAACCCTGAGAAAAAGGAGGCAGAAAAAGTGTAAAGGGATTGAGAACACTAACCAAGGCCCTCTAAATCAGCATGATTAACACAATATGAACTCACAGAGACTGAGGAAGTATGCACAAGACCTCCAGGGGTCTACACCAGATGGAGTCCTAGTGCTGAAAGGAGAAATGGACACATGACCCCACCTCAACCAACAAGCGATCTCAAATTGATAACCACTCTCAAATGAATATTTAGTATCTTTCATGGGAATCTTACTGGAGCAACAAAAAACTCTTAAGTGTAGGCTGCATGACCAACAGTAGCCAGAAGGAAATGAGCTCAACAGCGTCTTGTCCCATAATTTACTGTCAAATATTATGACTTCCAGTTTTGTGTTTTATGGGAGTGTTGAGTGTTTGAAGGAGTGCGTCTCTACAACTACTCTGTTTCTTGTGCCCTTTCTTGGTCTGTTTTCCTTGTTTGTTTTGTTTTATCTTATTTTATTTTGTCATTATCCCTTAGATATCTGTTTGCTTTCTAATGAGAGACAGAAAGGGTGTGGATCTAGATGAGAAGGGAGGTGGGGAGAACTGGGAGGAGAGGTAGGGAAGAACCCTAATCAGGATATATTGTGTTGAAAAAAATCCATTTCAATAAAAGAAAACTTTCTGTATATTAAAATATGTTAAATATTGTGTAACATAAAAGGATATTATATGAAGTGTAGATCTGCTATTTTATTAGTTGCTTGAGACTTTTATGTTTTGATCATATTTATTGTCTCTCCTCCAGCTATTCCCAGATCCATTCCTCCTTTCCCCTCCCAACTCTGTGTCCTACTTTTTAAATATCCTTCAAGACTAACTTGTGACACTCAGTCTCTGATCTATGGTTTTGCACTGAAGAGTGGTAAACATACCATGAACTACACTCTTCAACAGAACTGACCCTCCTCTGTCTCTCAGATGCTAACAAATGGCAATAGTTCCACACCTAGGGGTTGGATTGGGGCTTCCAGTCACCCCACCCTGGGATTAGGTCTGGGGTAGACTTGCACAGGTTTTGTGCATTCTATCTCAACCCTTTAGTTCACAATGCACCTGCCCTGCTGTGTCTAGAACTAGACACCATTTCATTGTACTCATCCACCATTTCTGAGTCTTAGACTCCTGGCTCTTTGAGTCTTGGGAGGAGGGGGTGCAATCTTTATTTTTTTTTAATTTAAATTTTAAAACTGTTTTTTTGAGAATATCATATTTGAGTACTATATATCATTTCTCTTTCCCTCGATCAGTTACCTCTTCCTTTGCCCAATGACTTGATCCCTCTCAAATTCATGATCTCTTCTTAATCATAATTGTTTCCATATGAGTCTATTTGGGGTTGTTCATTTGTGTACCTGTTTAGGGCTGAACACTTGGGATTAGATAAAGTATCAGGAGACTGGTCCCTGGAGAAAATGGATTCTTTCTCTCTAAACAGTCATTAATTTACCTGTTATTCTTTATCTAGAGATGGCCCTTTGAATCCCTTTTATTTCTTAATCGTATCTTATTCTAGCTAAGACTTTGAGTACTGCATTGAGAAAGAGTAGTGGAAATTATACACTTGCCTTGTTCCCAATTTTAGAGGAAATGATTCTGCCCCTCCCCCCACTTTTCAATGATGTTAGCTAGAGATTTATCATATACAGTCTTCGTTAGGCTGAGATAGGTTTCTCCTATTCCTAGTTTCTTCTAAAGTAGAAATAGAGAAAAAAAGAGAGTAATTGAAAACATGCAAGGTAGAAAGGGGTACTAAATAAGGTAAGGCAGTAACATAGTATTGGGGGACGGAGGAGCAAGGTAGGATGGATGAAAAAGAAAATATTTACATGTCATTTGCATATGAAAATGTAAATGATTTTTAGATGTTCTGCCCTTGTAATTCAGTGTAGTCTGTAGCAAATTGCTGTCTCTGGAAGCTGCTGTTCACTTAACCGAGTAAGGGTCACTTCCCCCAGGGCCAGTGCAGAAGTCATGAGTGCTTCTTGGTTGTTTGGCCCCATTCATACATGATGGATTCAAGCTTTTAGGACACAGTTTTCAAAATCAGATCAACATCCTTCTGAGGCACAGCAATCATATAATCTGCCTGAAGAATTATGTTACTGTGAAAAGTGATGTCTTAAACCCCATAAATTTGTTATGTTCCAATGAGCCGTTTTCGATATCCTTTACAAGCTAAAAAGTACTCAAGCCTGTTGACAAAGCAAAGAAATGGTGTCAAAAATAATTTTAAAACCTTTTGACCTATAAGGTTTAAAAGAATTAGGCACAGATTCTTTGCTTTAAGCCTCTTGGTGACAAGAAATATGGTACGCTGCCAGAGCGTATGATTGACAGCGGCGTTTGTAGTTTCAGCTGTTAATACAGTATGCTTCTTGTATATTCTGAGTGGGTAAATATAGAAGACTATTTGTCACCTGGGCTGATGGGCTACACAGAAGCAAGACAATGTGGTTAGGATCCCAAAGCATAAATGAGAAGTCAAAAGATTTGTATTATTTACAGGACAGCACATAGGAGTTAGCATTTGTTCTTTCTCTTATCTCAGTAGAAATTGTTGAGTTTTAAAATAAGCATGTGACTCTCTTTAATAATGTCCCCCAGTTACAGTTATTTGTCACATGAATGCGTCAATTAAGTGTACCACAAAGCTGATTAGAATGACGGACTTATTTTAGGAGCTGCATTTATTTTTAAATAATCATGATTCAAGTATCTTAAAAATTTTTCCACTCATAGGACCTATGACTAATGACACGTCTTTCCACCCAAATAAAGCGTGTTTTGAGAACCTAATTAATGCTCAGGCTTGTTGTATGCACTCAAGCTAAGAACAGTGGTGATTCTGAAAACTCTTCCTTGGTCAATAGCCCTCTAATAATATTGATTTCTCTTTCTACAACATTTTGAATTTGCTAAAGTGTTACAAGTGGTATAACATCATTTCAAAATGGTATCGTGAATGGCCCAGTAATTAATATTTTCAAAGAATCGTGCCATTGGAGATGAAAAGATTATTAAGGCGATATTACCGAGTCTTTGGATTTAGAACAGAAAATTTGCTTTGGAAAATGCATTATCAGCTTTGAAGTCAAAAAAAAGCAAAATGGGCATTTTCGGCAAGCTGTTCTTATCTTTATTTGCCGATAAAGAAAGAAAGCAGAGATTTTCAGAACTTTAAATGAAAAGCTCTGGTGAGGTTTACATTACACAATCTTTACAAAAATACAATGAAAGCCAACCAACCACTCTGGACATGAAAGCAGGGGACTGAAGCAGAGACAATGGCATTTGTGGATTGTAGAGCTTTAAAAATATTTCTGTCCTCCACAAAACAAAGCATATGAAGTTGATTTGTTTTCATCTATGCAATTAGCACAGTATTAAGTTCAAGCACATGAAGGTTTGTGGCTGATGGTCTGTAGCTGTAGCTTCATTTAACAGATGAATGCCAGGTCACAATGGAAACAGCTTCTTTTTGAGTAGCTTATTCTGCCAATGTCTATATGTGAGGACAGCTTATATAAAATTAGAGGGAACATGCTCAGTTTTTAATCCAGATTTTTGCAGGTTTTGGTCAGGTTTAAAGATCTACTTATTTTGTATTTTTATTGTGACATATTTGAGTTTTTATATTTATTTATTTATTGATATATTGTGTGCATTTCCATGTTTGCTCACACACATGTGCACACTCCACACACACATGTAGAAATCGGAGGACAACTTTCAGGAATTGATTCTCTCCTTCCACCTTGTAGGTTCTGGATTTTAAACTTAGATATTCAGGACTGGTGGTCAGTGTCTTTACCCACTGAGTTATCCTAGTAGCCCTCCATTGTGAGATGTTTGTTACTTATCTCTACCTGCACTGAGTTGAAACTTCACAAATAAATGCTAGTTTAATACAGGACTTTGAAAAACAGAATATTATAAAAGAAGCATTATGTTCCTTAGAACTCTGTTTCAAGAATGTATACTTACTTGGTTAAGAATTTCTGAATTGTAATTTATCCTTCTGTATAAATCATTTTCATAGGATATAAGAGTTCTTTTATATTCTTATTCTCAGCCACAGTGCCATCATCTAGGTAGAAACAATTGACTGTTAAATCACTCGAGCGCCATTTGAGTTTCTCCCATCTTTAAAGGAAAGCTGTACATTCCTCGCTTTTGCTAAAACCTGAAACTCAAGGCTGTGTGTTCCAAGGATTTCAAAAGATTGAAAGCAAATCAGCAGAGCTCATACAACTCAGATATTAATGTTTTGTTTTCCAGAAGGAATTAAATGTGATTACATGTTAGTGTTCTTAGCGTTTTGTCTGCTTTTCCAGTCTTGTTCACGAAGCCCTCGGATTTGAGGGGAGGGAGTATCCCAGTGCAGGTAACTGTGTAGTGAGTGTGGTCCAGCACCAAGCTGCATATCCTGTGTTGGAGGAGCACTGATAGACCAGGATACTTCAACCCAGCATTTTACTGACCCTTTTTGGTTAAGATTTCTTGATTCATGTCTTGAAGATATTATGTGTTCATTAGAGATATAACTTTTATATATTTAAAACAGCAACAACAGTAACCACAAAAAAAGAAAAAAATAATTGGAAGACCACAAATTACAGTTTTTGAACAGACGTGGCAATCTAGACAATAAGGAATTATTGTCTTTGTTTTTATCATTGTTGATGGAGTCATGGTACCAAAGAGTGTAGGAGTGTTGAACATTTGTAACTGGGGCCATTTGTTAGTCTTTGAGAAGAGTATAGTGGGAAACCATTATTGATTTCATCTGGACGTCTTTTAAGATGATGGAAGTGAATGGTGCTCTGTATTGATACAGAACTCATTTTCTAAATAATCCAAATGTGTGACTGACTTCTATGTTTCTAAAAATACTGTACAAATCTTCTGAAAACACATTGAATATATTGTTTGTCTGGAGTGAAAGCATACACACAGGTTATACTTTTCCAGTTTGGTAATGTAGGACTCTAGGAAATAGAGTCCTAGGCCATCTGTATGAGTCGTACGTTGAAGTCTAGCACCTAACTTGGTAAGATGTGTTAGTAGCTGCTGTGGTTGGTGTCTCTTGAAAATACGGTCAGAAGGTCTCATTGTCTGTCTTCTGAATTTGCTTGCTTAATTGTGCTTTGAAAGAGATGTGACAACTGTGAAGATATTGTGAAAGTAAAAGTACATTCATGCAAATTCAAATGCTTACAACCTTATATCAATGGAATTAAAAATATGTATTTAATAATTTCCTACGTATGATGTACATGTATGTGTGACTGTTGGCACTTGTGTACCCCAGTACATGTGTGGTAGTCAGAGCACAATTTTTGGATATCTGTTCTTTCTTTCTACCTTGTAAAGAAGACTTACTTACTTACTTACTTTATTTATTTATTTATTTTATTTTCATGCCCTGCTTTCTCCAGGCTAGCTGGAGAAAGCTGGTTTATGAGCTTCTGGGCAGTTTTCATTTCTCCACTTCCCAATGTGTTTTAGGAGTGTTGAGGTCATACATGTGGCTTTTCACATAGGTTCTCGGGATTAAATTCAGGTCTTCAGGTTTGCACAGTCTGTGCTTTCATACTTCTAGAAACACTCCAGGTACCAACGTCTGTCTTAGGGTTTTACTGCTATAAATAGACACCATGACCAAAGCAACTCTTATAAGGACAACATCTAATTGGGGCTGGGTTCAGTCCATTGTCATCAAGGCAGGAGCATGATGTCCAGGCAGGCATGGTGCAGAAGGAGCTGAGAGTTTTACATCTTCATCTGAAGGCTCCTAGGAGAAGACTAACTAACTGTTCCACACTGCCAGAGCTTCAAACCCCACCCCAACAGTGATACACTTCCTCTAACAAAGCCACATCTACTTCAACATAGCCACACCTCCAAATAGTGCCACTCCCTGAGCCAAGCATATTCAAACCACCACACCCGGTGAGCCGCCTATTCAGCCCAAACAATTGAAATTTTAATATATTATTTAAAGAGTTGCTATTAGATGGAAAGCTTGAAATTAGTAGCTGTTGTAATTGAATATGAAATCCCCCATTAGCCTCTGGTGTTAAAACCTAGAGCTCCAGCTTGCTTTGCTATTTTGGGAGATCCTAGTAACTTTTGGAGACATAACCTGGATGAAGAGGCCAACCCTTGATGCTCAGCCTTACCTCTGCATCTTTTGATGTTCAGTCTCACTTCTCCATCACTTGATGCTCAGTCTTGTCTCTCCATACAATGATGCTCACTCAGCCTTACCTCTCCATCACTTGATGCTCAGCCTTACCTCTCCATACAATGATGCTTAGCCTTACTTCTCCATCCCCTGATACTCAGCCTCACCTCTCCATTACTTGATGTTCAGTGTTACTTCTCCATCCCTTTATGATCAGTGTTACCTCTCCATTCCTTGATGCTCAACCTTACCTCTCCATCATTTGATGCTCAGCCTTACCTCGGGCCCACAACAATGGAGCAAGGGGACCATGGACTGATAGTTCTGAAACCAAGAGGCACACGAAATGGTGCCTTCTTTAGGGCCATTTCTGTCAGATATATTATCACAGTGAGGAAAAATATAAGACAGTGGTAGGTCGAGGGTGAATCTGAGCATCTAGATTTCTAGCTCATTCTGTCACTAAGTTCTAGCATTAAGTATATTTTATAACATCCACAAAAAAGGCTCAACATCTGAAGGAAATTAGGAATCATTATATGAAATGTTGACAAGAATATAAAAAAGGATTGAAAAGAAAGGCAAGCAAGTGTCTGAGGCTAAATTCGTTGAGGCCAACATCTAGCATTATTAACATTTTTATTGATGACAAGAAATAATAAAACTTCAGTTGAGATTTAAAATATAGTTGTGTGAAGTTTTTTCATGTATAGTATTTCTGTTTTGAGACTCAGAATTATTTTGAAAGAACACAGCATTTCAATGAATGAATTGCTATTTAAATTATCATAATTATTATTTTTATGCAACATATGAACCCATAAGAACAGACTCATTTTTTTAACTTAATATGAGCTTATAGCATTAATGAACTAGGTAAAGAAAGTGAATCAAAGGTAGGACAAATTAATTTTAATTAAAACAAGTAATTACTGCCTTCAATAAGTACAATTAAATCTGATAACATGCCAATTTACAGAAGTGGTCTGCTGTATTAGAACCTAGTAAATGGATCCACATTAGTGCGATTATGTTGGCTTTTATGGATTCACAAAATTAGAATCAAGAATGATAGGTTGGTAGCTGAGAGATTCTGGGTGTGTAGGAGGCATGGTATCCAGTTATCAATCCACCTCTGAGCCCAACAATTTCTGATGACTAACTCCAAACTCAGGATAACACAGAAGGGCCTGATTAAACTCTGTGGAACACTAAATAACACAAAACCTAGTAACTGGGGGAAAGAATTATGGGAATGGGAGTGACTCATATGGGCAGTAAAGAAGAAGGAGAGAGGGAAAGGGATTAAAATAGGCAGAACTCATGTATGGAATTTTGTGAAAGAACAAACTTTACTAGTAAAAAATAAAGTAGCACAGTTAAATAAGTGTACGTTGGGAGAAAAACATTTACTTATAGAACAAAGAATAACAACCCAGTAGCCTGATCACCAGATAATCAACTTGGCACTGGCTGTTTTTAATGTATTTATATCCTGCATGGTGTGTTGCATATATGACAACTGCATCTCAGATAGAGTGGAGGGGTTGGTGAAGCATCCTCATGCAGAAGTATTGTGAAAACTCCCCGAATAAGCCATTAAATTTAAACCTCGAAGACAACTATCTGAAGCAGAGAGTTTTGTTATCCAAAGCACTTAGTGGTGAGCACAAAAAGCCATAGACAAGTTAAATAACTCTTTCTAGGTCCCAAAATTGTATCCAAAGCCAGAATTTGGATAACAGCGTCTCTTTAGTTTCTGGTAGGTCACACACTTGTTGAAGACTCTCTTTTCTGTACATTCAGTGAAGGAAACATCACAGACTCTGCTCCAAGCTCATTCAGTATATGCATTCATAAAAAATTTCCTTAGGTGCTGCTTGGGTTAGTGAATTCTCTGGGAAATGAAATAATTTCATAACAATACAATGTTTTAAAATTCTCCTTGAATTTTGAAAGTGTGAGAACAGCTACTTCACAACTGTGAGTGACTAAAATACCTCGCTGTGTGCTTTCTGTTTGTCTTTGCTTAACTGAAGAGAAATAGGGCCAGCTGGAGACAGAGGAGAGATCTTCAGAGAGTTGGTTTCTAAACTTAGTCTACCAATATTAAGAGTAAGAGTATTGTGTTGTCCAGTGTATTAAGTGCTATATATTCATTTTTTTAAAAAAGCAATATAAAAAAAAATAAAAAAGCAATATAACGTTACAAACTCCTTTTTTTCACCTTTTAAAAATCACCCTTTTCCATGCTCCCAACTGTACACCAGCTTACTCACCCTTTCTCTGCTAAATTCGGGAGACATATACTTCTGACCAACTGTAATTGTTGAGTGACTGGCAGTGCCATCTCATTTTGAAATGGGTTCTTCTGTGGCCTCAACTGCATGTCTATATCTGTATGCTAGGCATGCCATCAGAATCTCAGGGATAACAAGGCATGTCCACGAGTACTTCTTAGCTACTTCAAATCATTGCATCTCTTAGCTTGCCTCCCAGTCTGCATACTGGTAAAGGCATTATCTCTTGGTAGCAAAGTCTTCTTTTCCATGAGTAGAGAGCAGCAACCAGCTAGGGCATCTGGAGGAGAGTCATCTGGGCAGCCAGATCATAAGAACAATAATTACATGCTTCCCATCTCCAGATCTATGTGTTTTCTCTTCTTCTCTTTCCTATCTACTCACAATTTCATCTTTTCATTCTTCAGACACTGTGGTTGGCTGGTAGCAATGAATAAGGATCAGTCTTAGGTAATGAGGAGCTCATTGTCTGATGAGGAGACCCCATGTAATTCATACTTGTTAGCAAAGAAGGGGGCCTCATGCTTTAGAAAGACTCAGCTGGTCTCTCCTGTTACTGAGACCCTAACTTTGGGGTGGAGAACTGGAAAGCCAAGAGATCATAGCCTACTAGAGTTCGCATTGCTTTCAAGGAATAATATTCTGTCACTTGTACTATGGCAAGAGTGCACATATCTGTACAAAAGAATGACCCGGGCACAACTATTTATACATTCAAAAAATGGAAAAATGGACCACATAAGAAGCTATAGTGGTGAAGAATAAAGAAAGGAGGATAGTTCATTTAGAAAGGGAGGTGATGGAGAGGCTTTTTTTTTTTTAATGAAAGCGGTGCTAAGAGGAAAATTCATATCCCTGAGTGCCTCCAAAAAGAAACGGGAGAGAGCATACACTAGCAGCTTAATGGCACACCTGAAAGCCCTGGAACAAAAAGAAGCAAATACACCCAAGAGGAGTAGAAGGCAGGAAATCATCAAACTCAGTTCTGAAATCAATCAAGTAGAAAAATAAAACCATACGAAGAATCAACAAAACTAGGAGTTGGTTCTTTGAGAAAATCAACAAGATAGATAAGCCCTTAGCCAGACTAACCAGAGGGCACAGAGACATTATCCAAATTAACAAAATCAGAAACGAAAAGGGAGAGATAACAACAGAAACTGAGGAAATTCGAAAAACCATCAGATCCTACTACAAAAGCCTGTATTCAACACAACTAGAAAATCTGGAGGAAATGGACAATTTCCTAGACAGATACCAAATACCAAAATTAAATCAGGATCAAATAGACCATCTAAACTGTCCTATAAACCCTGAAGAAATAGTAGTGGTCATTGGAAGTCTTCCAACCAAAAAAAAGCACAGGTCCAGATGGTTTTAGTGCAGAATTCTATCAGACCTTCAAAGAAGACCTAACTCCAATACTCTTCAAACTATTCCACAAAATAGAAGCAGAAGGAACACTACCCAACTCGTTCTATGAAGCCACACTTACGCTGATACCAAAATCACACAAAGATCCGACAAAGAAAGAGGATCTCAGACAGAGAGGCCTCCTAATTCAGCTAGTTTGGGCTTAGGACTATGAGCTCCGGAATTTGGTCTTCAAATTCGTCTGTCTAGAAGATCTTTCTTTTTTTCTTTCTTTCTTTCTTTCTTTCTTTCTTTCTTTCTTTCTTTCTTTCTTTCTTTCTTTCTTTCTTTCTTTCTTTCTTTCTAAGAGGAAAACACTGATAACCCTTATTTTAATTTGTGGAGTTTCACAGAATTCATTTGAGACTACATTAACTACTTAATTAATTTGGGGGAAGAGGTGAGAAGGTCTCTCTTTATGAAGCCCTGCCTATCCTGGAATTCACTACATAGATCAGTCTGGCCTCAAATTCACAGAGATCTGCCTGCCTCAGCCTCTCAGGGGCTGGGATTAAAGGCATTTGCTACCACTCCTGGCTAAGCTAATATTTAAAGGTAGGCAAATGTGTCCATACTGCCTGGTCCATGGACAAGCAACACTGGGAAAATGTTTCCAGACCCACTAAATCTGAACCAGTGTGGTAGCAAGAGAATGCATGCACCCGTTCAGGACTCTCAAGCTCTTTGCAATTCAAAAATGATCATCATTATTTTTTTTAATCTTTTTTATTAATTATTTTTATACACTCTATATTTTATTCTCTACTCCGCCAACCCCTATCTACCCTCCAACTGTTCCACATCCCATACCTCCTCCCTTCTCCCTGTCTCCATGTGAATGTCCCTAATCCCCAGCTCCCCTGACCTCTAAACTCCCTGGGGCCTCCAGTGTCTTGAGGGTTAAGTGCATCATCTCTGAATGAACACAGACCTGGCAGTCCTTTACTGTATGAGTGCTGGGGGCCTTATATCAGCTGGTGCATGCTGCCTGTTTGGTGGGCCAGTGTTTGAGAGATCTGGGGAGGGGTGCAGATTAATTGAGACTGCTGGTCCTCCTACAGGGTTGCCCTCTTGCCATTAGAAATTTAATGACTTTTAAAATTGTGTGTGCGTGTGTGTATGTGTGTATGTATGTGTGTGCGCATGTGCTTGTCCCATTGTGTAATGGCTAGTATTCTGGACTTTGAAGTTATATTTCTTAAGGCAGATAGAATGTATCATATATAACAGTTTGGCAGCTGGATTTATGACTTAAATGTCTGAGGATATAACAGATGGGCTTTCTATTTTCATGGTTGCCCCAAGCCTGGCAAAAGCTGTGGAAAATCTGCTTATGGTGAACACAGTAGCACAGACGCTAGGTATTGGATGACAGATATCTTAGATCATTTTCTCAAGATGGGTAGATGGACAGAACAGAGAGTTGTCAGGGCAGGGCAGAGGAAGGCTCAAAGCAGACCAGTGTCTACTGTATGAGCCAAGGAAGAGAAGCCACAAACTTGGATGGGGCATGTTTGAGTCTTGAAGTAAGGCAGAACTTACTAGAAGGCTGATGAAGTTCATCCTTTAGATTCTCCAACATGGGTTGGAGGATCATATATTTTCTGTCTATCTGTCTGTCTGTCTGTCTGTCTGTCTGTCTGTCTGTATCATTTATATAACCTATTAATATTTATGCATCTACAAACCATTTATGTATATATCTTTCATCTATCTATTATCTATTTATATCTATCTACCTCTCTCTCTCTCTCTCTATCTATCTATCTATCAATTGTTTATGCATCTATCTGCCAATCATTTATTTATATATCTCTCATCTATCTATCATCTTATGTTGACTTCACATTCACAAATGAGAAACATGCTAATGGCACCATCCAATTCCAATGCTACATTAATCATTTATGACTTGTGTGATAATGGACAGACCTCTTAGTCTTTGCACCTGAATTTCTGTACCTATGGAAACAGGTCATGCTACCTCCTTCAAAGAGCTGCTGGGAGAGCACCATAGGGCAGTGTGGATCGAAGCCCATGTCTCAGTGTCAGGAAGATATTAGGTAGTATTTTTTTGTTTATATTTTATAATGATCGATGCTATTATTTGCTATTTGTTTTTCCTTATTAGTGATGGAGTTGTTTTGAAAGTTCAAAATATCTGGTTCTAAAAGAACTTAAAGTTGTTGTAAATAGCTATTTAGCTTTATTATTTGAATTTTTAGGAAGAAGCTCTATATTTATAAGTTTTCCACAGACTCAGAGAAATCATCTCCAGGGCCAATGTCCTTTGACCCAAAAAAATCACAGTTGTTTACTAGGGGAGGAGATAGTTGATTCATACTACAAGAACTCCTGGCACAAGGGGTAAAGCCATTGCTAGTACTCACTTTTTTTATCATTTTTTTTATTATTTAAACATTTTTAAAATTTAAATATATTTTGATCATACTCTTCTCCCCTGAGTCCTTCCAGATCCTCTCCTTGTCTCTGATTACCCAACTTTAAGTTCTCTTAAAAACACTAATAAAAATATGATACCAACTCCCCCAAACCAGGAAAAGAATATGAACACACAAACATAACAATAAAGTATCACACCAAATTGTAAACAAAAAGGCACACACACACACACACACACAACTGTAGAGTCCATTATGTGTTGATCAACTATTCCTGAACATGAGGCTTGCCCTGGAGTGATTGATATGCCCCGTGTCACTCCACTGGAGAAAAACAATTTTCCTATTTCCAGCAGGTATAAATGACAGTTCAGTTGTTAACCTTGACCATAGTGGCTAGTTTTTTTTATCCATGCATCCATCTAAAAATATAGCAAAATATCATAGAGTAAATATAACAGAATAAAATATAATAAGAGAAAATAGAAGTTATTGCATTGAAGTTGGATAGGATAAACCAACAGAGCCCAAGAGAAGGCACAAGAACCAAAGCCCGACGATTCTCACACTCCTGAGTCCCATAAAAGAACTAATCTGGAAGGCATCCTATATATGCTGAAGACTGGGTGCATGCACAGGGTCTGTGCACGCCGCTTCAGTCTCTGTGAATTCACATGAGCTTTACTCAGATTGACTTAGAAGGCCTTGTTTTCTTGATGTCTTCCAGTCCCTCTGGTTCTTACTTTTTTTTTCTGCTTTCTCTAAGCTCCTAGGAGATTTGATGGAGACATCTCACTTAGGGCTGAGTGTTTCAAGGTCTCTCACTCTCTGCATAATGTCTAGCTGTGGGTCTCCGTATCTGTTCCCATCTGCTATAGGTGGAAGCTTCTATGGTGATAGCAGAATATCATTAGAAGTCATTTTGTCAGGCAGTACTCGACGTTTTAACTTGCAAGTTCAGTTTGGTAGACACAGTAATAGCTTAAAATCTAGGTCAACAGGAATCCAACGGATTGACAGATCAACATAGCAATTGATAATTATGATGTCAGGCAAACACAGCCCATCACCACCACCTTCCTTTGGTGTTCTGTTACTACATCTCAACACCAGGGAGACTTTTATTGTTTTTATATTATGTAGTCTTTTGAAATTGTGAATGCACTTTTCCACAGAATGCCTCAGCCCCTTAGAGAGACACAGCAGTTGTTTTAGCAAAAGGCAAATAACATATTTCACTGGCTGGAAGTAAAACAAACACAAAAGATCCCTGCTCCTGGCATTGAATGGAGTACCACGTGGCTACCTACATTCAACTCATTGTTTAATATTAATGGTAAGCTTAGGTATGTAAAGCAAGGCCTCCTATATTCCTACATGAATGCATTAGAATCAGACATAAGTGAATCTCAAAAGGAGAGGAATTTGGTTCATTTTCCATAAGCACCCAGAAATTCAGCTGCTTATGTAAGGCTTATCTCAACTGCCTAAACATAGTTAAGTCTTCAGACGTTAGCAGAGCAGGATTGCATGTGAGATTGTCGGCATTTGTGTAGCTAACTCAGACACAAATATTGAGAAAGAAACCTTTTGCTATCTTGTTCTGTCATTTCTAGATCTAGTTATTATTGTGAAGCTAAAAATGGCCCATAGCAGAATTCTTTACCCAATTTAAGAACTAAGAATCAGTATGTCCCAATCTCACAAGGTGATAGCTATCTCCATTCACACTGATGATGAATCGTTATCATCCTCAGATTTATGACTGAGGAATAACTGAGGTCTAAAAATTTCACAATCATCAGGCATTAGAGAAAGGGAGTTAGCAAGTTATGAAATGACTTTTGGATTATAATGCAGATTTTCTCTGGTTGTCTTTTAAATGTAGTTCCTTTGCAGAACTTGCTCCCAGAGTGCGGATGCTTTGGAGGGACTTTCCAAGTAGAGAAATGCACCACAGAGATGAGTCTAGTTATTTCAAAGAGGTGTGATGTTGGCAAGGCTGTTAAGGACTATCAGGACAGCATGGAGACCCTCTATTCTTTTCAGAGGCCCACTGATAAACTATGTCAAAGCCTCTATTCAGCCCTACACTAGAGAAGGCTACCAAATAAAGATTAATACTCATGATAACCTCAGGGAAAAGAGCCCTCTATGGTCAAATTAAAAGCAAATTATCAATAAAAGGCAAATTCTAACAACTTAAAAAAATTAACTGGAAATTACATTTAGTCTGACAGAGAGAATGTCTTATTTTAATTTTATTTATTCTTTATGAGTTTTACATTATGCACCCAGTCACACTGATCTCTCCATCCCCTCATATCTACCTTTCATTTGTGCAATCTCCCCCAATAAAACACCCAGATACACACACACACACACACACACACACACACACACACACACCACCACCACCACCACCACCACCACCACCACCACCACCACCACCAGAAAGCAAAGCATAGAAAACACCTCTTTGTGGAAGCTGTAGTGTGTCCCCCAGTACATCCCTCTGTCCACACATCTTCACTTGCAAGTGTTCATTGCAATTCATCTGGTTCAAGATTTCTAGCTTCTCCAACACCATCAATATTGGATCTTCCCTGGGACTCATCCAGGTTATCCTGTTGTTGCCCTGTGTCCTGGAGATCCTGCAGCTTTAGAACAGCAAGACTGGCCCTTTCATGCACCAGAGCCCTGGGTCTGGGCCTTGGTGGAAGCTGAACTGGTCAGCCTCCACCTTTCAATTATCTGCACTACTAGGACGAGTTCTCCCACATTTCTCCTGCTAGGCCACCCAGTGGCAGGAGGCAGGGTCAGCTCTCCTGTGACAGAGACACCATCTTAACGTGTTTAATTTAATGTGCAGTAGAGTCCCCAGAAGTGTGAAGTCTGAAGGCCTAGACATGTCTCAATCTGTGTAGAAGCAGAGGGCTGCTGATTCAAGAAAGAGACATCCTCCATACATGGAATATATCTTGAAAACCTCACTGAGTGTTTATGTGCACTATGGCTAAAAGCATCTGAACTTCTGTAGCTACAAAAACAAACCATGATTGTGCATCAGGGGAGTGCATGATTCTTTGAGTATTCTAATTAGCAGTGGGCTGCAAGTCTGTGGTTGGCTCATATTTACAATCTCATTTCATCTTCTGTGTGTTTCCATTTTGTTCTTCAGATTTGTATATACCATCTAAATAACTTGTCCTTGTTTATGTTATCCAGTAACTTTTTCTTCCTGAAGTAGGAAAATATAGGAAGGTACTTTGTTTTGGAATGCCTTCAGTGCACTGAATATTTATCATCACAAAGAAGAAAGGATAAGGCAACAGCATTAGTGTATTACATCATAAAGCTGACGAGTTCTTTAAAAACATTCTTGATGACAATGACTTCTGATATGTAAAGATATCTTCGATTTTCCTGGTGCTCAGAATCATTCAGATTTTTGTTTAAAATTTTTACTGTGCCTCTCTCATGATCTGTTTAATCTGTGTCTTTAGAGGAGACATTTAACAACAATAGTCAAGGGGATATTATTCAAAGAATGCTGTTCTTTGGCCTGAAAAAATGGAAATACTCAAGCTGGGCCAGTCATTGGTTGGCTACTCCCACAATTTCTGTTCAGTCCCTGGAGGACCAGGAACCAGAGGCTATATAGCCCAGAGACCTGGGATAGAACCAAACATGATTGGTTTTACAAAAAAAAAGTCAATTAAATGATTCCTAATTATATTATGCTATACTCATAGGTTTGTGCCTAGCCCAGTTGTCATCAGGGGCTTCATCTGGCAACTGATGGAAACAGATGCAGATACCCACGGCCAAATATTAGGTGGAGCTTGAGGATTCCCATGGAAGAGAGAGGAAGGATTGTAGGAGCCAGAGGGGTCAGGACACCACAAGAAAACCTATGGAATCAATTAATCTGGGCTCATAGGGGCTCACAGAAAGTGATCCACTGACCAGGAGGACTGACCTATGCCTTCCACACATATATTATAGTTGTGTAGCTTGGCCTTCTTCTGGGACTCCTAAAAGTGGAGCAGAAGCCATGTCTGACCCTGCTGCCTGCCTTTAGGATCTTTTCTCCTTAGTGGGTTGCCTTGTCTAGCTGTAATAGAAGCAGAGGTACCTAGTCTTACTGCAACTTGATGTGTCAAGGTTGGTTGATATCCATGGGAGGATCCATAGGAGGCTTGATATTTTCTGAAGAGAAATGGAGAAGGAACAGATCAGAGGGTGGCTGGAGGAGGTGGCAGGGGGATGCTAGGAGGAGAGGAGAGAGAGGAAACCGAGGTCAGGATGTTAAATCAATCAATCAGTCAATCAATCAACCAATCAAATGGAATTGCTCATTATGATTTCATGTGCTCTTGACTTCTATTAGCTTTATTGGTTAAAACACATTGGTTATGTGGTTGGTTCACAACTGTTTCACAGTTGCCACTTAGACCCTTGACCTAGTTGTACCCTGACCCATTAATCTTCAACTCTTGACTTGTCAAAAGTAAGAAGGAAAAGTTAAAAACCAGGGCTGGCAAGATAGCTCAGTGAATAAAGTCTGTATTTATAAATAAACCTGTAGCCCTGAAAGCCTGACTTGGATCCGAAGAACACCCAAACTAGAAAGAACTGACTCTCAGAAAGTGTTCCTGTGACCTCTACCCCCTATGTTGTGTCATGAGTACTGATTTCCCTTACCACACACAAAATACATTCAAAAAGTGAAAAGACCAATTAACAAATAAATTCACAAAACTATGGGGATAGAAACCCTACTAAAGCCTTTCATAATGCCAATGATCTATTTAAAGGTGGCATTCTGGTCCAAGGAGTAGAGAGGTTATTTTTCTTTTCTTTTCTTTTCCTTTCCTTTCTTTTCTTTTTTTTCTCTTCTCTTCTCTTCTCTTCTCTTCTCTTCTCTTCTCTTCTCTTCTCTTCTCTTCTCTTCTCTTCTCTTCCCTTCCCTTCCCTTCCCTTCCCTTCCCTTCCCTTCCCTTCCCTTCCCTTCCCTTCCCTTCCCTTCTCTTCTCTTCTCTTCTCTTCTCTTCTCTTCTTCTCTCTTCTTTTTTTGTAAAATGAAAATCGAATATTTCTAAATTCAACATAAAAATAAATTTAATGATTCATTGCTTGAAAATGAAAAAAGAGGTGACCACAGGGTGAGCGGCGCCACGGAGACTGCCCTCCGCCATCTCTGCTCCAGTGACCAGGTAGTTGGGACCGCCAGGCTCAGAGACAGACAGGCATAATATCGCTTCGGTTTCAGGCAGCTTGTGTGTAACCTGCTCCCAGGTGCTGGGCTGATCTGCAGTAACCAGCGCGCCAGTTCCGCGGTGGGACCTTCTGCCTGGTGGAGGGACCCCGCGCAGGGAGGGAGCCTGCCAGCTTCCCTTCCGCGACCTCTGTTCCCGCGGACTGCGCTGGAGAGACCGGTACCCAGGCTCTCCCCCCGATATAACATCACTTGGGACACGGCCTGTTGGGGCTTCCGTCTGTGCCCGAGGGCGGGTTGGCGCTGTGGTCGTCTGGGTGCCAGATCGGCGGGCCATCGTGACCACAGGGTGAGCAGCGCCACGGAGAGTGCCCTCCGCCATCTTTGCTCCAGTGACCAGGTAGTTGGGACCACCAGGCTCAGAGACAGACAGGCATAATATCGCTTTGGTCTCAGGCAGCTTGTGTGTAACCTGCTCCCAGGTGCTGGGCTGATCTGCAGTGACCAGCGCCCCAGATCTGCTGTGGGACTTCTGCCTGGCAGAGGGACGCCCCCTCCCCCCCCAGGAGAGATCACACACCCCTGCACAGGGCAGGAGCCTGCCAGCCTCCCTTTGGCGACCTCTGCTCCAGGAATCCACTAGGCTGAGCCTTTAGATGTGCAAGGCCTCCCCAATATAAGATCACTTGGGGCAAAGCACATTAGGGCTCCAAAGTCACTCAGGAGCAGGCAGGCCCCAGAAATCGGTGCCAGGGGAATCCTGGTAATCCAGGGGGGGCAGAAATAGCTTTGCAGGCTCACAGGAGGTCCAACCAACAGCCAGTGGCAGCAGGACCAACTAACACCAGAGGTATCCAGATGGCAAAAGGCAAACGTAGGAATGTTACTAACAGTAATCAAAGTAATGTGGGACCATCCGAACCCAACTCTCCAACAGCAGCAAGCCCTGGATACCCCACCACACCCGAAAGACAAGATCTGGATTTAAAATCACTTCTCATGATGCTATTAGAGAATCACAAGAAGGACACAAATAAATCTCATAAAGAGTTACAGGAGACCATGAATCAACGGTTAGAAGCCCTTACAAAGGAAACACAAAAATCGCTTAGAGAAATGCGGGAGAACATGGATCAAAAGATGGAGGCGCACAAGGAGACAACACAAAAATCGCTTAACGAGATGAATCAACGGGTAGATGCACTCACAAAGGAATCACAAAATTTGCATAAAGAAATGCAGAAGAATATGGGTCAACAGACGGATGCCCATAAGGAGGCAACACAAAAATTGCTTAAAGAAATGAATCAACGGTTAGATGCCCTTACAAAGGAAACACGAGAACTGCTTAAAGAAATGCAGGAGACGATGGATCAACAGATGGAATCCCATGAGGAGGAAACACAAAAATCGCTCAGAGAAATGCAGGAGAACGTGGGTCATCAGGAAGAAATCCTGAAAGAGGTAATGCAAAAATACCTTAAAGAAATACAGGAAAATACAAACAAACAAGTGAAGGATCTCAGCAAATCCATCCAGGAACTAAAAAAGGAAGTAGAAACAACTAAGAAATCACAAAGGGAGACAACTTTGGAGATAGAAAACCTTGGGAAGAAATCAGGAGTCATAGATGCAAACATCAACAATAGAATACAAGAGATGGAAGAAAGAATCTCAGGTGCTGAAGATTCCATAGAAAGCATCGACTCAACAGTCAAAGAAAATGCAAAATGCAAAAAACGCGTAACCCAAAACATCCAGGAAATCCAGGACACAATGAGAAGACCAAACCTAAGGATTATAGGTATAGATGAGAGTGAAGATTTGCAACTTAAAGGGCCAGTAAACATCTTCAACAAAATTATGGAGGAAAACTTCCCTAACTTAAAGAGAGAGATGCCGATGAACATACAAGAAGCCTACAGAACTCCAAACAGACTGGACCAGAACAGAAATACCTCCCGTCACATAATAATCAAAACACCGAATGTTCTAAACAAAGAAAGAATACTAAATGCAGTAAGAGAAAAGGGCCAAGTAACATACAAAGGAAGACCTATCCGAATCACATCAGACTTCTCACCAGAGACTATGAAAGCCAGAAGATCCTGGGCAGATCTCATGCAGACACTAAAACAGCACAAATGCCAGCCTAGACTACTATACCCAGCAAAACTCTCAATCACCATAGATGGAGAGACCAAGATATTCCATGATAAAACCAAATTTTCACAATATCTTTCCACAAATCCAGCCCTGCAACGGATAATAGGTGGAAACCTCCAATACAGGGAGAGAAACAACACCCTGGAAAAAATGAGATAATAACCTTCTTGAATCAAACCCAAAAGTAGATAACCACTCAAACATAAAGATAGCGTCAAGAATGGCAGATGGCAATAATCACTATGCCTTAATCTCTCTTAATATCAATGGTCTCAATTCCCCAATTAAAAGACATAGACTAGCAGACTGGATACGTAAACAGGACCCAGCATTTTGCTGCATGCAGGAAACGCACCTCAGTGTCAAAGACAAACACTACCTCAGAGTAAAAGGCTGGAAAACAATTTTACAAGCAAATGGCCCCAAGAAACGAGGTGGAGTAGCCATCCTAATATCGGATAAAATTGATTTTCAACCCAAAGTCATCAAAAAAGACACAGAAGGACACTACATACTGATCAAGGGAAAAATCCACCATCAAGAACTCTCAATCCTGAATATCTATGCTCCAAATGCAAGGGCACCCTCATTCGTAAAAGAAACTTTACTAAAACTCAAAGCACACATCGCACCGCACACAATAATAGTGGGTGACTTCAACACCCCGCTCTCTGAAATGGATCGTTCAGGAAAGCAGAAACTAAACAGGGACACAGTGAATCTAATTGAAGCCTTGGACCAAATGGAACTAACTGATATATATAGAACATTTCATCCTAGAGCTAAAGAATACACCTTCTTCTCAGCTCCTCATGGTACCTTCTCCAAAATTGACCATATAATTGGTCACAAATCAGACCTCAACAGATACAAGAAGATAGAAATAATCCCATGCCTCCTATCAGATCACTATGGAATAAGGGTGGTCTTCAATGGCAACAAAAACAAAAGAAAACCCACGTACACATGGAGGCTGAACAATGCTCTACTCAATGATAACTTGGTCAAGGTGGAAATAAAGAAAGAAATCAAAGACTTTTTGAAAGTTAATGAAAATGAAGGCACAACATACCCTAACTTATGGGACACAATGAAAGCAGTGCTAAGAGGAAAATTCATAGCTCTGAGTGCCGCCAAAAAGAAACGGGAGACAGCATACACTAACAGCTTAATGGCACACCTGAAAGCCCTGGAACAAAAAGAAGCAAATACACCAAAGAGGAGTAGAAGGCAGGAAATCATCAAACTCAGGGCTGAAATCAATCAAGTAGAAACAAATAAAACCATACAAAGAATCAACAAAACGAGGAGTTGGTTCTTTGAGAAAATCAACAAGATAGATAAGCCCTTAGCCAGACTAACCAGAGGGCACAGAGATAGTATCCAAATTAATAAAATCAGAAACGAAAAGGGAGAGATAACAACAGAAACTGAGGAAATTCAAAAAATCATCAGATCCTACTACAAAAACCTGTATTCAACACAACTAGAAAATCTTGAGGAAATGGACAATTTCCTTGACAGATACCAAGTACCAAAATTAAATCAGGATCAAATAGACCATCTAAACCGTCCTATAACCCCTGAAGAAATAGAAGTTGTCATTGGAAGTCTTCCAACCAAAAAAAGCACAGGTCCAGATGGTTTTAGTGCAGAATTCTATCAGACCTTCAAAGAAGACCTAACACCAATACTCTTCAAACTGTTCCACAAAATAGAAACAGAAGGAACACTACCCAACTCGTTCTATGAAGCCACAATTACACTAATACCAAAAGCACACAAAGATCCGACAAAGAAAGAGAATCTCAGGCCAATCTCTCTTATGAATATCGATGCAAAAATACTCAATAAAATTCTTGCCAACCGAATCCAAGAACACATCAAAACGATCATTCACCACGATCAAGTAGGCTTCATCCCAGGGATGCAGGGATGGTTCAATATAAGGAAATCCATCAATGTAATCCACTACATAAACAATCTCAAAGAAAAAAACCACATGGTCATCTCATTAGATGCTGAGAAAGCATTTGACAAAATTCAGCATCCTTTCATGCTAAAGGTCTTGGAAAGATCAGGAATTCAAGGCCCATATCTAAACATAGTAAAAGCAATTTACAGCAAACCAGTAGCCAGCATCAATCTAAACGGAGAGAAACTTGAAGCAATCCCACTAAAATCAGGGACTAGACAAGGCTGCCCTCTCTCTCCATATCTTTTCAATATAGTACTTGAAGTTCTAGCTAGAGCAATTAGACAAGAAAAAGAGGTCAAAGGGATACAAATTGGAAAGGAAGAAGTCAAACTATCACTATTTGCAGACGATATGATAGTATACATAAGCGACCCAAAGAACTCCACCAGAGAACTCCTACAGCTGATAAACGACTTCAGCAAAGTGGCCGGATATAAAATCAACTCAAGCAAGTCAGAAGCCTTCCTATACTCAAAGGATAAGCAGGCTGAGAAAGAAGTAAGAGAAATAATACCCTTTACGATAGCCACAAACCATATTAAGTATCTTGGCGTGACGCTAACCAAACAAGTGAAAGATCTGTATGACAAGAACTTCAAGTCTCTGAAGAAAGAAATTGAAGAAGACCTCGGAAGATGGAAAAATCTGCCATGCTCATGGATTGGCAGGATTAATATAGTAAAAATGAGCATCTTACCAAAAGTAATACACAGATTCAATGCAATCCCCATCAAAATCCCAACTCAATTCTTCATAGAGTTAGAAAGAGCAATTCAAAAATTCATCTGGAATAACAGAAAACCCAGAATAGCTAAAACTATTCTCAAGAGTAAAAGAACCTCTGGGGGAATCAGTATCCCGGACCTCAAGCTGTACTACAGAGCAATAGTGTTAAAAACTGCATGGTATTGGTACAGTAACAGACATGTAGATCAATGGAACAGAATTGAAGACCCAGAAATGAATCCACACTCCTATGGTCACTTGATCTTTGACAAAGGAGCTAAAACCATCCAGTGGAAAAAAGATAGCCTTTTCAACAAATGGTGCTGGCTCAGCTGGAGGTCAACATGCAGAAGAATGCAAATTGACCCATCCTTATCTCCTTGCACTAAGCTCAATTCTAAGTGGATCAAAGATCTCCACATAAAACCAGACACACTGAAACTAATAGAAGGGAAACTAGGGAAGAACCTTGAACATATGGGCACAGGGGAGAATTTCCTGAACAGAACTCCAATAGCTTATACTCTAAGATCAAGAATAGACAAATGGGACCTCATTAAATTACAAAGTTTTTGCAAGGCAAAAGACACCGTCAAAAAGACAAAGCGGCAACCAACTAACTGGGAAATGATCTTTACCAACCTTACATCCGACAGAGGGCTAATATCCAAGATATACAAAGAACTCAAGAAGTTAAACTCCAGAGAGGCAAGTAACCCTATTAAAAAATGGGGTACAGAGCTCCACAAAGAGTTCTCACCTGAAGAATATCTAATGGCTGAGAAGTACCTAAAGAGATGTTCATCATCCTTAGTCATTAGGGAAATGCAAATCAAAACAACCCTGAGATTCCATCTCACACCAGTCAGGATGGCTAAGATCAAAAACACAGGAGACAGCAGTTGTTGGCGAGGATGTGGAGAAAGAGGAACACTCCTCCACTGCTGGTGGAATTGCAGGCTGGTACAACCACTCTGGAAAGCAGTCTGGCGGCTCCTCAGAAAACTGGGCATGACACTTCCGGAGGATCCGGCTATACCACTCCTGGGCATATACCCAGAGACTTTACCTGCATGCAATAAGGACACATGCTCCACTATATTCATAGCAGCCTTATTTATAATAGCCAGAAGCTGGAAAGAACCCAGATGTCCCTCAACGGAGGAATGGATTCAGAAGATGTGGTATATTTACACAATGGAATACTACTCTGCAATTAAAAACAATGAATTCACGAAATTCCTAGGCAAATGGTCAGAACTTGAAAATATCATCCTTAGTGAGGTAACCCAATCACAAAAGATCACACATGGTATGAAGTCACTGATAAGGGGATATTGACCCAGAATCTCAGAATACCCTAGACACAATCAGCATATCAATAGATTTCTAAAAAGATGGAAGGAGAGACCCCTGGTCCTGGAAAGACTGGATGTAGGGGAACGCCAGGACAGAGTAATGAGAGGGGGTTGAACGGAGAAAAGAGGGAGGGAAGGGGGCTTATGGGACTTTCGGGGAGGGAGGAAACGGGAAAGGGGAAGTGATTTGGAATGTAAATTAAAAAAATAAAATAAAATTAAATTAAAAAAAAAAAAAAAAAAGAAAATGAAAAAAGAGCCGGGCAGTGGTGGTGCACGCCTTTAATCCCAGTACTTGGAAGGCAGAAGCAGACAGATTTCTGAGTTCAAGGTCAGCCTGGTCTACAGAGTGAGTTCCAGGAAAGTCAGTGCTATACAGAGAAATCCTGTCTCAAAAAAAAAGCATATAAATATTATTCATAGTCATATTATCCTTACATGGGGCAAGATAAAACTTGATTAGCATCTATGGTAAAAGAAACAGAAATGGACTAGGCTTGTAAAAGGAAGGGAATGCCATTACACTTAGTTGTTTCATTTTCTTATTTTCTTTCTTTTTCTTTCTTTCTTTCTTTCTTTCTTTCTTTCTTTCTTTCTTTCTTTCTTTCTTTCTTTCTCTCTCTCTCTCTTTCTTTCTTTCTTTCTTGTTATTTTATTTATATACATTTCGAATGCTGTCTCCCTTTCCAGTTTTCCCTCAGTAAACCTCCATCTCATCCTCCCTTCCCTTTGCTGCTATGAGGGTGCTCCTCCACCCACCCAATCACTGGCTTTATTTTTTAATAATTAACTTTCTGAGATATAGGTTATATTACTTATCTTCTTGTTGCTGAGACAAAATACCCAACAGAAACAATTTAAAGAAGAACAAGTCAATTTTTGACTGAGTTTGATGGACAGCACATC
This sequence comes from Tokudaia tokunoshimensis, assembly GCA_036184795.1. NCBI lineage: Eukaryota > Metazoa > Chordata > Mammalia > Rodentia > Muridae > Tokudaia > Tokudaia tokunoshimensis. Next base: position 31,565,259 of record BTHU01000003.1, read on the forward strand.
ATGGTGCAGAAATTAGAGCAGCAGGAACATGAGGCAGTTGGTCACATTGCATCCACAGTCTGGAAGCAGAGGGAGGTGGCTGCTGGTTCTTGTTCTCTCTCTCTCTCTCTCTCTCTCTCTCTCTCTCTCTCTCTCTCTCTCTCTCTCTGCTAGGATCCAGCCCATAGAATGTTACAAACTACATTTAGGATGAAACTCTGAATTCGACTAACCTACTATAAATGTTTTGTCTCAGGAATGCTGCTTGGTAATTCTAGATCCTGCGAAATTGACAATATTAATACCACACAGGTTGGAAGGAAGAGCCTGGTCTATCTTCTGGGCTCTTGGAGAACCTTGTATAGATTTTTCTTTTTGGAAATATTTCCCCTGGCATGACATTTTAAAACATCTTCCTTATCAAATTCTTTGAGCCCATTGAGACAAGGACAGTGTTTTGTTTTTTATTGTCGTGTATTACCACTAGTGAGTGTAAAGCTATAGCATAATCCTGGCACAAATGATTGACAGATTCCAGTACCAAGGAAAACATGGTTCTTATCTGCAGGGCTACTCAAGCAGATGCAAATAGAAGAATAATTGTTCTGTGTAATTGATATCAGCTTTATTATTTAAGCCGTAGGCATTTAATAATTTAGAAACCATCATAGTTTTCTGATCAAATTTATTCAGTAATGTGTAGCAGTAATTAAAATATTTAAAGAGAGCAAGCAATACACTTTTCAGTTTGGCATATATCTAGTAGCATCAAGATAAATTATGGGGCTGGAGAGACAGTTCAGTCTGTAAAGTGCTTACCTTGAAAGCACAAGATTATGAGTTTGATTCCCAGTATTCACATAAAGAATGCCAGATGTGATACATTCACTTACTACCCTACCACTTGGAGACACTCTAGCCTCCTTAATGAGCTCCAAGCCAGGAGAGAGTCTTCCTCAAAAGAAAGGTAGACCTCACCTGCACAATTACACCCAAGATTATTCTCTGGCCTCCACATATGCTCATATATGTGCACCTTCACATACATAAATATGCATATACAACATAGATAAAATAAATCATGGAACTTCGGCATTGAACAAGCATTATGGACATTTTATCCTGGGGATTTTTATCAGTTTCACAAAGGAATCTTCCTCTTTGCTATAGAGATCTCTTCCTTTGAGTGCCATGAAGCCAAAGCTACCAGCCTCAAAGAAGACATTTTTTAAAATAGAATCCTCCGATTAGCAAGAACTCAGCAATAGTTGAGAGGAAACTGCCATTAGAGCAATTAAATGACAAAGTTCTTTTAGAACAAAAAGGGATATGATTTGTATATGCAGAAATCTGAACGTCATATTTTTCAAGTTTTGAAAACAGATTTTTTTTGAAGAAGGGTAATTTCAAGTAAAACAGGAATAATATTTTGTACATTAGTGTGCTATTATATGTTGATGATATTATTGTTTCTATTATTACCAGACATGCACACACATACACATACACACACAATGTAGGGAAAGAAGAGCTTTGAAGAGATGTGGTTTGCTGTAACAAAAATCCAAGATTTATTCTTTATTCTTGGTTCACAGTCACAGTCAATGTGTTGGAGACTAACAATAGACACCAGTTGTCATTGTAAAAGCCTTTGCTGTCTGGTTTCTTTCCCAGGATCTCAGGAAATTTGAAGAACAGCTCAAAATTTATTGAACACAATCTGGGATTAGTAATAGAAAGTAAAAGTGCTTCTTTAAAAATTAATTCTAGAAATTTGTATGAAAAAATATGGGATGAAGTTACATTTCCATGAAAAATGAAGAGCTGTTCCTTAGGAGGCCACAGGAGAGGTGTGGTCTGGAGTCACTCCCTTCCTGGACATCTTGGAAACATCACTGATGAAGAGCAGGTCAAGTTCTATGACCCTGGTTCATACTCATGGAACTTGGAGAAGACTAATGCAAGAAACGTTTTATCTTAATATATAAGCAGTGACTACTGGGATGTCATTTTCAATAAATAAAGGTTGACTGGAGTACTTATCACTAAGTTTTTATTCATAACCATTTCTTTCTGTGTCCAGTTAATTTATAGTTATTGCAGGAAGACAGCTTTTTCTTCCAACACACACACACACACACACACACACACACACAAAAGCATGCATGCAGCCACACATTCACAAAACCATGTATGCAAACACACAAGTATAAGTGCCCAGTTATTTTAGAGTTATTCCAAAACATACACACACACACACACACACACACACACACACACACACACACACACGTGTATGCATGGAGACAGGGTAGGGAAAAATGGAGGGAGGAAGGAGAGAGGAAAGAATGAAAAGGGAAGGAGAGGGAGGGAAGAAAATGAAAATGTTGGGGGAGAGGAAGAGCGTGTGTGTGTGTGTGTGTGTGTGTGTGTGTTTCTCTGCCTTTTAAAATTCTGTCTCCAATAGCCAGAATGACTCCCAGTTGATAGCCAGTTCCTGTCTACTTTGTATTGTATGAACACTCCTGCTGGGTTATAGTCAAGTCTTTAGGCATTTTCTGATCTGACTCACAAGTGTTAAGTTTCACCTTCTCAGGCTGCAAATTGGCTTTCATGTTCTTGGAGTGAGTGGTGGTCATAGTGGTGGAAGAAATAATCTTGTTTATTATCCATAGACAATGCTGACAAGTGTACATGGAAATTCTTTAAATAAAATATTAAAGTAAGAACTTAAGTTTGTGTGAGGTCAAGCAGAAAAAATACAGAGAGTAAAAGAGAAGCAAATTCATCTAACTATGGTTTTTTGAAAGCTAATAGTGCTGGGTGGTGCAAGGTATTTTGTATTGAGCACAGTGTGGAGGGAGAACCTTTCACATAGGTTGAATAGTTCAGCAGATACAGCTTTTATTAGATCATCTTCAAATATTTTGTGGAGTAATATACAGAAAATAGAAAAGCTACACAAACACCATTACTTAAACACTTCTGCTGAAAATGATCATACATGCATTTTTATGCTTCTGAAACTAAGCCTGAGACATCTGCTGTTGATGAAATATTCCATTTGGGCCAAACTAGGTACCATGACCAAACTGTTAACAGATTTGGTCATTAAGTGCAGGTCAGATTTCCTATTTCTGTTTGAACTGGGTCTGGAAAGCAAAGGAGAGGGGCCATACTTTGTCGAATTGCTAAGTGTGTACTATGGCAAATATGTGTGGCATTTTTAAGTTGTAAATGTGGATCATCACGTTGGTGCCATCCCTCGACATACAAATTTCAGTTTTAGAGACTCAAGTTCAAATAATAACTGTGTTGTGAATGCAGTGAGCATTCTGTACTTAATCACCTCTCCTAATAAAAACACAGCACGAAGGATTAAGAGCTATAGATTAAGAGGGTCCATTACTAGCAAGTTTCACACTGTGAAATCACACACAGAGTGCATTCTGTTTTGCCCAAGAAATCTTGATTATAAACTGGAAGTTATACCAACAGACAGCAGAGGTTGCTAAACTTTGAATATTCATTCAGTGCTTCTTATCTTAAAAGAACCATGTCAATCAAAGTGTTCCATTATGTGTTCCATATATTATTCTTTTTCATCCTTTCTAGGCTGATTCTGTTAAGTATCTGCCCATCTCCTTCTCTGTTAGAAACTGTATCAACTTTCATAAAGAGGAAATACAAAATTTGTCTCTTGCAGGCACTGTTTCCAGGAGTAACTAGAGGTTTGAAATGGCTGAAAATTTTCCTCAGGCTCTAGGCTTTCAGAAGGTATTATCTGTACATTGGATTTTGTCTTTCAAGTAGTTGTGATGCTTGAGTAGGATGGGCTGAATTTAATAAAACATGCACAGATGGAACTTAATCAACTTAGCTTCATTTGCCAACTGATTATATTCATTTCAGGATGTATGTGCCTATATACTGTTTAGTTTTAAGTGTGTTAAATGGATTATCGTGTGCACACGTATGTAATTGCACATACAGTGATATCACTTGAAGATCTGGAAAATGATGGGCTAGTGTATTTGGAAGGAAATATGGATACAGGACCATGACAACAGGTGATGTTTGTTGAATGATGTTACTTTTTTATTGCTGTGATAAAAGACCATGACCAAAGACAACTTGAGGAGGAAAGAGCTTGTTTTGCTTCACAGTTCCAGGCAACAGTCTATCACTGAGTGAAGTCAGCAGAGCTCAAGGTAGAAACCTAGAAGCAGGAACTGATGCAGAGATCATGAAGAAATGCTCTTATTGGCCTGCTTGATCAGGTTCACTTAGCCAGCCTTCTTAGACACCCCAAGGACCACCTACCAAGGAATGGTACCACCCACAAAGGGCTGGGCCCTTTCATATCAATATGAATTGAGAAAATGTCCCTCAAACTTGCCTACAGGCCAATCTTACGTAGGCATTTTCTAAGTGGTAGTTCCCTCTTTTCAGATAACTCTAACTTGTGTCAAGTTGACAATAGACTAGCTGAGCAATTGAGTATTTTTTGCATTTTAGAAAATTATGTCATATATACCATCTCTATCATCTTTAGTGATCTCAAGAATTCGGCTTTATCTTCATGTTATAAATAACAAAGCCATAGCCCAGCAAACTTGACCAATTTGTTCCCTGTTTACATTTCAAAACATTCATACTAGTTAGTGTTTTAACTTCCTACTTTCTGCCTCTAACACTTCCTTCTCTTTTAACTGGACTTTCATCTAAACATAAACTCCAGGAAGACAAGAGATTTTCATCTCAGATTTATGCTGTACACACTTCTGCTCATAGAATGGTGCCCAGCACACAGAGCCTCTTATGAGTTCTGAATCCAAGAATAAATGGGTGAGCAGCATCTGGGTACCTGGTCCTTTGCGGGGTAAAGGAGCCACGAAGAGCAGGCCCACATAGCTCCAACTTCCAGTCAAGTTTAACTTGCATCATGAGACCTTACCTCCTGGCTGGCTAGACTGAGGATGCTGGATGCCCGTTTCTTATCTCTTCAGCTTTCACCCCTCCTTTTCTATCTGCTGTACCTCCTACTCTACAGCCCGGCCTCTTGTCCTTGCTTGATGCTTTGTATTGGAAGCATGGATAGTGCTTTTCAGGCCCTCAGCGCCCAGCCCACTGCCAGTCTGGTCTTCCCAGCTTCTGATGTCATTGGTTCACTGGTTCACTTTCGTGTGCTGCTTTTCTCTGAGGCATGCAGTGATATCCTTTTGGATGACGACAAATGGAAACAGTAGAGCTTAACTTCCATCTTGAGACTGCGGCATTAGCCTTGGCTACTTTTCTGACATTATGAGAAGTAGAGTGGGCGTCAAGAGTCACTCCTGCCTGAGTGAGATTTGGGAAGATCAAACTAAGAATTTAGCTTTTTATTAAACAGGATCGTGTATGAATACTTTTGATATTTATATTTCGCCAGGAGGATGGGTGGAGGTGGCTAACAGCTCCGTGCTTTTTTGGTGAGCTTTGTGACTGTGCTGAATGTGCATTTCTCTATGTGTCAAATGGGGCATAAGTGTCCTCAACCTGTGATTGCTGGGAGGAGCAAGCAATGTGGTGAGTGTGGTCAGAATCCTTGATATAGCATCACACACGCAGTACACCATCTTCCTGCCTACCTTTGAATAGCTGTATGCTGCATAATTGGGTGTAGCAGCAGGGAATAAACTGAGAGCCTACAGACCCATCATGCTTCATCCCATGAGCTGCACTGGCTGGAGTCTTTGCTCCTGATGTTGGAAAGGATGCTGAGGGACATTGCTCAGGGCGCCCTTGTGCACAGCCCAGACATGCTGCGGCCGGGGGGGGGGAGGGAGAGGGCGAGAAAAGTACTCTGTGGCACATCTCTCACAATTAGAAGATGTGAGCAATATGAAAATCCCTCTGTTCGGTCTTTTTGGACAGACTGTGTGCTCAGAAGCAGGTTCAGAGCTTTTGGATGGATAAACCTGAGAGACGAAGTTACAAGCTACACTTCATAGTGATCAGCCTATGGCTGGCTTCTCCCTCTTTACTCCTAATTTTCTTTGTCCCTCACTGTTGATCCTGGGATTGCACTCCTTAATAAAACAGCAGCTTCTAAACCTTTCCCTGGGCTCTGCTTTCTGACAGAACAGAAGGTGCTTAATTCAGTGACTGGCTTTTGTTTATTTTGGATATTAGAATGCAAAGCTAATTTGTTAATGAGTGCCAATATTAGAAGCACGGCTATAGGTAGAATTTGGCTGAGCTGGATAATTTTCATTTCCCAGACTGCATATCATTCTCACGAGACAATAGCATTTCACAAAAAAAAAGCTTTTAACTAATGCTATATAGATTTGGATGAAATTTATGTTGGATAGGAAACTTTCAGCGATATCTTAAGAAAGATAACTCAAAGTTGACTTTGCGGTATTTTTAGCCATAGCAAGTCAGAAGCTTTCTGCATCATGGTTATAGTCCTCTAGACATGCCACAGCAGCCAAGAGTATCTGTCTTTAAGTGTCTCAAGTGGAACGTCCTTCCTGCAACATGAATTGTCTGCATGGAATGCTATGTGTATGTCTGCATGAGCTACTGTCCTGAGATACCAAGAGGAGTTCCAGCCAGCAGAGCAATTCAGTGAATCTCCTTGGCATATTCTACCTGAGAATTATTGTGTTTCTATTTATACATTGATTGGCTCATTCATGAGGGGTCAGGTTGAAGTTAGGGAATAAAACACTTCATTATTTTTGGTCCACTCCCAGATCTGCATTTAGAGATATAAGGTGACGGTCCCGGAGTCAACTTCTTATTTGCTGAAGCATGGGGTTTCTTCCATTATGATCAGATAGTCACTCACACTTTCCTTCTGAACTATTGTTTCCCTTTAAAGGGCATATATCAAGCTGGAGAGATGGCTCAGTAGTTAAGATCACTTGCTGCTCCTGTAGAGGGCCTGGCTTTGGTTCCTAGCACCCGTATGGTGACCTACAACCACCCTGTTGTCTAGTTCTTGGGGATCCAACCCACTTTGCTCACCTTCACCAGCACCCGGAACAAACTATATACATACCTGCAGGCAAAACACTCACATGCATAAAACAAAATACATCTAACGATATTTAAAGGAAGTGCCCCTTTTCTCTAACAGGAAGTGACACTGTGAATTCTGTAACATTCAAATGACGATGCATTGCTTGGCCTTATCATAAAGATTCCCCACTTACTTCAGAAGTGTATGGTTGTTTTTTTCTTTTCTTTCCAATAATGCTGTTCTATGGCAGAGATGGACAATTTCTTTACTGTGTTCAATAAATTGCCTAGAGTAGTGCCTCCTGTGAGCTCATTAGGCTCATTTCGGTTTTATGAAGTTCTAACGAAGAACTTTCTGTTGTTTTCTCAATGGAAGAACAGGCTCACTCACATACAGTATGTCTTCCTTAACAGGAGACATATTCAGCTGCTTTTCAATGCTAAGGGAGTTTAAGTCGTTGTTTGGGAGCATAGCCATTGTGCTCTGAAGTCTTGCGACAAAAGCACAGAGATGACACGGTAGGTCAGGGGGACTAGGAGGAGCTGAGTGCTGTCAGTCATTGTAAAGGGATAAAGCCGTGCCGAAGCAGGCAACGGCAAGGCTGCCAAAACTGAAAAGTACCTGGCTGGGTTTTACAGGGCAGGAATACAATACTCTTACTAAGACGCACTTTATAGAGTCCAATTCACAGCCAAGGAAAACAGCTTTTGGAGCTTTCGGGTGCCCATAAACAGCTAGATGAATGCAAGGAAGCCAAAACCAGGGATGAGTGGGGTATTTAAATGCTCCTCCTGCTCAGCTGCAACAGCGTCCTCCCTTCACACAAACGCAACGGCATGGAGATATGAACAGCGCCCCACGAGTGTGATTTATGGAAACTGTACATGAGGGCTAGGCAGGAAAACTGAACAGAGCATCCCGCCTGCCAGCTGTTCTACGATGACTCCGGACAAAACACAACCTGGCTCACTTTCCCAAGGTGATCGCGTAGCATGATGCTGACAAGAGGAGCCCAGTCCGGTACTGACCCCAAGATCATGGTCACTTGAGTGCTAGGCGACAGTTGTTGGTTGATAAGCTGGTTCAAGCATTTTTCTTTAGTCAAGACGCTTCATAAAGTTTGCCAAGAGAAAAGGGCAAGTGACCGTAAGTTGTGAAGTGATAAAAAACAGACGTGAGTGGAAAAATATTTTATCAAGAGAGATAAAATTGAGAATTTCTGCGACTATGATAACAGGACAACAAGGAATATTTTATAGAAAAACTTTGTCATGTTGCCAACCATTAAGGAGAAATGAGTGAAGGGCAAATGGGTTGTATTTCAAACACATACCATCTCAGTGAGCCACAGTCACGTTTTACTACCCCAGTCACATTTTTTGACCGATGCTATAAAATTTGCAAAACTCAAAGAAAAACATGGGATTTATATCTCTCTTTTTAGCTTCAGATTTGAAATGGATTTTATGGTTAACCATTCAATAAAAATGTTTTGAATCATTTGTAGTCTTTTAGGAAGCCGCTGTGTTTATAAGCAGGGAGTTCCCTACAACTGGCAGGCTTGCTGGATAATCCTCGCATGTTTTTAATGGCATGATTTTTGTGCTGGTTTACTTCAATAATTGTTATAGTTAAATAGTTTGTAATGATTAGAGTGGTCTAGGAGGGCTTCATGGATCATAAATTGTGAATGTGTTTTTTTTAATTTTATTTTCTAAGTTTTTTTTATTTACATTCAAAATCATTGAGTGTGTTTTGTGATGCTGAGAATTGCTCCTATATGATAAGCGATTTCTTCTTTTAACGGTTTCGTTTGATTTGGCTTCTGATGTTAGAACCCAAACTGGATATGGGATTGGGTAAACATGATTTGAAATTATTTTCTATAAGTCTTTCCTTGTCTATTTTAGGTTCACTGTTGAACAATTTGGTTAAAATAGGTAGCTAAAAGGAACTTGGACTCTGGTTGTAAAGTGGCACATTATTTTTACTATTTTTAGCAGGCATTAACTAAAGGCCAGAACAGTAATACTACTACTACTACCTTACATGAATCACCTAAACTCAAAGGATCATTGCATTTCACAGAGATTGCCACCATTCCTTTGAGGTTAAAAAGAGTGGTGAAAACATAAAATAACAGCAACATCAATAATAATAATAACAACAACAAACACCAGCAACCAACCACCACCACCACCACCACCACCAGAATTCATTGGTGTCTTTAGAAATGTTTTCTGACTCCAAACTGTTGTCATAGCTTAGTGCATAGTTTCTGCTTTTGGCATTTTTCTAAGCAGCTATCACCCATTAATCAGAACTTCACAAAAGAGCTGGAGCTGGAGCTGCCCACGTGTCTTCCAAGTTCTTCAGGAAGAGGCCACAGTCAGCGCACATGTCTCTATAATGGCATTTGCTTCTGTGCGCAGTTGTCACAAAACAAAAGCCAAGGTGCACTGTTCCTGCCCATGATAACAAACACACCGAAGAAGTTTTATTTGCACTTGACATTTCGTAATCTTTTGTCTTTCAAATTAACTATGTAGAATAATACGAAGTTGCAATGCGTGTGGCATGAAGTGATCTGTACATGCGGTAAAAAAAACGATTATTTTGAATATTAATTCAAAAACATGAGATCTTATGAAGACTTCTCAGCTTTTATTAGTCTCGAGGAGTATTCTCTTCTGACCAGGAGTAAACTACTCTAAGTTATATAGACAGTGGAATTTCACATAATGTGTAAATTAGAAGTTTTAGGAAATCAGAAATTTGGTAAAGTTTAATGTGGAGTGCACCTGACATCCGATATTCTGTGTATGTGCAAGTATACCTGCTTTCCAGACCCTCTGTCTCTTTTTTACTTTCTGCCTTTTCCATCATCCTTAGTGGTCTCAGAGACAGCCACAGACCACTCTGGGTTGCAGAAGCCATGGAGTCCTTGAGAGTGTGCTTTAGCTATTCAAGAACCTCCGTCTCCTCATCAGGGCAGCAAATGAGCTGAGTTGGAAGTATTTCCAAGAAAGGATTTCTGAAAGGGCAGAGCCGTCTATTAAAGGAGAAGATAAACAGGAGCATAGATTTGCTGACCCAGCGAGTGCTGACCCTGCCCAAGATTACTTTCTGTAAGAATGAAATCTTGACAGCATTATAGCTGTGTTTAGAGCAAGGAAATAAATGTCAAAAGGCCCTTTTGAAGTTGCTCTTCTATTTTTCTAGCTTTAGAATCAAGCCCTGTTTGAGGGATGCCAGCAGTAGAACTGACATTGAAGCCAAGATGAAAACATTTGCCCTGCTTTTGATGAGTAGTGGTGTTTGGTCCTTTTTGTTAAGTGGGACATAGTTGCTAAGGTTGGTTGCTTGGATTCTGAATGACCACAACTCCATCTCCTCTCTGCTTACATTCTTCTTATTGGCAATATTTATGTCTTGCTCAGTGAGTGCCTGCCACTCACACGAGCTCTTTTCAGCTCATAGTAGTGATTGGGAATCTATTATTATTATTATTATTATTATTACTATTATTACTATTACTATTGCTTGGTATTGTGAGTCTGGTCAAAAGCCTGTGGCAGAGGTGGTCTTAGGTCCTAGGAGGGAACATGTTATATGCTACTGTTATTTTACTAAATGGACATAGTATCAAACTGCCTTCTAAATATTTATGTTTAGACCTATATTAGTGTTACTTTTCATGAGCAGCAGTCAGTGTAGACACTTCTAGTGGTCAAAGTGCTGAGGATAAGTTCTGTTGAGTGCTCACCTCTAAATAGGACACATAACGAACCTGCCCTTCCATGCTTCCTCAAGGCTCAGGGACTATTGTATAAGAGGATTGGAAAGAAGGTAAGAAACCACTGGATTTGGAATAATGTTATGAGAAGCTGTTTTCTGGACACAATGTAGTTGCCAGACTCATGAGTTCTTGAGGAGAGGTTACTACTTGTACAAGATCTGCACAAGATCAAGCCAATCAACATGCCAAAACAGATAGAGAAAAAGGTTCATCGACTCCAGCACTAGTGAAGGAGCTGCTATCAGTTGATGACAGACAACAAAGAAGTCATTCTTCCTTAAGTGTTGTAGCTGCAGTGGATGGATTCACACCAATGTATAGGCAAACAGTATGAACTGGATTTGGTCATCATGAAAAAGAAAAGGGCATGAAGGCGGGCTAGAGAAGTACTGGAGGAGCATAGGGAGAAAAGAAAGGGGAGGGATATATGATCATGACACGTTGTAAATATGCATAAAAATTTAAAGAATAAATAACAAATGTTCTAATAAAACATTTACATGTGACGTCTTCGGTCTTTAATTGGTGATGCTTTGGAGGTGACAGACACTCTAGTAGGTGAGGCCTAGTTGGTGCAGAGAATTGTGGGGACCTTGAAAGGTATATTGGGATTCCACTTCTTCTCTTTCTCCTTTCCCTTCCCTCATTTCTCCTTTTTGTACCACCATGCCATTAATAGCTTTAAAATTCTTTTATGCTGTGTGCTAGTGTTCATGTGTGCTCATGTGTTTATAGAGGCCAGAAGCCGAGAATGGCTGTCTTCTCATAGCAAGACAGGTGACTAATTTACATTTCTTGTTGTAGGATCTTAGAAAAGGAAGTCCATTCACTCCAAGTCTAACTTTTTCATGTCTAAGGTGGGGATAACGACATTATCCCACTCAGTTGTTTTGAGGTCTTAGGTAATCAGTCATGTGAGGTAGCCATCAAAATGGCTAGTGCATGGGAGATTATCAACAATTTCAGTAGCCTTTGAAGAAGGGGATAGATTTTAGTTTTTATTTTATTTTATTTTTCCATAGACCCTCTCACAGTGCCCTGTACCCAATAGAGTCTCAGTTCATACTTGTCTCCTGGATATTTTGGTCATATCTCTCCCTCTGTTTCTGCAGAAGAGTGGCTACAGTCACATATCAAGAGCATGTTGCAGAGGAAAGGTCTGAATTACATACTATAGCAATACAAGTCACTGTCACTGTCACTGTCACTGAGGAATCTGAGGAACTTCTCTCCCAGCATTATTTTCCTATCTCCTAAACACCGAGGACTTCATCTAGAACTATGGAAGAAGGAGAGACATAACATGGCAGGACACATTCTGCATCATGAAGCTCCAGCTCAGATGTGACGCTGTATGGCTTCTGACATTCCATTTTCCAGTGCAACTCAGGTGGTAAGACATGATTTCAACATGAGAAGTTCCCCATCAGGGTAGGTAAGGAAGACTGCACTCTGCCATGGAAACTGAATGGGGGTATAGTCCCCCTTCATCTTTTAAAATAAATTCCTTATTTTGTGGTCAAGAATCTCAGTAGAGAAAATGAGTCATCTATTGTAATAGACACATCCTTTATAAGATGACTATAAATAGACCAGCATTCCCTAAATGCTCACTTTTGGCTTTAATGTGATTACAGTTGCTTCCATAGTCTGGGTACAGAGTCAACTATTTTTTTTTTTTTTTTTTTTTTTTTTTTTTTTTTTTTTTGGTTTTTCGAGACAGGGTTTCTCTGTATAGTTCTGGCTATCCTGGAACTCACTCTGTAGACCAGGCTGGCCTCGAACTCAGAAATCCGCCTGCCTCTGCCTCCCAAGTGCTGGGATTAAAGGCGTGCGCCACCACCACCCGGCTTACAGAGTCAACTATTTTTAAAACTCTTGTTATGAATGTGTTTGCTTTTTTAAAATTTTTCAGCAGAAAGAGGATTATTTACTTGGTCCACAAAATAATTTAGATTAAACGTAGTAACTATCGTAGAAAACACCACTCTGGATTATAGTAGCAGAAAGGATGCCTCTGTTACATAAACCAGTGGAAAAGCAGGATGTTTTAGTTTTCAGTGCTCCCAGAGCAAATGGGTCTACACAATGTGCCCACTTCCTGTTCTATAATGTTAATGTTGGCAGCAGAGATTGTCGCACACCAGGAATGCACTGGGTGCCTCATGCGAACGGCCATGTTGAATCCATGCAATGCTTGAAGAAGGTGGAATTCTTACCTGCATTCTATGTAGTTATTCAGCTGGAAGTTGACATCACTGATATTTAAATCCTGGAAAGTCTGGTTATTATTTTGCTGTGTTCTTGTGTATATAGGATGGTGTAGTAAAATACTTAGCCATATTGTCCCGCCTGGCTGATTACTGCTATTAGCAGTGCTTTGATTGGCTACCTTAGCCTTTTCTTTCTTCAAAGGGAAAAAGCTGTGTTTTCATAATTAACTCTGCAGTTTCCAGAAGTCCTCTAAAGTGTGCATGAACCAGGCCAGCCTAGTGTCACCTAAGAGGAGGGAGCCAGAAAGCACTGATGATGCCCTGACCTGCTGTATCCTCTTTTCTGCCATTGATCTGCTGACACTCTGTCCTATCCAAAAGGCATCGGGGACTTTACCCAGAAAGGATATAGTTCAATATGAGTGGGCTTATCTCACTGCAGTACTTCTCTGGCTACCAAGGAACACAAAGCTAATTTGTGGGGACATTATAGTTTCACCTCATGCTTTGTATGCAACCTCCATCCATGTTAATGGGAATTTTTTTGTGTGTGCTTACTCTAGGGAAAATTGATTCCAATTATTGAGTATAATTTATTCCAACCCCTTGATGGAATAATTTATACTCTTGAGATACTCTTGAAATGTGTAACCAACAGGGGACTCTATTTATACATAAGTTTTTACACATCTTTCAATTAAATAAGAAATCCAAGTGCAAAACCCATCACTCCTGAAAGCTCATGAGTTTGTAACACTCCCGAGAGGTTCTTTGGTCCATAAACCAATAAATGGATTACACTTACGGGGCAAAATTCGTCTCTCAGATCCCATGTGGAGCTCCTATTGATGTACCGGTGAGGCAGACACAAGGGATGTGAGGTACTTTAGGTTGCAAAGACAGAAATGGTCATTTTTTCATATAATCAATTTTAGAGCTCTAAAATGATTGCTGTAAAGAACATATTTATCAGGGTACAAACTATTACATGTTTAAATACATACTTGTTTGGTTAAATGTCCTATGGACAATAGGCATTTTATCAAGAAGTGGATGTAATGTTTTGATATTAAAACACACACATTTATGAATATTTACAAGAACAAATCAAATCACATGAGAAGACCACTATAGGGTTTGCATTGTGAAGTTGTTGTAGCAGTGTGTTGTTAGTGGGAAAAAGAGATGTTAAAAGATTTTTATTTTCATGTTTCCAGAATTTCATGAAAATCCAAAATAAAAAGGTTAAGCATGAAGATACGAGATGGAAATTTGTACTAAATGGTCTGTTTTACTTTTAAGTTGAATTTCAGTATCTATAGTGAATGTCAATGGAAAATGGTATTATTGTAGTTATCCGTCTAGGGAATAAGGTTTTGAGCTCCCTGTACTGAAGTGGTTTATAAACCAAGTTTTATTGTATTTTGTGGTAGATTTTATTTTAGGAGAAAAGAAAACCATCTATTTTAGAGAATTACTATTCTATACAGAGATTTAAGAATTTTGAAGTGCCCTTAACCTCAAAATAGCTATTATATTTTGTGAGAGAGTTTCCAAATCTGGAAAGCAGTTTTCAAATATCTTGAAGCTGAGTCTGGATACCTGTTAGCATTTGCTGTTGACCCAAATCTTTCTTATAAGCCTTAAGGATCTAACATGATGGAATATCAACTCCTCACAGTTTGTAAGTCAAAGCTGTAGTCCCCGATGCAACGCTTTGTGAAGATCAATAAGAACATTTACGGCATTAAAGAATATTTTAAATTTTGTGAAAAACCGCATTTTCTAGCACATGTATATTTTCAGGGACATTTTTGGGGGCTTGAGACTTTTGCCTCCCAGATAGGTTTAGTAAACATACATACATGACACTTGGTTTTTATATGGATTATTATATTATATAAATATAAATATTATTATATATTTAATATATTATATATTTATATACAAATATTATTATATATAATATTATATAAATATAAATATTATTATATTATATAAATATAATATATTTATTATTATATATTTTATATGGATTTTTATATGGTATTTAATGTATTAGCCTGCTCACCATTGTATAACAATGTGAACAGCATTGTCCCTTGAATATAGATTAATAAAGAATACCAGATATGATCTTCTAGCTTTTCCTCAGCCACTGCCTGAAGAGAGCAGGAGCGGCACGGTTGCTAATAGGTACCTTCAAATAATGTGTTTAGATACTTCACTTTCTCTGACTGACTTTGTCTTTCCCGAACAAGGCTTTGTTCTTACAATTCTCTCAGCAAATTGTTATTGTCATCTGCTATTTTTAATATAAGGATTATTGCTTAAGATATTTTCAAATGGAGTACATAACCATCAGTGGCAATCGACAGAGAGTGAGTGCCAAGTCAACAGTCCTGGGCAGCCTTGGACACACCCCAGTGGCTTAAGTTCCTCTGGCCTCAGTTAGCTCCATCCTCATCTGTGGTAAGAAAACAGAGGGTTCTGGAATGTCTCTTGTCCTCAGCCCACTCTGCTGATTTATGTCTGGAGAATCCCACTGGGTTTAAGTGGAAAGTTCATCCGATGGTGTTGTGTCCAAAGCAGCAGATCCAGGTGCCCAGTAGCCCCTGGCTACCCAGGTTCTCTTTTCCAAACACATTCGGTTTTTTTTTTCTCAGTACACCCAAGAAACTCTTGGGATCAACAGTTGACTCATGAAAAGATAAAGAGTGGATACCTGACAGAGCCAGAGGTGAGCATCTATCTGCTCAGACATTGCTCATGGGCACAGGTTGATGCTATTTCATGTTGAGTTTGCTGGCTATGAACTTTAGGAGCAGGAAAATGATGTAAGCTCTCCTAGGTTCACTCTCTTCATCTGTAAAATGGGAGTTATAACAGTGTCCATCTCCTAAAGACGGGGATGAATTCTATAACAACATTGAGCATTGTGCCTGCCTGGCATAAACAATAAAGATTGTTGTTGATATTATTTTAAATTATTACTATCATTAATCTGAGATTATTGGGAGGAAGAAGTAAGTAATGGGACAAATTTTTCCAAAAATGTTTAGGTGTAGATCAGAATTCATAAGCTAATTCATGTAATCATTGAAAAATGCCAATTTCATTTTATTTTGCATGCTTATATAACATCTACTTAGTCACAGGCTCTATTTCAGCCACTTTACAGCTAATAATTTGTGTGTCTCCACACAAGATTTAAAAGGAGTTGCCCTCATTTAAGATAAGTTAAAGAGGCAAAAGAGAGATTGAGGTTGGTGCATGAAGCCACAAACCTGGGAGACATAGGAATTTGGCTTGCCTGACAGCATGCCTGCACAACACCCCCACAACGGATTCCCAGTGTGCCAATGGTATGCTTATTTGTGGGCACATGGCATTCCCAAACAAGAAGAACTTAGCTTTAAAAGCCAGTGTAGAAATAGAACCTTAATTACATAAATATCTTTGAAGCATTTGTGTAAACAGTCTACTGTTTCAAAAGAAAAACTAACACAGTTGAAAAATCATGCCCATTGTGACAGTATAAAATAAATCATTAGAAGAAGGAGCTTAGGGGTGGTATATACATAAATACAGCATATATCCTGGGTATAAATATTTACAGCCTTTGTTTTCTATTTTTTTGGCTTTAGTCTTGTATATATGTATGAATATTTGCAACACTACACACAAATGTAGGAGGATTTAACATCTGGCTAAACTAGCTTGAGACTTTTTTTTTAACTTTTAAATCTACTGTATCATTCCATATGCAGACAGCATGACCTCCATAAAACTAAGATATGGATAGGTATTGTGAATACAGAGAATGTGTATCATTGTCAAGCCTTCTTATATTTAGTTATGCTATTCCTATTAAATGTTGCTAGTGATTGTTTGGGGATGAAATATGTGATTGAAAATTTATTAATGAAAGAATTCAGTTATAAATCTTCTCATTTTTTTTGAGTTCCCAGTATGTTGGCCTCAGAATATTTTCCCTTACACACACACACACACACACACACACACACACACACACACACACACTCACGCACACACACCCCCTCCCACAACAAAACAAAACCAAAACCGAAAAAAAAAAAAAACCAACCCCCAAACAACTTAGCAGTTTGTTACTACAAGGCCAGGTAGAAATGGTTTGGTTCAAAAACTTAAATCTTTAACATTCAATTAAATGACTCAAACATTTTTCTCATTAAACATAGCTAGCACTATATGCTCAGGCATATACCTGGTTATGCCCCCTTCCTTATTCGCTTGTTTGCTGGTAATGAATAACTGGAGTCTCTAGAAAAGAACTCAACTTTATGGCAGATGATTCGATAGCTGTTTACAGATGCCAAGAGTTAGTTTGTGAGAAATAGAGAAAAAAAATACCAATGTCTGTCAAACGAAAGCAGATAGCCAGCGTTGCTCGCATGCCGCGGTGTTTATCATCGCGGGCTTTCATTCTTCCTTTAGAGCGAATGAATCATTTTAAATAGAAGCAAACTGATCCTCCTATTAGCGAGTCTAAATCAGTAAGGCAACATCTATTTTCAGAATCTTTGTAGCTATAATGGGACCGTTACAGTGTGGAACACTTAGCCCTGTCCCAAAATGACAGCATTCTGTTACAAATAGAAGGTTAAGGCCCTGGTGCCAGTGTCTCTATTGTGGAACCTTTGGTTGGGAGAGCAGACAGCTGGGCGAAGCTCTGTGTTTTGAAGGTTATGATCACAGCAGTTTCGTAAGTGCTTCATTTCAGTTCTCTTCTGGCGGCAGAAGGGACAGGTGCTGCAGTGGGTCCGATTTCACTGCTCTTAATTTCTTATCTGACCTGGTAGTCAATCAAGGGCGTGAGAGAAGGGACTGAAGGCAAGTTGGATGAGTGGGAGGGAAGAGGTTTGGGAGCAAGAAGCTGTAGGGGAGGGTACCAATGTCTGTGAGGGACAGTGCATATGTGTGTGTGTTTCCCTCCCTCCCTCCCTCCCTCCCTCCCTCCCTCCCTCCCTCCCTCCCTCCCTCCCTCCCTCCCTTCCTCTCTCCCTCCTTCCCCTTCTGTATTGCTAAGACTGACTTTTCTCATCCAGAACCTGGCAGTCCTGCCCGCCACCCTGTACTGCTGTGTGCACGCATGCTGCCCCGTGCAAAATGGATTTCCTAGTGTTAACCATCATGTTCTTTTTTTCCAAAGGGTCTTCTGTAGGATTTCATTTGCAGAGCACAGAGGGCAATATCTAGGGTAATTCCAGGGCTTAGTGGCAGTGATCTTTTGTCAACTCTCCTTGTGAGAGAAATTAAACTTGGTATGAGCACTCACAATCGCAGAGAGTGCAGTGCCATCCCTGGCCAATGGGTAGGAAATCCTAAACCCGGCAAGTATTTATGAGAGGGGAAAAATGAGATGCCGTAATATGACAAGAATATATTCATTAAATCTTTCAATTTCCCAGAAACAGAATTCCCACTTCAGTAAAAGGCTTTGAGCAGATTTATCAAGTCAGATATTCTTACTTTTATGAGATTTGACTCCCTATGCTAAAACGAGATATATTTAAAAGCAGGACAGCCTCACAAAAGGAAGAACACTTCTAAAAAAGATGGAGTTAATAACATACTCACCACTGTGCCTTAGATGAAATACCAGATAAAGTCCACAAGACACACTGAAAGCATCTGAATGCACATGCAGACACCAAAATAAATCATGCTTTAAAAGCATAGGGAGAGGTATTGAGTTATTGCATGCTTTCTTAAACAGTAGTCAAGGCAGTTTTATAACCTCTTATAATTGCAAGTAGTTCCATTTTATTTCGATACAATCAAACAAGAACAGCTTGCATTTAAGGTATTTGCTTGAATATGACTTTCCCAATTATGACATGCCTATAGACTAGACTGCTTTCCCACAGATTTCCTTGGTGTATGCTGGGAAATAAGCACACAGGACTACACCCAGCACCACTGCCTTGATTGGTTCTTGATCTTTGAGAATAGCATAAGTGTAGTATGATAGGTGTAATTCTAGTCATGGTACAAAGTCGAAATAATTTTATGTTGTGTTTGGTTTAGAATTTCTTAACTCCATATGTCTCAAGCCAGACCAAGGTTTTTATAAGGACAGTGTTTTCAGCAACTGGGAAACTAAACTTCTCTTCGATTTTCTTAGAATTGAGCCAGGATTTGAACGTTGTCCTCTATGGGAAGCAGACAAGAGTTACTTCCAATGCCAATGTGTTTTACTGTTGACCTTTACAACACATGGACTGAAAACAGCCTTGGATTTCAGGTTGTAACTGTGTGACAGTTGTAACTGGTATTCATGTCGAGAGGCCCTGTGTTCTTGTGCCTGTCTTTGGGGGAAATATGAGTGACTGTTATGGTGAGAAGAGGAAGACAAACCTATGGTTTTAACTTAGCTCCAGATCCATGATTGAGACTTTAACAGGAGCTCATAGCATCGTAGTAAAGTCTCATGGTTAGGACTGCTATAGCATATTCATAAAAATGTACCCTGGATGAAAATGCTTGTAACTAACTTTTTTTTTCAAGGCAGAGTTTCTCTGTATAGCCCTGGCTGTCCTGGAACTCATTCTGTAGACCAGGCTGGCCTCAAATTCAAAAATCTGCCTGCCTCTGCCTCCCAAGTGCTGGGATTAAGGGCATGTACCACCATTGCCTGGCCTAACTCTCTTATAATGTGTGTAATATTTAAAAGCACTAAAAACACTAAAAACAACTCTTTATTTAGGTAGCTTTTATTTGGCCTTTTCTTCACAGTCTTGACAAAAGAGAAGCTGCTTCTGAGAGTAAGAACAGGGAGACAGGATGTTCACAGCTGGACTATTCCAAATGGAACCCAAATGTGGTGAATTTAGTATAAATGGATGCATATATAGAGGGTACAAGAAAAGAACATGACAAATGATGCTAAAAATGATTTAGAAAGGTTTGCTTCCCATATACAATCTATTTTACTTATTAACCTATTGTTATTTTTAATTATTGTGTGTGTAAGAGTGAGTGTCAGTGTGGATGTGGTAGATGGAACAAATTTCAGAGTTGGAGTCTCTCCTTCCATCTTGTAGAGGCCTCGGACTCCTTCATTTTGCAGGCTGAGTGCTGAGGCTGGACTGGCTGGTTTCACTTCTCGCTCATTATGGGAGTGCTGCAATTTCAATGCGTGGCACCTCGCCCAGAGTTTTACATAGGTTCTAGGGATCCAACTCAGGTCATTAGAACTGCGTGGCCAGCACTTCCGCCCACCTATCCGGCTTGCTGTTGCTCATGCGTATTTTTTATTCCTAAGCTCTAACCCCTCGGAGAACAACAACCAGTGTTTCCTTGGGAGTCAGCCTAGAGTGTGGTGATCCACTGTGTACATCGCCAAGGATGTATTGCTCTCACCTTTACAGCCAACGTCAGGAGCAGTCAATGCACGGGCAGGAGCTGAAGGCACCTCATGAGGGGAGCCTTGTGATGTCAAGAGGAAGCTTGTTTTTCTAGTTGAGTATCCATGGCCAAGTATTGCCGTTTTCCCTACACTTTAGTGTTCATTCTCACACTAATGTTATTGATAGTTTATATCCTTTAGAGTAAAATCTTCTCTTTTTGCATAGTACAGGGTCAAGCTCACCACACTGCGAATTTTATGGTTCATGTTTAGTTTTTCTTCTCATACCAGTTCTGCCGTTACCATCTGTGTGACCTTAGATAAATTAGTATCTATGTGCCTCAGCTTCCTATGTGTAAAATAGACATGATGCTAATATTTCCACAGTGGGAGCTTTTATGAGGATCAAATTAGAATCATTTACTGTGTCCTGTGTAGTAAGCACTCAATAAATGCCAGGTGTATATAGTAGAATCAATGTCTTCAGTGTCGACTAGTGCAAGGCTTACTACCAAACAGGAATTTTTTATTTATTTCACATATTTAAATGACATTAAGAAAGCGTGGAACATAGCAACCACTACTGAAGCCTTTTTCTGTGTCATAGGAACTGCTTTATAGTTGACAGGCAAAGTCTCTACCTTAGGGCCAAACATGGCACCTTTGTCTGTCTAGGTTTCCTGAGTTTGTCTCTGTTTTAAGGTGTTATGAATTTTGTGTCACAAAATCATGAAAGGTTATCTAATTTTATCCTAGCAAAGGTGTAGATGACATTATTTCTTTCCTTACCTCAGTCAAGGTAGGACATCCCACTAGTTATTCCTACAAAACTGAAGTGAGGCAGAACAAGCTGTATCATTGCAGGCAAGGTTCCAAAAGGGAAGGAGGGAGGAGGGAGGAGAGAGGAGGGAGGAGGGAGGAGGGAGGAGGGAGGAGGGAGGAGGGAGGAGGGAGTTGCTGGTTTACCCAGAGCCCTTTGTGGCTTTCCGGCTGGCTTTTCTTGACTCATGTCCTCACCCTGACTACATGATGTGGCTAACAATTACAGTTGGTAGGCATATACATTAAGCTCTCTTAAAAACTCTTTTTTTTCCTTCAAGAACCCATGTAGCTTTCCCTGAAAGATTACCCAGTTTTCCTGTAGAGTATGGGCTTTGCTGATTACATGCCATCAATTTTGTTTATTTGTTTTTGGCTTTGTTTTGATTTTAGACTAAAGGCAGGTTTGTCCAGGCATTATGGTCCTACCTCTCCTCTAGCCGTACCAAGTTGCATCGGGGATGGGTATATGCTGAATTCCTTCAAGTGCCAGGGGCCAGTATGTGTATTTGGGATCTACTTTGGAGAAACATCAGGGACCCTGTTATTGGGCTCTAAGAGTTTGGGGGCATCAGTGGCAGGTTTCCAGGCTTCAAAGTCTCAGCATTCTTGGGCTTCCTACAGGGGCTTTGGTTCAGGGCAAACTACTCACACATCATGGCCATTTCCACGAGTAGATGGGCTTTCTGAGGTCAAAATTCGAGTGATTTACATGTGTTCCTTGCAAAAAGACTATCTTCTAGGATGCGACAGGTCCTCCAGCACAATTGGGAACACGTCAGTGTGTGGAAGTAATGCCATAAAGGCTCCTGTCTTCACACTATGCTGATGCAGAAGGCTTCATATTTCCATTCAGGAGAACGCAAGAGCAAGTGGCAAAGATGAGTCAACTTTGGAGCACATGAGTGTCCCATGAAGGGGAGGTAGGCAGCAAGTAGACTGAGCATTTCATGCTTAGCAGGCTGACCATGCGCTCTAGCTATATTTAAGACGACACGTTGACGAGGCTGCCAGCGCCACATGACCCACTTGAACCCTGCCATATCCCAGTCCTGGACTAAGGCAACCAGCACTTGCTAACCCTATAGCTTGAGGGACAGGCTCAGCTGACAAGTGCTGACTCTGTCCTTAGGGACTGCATCTAGCTGGTAAGGAGGTAGCGGTTTAGGTCATTACAAACACAATGCCAGAGATACTGCCCTTCCATACACCACCCCGACCTTGGGTTAATTTTGGTTTTGTTTTCTCATCTTACTTTTGGTTATTATTTTTGTTTTTATTTGTGTGTGTTTTATTCACTTTGTCTTATTTGCTTTTATTTTTGGAGACACTATGTATCTCAGGCTGGCTTAGAATTGTCATCCCTTTGCCTCTATCTCCTGAGCACTGGGACCGCAGACATTTGTCAACGGGCCCAGATGTTCTTCCTAGCTTTAAAAATTGACAGTTGAATTAGGTTCAGTTTCTTTTATTTCCTTCTTTTTTTTCTTTTTATCAGTCTTCTGGAATTTCATACATGTATTTAATATATTTATATCATACTGCCTGCAACTCTTCCTGGAGCGGCCCCAAGTCCCTTCCCAACTTCATCTTCTCTTGCTCCCCCTCCTTTCTTACACAACTCATCGGATCTATTGGTACTCTTTCTTTTTGTAGGCAGCACTTCACTTGTTTATAGCCCTTTCTGATTTGTAAACTTCTGGACCCTTGAAAATGTTGAACTCACTGCTATTGACTTGGTGCTTTTCAGTGCCTTGTCCTTGGGTCAGAATCATTCGCATTAGTTGGGAAGTCATAGAGGACAGAGTCTGGACAAGCTTGAGACTGGCTGAATCAGAAGCTGGGTGTAGAGTCCAGCAAGATACATGTGGACAAGCAATTGGGAGATTCTGACACAAGCTAGCCAGTCTATCATCATTGTGAATTCTCAAAAACCACGGACCCTTTGCAGTCTTGAAAGCCAAAAACTTACTGGTATCTTTGAAAAAGCAATTGAGTGAATTAGTCCTTTCATATTGTAAATATCTGGGCACATTTGGGTTTATCCATTTTACTCTTGTTGCTTCTAACCCAGTTGTGACTCAAATTCTTGTATGGAATATCTCAGTAAGAAGAATACAGGGAATCCAATGAGGAGTTGATGCTAATTAATCTGTATCCTTGTTGAGTTTAACAACATCCTTGTCCACCTGCTTCTGCTTTGTAGAACTTGAGGTTCTCTGAGGGACTAGAGTCTAGAGAACACACACACACACACACACACACACACACACACACACACACACACACACACACACACACCTGAAAGGACTGAGGTCTGATGTGCAAGTTGAACACAGCATCAATGGATGCGCTCTCTCAGGAAGAGTGGAGCGGAGCACTGTCTGGTTTCCTCCTCCACTAAAATCTCATCAGGCTCATAGCCTATTGGCTGGCGCTGCTTACATTCAGGGTGGGTGTTCTCTCTCAGTTACTCCACCGCAAGTCAGTTGTCCTAGCAAAGGCCCTCACAGAAATAACTGGGAGCAGGCTGTGTTCATGTCCTGGTGTTACTCAATTCAAGAGGAACCATCACATTGCTTTTCATTGGCTCATCCATAGAGCAGCAAACTTCCTTTTGAATGTTCCTCAATACCTAAGTGCTTATGCAACCAATCATATCCCATATCTCTGTGTTAAAAGGTCTTTGCAGTTTTAAACATATATTCAGAACATGGACTGAATACATTCTAGCCAATCTATATTTTCCGGTTGCCGTGTTTCTTTGGATGAACTCCAGGGTCATGACAAACGTTTATGAAGTTCATAGCACGGAGCCTTGTCTCTGAATCTTCTCCTTGTTTCTTTTGTCTGTATTGATTTCTTCATCTGTAGTGTAGGGACCACTGGAGCATATACTGACTTCATTGTGGTGTTATAAGGATCAAATAATTTGTCACATTTAATATGCTTAGAAGACTACTTAGAAAGATTAACTGCTTTTCTCTTAGACCACATACATTACAGTTTAGAAGTCTCCATGAATATTATCCACCCAAATGGATTCATGTTGGCCAGGAATTATGTGCCATTGGGTTTCTGCTAACACCACATTTGATTCAGTGTCACCTGCAATTAGGTGTTTTGAATTTAGTATTATTTAGGATTCCAGGCCTTAAAATAGAATGCAAGACCCACAGCGTAACACATTAAGTAGAGTAGAGCATCAAATAGAACAAAAATATTTTAGCCATGTGTTGAAAGGAAAGCGGACAAATGGTTAGTGAGCAGAGGGAGGGGGTGGGGTAGAGGGTTTTTGGAGGGGAAACGAGGAAAGGGGATAACACTTGAAATGTAAATAAAGAAAATATCTAATAAAAATTTTAAAAATGTAGAAAAATATTTATAAAACACAGACTTTTACTATCTTCTATATAGTTTCCCCAAATGACTTTATATTCTGATGCAAGGCTGCTCTGCATAGCAGGGGAACAAGTGACCTGTCTTGTCAGCACTTGTGAATAGTGATAACTTGTGTTGAAAGGTTTCAAAGTCTAACTTGTAGTTAACAAAGGAACCTTAAACACCAAGGCAATGTGTTAATGACCACAGGAGGTAAATCGAAAGGACACATTGACAGTTCAAGTGGTGACCTGAGGTGACATACTATTAGCTGACTAAATATTGTAATTGGTTTTCTTTCTTGGTGTTTACTGCTCTGTGGCAGAAGTCAAAGTGATCACAAGATACATGTAATGTATAGCATATATAAGTTACTGTCTTCCATATGGTTCCTATACTGGTCAGTATTGAATCATTTTGTCAAACATTAAATCAGATATGCTGGAGGTCAGTTGTGTGCCATCACAATTCACAAGGCCTATTTAATTTTTTTCTTGTATTCAGATTAACCCAAAATGCTTGCCCTTATTTTCCTTTTGACAGAGGGTGAATATCTAGTCCCCAGGCATGACTGGGACTTTGGTAGAAGACATTCACATCATACCTAGGGACCTCTATTGGACATTGATATTTTATAATTTTGCTTTGAAAATAAGTAAAGGAGAATAAGGCATTTCTTTAAATTAGCTGAGAATCATGATTTTTCAGAAAAACGGTTAGGATAGACATAAAGGGATAATTTTAACCCATCTCGAGTTTGCTATAAAGACCTATGTGTTAATATTTGCAAAGGCCTTCAGAAGGCGCTTCGCAGAGCTAAAGGTTGTACCAGGTTAGTTATATAGCAACACGTTTTTCTGTCTGCTTTTATTATTAGCTGGTTCTGATGATGGCCAGAACAGAAGATATTTGGAGGTATAGTGGGCTGTGGAATGTGCTCTCAGCTTCTTTTTTGAAAAAAAATCATTTCTCTTTCTATCTTTCATTTCCCAAGTCTGTCCTTCAGGCTGAGGCTTGATGAATACCTTTAGCAGTAAGGTCTGTGTGCCACACTCCAATTATGTGTTTTTCTCAGGCTGGAGGATAGAAGTGTTAGAATTTTTGGTAGATGGACAGTCAACCCCAACATTATGATTTAAATCGAAAAAAGAAATTAATTCTCTTGGCTTATGGGCATATTGTACATATATGTACACACACACACACACACACACACACACACACACACACACACACCATATGTGGAATGAGAGGTCCAGGATAGGGGCTATGCGACAAAAACCATGCATTTTACCAGATGGAGAAAAAGAATAGAGTTTAGTAATATATAATATTAAACACTCTATTTGTGTGCTTAATAACAAGTTGCAGATGCAAAGAAGTGTAGTCTGAAAGGGAAAGTGGTACACACACCCTTCAAAATTTCAGACCAATAATGAGGAAATACTTCTGTAATCCAATCTGTAAAATGTACTGAGGCCCCAGGAGCAGGTCACAGGCTGAGGGGCAACGGCCCCTCCCGCAGTTGTATTTTTATATCACCCAGAATACTTGTGAGAATCAATTAGTGTCTACAAGTTGCCATGCTGCTGTTAAGTGACCCTGGCACAGGAGTCAGCTAATCCTCTGTCAGCTTGTGTGAAGTGCTCAGCGAGCTGGCGTGTCCTTACTCCAACCTTATGTCGCTTAAGCCGGCTCTGGCCATTGGCTATTGGCCCTCTATTGTGCCTTGGTGAATTTTTGATCTACAACGAATCGTGGAGATTGCCCCGACAAGGTGATGCTTAGGGGTTCTTCAAGGCCCAATTGTTTTGAGCTCCAAAAATATTGTCTTTGGCCTTAATAACATATGGCCAAGGAGAACATTCTAGACGTTGAGTTCTCAAGTGCATCAGAAATATGGACAAGAAATAGCACCATGGTTACAAAGAAAACAGTCTCAAGTAAGACTTTCCTAAGTTGGCAAGGCAAACTTGTTCGATTGAAGCTTGGTTCTTCAGCTTGTTACCTGTGTGGCTTCAACATTTACTGAACTTCTCTCTACCTTAGTTTTCTTATCTAGAAAATATACCTGACAGAGAGTGTGGTCTTGGGACTAGTCAAGATAATGCAGATCACGTGCATAAATAGTCCTCTGCTTCTGTGAAGTTGGCCAGTTAGATTTCAAAGCCAATAGACAAGGAAACGAAGCATGCCTAAATCTCATTTTTAAAAAATTAGAAACGCGATACTGAGCCAACATTAATATTCAGACTAGTAGAATTTGGGTGTATTAATATTTTTTTCCTAAAAATGTAGATTTTGATTCAATTTAGAAAAATAAAAATAAAAAATAAGCTCAAAACTTGGGTCAGCCAGGTAATTAATTCAGTGGCTACAGGCACTTACTGACAGTTCAGGTCTGACCACTTAACACAAGGCCCAGAACTGGCGTAAATGTAGATGAAGCGAATTTATTCCACAAAGTTGTCTTGAGACCTTCACATATGCATTTCCCCCAACACATCACACACCCTCACACTAATATAAACAAATAAAACACTTGAATAAAACATAACCTCAAAACCTCTGAAAAAAACTTCACAAAGACTGGAGTTTAAAACACCGGTTAGCAGTTCATTTGGTGATTTTTCTAGATAGAAAACAAATTGGGCACTCTTTCCTTCATTTTTCCTGGTAATCATGTCACGGCTACCATCCCGAGGTGCCCAGAAACACCAGATTATTGCCATATGGCCTCCGTTTGTAAGAATGTAGGGACATGTAAAGTGGCACATGAGATTTGGCCATCCCCACACGTCTCAGCTTTAGGGGTATGGGTATCAGTGATAAAGGTATACCAGTAAGAACAAGCATAGCCCTATCAGGGCAGTGCCATACTGCAGGGGACTGACACCATCAGTCAGGGCTGAGTTTTAGGTTCAATTTTCTCATTGATCTGCTGTGTAAGCTTGACTCTTTCTATCTCAGTTTACTCCTCTGTGAAATGGGTATGAAGGAGGTAATGAATCAGTACCCGATTTATAGTTAAGCTCTTACAGCACTCAATAAATATTTCCTCAGCTCCTGCCTGTTGCTCTAGAAATGTCTGAGTCCCTTTTACTGGCTAGGGACCTCCATGGAACTTCACCCTTAAATGACAAATGAGACACATGGAATAGATCTGCACAAACAAGACTTCCTGAGAGCATCTGAGTCATAGCTATGCAGGTGAAAGTGTCCTTTGTCCCACAGAAACCTTTTGATGAATGCACGAGGTAGATGATTCAGTGAGGTCTGTACATTCTCTCATGTAGGTTTGTCAGAGAAATACAAGATGCCAGTGCAGCGTAATTTGGAGTTATAGAATAAGGGTTTCTACAAGTAAATCTCAGATGTTGCATGGGGTATATATGTGCTAAAATGTACTCATTTTAATCGAGAATTAAAATGTAATTGGGCCAACCCTGTACTTTTATTTGTGAAATATGTAAATCTTAGCACTGTTTTCCAATCTGAATTTCAGTTTTGTTTTCTTTGTCATAGATATATTTTCTTCAAAATCAGTAATTCATCAGTTTTATAAGAACAGTAAGGTTACACTCTATGTGTGTAGACAAACATATATATATGTTCATACAATGTGTATACATGTATATGTATATGTCTATAAAATGTAAGGATAAAATAGATTATGAAATAAAAGTACTATGGGATAAAAACTAAAAGGAACATTAAACAGACCCATGTCTGAAATATATAAATAGTATAATTTTAATCTGATTATCATGGAACTAGGAGCCAGTAATGAACAGAGTGAGAAAACAATCAATTAAAATCCAGGTGACCCATTGATGCTACATGATAGTTTTAACAGATTACTAGTACAGCAACAACAACAACAACAATCCTTAAATTTTTCTAGACTCCACACTTGGACTATCTTCCTATTGGTATTTCTATGCTTATATCTTGAGATGAATTCATAATATACTTATTAGAGTTCCTGTACTGAATAGTTACTACTGAGCTAGAACATGAAACTCTCCATACACAAGGACATTTCCAGGCAAAGAAACAGTAAATTCATGAAATTGGACAGTTATAGGATCCTTGTTACCTCGAAACCAATGCTATTTACTAATATTTAAGACACCGATATGTATGTGCAAGCACACCTCCGTCAATGCATATGTCCTCATGGCTATTTGTTAGATAAAGATTCCTTTAGATCTCACAGCTCTACAAAAAGAATCACAGAACTAGTGTGGGTCTTACTCTGTGAAAATGTAGATGACACCAAGAAGTACAGGCAGCCAAGGAATTCTGGGAATGGGAGAAATCGTCTTCCTTGGGGAAGAGAACACCAGTAGGTTATCCAATACCTAGTGGTCAGCCCTGAAGACATACACAGGCACGAAAAATGGTATGGACTGAGCAGGTTGTACTTATGTATTTAGAAATATATAGTGTATATATATACATAAATGTATGTGACGACTAATGAAAACAGGAGACAGGAATCTGAAAGAGAGCCGGGAGGGGTATATGGGATGGTTTAGATGGAGGAACAGGAAAGGGAAAAATGATAAAATTATAATATCAAAACATAAAAGAAATAAGAAAAACCGGGTGAAACAGAAGTTCTATTTTAAATGGTTAAAGTTTATGTTTATCTGAAACAAAACTGTGGGTCCACAAAAAAATTACTGAAAATAGATGGCCAATTAGTGCTTATAAATTGTGATGAGGAATGCATTTGTGTGCCACAATTATTTAAATGCATGCAGGCAGAACACACGAATGCAAGAAATTCCATGCAGCAGAGGGTGACAGATCATGCGATAGCATTTCTTGGCTTTATTGATGTTGGGAGGTCTAAAATAACATTAGAAGAATTTTGTTTTTAAATTTTTACTAGCCTCGATAATCCATGCCATTTGAATTTTTGCCCCTTTAAAATGTTGAACTCTCAGTGGCTCTTCTGCCACATCTCAGTGGCTTTGTTTTCCTTCAGAAGATGAAAGCACTCTCGAGGACCGAGCTACCCTTCTGCCCTGTTGCCCTTTTAATTTCCGCTCACTTTCTAGAACTTTCTCTGCTGCCCTCAGGTAACATAGTAATTAAATTAGGACAGAACCAAATAGCTCTGATATTCGGACAAACGTAAACACTTCTTTCACATGCCTGATAAATTACCCTCTTGGTTTTCCTGAATGTGTAAAATTATCTAAGCTGTTACCACTATTGTGTTACCATTTAGGGTTGGTAGCTACTCTAAAATGTCAAACTGTGATGGAAATACTGGCATTATTATGCATTTCTGGATTAAATTCTATAGGCAAAGATATTAGGCCTAATTAAAAATAAAATTTAGAACTGTGTTTTATATCCCAATAGTATTGGGAACTTTATTTTTATAATAGGAATAAGTTGCATGTTTTTATGTTTTCATACAATCCCAGTTCAATTCCCTGTCAATTCACCCTTAACCTTCAAACCAAAGGGCTCTATGAAGTTCATGATGTCATTGCCTCGGTGAATATATTTTTAATATCGAACTAAGGAAAATTTAAAGGTTAAAAGTTAATTGGACTTTAAGAAGCATCTGTGCTACAGTAGCATTGAAATGTCAGAAAATTTAAAGCAAATGAAAAAGGCAAATATAATCTTAAACTCTTACTTAAGGCCCATGCTTCATTAAGAATAGAAAACATTTATAAACAAAGGAAGTTAGTAGGAACAATTATAGTCGTTTTTATTGCTACTTAAAAACTTAACTCTTCAGGATAACTACTTCCTTTGCCATAAATAAATGAGTTGCGTTGTGGATGATGATGATGATGATGATGATGATGTTGATGATGTTGATGATGATGTAGATGTACTGGCTAGTTTTATGTCAACCTGACACAAGCTAGAATCATAAGAAAGGAGGGATCCTCAATTGAGAAAATGCTTCAATAAGATCCAGCTGTAAGGATTAATTAGTGATTGATGTGGGAGGGCCCAGTCCATTATGTGTAGGGCTTCCAGTGGGCTGGTGTGGTGTTGGGTTCTATAAGAAAGTAGGCTTAGTAAGCTGTGAGGAGCAAGCCAAGGAGCACCACCACCACCCCAAGGCCTTTATATCAGCGCCTGCCTCTGGGTTCCTGTCCTGTTTGTGTTCCTGTCCTGACTTCTTTCAGTGATGGACAATGATGTGGAAATACAAGCCAAATAAACCTTTTCCTTCCCAGCTTGTCTTTGTTCATCATGTTTAGTTGCAGCAATAGAAACCATAAGAAACAATATTTTCAAAAGCTAAAACACTTCATTGGAGCATATAGTTCTAGAGTAATCGAGTCTACTTTGGTGGGAAAGACATGGCAACAGATAGGGAAACAGGATGGAACAGGAAAGTGGTCACATTTTCATATACTCCCAGGGAGGAAAGAACAGGTTATAAAACTCTCGCAGCCTGTCCCAAGTGACATAAGTCCTCCAACAGGCTCTACCTTCTATAGGTTCGATAACCTTCCTGGACAGAATCTGTAACTTGGGACCAAGTGTTCAGTTTCGTGAGCTATGCGGGACAGTCACTCGTAGGCTCATGGTCACCTCATGATGCAAAATGCAATTAGTCTAGCTTCAAACGTCTCCATAGTTTTTAACAGTCCAACCATTGTCCAAAGCTCAAAGCCAAAAGGCTCTTCTGAGACACAAGGCAATCACTTAACCCACTGTAAAATCAAAACAAAACAAAGGAAAACAAAAACCAATTACATGCTTTCAAATACAGTGGCCTAGAAAATACATTTCCATTTCCAAAGAGAGGAACGGAAGCATAATGAGAAAAGGTTAGACCAAAGAGAGACTGAAGAGAGACTGAAACCCAGCGGTGCAAGCACCAAATGCTGTGACTATGTGTCTGCCACCTGTTGCTTCAGCTTCCAAGTACTTAGACTGCTCTGTCCCTCAGCTTGGCTGCCTGAACCATATGCCATTCACTTGCCCTCCCTGTATGCATCTCCACTCGGAGAATGCGTCATATTTCTGGCACCTGCAACATCTTGAGGTCCTTGGGGTCTCTACTCCAAGACAGGTTTCACCTTTACAGATCTTTTTGTTTTGTTTTGTTTTTCGAGACAGGGTTTCTCTATGTAGCCCTGGCTGTCTTGGAACTCACTCTATAGACCAGGCTGGCCTCGAACTCCGAAATCCACCTGCCTCTGCCTCCCAAGTGGTGGGATTAAAGGCATGTGCCACCACCACCCGGCTTTCACCTTTACAGTTTAACTCAGTGGTCCTACTGAGCCCCGTTCAGGGATTCTGACCCTGCCTGGCCTCAGAGGCCCTCAGAAAAGGAAGAAAGATCCACAACTTGGCAAATCTTGTATCTTTCATGCTTCCAAAGCCTTGAATCTGATGTTACAAGGGATTATGAGCTTCACAGAGTGAACCAAACTGGTCTTCTAGAAGAGCAGTTCTCATTCTTAACTACTGATCCATTTCTCCAGCCCCTTGGGATAAATTCCTTGTCCCAGATTATATATCAATAAATCATTCGGAGAATGAGGAAGAAGATGAAACAGTATAATTAATACACAGAAGAATATAGTGATCTTGAAACCGGAATTTCCTTCAGCCCTTAGGCACACTTTATTTTCTATTGTATTTCTTTGGCAGCATCTTAATGTCTGGCCCTTTATGATCTCATTACATTGACACTGAATGTTGGTAAAGATAAGAAGGGTCATACAGTGGCTTGTTTTTCTCTGTGGGTAGAGAAATTGCCTTACAGGAAAACTATGTCCAACTCTCAATGCTGCCCACTCATAAAAAATAGCTAGAGTGTAAGCTTTCTTTTTTTTTTTTTTTTTTTTTGGTTTTTCGAGACAGGGTTCTCTGTGTAGCCCTGGCTGTCCTGGAACTCACTTTGTAGACCAGACTGGCCTCGAACTCAGAAATCCGCCTGCCTCTGCCTCCCAAGTGCTGGGATTAAAGGCGTGTGCCACCACCGCCCGGAGTGTAAGCTTTCTAACAGCAGACATACTTCATCAGTTTACTGACGTATCTATAGTGCTTACCAACAGGGGCAGGAACACAGGTAGGATCCAGGAAACACTTGCAGAGAGAAGAAATGGAGCCTCAGTTGGGCCAAACTGGGTGTGGGGAGCAGTTCTCTTCTTCTGGGCATCCCTAGACACAGAGGACCCAGTGTGAAGAGAGCCTGAGTCTATCTTTGGCTTTTAGGCTTTATGACTTGTTTCGCTCTCTTCCCGGGTGATAGTCCTTTCCTTGCTGGAGATTTTCATCTGCTACTGTGAGACGCTGATAGAGAACAACATCCGCCAGTGTTACTCTTTTCAGTTTGAAAGCATAAGCTCTGCCTTCATCCAAAGATCTCTCTTTTCCTTTCCTGTCCTACCTTTGTGCTTTGTCACTGCCTTCAAATGAGGAAGCAGTCCTCCTTAAATGAGAAGAAGGATATTTTGTGAATTCAGAACTAGTTACAACGAGATGTTTCCATTGTGTTGAACATATCCGTGGTTGTCGGTCTTGAGTGGCAATTTTGAATGAAATGACCTCACAAGACTACAACAAATGTCTTGAAACATTTACTTTAGAACATATACATTGAACACTAATGATAGAATCTCAGTCTAGTGAGGTGACAGACATATGTAGAAAAAAAACAGACCAACACACGAAAGAAGTAGGCGCTAGTAGGTTCAAAATTTCAAAGAAGGGATTAATTATGCTTAGCAAAGTCAGAGGTAGCTACACAGGTGTCCTGCTTGAACAAACTGAGGAGAAGCACAGGTATGGGGAACTGGGCTGAACCACAGCATCTGGAAAACAGAACAAAACAGATCCTGGCTTGCAGGAACAAGGATGCATTCCAAGCATGGAAGCCTGAGACTGCAACTGGGAGACTGCAAATTTGCTAGAACATATATTGACTTTGGAATATAGATAAGACTAGAACATGGATTCCAAAACAGAATAAGCAAGACAGTTGAAACTGGTATTTAAGAGACCTTTCATGCAAAGGAAGAGATGGGGAATTCTGATGAATTTGGAGCATGAAAAATGACACCATCATTTATTCAACTTAGAAAAAAAATCTTTGTGCATTTATCAAAGTAATAAGGTTGGTATAAAATACCTCATTCTCTGCTCTGTCCTATGTTTACCCCCACCTCCTCTTCTTTCTAAAAATACTACTCCATTAAACCCAGACAAAACTGCTAATACTGAAACAATTTAGGGACTGGAGAGAGAGAGAGAAAGAGCTCAGTGGGTAAGATGTGTGCTGTATAAGAACAAAGACCTTGTTTCGTTCTCATGCACATTAGTAAAAGCCTGCCATGGGAATGTACTCCTATGAGCCCTGTGCTGGGAGACAGAGGCAGGAGGACCCCTGGGGCTTAGTGGTAACCTAATCTAACCAATCAAGTGAACTCTAGGTTCAGTGAGAGACTGTTGCAAAATAGGGTGGAGACTCTGATGTTAACTTTTGGCTTTCAAAACTCTATGCATGGGAGAACATGTGCGTGTGCACAGACACACACACACACACATGGACATATGCACACATGCAAACAATAATAATAATAATAATAATAATAATAATAATAATAATAATAAACAAAATCCCAGCACTTTATATATTAAAGATTCTCTAGTCTCTGAACAATTATGAGTCATTATTATTATATTTATTATAAGTATTAGTATTAGTATTATTCAAAGAGCAAACTTAGGGTCACAACTTAGGTATTAAGAAGAATCTGAGAGGGGCTAGCAAGATAGTTCAGCAGTTAAGAGCACTAGCTGCTCTTCCAGAGGACCTGAGTTCAATTCTCAGCACCCACACGGTAGCTCACAACTGTTTGTAATTTTGGTTCCATGGGATCTGACACCCTCACACAGACATACATGCAGGCAAAACACTAGTGCACATAAAATAAAAATAAATAACTTAGGTTTGAGGAAGTTAATGAAGTTGACTTAGGTCCCAAGAGTAGTAAGGGGACAAATCTAAGCAGTGTGATTGCAGAGTGTGACCTCCTGTTAGGTATACTGGGCCCACTGATGCCAACATTCTCAAAGTTGCTGTGACCATTCTTACTTGCTGCAGAAGGATATTAAGCACCTTCCTTAAGTCTTACTCGTTTATTTCTGGTCATTTCCAGTTGGAGTGTAAAACCCAGAACTGTCTTCTCATGTTTTTCTCCTGGGGTCACAGATAAGCCCGGACTTGTCTGTGTCCCAGCTTAGACTCTGGCTGCTGTAATCATTGTGTTACTTCACACTGACTCCTGTGGAATGTGCCAGTCTCTGAATGGCTATTCTGACCTATCTGCTAAAACCAACATGTTTTATATATTTAACTATATTCAGATATAGTGATTAGTTCATAGATTTCAAAACAGAATTGAAATAACTTTCTATATTCTTTTTTCCCTCTGTCTTCTCACCATTACGAGAAAAAAAATGAGGCATTTCAAGTTAGGGTCACAAATGTAGGTATTAAGAAGAATTCTAGAGGGGCTAGCAAGATATCTCAGCAGTTAGGAGCACTAGCTGCTCTTCCAGAGGACCTGAGTTCAATTCCCAGCACCCACACGGTAGCTCACAACTGTTTGTAACTTCGGGTCCATGGGATCTGACATCCTCACACAGACATACATGCAGGCAAAATACTAGTGCACATAAAATAAAAAATAAATCATTAAAAAAGAACCTGAGATCACTTTTGGCTATCTTAGAAAAGGAAAATAATTAAACTGTTACTGTATGTGTGTGCATATGTGATATTTGTTTTGTTCTGGGTGAGGCCACACACGTCATGAGAGATATATGAGAGTCAAAGGATGACTTGTGGGAGTCGGCTCTCTTCTTCCCTGTTGGTCCTGAGATCAAATTCAGACTATCAAGCTTTGCTCTTTTCTCTGTCAAGCCATCTTGTTGACCCAGAAATGAACGACACTAATAAGAATAAATTACTCTTTGTTATATTTTAGACCAAGAGCTAAAACAAATTCCAAACTCCCATCACAGACTTCAGATAAAATATTATCTGAGCAGAAAACCTTGACAAAGGATGCTGGCCTTGGAGCTCTTATTTTTACCTATACAGAGAATTCTTGTGTAAAGTTAAATAATTACTCAACTCACTTATGGCTCAATGTTTATCACTTTTGATAAAATTATAGTGACTTAAGGAAAAGCAGTTCTTATTTTTAGACATTTATTTTCATTTCTCCTTCCCTCCCTCTCCCTTCCTCCCCTCCCCCTTTCCCCTCTCTCTTGTGCATGCACCCTCATGGGCATGTGTGCTCGTGGGGATCTGAAAAGGGCGTTAGATCCCTCAAAGCTAGAGTTACTGCCTCGTGTGAATATTAAATTAATGTCTTCTGGAAGAGCAGCAAGGACTCTTAGCCACGGAGCTGAGCCATCTTTCCAATTCTAAGAACTATTTTAAAATCTTAGTTACAACTGTAGCATCAGTCTTGGGAATTGGGCATCAATGCCAGCAGAATCTTAGCACATACTTATTGCATACACAGAAATATGATTGATCAGTCGACAAACTGAGAGGGACAGCACTTGACTCTTGTGGCCAGAGGAATGAGCAGCGTTAATGGTGCTCTTTGGAATCCCATCTCAGGAGAGGATCTATTCTGAAGGACACAGTTTGTACCATGGTTGAACATCCCCTGACGGCTAGGTATTTCTTGCCATCCTATCTTAACTGAAATGCGACTTCACGCAGTGCTCCACTCTGCTTTTAGTTTTGTTGGCTCAAGAGCAGCAGCAGCAGCAGCAGTGAGGATGAGGATGTGAGGATGTTTTTAATGGGAAGCAGATGCCTGGTCTTTTCTGCTTAATTGTTTCCGAGGGACAATTTCAGGAGCTTTTGCACTGATTGGTTGATTTGCAGCACAAAACTCACACCTTCTCCCTGCAGTGAAACTCCAAATAGTTTTCTTTTTTTAATTAGATATATTCTTTATTTACATTTGAAATGTTGTCCCCTTTCCTGGTCCTCCTCCCCCCGCCACAAAAATCCCATAATCCATCTCCCCTCATCCTGTTCTCTAATCAACCAACCTTCTCCCTCTTCCCTCTCCTGGTATAGTTTTCTAAAAGCGAGACACTTTTCTGAAAGAACACAAGAACACAGTTCAGACATTCGAGTGGTAGTTTGAAGATCCCATTAATCACTGTGTACAATTGGAATATGAGTTCTGGCATGTGCAGCCAATCTCATCTCTGCCCGGAGTCACACATGGCCTCTGGACAGAATTATACACTCCTAGCATCTAGATTTGGGAATCCTCAGTAACAATGATTTCCACATAAATGGGTTTTAACTTTTTTCCTTTCTGTGGTGGAGATGAAATCTTTGTGAACGGAAGAAATGCACACTTTGGAAAACATTACAGGGGGACTCCGGATTACTTAAGTGCTCACACTCGAATGTTCTCTGGTAGCTCTGTGTTGTCCTGCTGCAACTGCTGCAATTTAAGAAGACACAGAACACTTAGCACACTTGGCAGAAGACCTGAAGTAATGCTAAGGGCACTTAGGCTAGAATCCTAAGGACTAATCTGCCTGAGGTTAGAAAGTCAGAGGGACATCTAGAAGATCTAGTGATACGTTTTCCCGAGGATCCTCATGGCTGCTGCTTTGATTTCACTGTGCTTCAGTTAGGTAGACACACAGTACCAATGGGACACCCACACAAGGTGCGTTTGTCCTCCTGCAGGGAGTAGATAGCATCCAAAAAGAAGGTGACTACCCAATCACTTCCTGTGACTTATTTACTTCTAGTCTAATGAGCAGGTCCATCTCCAGTCTAATTTCCCTATTGTTCTTTGCTTTCTGAGCAAATCAATAAGCCATGGAGATTATTATTGAACTTTGATCCCAGTTGGACCACAACTGTGTTTTCTCTCATGCCTCCCATCTCCTCTGGCAGATATGGCAGAAAACAAGGTTTGTTGTGCAGAGATAGAGCCATCGGCCTAAGAAAATGGTGGAACAACTTGGGGCTTTCCAGAGTAACTAGAAAGGAAATGTCCTTGACAAACACAGACATATTGGAAACAGTAGCTCTGGAGTCTGAGCTACCTCCTGTTTTGTTCTGCTGGATCAAGAGAGGGCATGATGTTGACTCTGTTTGTAAAAGGAATCGCCTGTGCCACCGCTGGGACTGTTCCCAGAGCAGAGATAGAATGAAAGGCCTGACAGGAAGTGGCAGTGATGCCCACAGTCCCAGCTGGCATAACTTCAGAACATTGTGGAGGATAGTGTTCCAAAGAGATATTGCAGTGTGCCTCTGCTAAGTGCTGTACAAATAGACTTAGGACTGCTCTACGGGAGGTAAAATCGGTCCCCGGAATAGAACATGAACAGAAACAGCAATACCAACAACAAAAACCTCTTGTCAATAAGCTATTGCAAGACACAACCAAACTACATGGTTGTAAGCCACTCAAATCCTCTGAATATGAGACACTATCTCTGGGAGGCCTCAGAGAAGCCACCAGATGACTGTCCAGCTCCTCTAGATGAAGATATAATGAGTGAGGGCTCCCTTCAGAGTAAGGTGGCCAGGCTGACTCTTGATTGTAACTGATGGACAGGATTTATTTTTATTCAAGAACATTTACCTATCTGTATCTTATCCACCTTAATTCATCTACAGAACCCTACATGGACTAACTCTTCACATCTGTGTTGTTTTAAATGGGAACAGTTCCTGTAGGCTCATGTACTTGAAAGCTTGGTATCCAGTTCATGGATTGTTGGGAAGGATCAGGAGGTGTGGCTTCAATGGAGGAGGTGTATTGCAAAGGGATGTGCTTTGAGGTTTCAAAAGTGCAGCCCAGGACTAGTGTCCCTCTCTCTGTCTGCTGCCTGCAGATCAGGATGTGGCTCTCACCTCATTCTCTAGCACCATGCCTGCCTGCCTGCCCCCTGCCTGCCTGGTGCCATGCTTCCCACCATGACGATAATGGACTAACCTTCTGCAACTGTAAGCAAGGCCCCGGTTAAGTGTTTCCCTTTACAAGAGTTGCCTTGGTCATGGTGTCCCTTTACATCTGTAGAATAGTAACGAAGACAATATCTGAGAGCCTGTCATCGCTAGTTTTCCTTGTCTTATTAGTAAGTTAAGCATTGCTGTACAGGTCGCATTCCTCCCTTTATTGCATGGTTTCTAGACCCTTGGCTTTCTGAAAGTGAATAAGTGTGATTTTACAATGTATATAAACTTCTCTGAGATACAATATGTGTATATGTGTGACATAATGTTTCTTACCATGTAAGGCTAAATTATTGTTTAAAAAAATCTTTGTCACATTTCAGACAAAACCGAGTTGAAGACCAGTCTTTTAAACATAGTGGCATATTATTACAAGCTGATGTTTTTGAACTATATTGAATTCTTTGTATAGTGTTAGTGTACTATCAATAATAGCAGAGATGGGGCTGGATAGATGGCTCAGTGGTTAAAAACACTGGCTTCTTTTCCAGAGGAACTAGGTTTGATTTCCAGTACCCACACGGTGGCTCACAACCTTCTGGACCTTAAGTCTCCAGGGATCCAGTGTCCTCTTTGGGCCTCCATGGGCACGGTTGTGCTTCTCAGACTTGCAAGCAAGCCAAACACCCATGTACATAAAATAAAATATTTGAAACAGAAAAAAAATACCTTGGGCAATGCATATGTAGATATCTTGGGCTATGCATATGACTTATTTGCACAGTCAGACTTTCTCAAGGTTTTTGTTTGTCTGTTTTGTTTTGCTCTAGTTTGCTTTCTCAGCCAGTTGCTTGAGACATGCTCACTTAAGTAAATTGATGTTCCTCTTTTCAGTGGCCTCTGCTCTGAGAACAACAAGAAATCTATGTCCAATGGAGATTGACCTTTATACTTTTTCCAGTAGAAGGGTGCTCAGTGTCACACCTTTGATGCCAAGGAGCACCCAGAACTGGAAGCTACTCTTTTCTTGTTTTTCACAGTGACACCCACTGATCCACTCCTGGCACCATGTCTCTGCATGTGTTGTGGATTGGACCTGATGAAAGGTCCTGTGCTGTCAGTCCAGGCTGTGTTTTGCCATGTCAACCTGTTGGCAACTGCAGGCTGTTACATCTGCCAAATGACTCAGCCCAGATGGGAACGCCCAGAGGAGAAGATGTGTACTTTGTGTTGCAAGAAGATATTGGGTGACATGGTTGTCACAGGTGTATGATTATGTCTTAAACTCTGGAGAGAGTGACAGGGGAGGCTTTTCTCTTCTTCTGAAGTTTAAAATGTAGGAATTGCTTCTCAGCTTAAAGCAGAAATAGTCTGAAGAAATGCTATGACCCTCGAGGAGGAAGCCACACCTTCTCTGAGTTACAGAGAGCGATTTCCTTCCCAGGTCAGATAGTGGTAGGTCATAGGTATTGTAATACATGTCCATCTTAATAGAGATTTAATTCAGTCAAATGCAATAATAACTACTTACTTAATTATTAATTAGTAATAAGTAATTACTATGATAATTGTAGACAAAAAGAACAACGTGGCCTAGAAAATAAGATGCTGCCTGTGAATCCAAAATCACACACCAGGGTCAGAAAAACCAAAGGTGTACTTTCCTTTAT
This sequence comes from Tokudaia tokunoshimensis, assembly GCA_036184795.1. Lineage (NCBI taxonomy): Eukaryota > Metazoa > Chordata > Mammalia > Rodentia > Muridae > Tokudaia > Tokudaia tokunoshimensis. Next base: position 31,605,485 of record BTHU01000003.1, read on the forward strand.
CATTTTCAAAACTGTGTCTGGTACTTGGTTAAATGTTCAATCCTTTTTCTGTATCTCTCTATGAACACTTATTTAGGTTGAATCAGAATGTGCTCTTTTAGTTTAAAAGACTATTTTGCTTAGGCACTCACCAACTAATACTTTATGGAGAAGCGAACAAGGTTGTTTCTCAGCAGGCAGCTACAAATTCTTCACTTTGAACAGAGCGGAGGAGGTCTACCTTCAAGTTAGCAGGCTTGTACAGATCCACAGTGATACAGGTCAAAAGAGAGAGACATGCAGAACTCTAACACAAACCCCTGCCAAGGGCTAATCATCTGATAATGTGGATGGTCGGCACACCACTGGTGGGGCTGCCTGCTGACCATATGGGTGATGAATATGGGGGTACCATAACCTGTGCTGCCTGCTGACCATATGGGTGATAAATATGGGGGCACCATACCCTGGGCTGCTTGGGTCTTGGAAACTTGACTCAGTTGGCAAGGGCATGAAGAAAGGACGGACTCACAGACACAAGTACAGAAAACCTGGGGTCTGGTGGGCTATGTGCACTCTGATTAGTGACCCCCAGATCTGCAGCAACCCAGAACCCCGGTGTGTTTATTTTGTGTAGCACACAGGGATGGGTTAACTAGACTTGGCTGGAGCTCTTAACAGGGGAGCAGTCTTGGGCTGTAAATGCATGGGAGGGGGAAACTACGGTCGCTAAGTTTTGTACACACTGGTCAATTGCTGGTAATCACTGGTTCTTGGATCCGAGGAAAGGTTTGCCAGCTTCCCGTGGGTCCCCTGACATGGCCTAGCAATATACATTCACTCAGATTTAACTTCCTACATGCCACCCCCCACCCCACCCAGGGAGGCAGCCATGTTGGTGCTAATAAAGATAAGAGATACCTGCCCTACTGTTCTGGAGCCTTACTACAACCAGCCACTGGGTCTCCCAGCAATGCCACACACCAGACTTTACAGCACCGCTGGCTGGCACCCCAAACCTTCCTTTCTCTGTTTCTCATTGCATCTTTCCTGATGCCTGACAGTGTGACAGGGAAGGGAGGACTCAGACAGGGCTCCATGCAGACTCTATGGGTACCAAACCTGTCAATCCACCAAGAGCTAACACCTGCTGCTGTCCATGCTGACCCTGCCTGACAGCTCCAAGTTAACTTTGCTCCTTACCTTTATATTACTATGCTTTATTTACTGCTTAATTATGGCCTAACCTCTCTTCATGCTCCCTTTTGTTCGTTTACTATAGGCAATTCCTTCTCTGTGGCATAGAAATAATTACCCAGGTAGAAAGACATTCATTATGAGCATTAGATAAAACAACAACAACAGCAATAGCATTCCGTCCATTTATATTTTTATCCTAGAGTCAACAACACAAAAAGCAAAGACATTATGCTATCATATAAGCAAACATTTTTTTCCTGTATCTAATAACTTTTGAGTGTGTGGCTTCCCATTACAGTGTGGTTGACCCTCCAGGGGCCACACTTCTTAGAAAAAACTTACTTTCCCAGGGGTTGTCAGTTGTCTATAGCTCCCCAGCTAGGCATGAGTCTTTGTACTTAGCTCCTACTCCTTGCCATCTAACATAGCTTGAACAGATCGTGAGTTCATATGTACCGCCTCCCTGCTATGGTGAAGATCATTGTTTACCTGTAGTCACCCTCTTTCTCTGGCTCTTACACTCTGTCCTTTTTCCACAATGATTCCTGAGCCTTGGGAGGAGGCGGTGCGGCATAGATGTCCCATTTAGTTCTGGTCCTTCCAAAATCTCTTATTCTCTGGACCTTGACTCATTACAGGTCTTTGTGTTAATTGCCATATCTTGTATATAGAAGCTTCTTTGATGAGGATTGAAAGATTCAAAAAAAAAAACCTGTGTAATGATGTGTCATTAGAATTCATTTTATTCCTATGCACATTAGGAAGTATAATAGTAGTAGATTTTCCCTTAAGAGCTATGACCTACCTAGCCTCATGTTCCTGACCCAATAACAGTGCCAGGTATGGCTTTCATCATGTACAGTGGGACTTAAATATAGTCAGAAAGTGGTTGTTTACTCACATGAGGTTAGTGCCACTATTGCTGTACCTGCAGATATGTCTTGCCAAGTCAGGAGTTAGTGTAACTCACAATGTTCATGACTGAGCAAGATTGATGACTACCTTTCACCTGTAGTGGTGTACACAACATCTTCTAGTGTGTGGGAATTCAGCCTGTAGAGACGAAGCTTCCACATGAGCACCAGCTTAATTTCTCCATGTTCTAGGACTCAAGGATGTAGTAGTTTCAACAGGGTCTTACTGTAAAGTCCTGGTGGGAACAAGGAATTTGGGGAATCTATGGACTCTCACTGGGCAACTACAGTACAAGAGCATTAGAGAAACCACTGTAGAGATTCTCATAGCAGGGATCAACGTCCCATGACTGGAGGGTTTGGCTTAGGAACAGAGACAACTGGGCATGAGTTTGAAGCCTGGTAAGAGAAAGTAAGTGCAGAAGAGTCCTGGGGCTTTGCTCAGATGCAGATGTGCCCAGAACATGTGGGTTAGACAGATGAGAATGCAAGCTCTAGCCCATCAATCTCCTTGAAAACTTGGAGTGGACAAGAAGAAGGAGGCCTCTGTCCACTTCAGGTACTGCAGTACTTGTCCCTTCACATAGGGTTGTCCTTTTGGATTCCATGCTATGTTGTAGCTTTAAGAATTGGAAAAAAGTTGGTCATGAGAAAATGAAAAAAAAAGACTAATATTTTTCTATGTCTGGATCAAAACAAGCTGTACAATGGGGTGAGTCTGTCTCAGAATTTTCATTTTTATTTTTTGCCGTGGCTATAATGTGTCTGTATGTAAGAGTGAGTATTTTGATGTATTATAATAAGAGGTCCCATAAGGGCATGCTTCTTATAAATGGCAATACTCAATTTCTTAGGACATATAAAATATTATTTTTGGTTTTATAAAATGTTTTATAAAAGTTTAAGGAGCTACTTTTTATATAAGACACCATTCATAAGAGTTATAATATAAAAATTTCATTAATCTGTGAACTATAACCTTGTATATATATATACACACACACACACATACATACACATTTTGATAATGATTTCCTCCCAAAATAAGTTCTAAAATTAAACTAAAAATTCATTTCATTTTAAATAATATTTATAAATAACAAAATCATAGGAAATAAAGAAGCTTTACGTTAATCAAAATTCCTCTACCTAGTGACATTAAAGTCCCTTTAGTATACTAGTTTCAGATTACTTTTCTTGAAACAACCTCAGTATGGTCTTAACATCCTGACCATCCTGCCTCCGCCTCTTGAGCATACCCTGTGAGTGTTCCCCAGCACAACCCAGCTTCAAAAACATCCTCAATGTATAAATGATGAATATAAGATTTGTATTTAAAATAAAGTAAAATAAAATAAAGCAAAATAAAATGTCACAGGAAATACAAGCCCAACTAGCAGCAGCCTTCAAAATCTAGGTGAGTTTGAGATGTCATGTACTAAAAAATGGCTGCTATTAAGTTTTAGTTATAATAACTAATACCTTGCGTCTTAAAGATAGACTTTCACTTACAGTCTTGACATTTGGGAAATGATTTTAGGAGCACTGTTGATGTCTACTAAGCTTACTTAATGACAAATCAGGCTCTGAGTCTGTGTCTTCCCAATGGAAGTCTTCCGCCTTGATCAAAAAAAAAAAAAGGACGAATTTTAATTAAATATTGATAAATGTTACACAAAATAGGAATCCAGTCAACATTTGAATTTAGAGCTGACACGTGGCATAAATTTTTTTAACTCTGTCTCTTTATATATGAATATGCATGTTCATGTTGTCTGCATGCACTTGCATTTTCGTACTATTTACAGGTACCAAATTGTCTTATAAGTAAATGGCCACATGAAATCAACAACAAGAACAACAACAATAACGACAACAAAAACAAGTAAATAAGAAAGGAGATAAAGAAGTCTTTATAGATGCAAAACAGAATTTCAGGAAAAGTCAAAAGAAAGTGCTCTGAGAGGATAGGATTTTGTATGACTTTTGTCTTAAGGTTTATGTGGCCATCAATTAATCCTGTATTTTATTTTTATCGTGTAAAATTTATATCTTCTAGGATACATGTTAATTTCTTTTTTTTATTTTCTATATTTTTTTTATTTACATTCCAAATCATTTCCCCTTTCCCGTTTCCTCCCTCCCCGAAAGTCCCATAAGCCCCCTTCCCTTCCCCTGTTCCCCATTCAACCCCCTCTCTCTTCTCTGTCCTGGTATTCTCCTACATCCAGTCTTTCCAGGACCAGGGGTCTCTCCTTCTATCTTCTTAGAAATCTATTGATGTGCAAATTGTGTCTAGGGTATTCCGAGATTCTAGGTTAATATCCCCTTATCAGTGACTGCATACCATGTGTGTTCTTTTGTGATTGGGTTACCTCACTAAGGATGATATTTTCAAGTTCTGATCATTTGCCTAAGAATTTCGTGAATTCATTGTTTTTAATTGCAGAGTAGTATTCCATTGTGTAGATATACCACATCTTCTGAATCCATTCCTCCATTGAGGGACATCTGGGTTCTTTCCAGCTTCTGGCTATTATAAATAAGGCTGCTATGAACATAGTGGAGCATGTGTCCTTATTGCATGCAGGGGAAGCCTCTGGGTATATGCCCAGGAGTGGTATAGCAGGATCCTCCGGGAGTGTCATGCCCAGTTTTCTGAGGAACAGCCAGCCAACTAACTAGGAAATGATCTTTACCAACCCTACATCTGACAGAGGGCTAATATCCAATATATACAAAGAACTCAAGAAGTTAGACCCCAGAGAGCCAAATAACCCTATTAAAAATGGGGTACAGAGCTAAACAAAGAGTTCTCACCTGAAGAATATCTAATGGCTGAGAGGCACCTAAAGAAGTGTTCAACATCCTTAGTCATTAGGGAAATGCAAATCAAAACAACCCTGAGAGTCCACCTCACACCAGTCAGAATGGCAAAGATCAAAGACACAGGAGACAGCAGTTGTTGGCAAGGATGTGGAGAAAGAGGAACACTCCTCCACTGCTGGTGGGATTGCAAGCTGGTACAAGTTAATTTCAAAAGAAACTTTAGGATGCAGGGATTCTGATCACTTCCTTCCACAGAAAATCTAAACCTAAAGCGTCTGCTCCTATCAATGTATAAAGAGGAGAGAGTTTTGTGGTCCCTCTCCGACAGGGACTATGGCCCCTCATAAGCATCCAAGAAGTTAAAGAAGATTGATTGAGCATCACCCTTCTGCTCCTCAACCTTTTATGTGACTAGGACTGTCAAAAGGAAGTTGTGATGAAAGAGAAGGAAGGGTTGAGCAGATGATCAGTAAGAAGAGGTTATTCCTGAGACTGTAAACCCAGTCAAAAATCTATTCTTGGGAGAGGCCTCAAGAGGCAACTTACCACCGTTGTTTAGCTAAATAGTCATACTGCCAAACTGCCTTGTAAACATATTTTTTATATTCATAGACAAATGCTGCTCTTGACTTTAATCAGAGTTGTGTCTCTTTGCAGGGACCTGTGGTGCAAGCTGAAGTTCAGGGCTGCCCAAAATTCTGAAAAAAAAAGAGTGACAGATGAATACTTAGCTCTAAATAAGACATTTATGCCCCTTGCTCTGTAAAGTGCAGGAAGTGTGATGAAAGAGAGAGTCAGAAAGGATGTAAGAGGCAGACAATGAGGAGAAGGGCCATTAAATGCCATCTCCAGTGCTTGCATGGCAATCCTGATCTCCCAGCAGATATAATTGCCTTTATTGGGCCCTGTACAAGACTGGATCTTTCGTCAGTCAATCAGGGATGGGGAGGGGCTCACCGGGACCCCTTCCAACCATTGGCTACTAATGGATCTGGCATGGGCAGCAGTCATTGTCGTCAGTTGTGCACCTCCTTCTTGGAGACCCACCAGGCTCCAAATCCACAGTCACATAGACCTGCCCGGGTTGAACTCAGTGGGTCATAAAACAGAAGAAAGACATAAATGTGAGAAAGGGACTTGTAGGGAAGAGGGGAGTTGACGGAGGTAAGCCGAAGATAAAAGAGGGGAAGGTGAGAGTAATGGGAATGCACTATATACATATATAAAATCGTCAAAGAACAAATTTAAATAATTATTTAAAAAGATAATATGCTGTTTTTGCATATGTTGCAATATGAAGGTTTATTTTAGTTAATCATTAGTCAGCAAGATTAAAACTGAAGTAAAAGTGCCATTCATAATTAGGGGTGTTGAAATGTATTTATAAATGTGCAAAAACTTAGCTTATATCCACAGGGCAGTCGTCACCTGCAATGGGCAGACACAAGTATGCATCTCAGTTGGCAGCAATTCTTTGCTTCTCTCAGTGAGCTGTAGGTTTTCTATAAACTACACAACCCACAGAGCTGTGCACAGTCTCTTTTTCAAAGGCCAACAGAGGAGGACACTCCTAAAGCATCAAATCACTCATTGCATTGAAAGTCTATCCTGTGACCTGTTCTGCCTACGTTAAAAACTTAAGTTTTGGTCTATTCTGGCTCCAGTGGAAAAGACATTTTAACAACCACTTTTAAAGAAATCAAGCAATTATAGGTTAGTCAGAGGGCCATGGGGCATTAAGTTGTCCCTTCCTCAATTCGACACCATCATCCATATATCTATAGCTATATATCTTCCCTAGTACATGTACGCTATTAATGCTCTAAGAATCTGATCATGGTATATGGCTTCTCAAGTTCTACAATATATACCTACACTTCTGTGTTCAAGAAGAGAGAGATGGGCAGCTGTGCTATGGCTGCCTAAGGCTCTGGCTGTTTAGGCTCGGCTGTCTCCAGCCCAGCTTGTTGTCCGGATGGCTTAGGAAATGGATATACTAGCACACCTGTAATCCATTCATGGCCCATATTAATGCAAAGCTTTGGCATAGACAGTGGGAAACCATCCAAGTTTACAAAGCTGCATTTGAGGGAGATTAAGCTGACAGTAGTACGTGTGTGCAGAGAGTGTTTGGGGCAGGAGGATAAAAGTGATTATGGGTGTCCAGGTGTGAAGTAATGAATACTTCCAAAAAGACAGCACACAAGGCAGTCAAGGGACAGAATTTGCCGGAAATGAAGAAAGACAGATGATATTCTGATGTTGAGCCTGGGTGAGGGGAAAACGGTGAGACCCCCTCAAGAGGCACGCAAGAGAATAGCCAGAGGGCGAGCTTGTTCTTGTGAAGAAAGATCATAGGTTTGATGTACTAACTGCAAGGTTGATGGAGGTGTGGCCTGGAGATGGTGGAAATTAGCCTGTGAGAAGGGACGTTAGTGAGGGCGCAGGGCTGCAGATTCCTGCTGAAGGACTGCTGATGAATGGATGAGAGACGAGTTAAAATCATCAGAGTAAGTGAGCGCTCTGAAGAGTCCATCAGAGAATACAAGAAACAACACAATATAATTGCTAAGCCTTGGGCAATTCTCTACCAAGTGTGCTTCCCAGACCAGCAGGCAGCTTCTGCATTGATGGGAATTTACTAGAAATATGGATTTTTTTGGCCTCACTCCAGGCCCACTGAACTAGAAGCTTTGGGATTAAAGCACAGCAATGCTTTTTTTTTTAAAAAATAATTTATTTATGTATTTAATAAGCTTTCCATGGTGTTTTAATGCATGGCCAAGTTTGCAACTTCTGTCCTTGGGGTTGTATCCATACTCTTTGATGCAGGCGACACAAATAGGAGAGAACGAAACCACCCAGAGGGAGGGGAAAGGTAAATGATAAGTGGGGTCACAAAAACAGAGACTGAAAGGCAAGACTGGACAGTTGATGGAAAGGGGAGAATGGTGCTTGGCAACGGGAACCATTGGAAGAAGGATGTCATTATCTTGTTTTGCAAGGACACTCGATTTTATGGGGATTCAAGAGAGTGGTAGGTACAAAAAACAGATGTATTGTGGTAAACTGATGGTTTATTGTACTAATCAAGAAAATAAATCAAACAACAGCAGAAAAGGAAACATTTAAGAAGGATGGTCTCTTCTGTGGTGGGAGAGAGTTGAGCTTGCCTGTTAGAGGAGCCGCCAGCCAGCTGGGAAAAGGAAACCTGAGCAGCCTCCACCGCGCTGGCTCTGTGGGCATGCGGCATTTGCAAGCTTCTACTGCTGCAAAGCTCTCTTCACAGCTGTGACACAGTTGTTTACAGATGCTGCTCATTGGGTAACAGGGTGTACAAGATGAGACTCTGCTCTCTAGGATGAGAATCATACCACAGAGAGAGTACATAGCTGGAGACCATCCTGCCAGACTTTGGGTGAACTCAGTGTGCAGTCTGTATTTTCCCAAAGAGCCGTTCTCCTGAGCAACTGCCTCTCCAGTAAATACAAAAGTGCCCTTCAAGATGAGCACTTACCTAACTGGAGTAATATAAATATTAGCTTTTATTTCATTTTTCTTTTAAGGGCAAAGTAGTCTAAGAGAGCATTCAAAATGTTCAACAAAATGGTAGTTACTTCTATTATTTTTAAATTTCTATATTTATATTTCTATAAGACATTCTAATTTAGAGTTACATATTACACCTTTGTTACTATAACCTTTAGTATTATTTTTCTTTTCTTTTTTAAATTTAATTTTATTTTTATGTATTTAACATCGCACTCACTGTCCACCTCCTGGTCACCCCTACCACAATCCTTCCCCTATTTCCCCTATCACTTTTAAAGGAGGATTTTTCTTTTGAGATTTTAAAAAATGAAACCATCAGGGTAGATGAGGTAATGCTCTTTTGATGATACCTTTTGTTCTTCATCATCTGTTCATGCTGATTTGTTGATGTAACCTTTTATTCTTTGAAAGTTATTTTTGATAATTTAATTTAGTCCCAGATGTATGATTCTTGGTGAGTTACCCAGCATCTTTATACATCAATTCTCTCAGCAGAAAAATGGGTTTATAGTATGAACCCACTTCAAAACACTTCATGGATAATAATAAAAATAACATATTAAAAATATAATGGCAATTTTAGCTCAACTAGGTAATTTTCTAAATGATCAGTACATAAAAATAACACTATTCCGTAGGACTTATAATTGAGGATATTGTGATTATGTGAAGCAATGTGCCCTATTTAATTCTAATTAGAATTTAAGTCCCTGAATTAAAATATCAGCATTTCTTCCTATGATTCAGAACATAGGGTACTTACATAGATATTCTACAAGTCCAACTATTTCTTCTCAAAGCTAATAGCCACACAATAAAGAATTATACAAACTCTATAAGCATGCGTTGCAGAAGAATTAGAGTTATAAAACAATATTTCAGTTAATCTGGCTAACAAGGGAACAAATTCTGTGGCCCACAGTGATTCATAAGAACAATAATGAAGGCTGGAACTGAGAAAATTCAGAGGATATTGATTGGGAAAACTTCTGTGTTCTCTAAAATGCTATTGGGAGATGTCAGAAGGGTTCTTTTGATTCTCTCTGTAGCATTGTCTAATCTCTTAGATTGTATCCAGATTAGATATTCTCAATGCTATTTGTAGTTCATGTTGCAAAGTGAGACTGGCAGCTTACTTTTTACTCATGTAACAATAGAGGAGACAAGACTATTGGGGGGAGGATGGGCAGTACATGCACACATACATAGATGCACCAACACACATGGGTACAGTGGTTCTGGGAGTGTTAACGAGCATGTTCTGGTGATGCTGATGGGTTCCACAGAGAGCTTGTGGCTTCTGTTAGTGTCTGATTGGTACTTGGTGTGGGTCATCTGGGGACAATGGGGGTTTGTACATCGGTCTTTTCCATCTTGGATAGCTTTATTTATGTGGGTTTATCCAGAACATCCATGCCAATGCAGTATAGCCCCTTCTGAGATGTATTGACAGAGAGAACTCTGTTCCACACAGTCTGAAAAATGTTCTTAGTAAATAGATCTTGAAGACACTTGCTTCTAACCTTCTTTATATTATAGACGATAAGGATAACACATGAAATGTCTGTAAACATCTGTCTTGCCTATTTACAGATACTCTGGCAACAGATGGCTCATATACAACAGAAATTTAGTTTTTATAATTTGGAGACTGGCTAGAGGCCAGTAGAACTTCTAGAGAAGACCTAAGTGTCAGCTTGGTCAGTTTCTGGTGTGGGTCCTCTTCTGGGTTGCAGATTGGCAATTTCTATTGTGTTTTGACATGGTCAAGAGAGAAAACTCTCCTTTGTGATAACTGTAGAATGTGTAATGTAAGGGCAGAGACCACTGATAGGACTCTGCAGTGGGCTCTGTGCCTACCACAATTCCCTCCTGAAGGCTTCACTCTGGAGCTCCAAGGGAAGGGCTTTCCATAAGCATTCACATACCAAGTGTTCTCCCTTCACTCTCTTAGAAAACTATCAAGAGTTTTGCAAGATCTGATCTGACTGTAGAAGGAGACACAGTTTCCCTTTGCACACATGTCCTTAAGTATTAGCCCTGATTGTCTTCCCTTCAGATTAGAGAGTTCACTGCTCACTGTCACACATTTCAGCATCATCCTTCTGGAAATGTCTGCAGAGAGTGGTCGTTCCCGTTTACATCCATGTTACTGCAGAATCTACAGTGTAGATGCTCCACGCTTCCTGCTTGGTGCCCAGGAGAGCCCTGTCTGTCTTCCCATCTCAGTGATGTTTGAAACAGAGTTGTTAGTTCCCCATCGTATTTCTAATCCTTATTTTGTATGCTTGCTATTATTTCATGTTTTAGCTCTGTGACTACAGTTTCTTGTAATATGTATGAATATGTTAGTGTCCTTTCAGTTTCCTCCTTGCTATGAGAAACTAAGTTCGTCCAGGGAAGCACAGACTGGGCTTATGTCCTTTCCAGATGTTTCACGCCAAGCTGACACAAACTCATGTCGTTTCGATAACCATGCTGCCAATCCACTTTCTAGATAATTGTTGGATTTCTGGGATATTCTTTGGGAGAATGAATGTCTTAAGACAAAATTATCTGAATTATTTTCATTTAACTTGCATTTTATTCTGGGTGAGATTGAAACAGTAAAGATGAAAAAATCTGAAGGCGCCTCTTCTCTTCTGGGTGACACTTATAAGTGACAGCTACTGCTTTTTTATTATTTCAAAAGAAACAACTATTAATATTTTATTTTTATAATACCATGAAAGGAGCAAATTTGTAATTTCAGCTCACTGGCCACTTGTTGATCATATTGGCTCACTGCTGTTGTATTAGTATCAGGGATATAACTGGGCATCTTAGAGATTTCCAAATCAAAGAACAATTATGGCATCAGATAAATAAGTTCTAAAGAGGCAGTTCAGTTATTTTTTTTTGAAACAGACATATACAAGTTACAAAAATGCATGTCTGTATAAACTATGGAACATTTCAAGCATTTTGTCATTTCTTGTAAATGACCATGTTCATATTTTGTCACTGCTAAGGACGCCTGATTTGTCACTGCTAAGGACGCCTGATTGTTTCTTCTAACTAAATTTTGACTGTTTTCTTATGTCTCAATGTACGTTAACATCTCTATATATTTCTCCCAGCTTCCAAGGTTCTAATTATTCTGTTTGGGCAAGGCTAGTCCTTTAGAACTTTAAAGGTTCTCTTGATGTTTTTTTTTTAATTATTATTATTTCACTCCAAGGTCTTATGATTTCTTCCTGTTCCTTCTGCGTGTGAGTCCTCCCACCAACTCGGTGACCCCGCTTCTGTCTCCTGCCAGGCTCATACATGTACCCCCACACTTTTGTGCCTCTCTTCTCTCTGACATACTTGCTTTAAATAGACAGTCACTTTCCTTAGCTTGTGTGTTTTCGTTCTCCCTCCAACTTTCCCCCTCTCTCCCTCTTTATTCCCCTTTCCTTCCTCTTCCTCTCTTCCTTCTTCCCTCTTGCTTTCCCCAGGTGCCCTTGTGCCTTCTGTTTCCCATCGTTTTAGCAGGCATGTCAAACAATGGGTTTCTTCGCGAGTTTTTTCCATCTCACATTCTTACTTGGCTCACCATGTTTTCCATGTGCACTCCTGTTACTTAAGACCCCTGACCAAGACCCTTGGGGGCATGGTAAGAGGGCACAGAGTCAACAACACAGACTCAGGGAGTCAGACAAGCAGCAAAAGCAGACTCGTTTATTGCAGGAACTGGGCAAACCTTTATACGTGCCGCCCCCCACCCCCCAGCATCTCATTGGCTCTCAAGTAGCCAGAGGTGGCACTGTGTCTTTCTGATTGGCTCGACCCATTGCCTGATCTAGCGTCAGTGGTTTCTAGCCATGCTGGCAGGTTCCAGGTTCGTTTGGGGGAGAAGTATCAACGGAGCTTGCACTAGCACGGAGGTTGGACCTCCTTGGTTAAGTTTCTCCTACACGCTAGCTACTTTCCCTTTAGTCTCTTTCCATCTCCCTTTAAAACTCTTGTTTGCCATGTGGTGCTGTTCTGTTTTCAGGGTCTCCATCACTTAGATCTATATTATCAGGGGGTAGCAATGAAGTCGAGACACTGTAGAACTTCATCCCATGTTTGCTGAGCCATTGAGATCAGTCATATTTCTAACTGAAACATTATTGTTTTATGTATTCTATTAAGACTAATAACCGGTGATCCATAGTACTAATTAATTAGTGCTACTTAAACCACATTCTCTCACTGGATTTTAAGTGTGCTCCTCTTACAGTTGAGTTTGACATTGTTTCTTCATTGGAAAATTTTCTTAATAATCTCTGATAAGCATAATTTACATGTGAGGTGTAAAAAGGTATTCAGTTCAGCCTTGGGTCACATTTCTAAATGGTGTCTTTGGTACGGTGCTGTGCTGTTCGTCACTTCCCAAGCACTGTAGGAAACACTGTTAGCACTTCCAACTAGCTCTGTGACTTGGCCAAATTTCTTAACTTCTCAGCTCTTTGGAATAGTTCTTCTAAAATTGAAAATATCTTCCTTAAAAGACTGACATGAGAAATAACACCACCGTGTATTGGCTGTTATTCAGGAGAAGTGCAAGTCCCAGGCCACTCTTTAAATTAAATACTTCACTTTGATTTTTTAAAAAGGGGTGTTTATTAACTATTTGTTAAAATGTTTGTGTTGGAAGTTTAACACATATTAGCGACATGCAATCTCTATACTGTGTGTTTCTCACCTCCATTTTTGGATACTATCACAAAAAAGGGACTATTTCACATTCTGACGGTAAAAGTTTGCAGTGTCCAGAAGTATTGTTAATGCAGAAGTCTTGGGAATTCTGTTGAAAGTATATAGATTCACCGACATACACACTGACATTTTTTTTTGTTGTTGTTGTTTTGAAGAGAATGAAAAATAAAACATCCCAATAGTCATAAGTCAGGGGATTTGCAGAATGCCTAGAATCTTAGTCCCTAAAGCTATACAGGGGGAAGAAGATTTGATTCAGAGCTCAGCTTAGTCTCCCTCTACAATCAAGTCAAAAGCAGCTTATGTTCTCTGGCAAACTTGAGAAAACAATTTTTCTTTTTTCTTTTTTTAAAAATAAATTTCTGTTTTACCACACACTGGTTATCTTATTAATTTCACCCCTCAGACTGGTCCTGGGTTGCTTTATATTAGTAAAAAATTAGTAAAAATAATTTCAGCTTTACGTTTAATTGGCCTGTAAGTGCTATCTATCAAGAAACGTACACTAGTCATTAATATCATGAGATCTATAAATGGAAACATTTTTTCCCCTTTACTTGGGAATTGATCCATATCTTAGGTTGTTTTTATTTCCTTCCCCAAACAAACCAAAGATTATATTAACAGGATTTTAAAATCGAGTCAAGTTGGAGAATGGCTTAATGATTATTTGGTACTCAAAAGACAACAGGCTTCATGTAATGTGTGAGTTCAAGTTCTACCAAGAACTTCAAAAGGAAATCTTGACCGCACATCCTATTTTAAAAGTAAGAATGGCTGGGGGAAAAAGCGATGCCGAAGTTTAAAATAACAGCATGCAGATTTCTTTATAGAATTTAAAGAATGGAAAACACTTGCAAAAATATCAGCAGGCAGGGGCAGGAAGAACAAACGGTAACCAAATTGGTTCCTTTGACAAACCATAACATTTACTTTAAACCATCAGCGTGCTACTCAGTAAAAGGCAGGCTACTACTCTTTTAATAGATCCCAGGCCTTGTTAAACTCGCAGGTCTGCAAGAATTACCCAGGTCAAGAGCAGGTCAAAAAGTGAAAAGCCATGTGAACGTAAACTTTGAAATATCTGCTTCTGAAGAGTCCCAGCCGACTGTCTCCTCTGCAGTAAATACACTTCCTCTTTGTGTACGACAGTGTTCAATATACTGTACTTAAAATATGTGCAGGTAATGTAAATGGTATTAGGATATTTCATATCCTTGACCGTTAATGGCAATTTCAGCTCTCTTCATAGTTGATAAATCTTTGTTCGTGTATTTATTTTTAAAATCTTTAAGAATTGCCCAACATTTGAGTCTGCATTGAATAGTTGTCGCCATTTTAAAAAGTTATATTCTACTTAAAATTAGAACTACAACTTTTTCATATATGGAAGAAAGAGTTGGCGGGTGACTCACTGTGGAATTTATTTGCCTGGTAAACCGGGTATTAATCTGGCCTCCAATACACTTGCTGTAGGTTTTGTTCAAGTGTAAGGTCATCCTGTGAAGCTGTTTTTCATTTTGTTTTATATGTGTTAATATAATGCCTTATGAATTACCCCAGAGTTTTCTTCTGACAGCTAAAAAGCATAAACGTTTTTCCTTTCAAGGGGATTGAAAGTAAAGCAATTGACTCTATATTTGAAATGATTTATCTAAGATCCTTCCGCTCACATCTTGCCTTAATGTTTATAGAGAATATTCTTTGGGTTTTACTGGTAGCATTGTATTTGTCAAGCTCTGGACCTATTTCTCAAAATTGAGTCCATTCTAGGATATGGTCTTCTAGAGTTTATTGGTCAAATTGTCAGCAGAGTTAATGGGCGCCATACTATAAGTTTGATGAGAAAGAAATAGTATCGTGAGACTTACATCAGAGTTCTCCATTGAGAAAGCGGAAGAAAAAAAAAACCTTATTGCTGTTTTTGTAAGAAATGAAGAAGAAAGTAGTGTGACTGATCTTCAGATCTTTGACCATAGGGTGAAATATTTCTGCATGACCAAATTGAAGAATGTTAAACATAAAATAAACAATGCTAATCCTGGTACAAACACAGAAAAAAGAATGTAAGTATTCTTTTTTTTAAAAAAAAACATTCTTTAAACATGTAAATATAACTCACATACAAGGGTGAATTCAGTAGGTATCTACTGGTGGTAACAGAGAATGTGGACTAGGTAAAACCGGTAATAGTTGTGCTTGTGAGAGATATGTGAGATTTTTCAGATACTTTACATGTCTTTACTCACTAAACCTTCACAGCAAACCTATTGACCTCAGGAGTCTCAGAGAGGCAAGTGTTTGGTCCAAAGACTCAGAGCCTAGAAATAACACAACTGGATTCAAAGGGAGGAGTTAGTTCCAAAGTCTATGTTTTAAAACACAATATTAACTAAAGTAAGGTTGAAGAAAATTCTGTATTTCAGGGGTCAAAGATATATATATATATATATATCACTTCTAGCTTGGATTGTTGTAGTAGACCTTGCACACCCTTCAGTTGATTGCAGAGGCTGAATACCTCCATTGTCTTAGCAGCATGGTGGGACAGCCTAGTCTTTAGACTTCCCCTGGCACTGAGCATTGAATTCAGTTCCAAACAGGTACATGGTGACTGAATAACATCTGTAGGTTTAGGTAGAGTGTCTTTGGGTCCACAGTAGTCTGTCAGTACATTGCAGTATTGCACTTGACACTAGTTATGAACTTAAAAAATTGAAAAGCACATATGCATGGTTCTTTGACCCTTTCTCTTAAGCGAAACTTATAAAAGAGACCAACCAAACAACTGAACAAATAACCAAACAACCCCTCTAGTTATATCATTAATTATTCTGCCCACTTGGTATAGTTATAACTACAGAGACCTGATTTAGATTACTTAATATGTCCTATCTCTTTAATACTCACTTGTTCTTTTCTCCCTGTTTCATATTCATCTGGGCCAAAGCCACAGTAATAAACTTTATTTCAAAATTTGGTCCCATTATATTTTGCTCACAGTAATCCAGCTAACTGCTAACAGTAGAGGTAAAAAGATGACCCAAAGGGGGTGGGCAGCAAAGATGGCTCATACACTCTTCAAATGTATTGCAATGAATCTGCATTTAGTTTTTAGCAACCAGTATGATTTTTGTTGGAGACTTTCAATATTTTTGCCTCTAAGGAGTGTAGAGTCTTGTTGTATGTACACACACACACACACACACACACACACACACACACACACACAAAGAAGATGAAAACAATATTTGATGTTTTTATCTTATTTCTTTTACAAATCTGTGGTTTTTGGAGTCAGACACATTTGCAAAGTACAATCTAAGTAGTTTTGTGAGAATTATATAGTTTATTATTTAATATAAAAATGCTTAGCCTGATGTCCTTACACAAAAAGAACTCAGTAAGTGGTGTGTGCCTGAAACTTACTGCATTTAATTATGGAAGAAACACTAAGGGACACATGTAACAACGTGGTTGGAGCCTTTGAGGAAAGTTTCGTCAAGGAAAAGCAAGAACCATTTATACAAGAGAAATCATATGACCAAGGTCTGTTAAAGGGAATAATTTCATCTTCTGTGAAGACACATAAGAAGCTGGCCCCCCGATGAGGAGGACTGAGCCTTCCCGTGTTAGGGGTACTCTTCCATGGCACTGGAATATGGCAGGCTAGTCTAGCCCTTTGAGTGAGCCTAGGTGATGGCGAATTGAGTGGTTCTTAAGGAGGATGTAGGGAAAGATGAAAACGGTATTTGTGGAAGATTTGACCTTGTGGGGTTGGGATGGACTGCAAGGGAAAGGGCTTTCTATGGCTCTTAGTGTGGTGGCAGAAGCTATTTAGATGGACATCTTGTCAAACAACCATGAAAGCTGTGGAAATGACTAGAAACCTGAGAAACTCAAACATATGTATTGAAATACAAACCAGTGAAAATGTCAGAAAACTCATTACTTTATTGTAAATAAAAATTCAGGCTTTCAAAAAAAAGTAAAGGTAATTATTATGGGTAAGAGAGATGTCACAGTCTGTAACGTGTTTGCTGTGCAATAAAAAGGACCTGAAGGGATCCCAGAACCCACAGAAAAGCCTGGTGCTATGAAGCTGGCCTGTAACCCCAGCTCTAGGGGCAAGGAGACAGACAGTACCCTGGCACTCACTGGCCAGTCAGCTTAGCTGGATTGACAGGTTCCAAGTTCAGTTAGCAACTGTTCCAAAGAGTAAGGGGGGAAGTGACAGAGAGAGGATGACATCCACATTAACCTTCTATCTACACACACACACACACACACACACACACACACACACACACACAAAATGTTCCCATGTGCACATGTATATACATGTACATATAGATGTGCACACTTACACGCCTGCATACACACACATGCTCACACACATGTATGCATATTCACATTCACACACATATGTGCACACATGCACACATGGGCACTTACATGCATGCACACATACAAACTCGTACATGTGCACAGTGATTATTCCAAAATATTATAGTGACTATTTTAGAGTAACATTGACCCATAGTTCTTGTAAGATATGAAGGGAATATAAAAGCTTAACTAAGCTGAGAATTTAGGGCTTAATATAAATAATGAGGTCTTCTAAATCTTATCAAGTCTTAAACCACATTGTTTAAATTGAGTTTTATCGCAACTATCTCTCCGTTAAGTAAATTACTTTCTGATGTGCCGGGGTGGAGGCAGTCCTCTCACATTAACCAGATGAAGTAACATCAGCCTACTTTTAAAATTGTCTATTTTATTATCTCGTCATTCTATCCTTCCCAGGTTTGTCAAACGCTGCTGTCTCGGTGGCTAAGTAGTGTTCATTTGGGGCAGAGTGGCATCTCATTCTGAGGAGCCATGGGGCTTTTAATCAGTGACGTTAGGATCAGATTCTAGTTCTGAAGATAATGCCTAGTAATTTCTAAAGAGGGCATGGTCTCAGGAGCAATGTATCTGCCTGTGAAAAGTGACAGAAGAAAAGTGACATGGGAAAAGGAATCCAGTCATGATTCTAAAACCCAAACAATGTAGAAATATTGCTGCTTTGTAAACTTTATCAAAATTTTCCTTTTCATCATACTTTATGAATATGCGTTATATCCTCTACATTTTACTCTGTACAGTGACTTCAAGGGTGGAAGCTTAGGGGTTGGGGAGATGGCTCAGTGTAAAGCACTTGCCCCATAAGTGTGAGAACTGGAGTCTTAAGTGCAGGAACTCACATACAACTGGATGTGGTAACAAACATATGCCTTCCCAGCACACATACAGTGAAATGAGAGGCAAAGACAGAGTAACCTCAGAAGCGCATAGACCAGTTAGTCTGGCATGTGCAACAGAGAATGAGAGAGACCTTGTGTGTAGATTATCTCATAAATATCAAATATTATTTCACGAAGTGTATAACTAATGATATAAGTAAATCTTCAAAATTTTAATATGTAGTTGCAAAAATGGATGGATACACATTCCAAATGATACAACATTGATTTGAGAAGATAGTAATTACTAAAAAGCAATGTGCTAACTACTTTTACTATTTGAGTTGAGGTGGCATTTCAATGCCCAGTTAATAATTTTTGAAGACTCTGTTCTTCTGGTTTTATAGTCTCCTTTGTTTAGGAAGGAAGAAGGTGACATGAGGAAGGTGAGCGTTTGGTCGCAAGGTTTGAAACACTTTCTAGGGCGGGTTCTGGGGGCAATCTCGTTGGGGAGTCTCTTGTGTGTAATTATCAATTATTCTGTCTGTCAGTTGTTCTCTGGCAGGGTCCTTGGAAGGCTTCATGGTACTATTCCTATTCTTGGGGTGCTTTGTTGTTATTTTGGTTTTAAAGACCACATTCTGCCCATTTTGAAGAACAGCTTGTGATATGTGGCCATGAATCTCAGAATAATTGTTTTTCTCTTGATCCTTAGACACAGATTCATAACATTAAAAAAACAAAACAAAACAAAACAGTAGTTGTTCTGGTAGAGCCCAGATACCATCTCTTGTGTTGAAAAATTGCACTGGAGCCTGTTTATTTACAAGGGTCTGAACATGCGCATCTTTACGGCTTTCTGCTGTCACAATGAATCACAGGCTCTAAGTTGTTCTTTGTTGGTTTGGGTAAAGAGCAAATGAAAGCCAGCAGGAGATCTCAGAGTGCCCCTTTCCCAAGTGTAGAAACACCACCGATGGCAGATCATACTGTTTTTATTAAAACCAAGAACACTGACTTCACTTTGCTTTTTGACCCTGGTACTCCACTGTCAAGGTGATTTTATTTCTACAAATTTTCCTTCTGCTGGCCTCATCAATGATTCACCATAAAACATTAGACAAATTCTCATCATCTGTATGCGATTAGAGTGGGCTTGCTTGTGCTGCTGTTCGCCACGGCTAGAGAGATGTGTTCAGCTTTGTCTGAAGAGGGATCAAGTGGCCAAATTCTCTCCTTGTGTGACATCTCCTTGTGTTTATATCAAATTATAAAGTGATAGAGATTTTCTATAAAGCCTCCTGCTGGGCCAGGTGATAACACTTGTGGACAAACTTTAGTTCATCTTCATATATTTTTTTCAAAAGAGAAGAAATCCCCTCTCTGCTACACAAGAACCTTATATGTGAGCAAAGCATGTAGGATTGAATGGTTTCAAATATGCATATGTATTCTTGGAATGATATATGTACACATATGTATTCTTGGAATGATATGCATTCCAAGAAATATGCATATGTATTCCTTATATCTTGGAATGATAACATTAGTGACACTGCTTAGAAGAAACATAAAAGTAACATGTAAATATTACAGAAGGTTCAGAAACTGTATGTAGACAGTCATCTTGAAAGATTCTGGCTCTTCTTTTGACACGTCTCCATCTTTGCAGTTTTAAGTTGTTTTCTTATGGTCTCACTTTTGTGGTCTGGTGCTACTTTGTGTCCTGAAACAACTTTGTACAGGATGAAAGGGCTGTTCATAATTTTTGGGGTCATGTTTTCTATAAGAGGACACATTAATAATAAAACAAATTATGGCCAGTAGCATGGTGTCTACAGATTTCCAATCACTTTACATACTTCATCCATCTACCCCCTGCAATCTTGAGCTAGTTAAATAGGGATAATGACAGAAACACTGAGTTCAAGGTTTCAGAATTAAATAGTCAAATGGAGAAAAGAAGCTTTGCTGGCAGCAAAGCTTGTGCTCTCCGTACTGTGTTGGCTCACTGGAAGGCAATAGATAAAACGAATGAAAGAGAAAGGTTAAAAGCCCATGCTTTCTAGCTGAGAGCCAATTCTAATACAGCAATATGATGACACTTAGCAAAGCTTGGATCATCATATAATGCTTTTCCTAGAGAGTCCTCAGAGGCTATACCTTATTGAATAAATTACCTGGAAACATCTCATGATTGTACTGAGAGCACCCAAAGTCCCCAGCTTATCATTTCAGTCTCTTGTGAGTACCTTCTTTTAAATGTCCCAGCCCAATGTAGGAACTTTATACAGGCTCCCAACATGTCTTTTGACTATTATTATTATTGGAAGAAAGGTCTTCCCTCACTCCTGGTTTTCATGTAGAAAAGCTTTCCCTCACAGCATGTTATTGGTTCCTCTCTCTCCTATGCTCCTTCCATCCTTGAAGGACAGAGTGAAGATGCCAGGTCTCCTCTGCTGTTTTTCTTTGGGACTGCTCTGCTGAGTTTGACAGTCTGCCGTGCCATGAGTGAGGTCTCATTTGCTGTCAAACTCTGGGATTCCATTAGCTGGCACACATAGCTCTTGAACCAAGTCATATCCTACAACTTAGCATTCAGTAGTAAAGTTCAGATTGGGCTTCCATCACCACCACCACCACCACCAACACCAGTACCATAAGCACCACCAGCACCAGTACCAGCACCAGCACCACCACCACCACCATTATTAGTAGGAGGAGTTGTGCTTTTTTTTGATTGTTTTTTACTTTAAGACAGGGTTTCATTATGTAGTCAAAATTCACTATGTAACTTAAGTTGTCCTCAGTCTCTTGCTTCTCTTCCTTCTAGCTCTGCCTCTGGATTGGTGGGTTTCTTGACAGGAGCTCCCATGCCTACAATCCAAGACTATACCTTTTGGCTTCCATATTCATTCTTCATTTTCACTTCTCACCTTGTTTAGAAGCTAGATAGGTGAGGGATGCCATGCCATTGATTGATGGCTCTGAGATCCCAAGAATGCTGTTCTTTTCAGTGCCATTCCTTCCTAATATCCTCCCCACCTTTTTCATTAGCCTACCCAATCCCATTTAACATGCATGACCTTCTCAGGTGCCCTTGCTCTTTCCTTTGATGATGGACACACAAGGATGGAATCTGCCTTCCCCTTAACCATCCCCACTACTTTGATATTGCCTCTTTAAATAATACTTATCTCAATCCTCCTCTTTTACTTATTTATTCATGGTGTCATTTTGAGTCCTCAGTCACCTCATTCTTTGTACTTGCAGTCACAGTAGTGAACAATTCAGACTTTAAAAAATTCTTTCCCAGGAGTGGTTTAAGGGATCCTCTGGTAGTATCATGCCCAGTTTTCTGAGGAACTGACAGACTGATTTCCAGAGTGGTTGTATCAGCTTGCAATCCCACCAGCAGTGGAGGAGTGTTCCTCTTTCTCCACATCCTCGCCAACAACTGCTGTCTCCTGTGTTTTTGATCTTAGCCATTCTGACTGGTGTAAGATGGAATCTCAGGGTTGTTTTGATTTGCATTTCCCTCACGATTAAGGATGATGAACATCTCTTTAGGTGCTTCTCAGCCATTCGATATTCCTCAGGTGAAAATTCTTTGTTTAGCTCTGTACCACATCTTTTAATAGGGTTATTTGGCTCTCTAGAGTCTAACTTCTTGAGTTCTTTGTATTTATTGAATATTAGCCCTCTGTCAGATGTAGGGTTGGTAAAAATATTTTTCCAATTTGTTGGTTGCTGTTTTGTTTGATTGACAGTGTCCTTTGCCTTACAGAAACTTTGTAATTTTATGAAGTTCCATTTGTCAATTCTTGATCTTAGAGCATAAGCTATTGGTGTTCTGTTCAGGAAAATTTCCCCTGTGTAGAGGGTCCTGCAAGGAGGAGATGCATGGTGGAGGGTGCTGCCAAGAGGGGGTGCATGAGAGGGGTACTAACTTCATCTTGAATATAGTGAAAGTAAATCCCAGGTCTCCATGAGAGAGATATAGAGTTTAAGAAACTCACAAGAAGTTGTTAGTTGGGTATCACTTGAAAAATGGATTAAAGCTGAATGGGTGAATAGTAGACAGGAGGTAAGATGGGAAGAGGAGTACCTCCCAGAAATAAACCAGTGTGCAGAAGGAATTCAGTGGGAAACAGTAGTGGAATATATCACAGATGCTAGCATTAGACACTCAGAGAGAGTGGAGCATCACACAAAATGTTAGACAATTGTAGAAATAAATTTTTTAAAAATTAAAATGAGTTTCCTTGAGGTAGAACTATCCTCAGATTTCTGAGATACCACCAAATTGATTTCTAAAGTGACTGTTCAAGTTTGCACTCCCACCAGCAATGGAGGAGTGCTCCTTTTGCTCCACATCCTCGCCAGCTTGTGCTATCACTTGAGTTTTTTATCTTAGCCATTCTGACTAGTGTAAGATGGAACCTCCTAGTTGTTTTGATTTGCATTTCCGTGATGACTAAGGTTGTTGAACACTTCCATAAGTGCTTATCAGCCATTTGAGATTCCTCTGTTGAGAATTCTCTGTTTAGCTCTGAACCTCATTTTTAATTGAGTTATTTGAATTGTTGGTGTCTAACTTCTTGAGTTCCTTATAAATAATAATAGCTCTCTGTCAGATTAAGGGTCGGTGAAGATCATTTCCCAATCTGTAGGCTGCTGTTTTGTCCTATTGACAGTGTCTTTTGTCTTACATAAGTTTTTCAATTTCATGAGATCCCATTTATCAATTGTTGATCTTAGTGCCAGACCCATTGGTGTTCTGTTCAGCAAGTTTTCTCCTGTACCAAGGAGTTCAAGGCTATTCCCCACTTTCTGTTCTTTTTTTTTAAAAAAAGATTTATTTATTTTATGTATATGAGTACACTGTCGCTCTCTTCAGACACACCAGAAGAGGACATAGGATCCTGTTACAGTTGGTTGTGAACCACCATGTGGTTGCTGGGAATTGAACTCAGGACTTTTGGAAGAGCAGTCAGTGCTCTTAACCACTGAGCCATCTCTCCAGCCATCCCCCCCCCCACTTTCTGTTCTGTTAGATTTAGTGTATCCAGTTTTATGTTGAGCTCTTTGATCCACTTGGATTTGAGTTTTGTGCAGGGAGATAGATATGGATCTAGTTGTATTTTTCTATATGCAGACCTCCAGTCAGATCAACATTATACCAATCCTGGGCATATATACCTATATAGTCAAAAGATGCTCAACCATCCCACAAAGACACTTGCTCAACTATGTTCATAGCAGTTTTATTCATAATACTCAGAAACTGGAAACAACCTAGATGTCCCTCAACTGAAGGATAGATAAATGAAATGTGGTACATCTATACAATGGAATACTATTCAGCATTAAAAAGAAAACAAATATGTCATGAATTTTGCAGGCAAATGGATGGAACTTGAGAATATCATCCTGAGTGAGGTAACCCAGACCCAAAAGAACATGCATAGTATGTACTCACTTAAAATTGATATTAGCCATAAAATTCAGGATATGCACATTATGCTCCATAGACCTAAAGAAGCTAAACAAGAAGGAAGGCCCAAAAGATGATGATTGAATTTCACTTAGAAGGGGTATAAAAATATTTATAGGAGGCAGATGGAAGGAGGGAATTATGTGGGAGTGGGTTTGGGAAGGGGAATGGAGGATTCAGGATCAGATATTGGGAGGGACAGGAGAGATGACTAGATAGCGCAGATAATGAATAAATATCTGCAGCTGACAGGGGTGGAGAGTTGAGAAACCTGAGATAGGGCGAGTTCCCAAGAGTCAGTGGTGGTGACCTTAGCTGTGACTCACAGTACTGGGGGTATGGAACCTGAGGAAGTCACCTCCTGGAGCCAGGCGGAAACCTCAGAGGAGTGATAGGAACACCAACCCACCCACAAAACTTGTGACCCAAAATTTATCCTGTCTAGAAGAAATTCAGGGATGGGAACAGAGCAGAGACTGAGGGCATGGCCAACCAATAACCAGCCCAACTTGAGATGCAGCCCATGTTCAAGCACTAATGTCTGACACTATTAATGATATTCTGTTAAGCTTGGAGACAGCAGTCTAGCATGGCTCCCTTCTGAGAGGCTTCACCCAGCAGCTGACTCAGACAGATGCAGAGACCCACAGTCAAACAGTGGATGGAGCTTAGGGACTCTTTTTTTTTTTTTTTTAATTTAATTTAATTTTATTTTTTTAATTTACATTCCAAATCACTTCCCCTTTCCCGTTTCCTCCCTCCCCGAAAGTCCCATAAGCCCCCTTCCCTCCCTCTTTTCTCCGTTCAACCCCCTCTCATTACTCTGTCCTGGCGTTCCCCTACATCCAGTCTTTCCAGGACCAGGGGTCTCTCCTTCCATCTTTTTAGAAATCTATTGATATGCTGATTGTGTCTAGGGTATTCTGAGATTCTGGGTCAATATCCCCTTATCAGTGACTTCATACCATGTGTGATCTTTTGTGATTGGGTTACCTCACTAAGGATGATATTTTCAAGTTCTGACCATTTGCCTAGGAATTTCGTGAATTCATTGTTTTTAATTGCAGAGTAGTATTCCATTGTGTAAATATACCACATCTTCTGAATCCATTCCTCCGTTGAGGGACATCTGGGTTCTTTCCAGCTTCTGGCTATTATAAATAAGGCTGCTATGAATATAGTGGAGCATGTGTCCTTATTGCATGCAGGTAAAGTCTCTGGGTATATGCCCAGGAGTGGTATAGCCGGATCCTCCGGAAGTGTCATGCCCAGTTTTCTGAGGAGCCGCCAGACTGCTTTCCAGAGTGGTTGTACCAGCCTGCAATTCCACCAGCAGTGGAGGAGTGTTCCTCTTTCTCCACATCCTCGCCAACAACTGCTGTCTCCTGTGTTTTTGATCTTAGCCATCCTGACTGGTGTGAGATGGAATCTCAGGGTTGTTTTGATTTGCATTTCCCTAATGACTAAGGATGATGAACATCTCTTTAGGTGCTTCTCAGCCATTAGATATTCTTCAGGTGAGAACTCTTTGTGTAGCTCTGTACCCCATTTTTTAATAGGGTTACTTGCCTCTCTGGAGTTTAACTTCTTGAGTTCTTTGTATATATTGGATATTAGCCCTCTGTCGGATGTAAGGTTGGTAAAGATCATTTCCCAGTTAGTTGGTTGCCGCTTTGTCTTTTTGACAGTGTCTTTTGCCTTGCAAAAACTTTGTAATTTAATGAGGTCCCATTTGTCTATTCTTGATCTTAGAGCATAAGCTATTGGAGTTCTTTTCAGGAAATTCTCCCCTGTGCCCATATGTTCAAGGTTCTTCCCTAGTTTCCCTTCTATTAGTTTCAGTGTGTCTGGTTTTATGTGGAGATCTTTGATCCACTTAGAATTGAGCTTAGTGCAAGGAGATAAGGATGGGTCAATTTGCATTCTTCTGCATGTTGACCTCCAGCTGAGCCAGCACCATTTGTTGAAAAGGCTATCTTTTTTCCACTGGATGGTTTTAGCTCCTTTGTCAAAGATCAAGTGACCATAGGAGTGTGGATTCATTTCTGGGTCTTCAATTCTGTTCCATTGATCTACATGTCTGTTACTGTACCAATACCATGCAGTTTTTAACACTATTGCTCTGTAGTACAGCTTGAGGTCCGGGATACTGATTCCCCCAGAGGTTCTTTTACTCTTGAGAATAGTTTTAGCTATTCTGGGTTTTCTGTTATTCCAGATGAATTTTTGAATTGCTCTTTCTAACTCTATGAAGAATTGAGTTGGGATTTTGATGGGGATTGCATTGAATCTGTGTATTACTTTTGGTAAGATGCTCATTTTTACTATATTAATCCTGCCAATCCATGAGCATGGCAGATTTTTCCATCTTCCGAGGTCTTCTTCAATTTCTTTCTTCAGAGACTTGAAGTTCTTGTCATACAGATCTTTCACTTGTTTGGTTAGCGTCACGCCAAGATACTTAATATGGTTTGTGGCTATCGTAAAGGGTATTATTTCTCTTACTTCTTTCTCAGCCTGCTTATCCTTTGAGTATAGGAAGGCTTCTGACTTGCTTGAGTTGATTTTATATCCGGCCACTTTGCTGAAGTCGTTTATCAGCTGTAGGAGTTCTCTGGTGGAGTTCTTTGGGTCGCTTATGTATACTATCATATCGTCTGCAAATAGTGATAGTTTGACTTCTTCCTTTCCAATTTGTATCCCTTTGACCTCTTTTTCTTGTCTAATTGCTCTAGCTAGAACTTCAAGTACTATATTGAAAAGATATGGAGAGAGAGGGCAGCCTTGTCTAGTCCCTGATTTTAGTGGGATTGCTTCAAGTTTCTCTCCGTTTAGATTGATGCTGGCTACTGGTTTGCTGTAAATTGCTTTTACTATGTTTAGATATGGGCCTTGAATTCCTGATCTTTCCAAGACCTTTAGCATGAAAGGATGCTGAATTTTGTCAAATGCTTTCTCAGCATCTAATGAGATGACCATGTGGTTTTTTTCTTTGAGATTGTTTATGTAGTGGATTACATTGATGGATTTCCTTATATTGAACCATCCCTGCATCCCTGGGATGAAGCCTACTTGATCGTGGTGAATGATCGTTTTGATGTGTTCTTGGATTCGGTTGGCAAGAATTTTATTGAGTATTTTTGCATCGATATTCATAAGAGAGATTGGCCTGAGATTCTCTTTCTTTGTCGGATCTTTGTGTGCTTTTGGTATTAGTGTAATTGTGGCTTCATAGAACGAGTTGGGTAGTGTTCCTTCTGTTTCTATTTTGTGGAACAGTTTGAAGAGTATTGGTGTTAGGTCTTCTTTGAAGGTCTGATAGAATTCTGCACTAAAACCATCTGGACCTGTGCTTTTTTTGGTTGGAAGACTTCCAATGACAACTTCTATTTCTTCAGGGGTTATAGGACGGTTTAGATGGTCTATTTGATCCTGATTTAATTTTGGTACTTGGTATCTGTCAAGGAAATTGTCCATTTCCTCAAGATTTTCTAGTTGTGTTGAATACAGGTTTTTGTAGTAGGATCTGATGATTTTTTGAATTTCCTCAGTTTCTGTTGTTATCTCTCCCTTTTCGTTTCTGATTTTATTAATTTGGATACTATCTCTGTGCCCTCTGGTTAGTCTGGCTAAGGGCTTATCTATCTTGTTGATTTTCTCAAAGAACCAACTCCTCGTTTTGTTGATTCTTTGTATGGTTTTATTTGTTTCTACTTGATTGATTTCAGCCCTGAGTTTGATGATTTCCTGCCTTCTACTCCTCTTTGGTGTATTTGCTTCTTTTTGTTCCAGGGCTTTCAGGTGTGCCATTAAGCTGTTAGTGTATGCTGTCTCCCGTTTCTTTTTGGCGGCACTCAGGGCTATGAATTTTCCTCTTAGCACTGCTTTCATTGTGTCCCATAAGTTAGGGTATGTTGTGCCTTCATTTTCATTAACTTTCAAAAAGTCTTTGATTTCTTTCTTTATTTCCACCTTGACCAAGTTATCATTGAGTAGAGCATTGTTCAGCCTCCATGTGTACGTGGGTTTTCTTTTGTTTTTGTTGCCATTGAAGACCACCCTTATTCCATAGTGATCTGATAGGAGGCATGGGATTATTTCTATCTTCTTGTATCTGTTGAGGTCTGATTTGTGACCAATTATATGGTCAATTTTGGAGAAGGTACCATGAGGAGCTGAGAAGAAGGTGTATTCTTTAGCTCTAGGATGAAATGTTCTATATATATCAGTTAGTTCCATTTGGTCCAAGGCTTCAATTAGATTCACTGTGTCCCTGTTTAGTTTCTGCTTTCCTGAACGATCCATTTCAGAGAGCGGGGTGTTGAAGTCACCCACTATTATTGTGTGCGGTGCGATGTGTGCTTTGAGTTTTAGTAAAGTTTCTTTTACGAATGAGGGTGCCCTTGCATTTGGAGCATAGATATTCAGGATTGAGAGTTCTTGATGGTGGATTTTTCCCTTGATCAGTATGTAGTGTCCTTCTGTGTCTTTTTTGATGACTTTGGGTTGAAAATCAATTTTATCCGATATTAGGATGGCTACTCCACCTCGTTTCTTGGGGCCATTTGCTTGTAAAATTGTTTTCCAGCCTTTTACTCTGAGGTAGTGTTTGTCTTTGACACTGAGGTGCGTTTCCTGCATGCAGCAAAATGCTGGGTCCTGTTTACGTATCCAGTCTGCTAGTCTATGTCTTTTAATTGGGGAATTGAGACCATTGATATTAAGAGAGATTAAGGCATAGTGATTATTGCCATCTGCCATTCTTGACGCTATCTTTATGTTTGAGTGGTTATCTACTTTTGGGTTTGATTCAAGAAGGTTATTATCTCATTTTTTCCAGGGTGTTGTTTCTCTCCCTGTATTGGAGGTTTCCACCTATTATCCGTTGCAGGGCTGGATTTGTGGAAAGATATTGTGAAAATTTGGTTTTATCATGGAATATCTTGGTCTCTCCATCTATGGTGATTGAGAGTTTTGCTGGGTATAGTAGTCTAGGCTGGCATTTGTGCTGTCTTAGTGTCTGCATGAGATCTGCCCAGGATCTTCTGGCTTTCATAGTCTCTGGTGAGAAGTCTGATGTGATTCGGATAGGTCTTCCTTTGTATGTTACTTGGCCCTTTTCTCTTACTGCATTTAGTATTCTTTCTTTGTTTAGAACATTCGGTGTTTTGATTATTATGTGACGGGAGGTATTTCTGTTCTGGTCCAGTCTGTTTGGAGTTCTGTAGGCTTCTTGTATGTTCATCGGCATCTCTCTCTTTAAGTTAGGGAAGTTTTCCTCCATAATTTTGTTGAAGATGTTTACTGGCCCTTTAAGTTGCAAATCTTCACTCTCATCTATACCTATAATCCTTAGGTTTGGTCTTCTCATTGTGTCCTGGATTTCCTGGATGTTTTGGGTTACGCGTTTTTTGCATTTTGCATTTTCTTTGACTGTTGAGTCGATGCTTTCTATGGAATCTTCAGCACCTGAGATTCTTTCTTCCATCTCTTGTATTCTATTGTTGATGTTTGCATCTATGACTCCTGATTTCTTCCCAAGGTTTTCTATCTCCAAAGTTGTCTCCCTTTGTGATTTCTTAGTTGTTTCTACTTCCTTTTTTAGTTCCTGGATGGATTTGCTGAGATCCTTCACTTGTTTGTTTGTATTTTCCTGTATTTCTTTAAGGTATTTTTGCATTACCTCTTTCAGGATTTCTTCCTGATGACCCACGTTCTCCTGCATTTCTCTGAGCGATTTTTGTGTTTCCTCCTCATGGGATTCCATCTGTTGATCCATCGTCTCCTGCATTTCTTTAAGCAGTTCTCGTGTTTCCTTTGTAAGGGCATCTAACCGTTGATTCATTTCTTTAAGCAATTTTTGTGTTGCCTCCTTATGGGCATCCGTCTGTTGACCCATATTCTTCTGCATTTCTTTATGCAAATTTTGTGATTCCTTTGTGAGTGCATCTACCCGTTGATTCATCTCGTTAAGCGATTTTTGTGTTGTCTCCTTGTGCGCCTCCATCTTTTGATCCATGTTCTCCCGCATTTCTCTAAGCGATTTTTGTGTTTCCTTTGTAAGGGCTTCTAACCGTTGATTCATGGTCTCCTGTAACTCTTTATGAGATTTATTTGTGTCCTTCTTGTGATCCTCTAATAGCATCATGAGAAGTGATTTTAAATCCAGATCTTGTCTTTCGGGTGTGGTGGGGTATCCAGGACTTGCTGCTGTTGGAGAGTTGGGTTCGGATGGTCCCACATTACTTTGATTTCTGTTAGTAACATTCCTACGTTTGCCGTTTGCCATCTGGATACCTCTGGTGTTAGTTGGTCCTGCTGCCACTGGCTGTTGGTTGGACCTCCTGTGAGCCTGCAAAGCTATTTCTGCCCCCCCTGGATTACCAGGATTCCCCTGGCACCGATTTCTGGGGCCTGCCTGCTCCTGAGTGACTTTGGAGCCCTAATGTGCTTTGCCCCAAGTGATCTTATATTGGGGAGGCCTTGCACATCTAAAGGCTCAGCCTAGTGGATTCCTGGAGCAGAGGTCGCCAAAGGGAGGCTGGCAGGCTCCTACCCTGTGCAGGGGTGTGTGATCTCTCCTGGGGGGGGAGGGGGCGTCCCTCTGCCAGGCAGAAGTCCCACAGCAGATCTGGCGCGCTGGTCACTGCAGATCAGCCCAGCACCTGGGAGCAGGTTACACACAAGCTGCCTGAACCCGAAGCGATATTATGCCTGTCTGTCTCTGAGCCTGGTGGTCCCAACTACCTGGTCACTGGAGCAAAGATGGCGGAGGGCACTCTCCGTGGCGCTGCTCACCCTGTGGTCACGATGGCCCGCCGATCTGGCACCCAGACGACCACAGCGCCAACCCGCCCTCGGGCACAGAAGGAAGCCCCAACAGGCCGTGTCCCAAGTGATGTTATATTGGGGGGAGAGCCTGGGTACCGGTCTCTCCAGCGCAGTCCGCGGGAACAGAGGTCGCGGAAGGGAAGCTGGCAGGCTCCCTCCCTGCGCCTGGTCCCTCCACCAGGCAGAAGGTCCCACCGCGGAACTGGCGCGCTGGTTACTGCAGATCAGCCCAGCACCTGGGAGCAGGTTACACACAAGCTGCCTGAAACCGAAGCGATATTATGCCTGTCTGTCTCTGAGCCTGGCGGTCCCAACTACCTGGTCACTGGAGCAAAGATGCTTAGGGACTCTTATGGAAGAGTTAGGGGAAGTTCACAGGAAGACCAACAGAGTCAACTAACTTGGTACCTTGATGGCTGTCAGAGATTAAGTCACCAACTGAAGAGCATACACAGGCTGGACTAACCCCCCCCACACACACATATGTAGCAGATGTGTAGCTTGGTCTTCATGTGGTTCCCGAACAACTGGAGCAGGGCACTAACCCAAAAACTGTTGACTATCTGTGAGATATGTTCTTCTAGCTGGGCTTCCTTGTCTATCCTCTGTGGCAGAGGATGTGCCTAGCCCTGCAAAGACTTGATGTGTCAGGGTAGATGACCTCTACCCTGTCAGAGAAGAAGAGGGACAGAGGAGGGAAGAATTGTGGGTAGGGCTGACCAAGAGGAGAGGAAGTGAGTGGGATGTAAAGTGAATAAATAAGAAAATGATTTTTCTCGATCTTTTCTTTATAATAATTCTCACTAATCAGGATTATTATTTGTATGAAAAGTATAGCATGGCAGGTATTGTGTTAACATGGCACACGTTAATTTAATCTTTCCAATAAGCTTATTACTGTACTCATATCTCAGGTTTAAAGATAATAAAACAGGAGTCAGGTGGAAAAAGTAACTTGGCAAAGGACATAAAGCTAATAGAGTTGGCAGAGCTGAGAATCTGGGAGTCACCTTATTCCAAAGTCCTCACTTCATGTGCCAGTAACTATTACTGCCACCCTGCTGCCAGATATCACCTCTAATGGCTTTACTGTGTGGTCAGTGTTCTAAGTGCTCCGTGTATCTTATCTCATTTAATCCTTAGAACAAACTTATGAAGCTGGAAGTGCTTTGCTATTGCTATTATTTATCATCTCTCTTTTGTAGAAAATGGAGCTGAGATCCAAGGAGGGCTAAGTGTGGTGATGACACCTTCCTTCTCTAGATCTTTCTTACGACAACAATTATAACTAAGAAGGGTTTTTCTTCCTGTAGGTTAATGATCTTAGAGGAAGAAATTGTGGGAAAAATCCAGCATTTCAGAGTAATTGGAGTATTAGACTCCATGGGAAGGAATTTTAAAAGCTGCCATATGTTCCCATCTGGACTTTTCTTTAAGTATATTGTGTTGGAAGAAAATAGTAAGTGGTTAGTAGTTTTGTCCCAAGATGGCAAAGAACACAGTTGCCTTGGTGGAAATCAAGTCAGTTTTGAGGTACTTGAGGCATGGCAGATAGTAAGGAGGCAGGTCTGAGAGGCCTGGCTAGGACACAGCATTTCACTCAGAGAATGCAAATGTAGTTCCATTCTCTGGAAAGATATGCTTCATGAGTGGAGGGTAGTTACTTCCAAAGTTATGGATTTGTTCCCCCATCAGCAAAGCATCAACTTTAGGCAAAAGGACACATAGAATCATGCCTCAGGGAAACTGGTAAAGTAGGAAATGAATTTGCAGTATGTTGCTTTGAGACTTGCTTGGGTAGAAATTTGAGGTTTTACAGATTCCAAAAAATTATGAAGATAGCTTAATGGATTTTTTCTTCCTTGGGAAAAAATTTAGAATTCCTGCTATGATGTCTATAAGGGTATAAATGTAACAGAAATATGCTTAGAGGGCTAACCTTGGGAGAGTGACATGGTCTCAGTTTACCTTGAGTAATCAACAATCATGTCTTACAATGTTTCAACACATTTGCTCTCATTCTGTATGCCTGTTCTCAGGTTTGTGGCATCCTCAGAACAGGCTCAGAACCTGGAATGTGTTATACATTGTCTCAGTAACAACAATACCACCTCCATTGCTACTACTATCACTACCAGAAACTCCAGCAGGAACAGCAATAGCAACAGCAGCAGGAACAGCAACAGGAGCAGCAGCAGGAACAGCAACAGGAACAGCAGCAGGAACAGCAGCAGCAGCAGCAGGAACAGCAACAGGAGCAGCAGCAGCAGCAGCAGGAACAGCAACAGGAGCAGCAGCAGGAACAGCAACAGGAGCAGCAGCAGGAACAGCAGGAACAGCAGCAGGAACAGCAGCAGGAACAGCAACAGGAGCAACAGCAGGAACAGCAGCAGGAACAGCAGCAGCAGCAGCAGGAACAGCAGCAGGAACAGCAGCAGGAGCAGCAGCAGGAACAGCAACAGGAGCAGCAGCAGGAACAGCAGCAGGAACAGCAGCAGGAACAGCAGCAGGAACAGCAGCAGGAGCAGCAGCAGGAACAGCAGCAGGAACAGCAGCAGCAGCAGCAGCAGGAACAGCAGCAGGAACAGCAGCAGGAGCAGCAGCAGGAACAGCAACAGGAGCAGCAGCAGGAACAGCAGCAGGAACAGCAGCAGGAACAGGAACAGGAGCAGCAACAGGAGCAGCAGCAGGAACAGCAGCAGCAGCAGCAGAAACAGCAGCAGCAGGAACAGCAGCAGCAGCAGGAACAGCAGCAGGAACAGCAGCAGGAACAGCAGCAGCAGCAGAAACAGCAGCAGCAGCAGGAACAGCAGCAGGAACAGCAGCAGGAGCAGCAGCAGGAACAGCAACAGCAGCAGCAGCAGCAGGAACAGCAACAGCAGCAGCAGCAGCAGGAACAGCAGCAGCAGGAACAGCAGCAGGAGCAGCAGCAGGAACAGCAACAGGAGCAGCAGCAGCAGCAGGAACAGCAGCAGCAGCAGGAACAGCAGCAGCAGCAGCAGGAACAGCAGCAGGAACAGCAACAGGAGCAGCAGCAGGAACAGCAGCAGCAGCAGGAGCAGCAGCAGGAACAGCAACAGGAACAGCAGCAGGAACAGCAGCAGGAACAGCAGCAGGAGCAGCAGCAGGAACAGCAGCAGGAACAGCAGCAGCAGCAGCAGGAACAGCAGCAGGAACAGCAGCAGGAACAGCAGCAGGAACAGCAGCAGGAGCAGCAGCAGGAACAGCAACAGCAGCAGCAGCAGGAACAGCAGCAGCAGCAGGAACAGCAGCAGGAACAGCAGCAGGAACAGCAGCAGGAACAGCAGCAGGAACAGCAACAGGAACAGCAGCAGGAACAGCAACAGGAACAGCAGCAGGAACAGCAGCAGGAAGAGCAACAGGAACAGCAGCAGGAACAACAACAGGAGCAGCAGTAGGAACAGCAACAGGAGCAGCAGCAGGAACAGCAGCAGGAACAGCAACAGGAGCAGCAGCAGGAACAGCAGCAGGAACAGCAGCAGCAGCAGCAGCAGGAACAGCAGCAGCAGCAGGAACAGCAGCAGGAACAGCAACAGGAGCAGCAGCAGGAACAGCAGCAGGAACAGCAGCAGCAGCAGCAGCAGGAACAGCAGCAGGAGCAGCAGCAGGAACAGCAACAGGAGCAGCAGCAGGAACAGCAACAGGAACAGCAACAGCAGCAGCAGCAGGAACAGCATCAGCAGCAGCAGGAACAGCAGCAGGAAGAGCAACAGGAACAGCAGCAGGAACAGCAGCAGGAGCAGCAGCAGGAGCAGCAACAGGAGCAGCAGCAGGAACAGCAGCAGGAACAGCAGCAGGAACAGCAGCAGGAACAGCAGCAGGAACAGGAACAGGAGCAGCAGCAGGAACAGCAACAGGAGCAGCAGCAACAGCAGCAGGAACAGCAGCAGCAACAGCAGCAGCAACAGCAGCAGGAACAGGAACAGGAGCAGCAGCAGCAGCAGCAGGAACAGCAGCAGGGACAGCAACAGGAGCAGCAGCAGGAACAGCAGCAGCAGCAGGAACAGCAGCAGGGACAGCAGCAGCAGCAGCAGCAGCAGCAACAGCACCAGCTCAAATTGCTTTGCAGCCACTCAGATGGTTGTCCTGAGACTCTTGGCCTGTTTAGCTCTCACTGCAGTTTCCATCTTGAAGTCTCAGATCTTTGTTGATCTAAGACTTGATCTTTGTTGATCTAAGGCTACTATTGTAGCCTAATATATCTGTTAATACAGAAATGTTATACCAGTAGGACAAATACAGAAACCGGTTTTCCCTCATGGATACTAGAAGTACTATGTCTTCATTTTTATTTTTAAAGCAGAAACCAGTGTTAAAGAGAAGGTAGATAAAAAAGACATTTGTTTGTTTGTTTCTAGACTCTACAACTTCCAGGTTTTTTCCTTCTTGGGACTTTTGCTTTTCTGCGATTCAGGTAGGTCAAATTTAAAGTAGAGAAGAGAATATTTACTTTTTCCAATTTGTACCACTGAAGTAAATAACTTCATCCAAGCAATTATTATATTAATGGCCACTTGGTTGACTTGGGAGCTTGTAGAAGTGAGAGACTCTGTCTCAAAAAAATCAGTTAAGGTAGACTAGGAAAAGGAATTCGACCCAACCTGAGGCTTCAACATACACTCACATTTGCTAGCCTGTTTACAGACATGCATAAACCCTCCCTCAAGGAGCAGAGGGCAACAGGAATGGTGAATGTGAGTCAATAGAGTGCATTGGAGGGAAATTTCTAGAATGGGGAATATGTTCAGTAGCTCACATGCTGCTAGAGGTACCCATGAGTCATTATCAAAGCACCTACCCCTAGTCTTTAGTATAGGAGGTCATTGCTGACTGTGGGGAGGTTATTCATCACTGTGTCACTGTGGGGGTCATTGGTGACTGTGGGGGGCAGTGGTCACTGTGGAGAGGTCATTGGTGACTGTGGGGAGGTCATTGGTGACTATGAGGTCATTGGTGACTGTGGAGAGGTCATTGGTGAATGTGGGGAGGTCATTGTTGAATGTGATGAAGGTCATTGGTTACTGTGAGGAGGTCATTGGTGATTGTGGGAAGGTCATTGGTCACTGTGGGGGAGATCATTGGTCACTGTGGGGAATCATTAGTGACTATGAAATGGTCATTGGTGAATATGGAGAGGTCATTGGTCACTGTGGGGAGGTCATTGGTGACTGTGAGGGAGGTCATTGGTCACCTTGTGGGAGATCATTGGTCACTGTGCCAGGAGGCAGAATACTGAGGCTTGAGCAAGGAGGAGGGAAAGCAATGAGTGTGGAAAGTACTTCAAGAAGCTTGCCTCAGAGGAAGGAGAAAGACAATGTGATTCTATAGAAATCAGAACAGTATGGGGGCAGGGATCTGGACCACTTCAACATTGATGAGAAAACTCTGTTACAGATGTAGGTATGAAAGCAACTGAAGAAAGCTAGGGTTTCTAACAAAGACCGGAAAGTGTAGGGTGCCAGAGATGGGCAGCAAAGAAAAAGAGTAATAGCCTAATTTTTAATTTTTATCAGCTTTATGATTTTTCTATTTCTGTTTTAGTTACCTGTCTTTCTGGATTGAAACTAATATAAAACGCCAATTTAACATCTTTCTTATTCTAAAAGTTAAGTCAGACTAATAATTAATTGTGCATGATATTTAACTAACCTATGTCATTAACAGGAGAATATATAAACAATTATTGTAAAAGTATGTACTTTTTTAATCAAATAAGACCCATCTATTAAAGTGGAGAAGACAGTATTTTAAAATTCATGTAGCCTTTTGATCCTACAGAGGCAGTTTGAGATGTCAGTTAAGAGTCTAGATTCCCATGAGGCTGTGTGGACCTGGGTTCTCTGTCTCCACCTGTAATCCACTGTGCTTTTGTCATCTCTTGTGTAAAATTACATGGCAATGACACTCTGTCCTGGTCATCATGGCAGGGCAAATGGTCACACTAGACACTGGCATTTAGCGAGCTGCATGAAGTACAAGGCTGCTACTGAAATTGCAACTGAAAAAACCCCATAAGCCAGCATGGTTCAGTCCTCTAAACCCAACCCTTAGAAGGCTGAGGGAGGGGCATTCCTGCTTGTTTAAGGTCAGCTTGAGGTATATAATAACTTCTAGGTCAGCCTGTGCTATAGAATGAGACAGTCTCAAAAAATACCCAAATCATACACACACACACACACACACACCACGACCACTACCACCACCACCACCACCACCACACACAAAAACAGCAATACAACAACAAACACAGAACAAACCGAAGCATACTAAGTGAAAGCAAAACAAGAAACACGGACTTTCACATTTCATTTTTTTCAACCTTGACTATAACAACGGTTCCTGCAGATATTCCTATATGGTAATTCTAACCAATTGTTGGGTCTGAGCAGTTAGCACAGGGAAGGCTGAGAGCATTAACTTACCTGATGTCTTAGTGACAGAGGGAAGGTGTCCAGTGAGGCAGTTCCAATTATTCCCAATCTTGGATCTTGAGTATTTAAAATGTAGGAGTTGGCAACGGCTTTAGTCTAATATAAAAGTACATCCAATCCTCTGAGTTCTAGGCCAGGTTGGTTTACAGAGTGAGTTTCAGGGCAGACAGGGCTACAAAGAGAAACCCTGTATCAAAAACCAACAAACAAACAAACAAACAGATGTCTTGCAAGAAATCCTTTCTAGTTCCCTTTGATTAATTGATTTTTCACATACAAATTAAGAAACTTGGGAAATTATGCATTCTTATGATCTATCTCAAATAACACAAATACATTTCCACACCCGTCATTTCTAAAATGGAATTAGCTAGAAGGTTGCTGAGTTGTTGCTCAGGAGCCTACTACCTTCAGATCACCATTCAGACTCATCAACTTCCACAGTGACCACCAGGCAGAATCTACTTTGTAAAATTTCTTGGGCAGCCATTATTGAACTTCCTGCTTTCCTTGTCAAGAGTCTTGGTATGGAGTAGCAGGCTCTCAATTTCTGCTCTTTCTAGGCTAAATAACAGTTGGGCCAGGGCTGTGTTCACATCTAGGGTTGACAAAACTCTTAACCCCCCTGACACATGGTACAGCTCAGTGTCTTGCTGTCGTCTGGCAGAATTGCCTCTTCTCTCCTTGCTACAGGCTGTTGGTCAGGGGTGGATCTCCCCAGCTAGGGCCTGTCTTCACTTTACTTACAGATGGAACACACAACAAAATGTTTCCTTCCTCCTAGCCAGCAGGAGGCCTTTATCTCCTCATGGGCATATCCTGGAATCCAAACTTTGACAAATTTTATTATCCAAATTGGAAAGGCAAATCACACTCTCTGATGTATGCTCCTTCCCATCGAAGCAACGTTTAAGCACTGGGAAGATAGCAAACTCACATCTGTGAATGCAGGTTTTTAAAGATTTCAGTTTTCCCGTGGAAGCTTGAACCAGGTCATTGGCAGCATGAGCTAATGGCTGTTTTCCTTGAGGTAACAGGGTCAATTTGTTCACCTCCCTCAAGATAATGAGTTCCAAAATCCCCACTCTGTATAACCATAGCATGCTTGTTGCTCTTAAGGAAGAAGGGCACTCCACGAATAATACAGCAGTAGTGCAGTGTGTGAGCTGTTTGCTTTCCTTAAGAGAAAAAAAAAGTCTTATCCTTGTGTTTGGCCTCAAGACCCTTCCAGAAGGTCAGTGGGGTTAACTAGGTTTTCATAATAACATTAAGATGCCAGTCGCCTGTTTCACTGGTTCAGCAGTTACAAAAGCAGCAACCTGGGATGATTGACACTGGGCATGAATGGGGACCACGAAGAAGTCATTGTGTGGTATGTCACCCTGACTCACTGGCACTCTGAGGAAAATGTTGACAGCTTGGCCCTTGATCCAACACAATTGACTCTGCAGCTTTTTTTTAAAGATTTTTGTCTTGTTTTGATTTGATTTGATTTTTGTGGTCTCTGTTTATTTGATTGTTTTTTTTTTTTTTTTTGGTCTATCTCAGTCCTGAGGGCACATCCTTTACTATTAAAAGAGAAGAAAGGGAAGACCCCCCCCACAACTTTCATATGTTAAACTCATTGAGACAGCTGTTGTAACATTGAAGATTGATTCATTGACAATCTCAATAAGTATTATACTTTGCTGATTTGATTCTATTTCTGAAAGAAAATGTTTCATCTCATTTGAAGTTGGTTTGTTACACGAAGGATGATGTGCTATTTCTCCCAAAGTTACTAGTGAGTTGTCCCCCAGGGTGACAGAGCTTTATCTTATTTTTTAGTTTACTGTCATTTGAAAGTCATAAATCTGAAAGTAAAGCTAAGCACAATAAACTAAATTCCACAACCTCTGTGATCATGAAGGTGGACAGAAATTCTAAACAGAAAAAAAAAAAACCAACGAAAACCTGAAATGGATCCCAAACTTAAACTTTTCTTAGTCCTTAAAATTCAAGACAAAATTATAAAGTTATACCATACTTTTGCCTCTTTCAGTTTTATTTATGTTTTTTATAATACATTTTTTTTTGCAAATGTCCATTGCTCTGCTTTTCAAAGATTTCAAACATTTGGTAGCAATGTATTAATAACTAGAAGGTTGGATTTAGACAAAAACAATTGGGTTATTATTTGAGCCATATCACTTGCAAGCTCAAAGTCCTTTATGTAGGATTTCTGATTGTTTGTTTCTGGCTTTTCCATATTTCAAGGTCCTCCTCAGCACACAGAGAAAGATTTAATGATGATCCGCCCCATAGCCAAGCTCTATGGTTTGAATTAGGGATGGAAGGTGCTTTAGTTTGTCAGTGGTATCAGTCGTTGCCAATAACACTAACTGGCCATTTTCACAAACAGGCATCTGGCAATAAGTCCCATTCATTGCAAGTTAAGGCATTTTATGATGCATTTCATGAAAAACAAAAATATTAGTATAAACTTTTTCATATATTACTCAATAAAGACTGCTAAAACATTTGCAAGTTTTTGGCTAAATATTTTTTTCTTACATGTTAATGCTTGGTACTTCTTCTGTAAAATAACTTTAAATAGTTATCACTCTGACCAAATGCCTTATGAAAAGGAATGGAAGAATTCTGAGGGAGATGACAACTTGTACATCTGTAACTAAAAAGTGATGGCATATGGAAGGATCCAGAGGGATGAACGCCACGTGTACCTTTTGAAGACAATAGGTAAGCCCATAGCTGAGCATTTCCAATGCATGAGTTGCTCTGAAAGCCCGAGACCTATCAGAACAGGCAAGAGGGCGACTTTGCTCACACGTTGCCCTCAAAATAAGTCATGAGTTTTAAGGCTAAGCCGATCTGGCATGGGAAGGGATGGCTGTTGATCTTTTATCCTAATTTTGGATTAATTGTGATCTACAGCCTTGCGTAAACATGCTATCGCTGTGCTTCTGCTCCTCCACAGCTAAACATTAATCCCTCTTAATGCTCTAAGTCAACTTTTAGTCCTTAGCAGAATTTACCTTAATCTCTTAGTAGTAAGTTAACTGATTTACAAAACATAATCCATGAGCCTAGAATCTTAAGGATGTGTGATCACCAGCAACCTACCTTTACCCAGTTGACTTGACTTGATACAAGCTGCAAAATGAGCTCATGAGGATGACCCCAGATTGTGAATTTCTGCTGTTTTCCATTTAATATAGCCAAGCAACAGCCAAATGTCTGTTTGTTGGAGTTGATGCATGTGTGTGTGTCTTGGTATGTATGTAGTTAGTATTTGTAATTTTATAAGTATGGCTAATAGGAGCCAATTACTTTTCTGTGTTATATTTCTCTTTTTTTCTGCTTAGGTCTTTGCAGCTAATGGAGTCAGTCATCTGAATTAGTGGCAGATCTTTCTCCATGCTTAGGTACCATTTGACTTTATTTCCTAATTATTTAAGCATGTGCTCTATGATCATGGAAAACTGCCCTGTGCCCAATGTCTGGTTTTAGTCTTTCAAATTGGAGGACGGGCATCAGTATTAGTGATGACAAGCTCAGATGGCTCTGTAATGTAATTTGCTTCTGAAAATCATTCACATAGCATGGATTTTAAATTTGAAACTTACTTGACTATGGAGGTCACCCAAGGTTACATTCTCTCTTACTTGGAGTCAGCCAGGAGGTTCTTTTCTATCTGGAACTCTGTTCTACCTCACTCCAGTCAGAGCTAGCTGACTTCCTGGAAACCTCTTTCCTATGAAGACTTCTCTTAAATTACAAATGTAAGACTTGTCAAGTCTCTGCCCCTAAGGCAAAAGATGACATATGTAGTTTGTAAATACAGTTCTTTGTTACCATATTCTGAGCCCAGGAACTCCATTCTCTTTAAGGAATCACAAATGCCCACATTGCTTGCCCTGTGTATACAGAGATGTCTGAGGTTGGATGCTTCTTTGTAAAACCCTTGTAGTGTATTCACATGTATAGCAAGCTTGTCTAGAAATGGAAGTGGTCAAATGCAGGAAATAAGCTCATATCTACTGTTAAGAAACTTTGAATATATTTTTAATTGCCTTTAGAAACTTGTTGTTTTCCCTTAATGTGCATCTCTGAGCATGCATGTAATGCATTGAGTGACACTGGTGGACTTTTGTCTGCACACTCACCGGTGTCACCTTTGTTCTGTGCCTCATCCAACATGGGTGATCATCAAGAACATGACATGCTGTTCTGTGAAGTGGGTGCTCATGGCTCAGTTTCTTGTAACCACAATCAGTCTTGGGGAAATGTACACACACACACACACACACACACACACACACACACACACACACACGCACACACTGCCTAGGAGAAAAGCTGCTAGAAAAAGAAGTCCCAGAATAGAAATGCAAGTTGCCAGAAAGGAAATTATGAAAAGTTGCTTCTGAGGCAGAAAAAGGCACCTTATCACATGACACTTGTCAGCCCATGGATGAACTATATATTTTGGGTGATTTTCCTTTGTATTAGAGATGGGTCCATCAAAGGCAGTACATCCTTCCTCTATGCATTCTCTTCAGTTACCTTCAGAATGTGGTAAATTGTGGCACATTAACTAGTATGGGTGAAAATTTTATGCTTTGATAAAAGAAGTATGGTTTCCTCCACTGAACCTACAAGAGCAATCAGGGTGAAACCAGTCCAAACAGCTCCATAGCAGTGTGAGTGATAGTAGATACAGCTAGAGAGACTTAAGGCAGAGCAGAAACATGGAATATAGCTGCCATCACTCAGAACGGCTATTTTATTCTCAGCACCATTTTAGGCATATGGAATAAGCTATCAGAGACCAAATCAGACATG
This sequence comes from Tokudaia tokunoshimensis, assembly GCA_036184795.1. NCBI lineage: Eukaryota > Metazoa > Chordata > Mammalia > Rodentia > Muridae > Tokudaia > Tokudaia tokunoshimensis. The sequence continues at coordinate 31,647,534 of BTHU01000003.1, forward strand.
ATTCCTAATCTCTAGGACCCCTGTTCAAGAGAAGAACAAGAGTGGGGTCAGATGTGATGAGTCATTCAATAGATTTGTTGGTGGATGAAAAGTATTATAGAACAAAAGAAGGAATAGGGCAGGATGACACAGGTGAGGAGCACCACGTGGGAATGGGTGTGGCTTTCTGGATTGCCTGCAGCATCAGTGAGTTCGAAAGGAGGTAGATGAACTTGGTGAAGAACATGAAGAAAGGATGTTGCAGTGAAGAGTGCTACAGCCAGAAGTAACAAGGACCATGACTCTTCTATGAAGGGAGAGTGCCCAGGGCTACCAACCTAGGGGCTGAAGATGAAACCAGGGAAAGTGAAGAGGTTCATTGAGATAAAGGGGAGAACAGAAGTCAGAAGAAGCAGTCAGTCCAGGTTCTCTGCTCTTGGTTAGAATTATGGCATCTGGTTTTAAATTAGGGGCCTTCTGGGAAAGTGATGTTGCCTGATGTGCATTATTGAAAGATGCTTTGATCTCATTACTGCAGATGGACTACTAAGGAACAAACATTGCAGCAAGAGGACTTTGCAGGCTAAAGCAAAGTGTCCTGAGGACACTGGAAGAGCTTCACAGGCCGGCTTCCAAAGAGTGCATAGTACACAGTGTTCAGTGGGTTGAATTCAGTTTTGAGGCACTATACAAACTGTTACTGGCAATATTCGTAGTTATTACCTTACTACTTGCCTTCACCTTCCTGATTCACTATGATCTAGAATGAATTTAAAGTCTACCTCCTATACTGATAGTGGATGTGCTCAGCCATGCTGGCAAAGAAGATAATTTCATAGCATTTTAATAATGTGACAGAAGAGTTAAGAAATGAGTTGCAGGTGAAGCATGCATGAAATTCCCTGAAGTGATGAATGTTATTGTCATGCAGGTTTGAGAAAAAAACATGAGGGGCTGGAGAGATGACCTACCACTTAAGAGTATCTACTGCTCTGGAGGAGGACCCATCTCAAATAGGGTGGCTTAGACGTAATCATAAGCATGAGAAACCTGAAGATAATAATGAATTGATCCAGAAGATGAAGCAGATGCTCTTTGCTTTGAATGCATGGACTTAGGCGTCATATCTTCAAGGCAATATACATACATACATATATATATTAACATTCACTATATCTTGCCAAGCTGTCCTGGAGAATGGGATCCTCCAGTAAAGCCTCCCGAGTGTCTGCATTACAGGCATACAGCACCATGCCTGGCTAAAAGTTTAGATTGAGAAAACAGAGATCAACTTGAGAAGTCCTTGTCCAGCATGGTGAGTGGCCGAGTCCTGTCTCCACCCCAGCTTCTGGTTCTGCGGCTCTCTTGTGCACCACACTGCTAGTCGATTAGTGAGGTTGTTAGGAGCACTGTAAAACTGTTTCCTTTTGGATATCCAGCTCTCCCCTACTGTTTTAACAATGCTTAAAAGCCATTAAATACAAATGAAAGAGACCGATGGCCACAGTTGTAAAAATGGACAGGTTAGAAACAAGAAGATCTTTGAAATTAGAATTTTAGAAATTGAAATTCATGACTTAATTTTTTTAAAACACTCACTGATTTGTAACTGACCCCGTAAAGTAAGATGATGGTGGTGTGTTTGCAAAGTTTGGGACAAATGGAGTCTGTAAGGCAGACTGAGCACACTGGAGGTGAGAGACATGGATGGGCTGTGATAGAGACCTTTCATTCACTTCTTCCTCAGGCAGGAGCCTAACAGCAATGCTGCAAACCCATCTACAAGTTAATTTGCAACTCGGCAAAGACTTTTCTTAATTATTTAAGGGACAGAAATAATTTTCTCTAAGTTATTTGCTTGAACCTCAGTGTCACACAAAGTGATTTTGGGCAATTGGGTAACTGAAAGGGAAATGCCAGTTTGTCATGGATACATGGCTGTCCTGTGCAGCCACCTGAACCAGAACCTTAAGCCATATATGTAAGTGTATTTATTCTCACCAAAGGGAATAAAAGTGGATTAGGAAGCAGAGGGAAATAGGAAAGTTTCCAGGTCCTTGGTACCTTTATGCTTTTACAGTTTTACAAACTCCTGTGTATTGACAGAAAGAAAAAAAAATATAGCAGAGTGGAACAGTTAAGGAAAGAAGCTTTGGAACTTGACACCCTGACTTGAATGCCAGCTCTGCCACCTGTCCTCTGTGAAACACAGGGACTTAGTTAGCCACTTTGTAAGATGGGTGTGGTAATAGAAACTACTTACCTAATCAGGCTGCTGTGGCAACAGGAACCCTGAAGGCTTGCACACGTCACAAACCTTTACCGAATGTGCTAAAATCATAGCCTTATCCACTACAAATATAATTGACTGTATTTTATTTGGGGCAGGTAAGTCAAAGTGCCAAATAAGCCTTTAGTACGTTGTTAAACTCCTTGGCAATGAATTCACGGCCATAAAACGTCACTGTCTCCTCGTATTACTGAGTATGGCATGGAAGTAAAATTCTGATATGCAATAGAAGGGTCGGAGCAGAAGTTATACTGATTCATTAGAAAGCCACTCATATTCCAATGTAGTTTAATATTCTTACCTAAAAACCAAGAACCTGGATAAAATGTTTAGAAATAGTACACACACACACACACACACACACACACACACACACACACACACTCTGCATAGTATGTTTTAGACTATACAGTTAAATACATGTGAAGATAATATAAAACACAAAGATAAGGCCAGAGATCTTTAAACGCAACAATAGAGATCTAGGGATACACAATTCGGATACACAATATTAAAGATCTCAGAGCTAATGTCCAGAAGCCTTGTGTCACTACATTGTGGACACTGGAAGCATTGCTGAGACCCTGTTTGTGGCATCCCTTTACTCTGGAGAACCTCCTACTGGGCATTACTTGTGGTTTGTTCTATCTGCCAAGTTGAAGGAGTGGGGTTTGAAGGGAACTCAATTTGTGGCAAGAAATTACCACAGACTTGGTGGTTTGCAGTAGGAATTCATTCTTTTACAGCTCTGGAGGCCAGAAGTCCAACATCAAGTCATGATCATGGTCTTTCATTCTCTGGAGGTTCTGAGAATTCTTTGGCTGTAGCTGCATAACTCCAAACTCAACCCCTGATGTCATACTTTTCTTCTGCTCTCTGTCTTCCTCTAATTTCTCTCATAAGCAAGTTTGTTGTTGGAATGACCTCCATTGCACTTTGTCCTCCATAATCATCTGGAGACCCTAAATGCAGTCATTTCTTCAGAACACTCCAAATACAGTTACATGCACAGGTCCTGCATTTTGGCACTGCTCTACCTGCTACAGGTCAGTGGTTTCTATCTCCCAAGCTATTGAACCCCACACATTTGCCAATTGTCCTCTGTTGTTGTTACTATTTGTATCCCTCTGCATTTTTCTAAGTATCCTAATGTTTTCTTTTCTACTTTTCTATCCTCCACTAAGAATTTTGTCTTGCTTTCCCTTCTCTCACTCAGTCCCAGAGTTGATGATGTCATTTGTTTTAGCCATTTTGGATTGGTGACAGTAGCACCCTATTTTCCACATAAATTCGTATTTTCTTTATATCATTTTATAAGTCAGCCCAATATGTAACAGTGGAATGAGAAGATGACAAGACTGGAAATGCAATACGGGTGAAGGATTAGATTCAAGAATCAAATGGTTTCATTCCCAAGTCACTTTGTTGGCTTTAACTAATCACAAATTAGTAGAGATTCCCTGACTGGGGAGATGGGAAGGCTCTGGGAGTCTGCATGCCTGCAGTAAGCATACCATGCCATCTTCATACCATGGGTTTCTAAAAAGTCAGTGCTTTAGAGAAACTTGGAGAGGTCCAGTGCTATCAGTGAGGACACAGATTGTCTTCTTTGGAGGTTTTCATATAATGTAAGCCACATTACCTTCTCCCTGGGTTCTAAAATGCTCCCTCTTCCCATACTCTTTCCCTCCTTCTCTGTGTAAACCCAAAGTTGACATTAGGTGACTTCCTAATTAATTGAGTCTCCGTTCCTTATTGAACCCAGGGCTAGCCAATTCCAGGTAGTATATTTAGCCAGCTTACCTGGGGATTTCCTGTTTCTGCTTCTCACACACTGGGATTATAAGTGGTCACCAGGCCTCCCTGCCTCTTAAATGTGTCCTGAGCTCTAAACTCTCATCCTCAGGTTTGCGCAGCAAGTGTTTTGTCCCTTGAGTCATCTCCCCAGCCCTAAAGCTGTTTTTCAATAGGCTCAGAATTCATAGAGTATGGAGACATCATTTATCAGATTTCATATAAACTCAGCAAATGAGGCAAGAAGCGAATGACTGAACAGTTTCTAGAGGTCAGCTCTCTTAATTTGAAATCCAGTGTGATCTCTATTGTATCTCCATAGTAAAGAAATACACTTAGACATACACAACAGTCTAACACTAATTCAATTTTTCTACGTGTGTGTGTGTGTGTGTGTGTGTGTGTGTGTGTGTGTGTGTAGAGGCAGAACATTGTGTGAGTCAGTGCACAGGTCGTAGTCAGAGCATAGCTTGGGAGAATCATTTGTCTCCTCCCACCATATGGATTCTAGGAATTCAATTCAGGTCACTGGGCTTTGGTGGCAAGTGCCTTTTATCTGATGAGCCATTTTCCTAACCCAGATTCAAATGCTTTATTAAGGGAAACTTGGAATTTCTTCTGGAAAATGATAAAGAGCAATGTAACATAAGACATATAAGAAAAAAAATGACATTAGTACGCATGGACTCTTTAAGCAGTAGGAGAGTGGCCCCTTTAATTAAATGTGCGATTTGGTGCACACAGCATACATAGTGAACCTAGAAAATATGCATTTGGGTAGTAGACATCTACAGGAAATGGCCTGCTCTTGGTTGACAATGTGAACTATGATAGAATGCTCAATAAGACTGGCAGCCTCCAAATGATGGCAGAGTTTCATGCTGATCATATAATGTATTAACCACAGGCATTTGCGTTATTTATTGCTGTCATTGTGCACTTTTTTTTACATCCATGAAAATCTCTCAGAAACCATATTATTAGTTCAGATGACAAAAGATACTATTTCAGATTTGAGTCTAAAGCTTCTTAATGGTTTTTTTTTATTATACATGAAACCACATACCATTCCAGGCCATGTCTTTTGATTTCTATGCTTATTGAATTTGCAATTAATACTCATTTATTCTCTTAGCAGAAGACATATTCATGACATTACCTATGAAAGAATGAATATCTCTCCTGCAGAATTTGGCTTCTAAGTTAATTATACCTTTAAGAAGAAAAAAATAGAAAAAGAAAGGAAACCTTACTTGGAAAAGCCCTTTGCCAGCAATCTAAAGATAATGGCAGAGAGTGTAATGACTGTGTGTCTTTGTTTTCTACACTTCTCATTTGGACAATAGACCTCACAGACTAGTAAATTTAAAGCCAATCCACAGGGCATGAGAGAGCGTGGAACAAGCAGTAATTTCCTTAGAAGAACAACTTTGCTCCTCCTTTTTGCGACTTTTATCACAATGGTTCCTGTCTTAAAAAAGAGTTTTCAAACAGAACACTGTCAAATGTCCCTTTTCAACACAAGAATTTTCAGTGCCTTTATAGTTACACGTATGCACACATAGTGCATGGTAGTATGTAAATACTATAATTGTTTGATCTGAGCTGCTCAGTAGGTTACACAATACTTTTCTTGAGGCCAAGGTCATGTGTTCAAATGCCTGTGGGACAGCACAGTCTCACAGAAAAGGCCTTGTTCTGAAGCCACAGGTCACTCTTCCATTGTTGCCGACTCCTGCTGTGTGCATTACTCCACTTTAGAGCGAGTGTTAGGCAGCTGCTGCAAGTCTCCTGGCGTGAAAAGTGTCTTGGCACATCTGATGATCTGCATTGCTTCATGTGTTGAATCAAAGCGAAAAAAAAAACCATAATAAACTAATATCTACTTTGCTCATTTGCTAAACTAATGTCTAGCAACTTAGATGTTGGTTTGTGGAATTTACGCTGAGAATAAACTCTTGAATTCTATAATGAACAGGGCTAATGGGAGCTTTAAGAATCACGATCTTGAATGTTATCATCTGTTTTTATCCTAAAGAATCTCTTCCTAAATCTTTCGGTTGGCCTCCCCCATCTTCTAGAGTCAAATATGTTTTCATTTCATAATAGAAGATTTAGTAGAACTTCATATAAACTTGAAGCTTCAAAACTAATGAAAAGCTTCCTTTAAGTATAAATGAAGTGAGGACGCAGGAGCCTGGCATGCTGCTTCAGAGCTTAGTGACACACACAGTAAACGCTAACGAGCATCTAACTGTACCACATGCAAATAAATACAACATAAATATTCTGATGTTTATTCTTTCATTCATTCATTCACTCATTCATTCATTCATTTGTTCATTTATGGAGAAAGATCTTTTTCTGTACCCACCTCTCCTGGAATTTACTATTTAGATCAAAGTGGCCTTAAACTCACAAAGATCCACGATAAACCTAACTTTGCCTCCTGAGTGCTTGGATGAATGTGACTGAAACCACTGTACATGGCTCTATTCTGGCTTCTGAGCTTAGCTTTCTAAAATATTCCTCAGACTGGGTAAGAGCAGATTCAATAATCTAATGTGTTATTTAAGCACATTGACTTGGTGAATGTTCTGTCCTGGACTCATAAGAGAAAGGATATGAAACCTTTTATATCTAAAAAGGTTGTAAGTGGATGCTCTTTAGATCCACATACATCACTGAGTTCATCTTTTTCCTCCTCAGTTTGATGTTGGGTAGGCAGTCAAAGGTTCAAAGGTGTGAAATTGCCACTAAGAACATGAAACCCTCATCTCTTCATTGATAAGCTTCTTTACTGTCATGTCAGGGTTATTCCAAGCTCACAGTATGTCCTGTATGTTATACTGGGCTGGAGCATCACATTCAAAGTTTAAAATGGTCCAAGATACCCAGAATGTTCTGTACTTTGGGGAAGTCCTTATTCAGGCCAAGCAAATGCTGTGTCAAAGATGTGATGGAGAAGTCTCTACACTGAACCTAGGAGATTCCTGGTCAGAGGGATCAGAGGTCAAGTCTTCAAAAACGTATCTAAAGGGTTTTTTTTTAAATTTCTTAATAAAAATTATATTTATTTTAGTATAATTAATAAATTGTGTGCATGTTTGCACACAGACACTCATCTATGGAGGACAGAGGAAAACTTGAGGGAGCTGGTTCTCTCCTGCTCCTTCAATGTGTCTCAGTAATTGAATTTGGGTCATCGGGCTTGGTGACAAGGGTTGAGTCTCATTGGCTGTACATGGGATTCTTTCTTTCTTTCTTTCTTTTATTAGATATTTTCTTTATTTACATTTCAAATGTTATCCCCTTTCCTCATTTCCCATCCAAAAACTCCCCCAGCCCATCCCCATCCCCCGCTCAGTTAAGCAAAATAATTGAAAGCTAAATGCTTTCATTTCTAGCATCCTAAAGATTCTGAATGTGAAAAGCAGTTTGCCAAGATGGGGGCTGCTTCTCATTCTTCTTGATTGGCTCTTCATGGGAAAGTTTCCTGTCTTTGCATGAAGATTCTTGAGCAAGGAGCATTGAGTCTACATATAAGGTTAGGGGGGCTTTGCAGAAATAGGTCAGGGGTTGAGTACTTCTTGTTCTTTGACTTAAGTTCTTAGTGTCAGTGCTAGGTGGTTCACAGTCACTTGCAACTCCAGTTCCACGGGATCTAGTGCTCTCTGCTAGCTCCGTGAACATATATGAGATACAATCACACAGACCAACACATAAACGGGAACAAAAAATAAAGTCTTAAACAAGAAGACAAATGTAATATCATTATTAATTGTAATGATGACCACACGGTCTCTTGCATTTTAGAAATCTAGAAACTGGAAACCCACTGAACTTTTAAGTAAGTCAAACCCAGGAAACAATGAATGAAAGAAAGAAATCAGCATGAGAGCTCTTAAGATTCTGAATTTTTTTTTCTTTCTTTTTTTTTTTTTTTGGTTTTTCGAGGCAGGGTTTCTCTGTGTAGCCCTGGCTATCCTGGAACTCACTGTGTAGACCAAGCTAGCCTCGAACTCAGAAATCCGCCTGCCTCTGCCTCCCAAGCGCTGGGATTAAAGGCGAGCGCCACCACCGCCTGGCGATTCTGAATTTTTTATTCTTGGGGAAATATTCTATATGTATTTTTTTCTTTCTGGAGAATTCCTTGATTTCTGCATCATCGTAAATCTTTGTTTGACCTCAGAGTTTTTCTTTGCTATAAAAATTGTATATGAGCATAGTGATGTGTAATTTATATATCTTTATTTATATATATGTGTAATACAACTATATATATAATTATATATATATGTGTGTGTGTGTGTCTGTATAATTTTTTTTCTGGAGAATTATTCAAGTTATTTTGTGTATTCTTCATCATCATAAAACTTTGACCTCAGACTTTTCTTTTTCTATAAAAATTGTATATAAACATAATTACAGTTTATTAAAATCTCAGAGGTTCCCAGGAAGAGGCTAGGGCCAGTGATAGTGATGGGACCATACTATGAGTTATTTAGGGACACCTCCTCCCTGAAGCATAAAGATCTCCATCACTGTTTAGACCCAAATCACTAAACCATATATGGAGTCCTACATATTCTCTCTAAGCCTATTGAAAAACCACACTGATGACAAAAGCACTGGTCTTTCTTCTACAAAGTAAGGTGAATTGCAATCTTAAGTATATCACATGTCCAGATTTTTACAGATAAACACTAGATAACAGCCTATGGGGGAGGCAGAGGAGGTGATAAGTGGTGTCTGGGGTTGGTCCCTGACACAATGTCAAGAGCAGAGGTCATCTCAGATGAATATAGCTTCCACAGCATGTGGCTCATGGTTATGTTTATATCATGTCTCTGAAAACAAATTTATGTCCAGGAATTCAGGGTAAAAACACAATTGATATAAGGGGTAGATTGCAGTTTAGTTTCAAGTATGGAACTCCTTCCTCCCAGAAGTCCCAGGAGTCCACTGTCTTACCATTTCAGTGTTAACTGTTTTGATAGAGGACCACTCCCCATGCAGTTTATTTATTGAAAGGGTGTTTGTAGGCATAACTGGATATATAAACATGGAATGATAAAAATGTGATAAAGTTTTTTTTGACATTCACTTGTAGTAATTTTAAATTCTGCAGTCAAGCCAATTTATAGCATATAAAAAGGTACCATCTTTAAAATAATATTTTGCAAGAATTTCAGGCATAAGTGATACCTACATTATTTATGTCCCAAAGTTCACCAATTGCCTCTTTAGTAATCTGAGTATTGCTGTCTATAACCAGAACAAAAAATGAACAAGAAACACTTGTATTTTGCCAGGGAACAAAGTGTGCTAGCTGTACGAGGCTCCCAGTCACCAGCCCAGATCTGCTTCTTGTACTGGTCGACACCCTTCCTTGGATGTCTCAGAGACACCTCAGAATCAGCCTGGGCAAGAGTGAACTCCTGATCTTCCCTCCGACCTGGCCATCCTTCAGTGCTCCCTATCTCAGTCCGTGGCACTGGCATCCACCCCTTTTGTGGCTCTGAAATGAAAGAATCATTCTTCTTACTTCCAACCTCTTAGCCCTCCCTTTAATCCATCATAAGACCCTGATTTTTATCCCTGTGAAGATCTCAGGTCTTCCCAATGCTTTCTATCTCTGAGGCCTCCATCCTTGTCCCAGTCATTGACTCTGGTCTACTTCCAGCCTTCTGACCAATGTGTGAGTCACATCTCTTACCACCAACCATATGCCAGTGACCTGGTCAAAGTTTGGCACTAATCAAATCACTGTGTTGTATCAAACTCTTTAGTTTTTCTTACCTAAATGCTGTGGGCTTGTGGGGGAGCCTTAATCACAACTACCAAGCACCACGAAGTCTTCCTGCTCTCTTCCTACAGCCTCACATTCCCTGTTGGCCTCGAAGTGGTAGTTCGAAGGAATAGCTCTCCTTCTAGGATGTCACATCTATGACACTGGGTCTCGGCTTAGGCTTTTCTCTGCCTGAAATAAGTTACTCCCAACACTGATAAGCCACATTTCTTACTTGGAGGTGTGCATTGAGCCCTGTGGTACTTACCCTTTTGGGTAGCATTTCTGTATTTTTATGGTGTCACTAATTGTAGTAGTACTACTAGTCCCTGTCTATTTCTTCACTCTCTATGCTATAAATTTGATAAGACCAGCAGAGATATCCATGTTATCGTCTCTTATGTTTCTGGCATTGTGTACTTGGCTGGGTTAGTTGTCATTTGATAAATACTTACTGAAAGAACAGCCCAGAACATGATTGAGGTATGTCTTTTTATTAGTTTATTCTATAATGCCCTAATGAACAATATGGAAGATCTTACACTTTTAGTGGTTTTGCTTTGGTTTTTGTGTGTGTGCTTGTTTTTCCTTTTGTTTTTTTTTGTTTGTTTGTTTGTTTTTGGTTTTCCTAAGAGTAGCCAAAGGATGCCTAATTTGACATTGATCATGACTTAGAGAAGCATATTCAGTGGTGACTCGTTACTCTAACCTATCAAAGCAGAGTGGGGAGTGTGGGGTGAGTTTCAGAGAGAAAGGATAGGGAAAGGAGGGAAGGAGAGAAGAGAAGAGAAGAGAAGAGAAGAGAAGAGAAGAGAAGAGAAGAGAAGAGAAGAGAAGAAAAGAAAAGTACATGTACCTTGAAGGACATCGAAGGAATAGACCAAAAGTGGATGAACAGAGGGCAGAAACATGCCACTCTTAGTGACACCTGGTGAAGAGATGTGGCAGAAAGGCTGAACTCCAACAGGTGAACTGCTTACACATCTCCATTTCCAGACACACACATGCGTAAGTGCACTTTCATGCACACATCCACACTCACCCTCATACATACACAAACAAATGAAAAGCTAGTGACTATCTTACCTGACTCCAAACAGGTGAATGAGTGAAAAATTTGTGAACTGAAAGCAGGAGCTATTATTATCATCTGTTTCTGTTTTGTTAGGAGGCAGGATCTCAACGTCTGGCCGAGGCCCAGGCTGGCCTCAAACTCTCAACTTCTGGCATCAGCTTCCAAGCAGAGGTTTTAGAGGTAGACACCACCACCACCTCGCCTGACCCGAACTCAGGATTCTTGGCCTTCTATTTATTGCATATTGTTTTTCTATCAGATTAAAACACCTCTATGTCTTTTGTGCTTAAGGGTAATGAGCTAAAATTACTAATGACTTATATTTAACTATCATTGAGCTTTGATTTAAAGTATTTCCCTCTATGAGAAAATTAAAGGAGAGGAAAAGAAAAGAGAAAAGATTGCCTTGCATTTCCTTGGCCTCAAATGGGCCTCCCTATGAACACGGTCTTTAATAAAAACAATCCCTGCATTTTTCATGTTGTCTTTTAATATAATAATTGTGTAAACATACACATTAATTTTCTCAAGTCTTTGTCACAGGAGCCTTGGCTCATTCCCAGTCAAACATGAAATCTTGTAAGCTTTTGATAATTTTTTCTTTCTTCTTTTATTTTGCCCATAGCAGCTTTTCCAGAGGTAGCTGCCTAGAAAAAGCACTTTCAGTCTCTGCTTACTACTCGAACATTCGCTTGACTTTAATAGGCTGGGATGATTTCAGCTTATAAATCTTCAACTAGAGGATAAAGTTCAAGTAGATAAAATCAAACAGATGTTGGTGGGAGGATTTCTTCGTGACCCATAAAAGTGCTATCATCAAAGCTGAGAATCATTTGTTTTGAATTATTACACTGTTATCAAAAGGATTGTAACCGTCTGTTTGTTGAGGAATTGGATCTGTTTATCTGAAAACAGAACAAAGATGCCAGGCTGAGGCATTCCTGGGAATGTGTGGTTCAAATGATGGCTGACACTCGGAGGAGGGGGGGTGCAGCTGAGACACTCTGATTGACATTTGTCAGCAACATGGGCGTCTTTGGGGCATGTCATTCCTGAGTCACAGCCAGAACATGGCTGAAGGAAGGGGTGGGGTCAGGCTGGGGAAACCCCAGAGGAGAACTAGAACGCTGGCTTCGAAGTGAAGAATTAGCTGTTAGGGAGCTGAAAATAACTCATTTTCTGCACCTCAGACGACAGGCTAGGAAAGTGCATGGCTCTGCTGCTTTCATAAGGTCTGTGTGAGAGGGGCTGCAGCACACAGACCATCGGCTGAGGCTCTGCTGGGATGGTCTCATGGCTATCCACCCCTGTCTATAAAGAGGCTCTCCAAACGCCTTGTTCTTTGTATGAATTTAGTTTATAAGATCAGGCATGTCTCGATATCCAGGAACTTAAGAGGAAATGCATAAATGCAGAATATTACACAAAGAATTGTATGTATGTATGTATGTATGTATGTATGTATGTATTTATTCATATTAGATACTTTCTTTACATTTCAAACGTTATCCCCTTTCCTGGTTTCCCCTCCAAAACCCCATCCCCCTTCTCACCAACCCACTCACTCCCACTTCCTTGTCCTGACATTCTCCTATACTGGGGCATCAAGTCTTCTCATGACCAAGGGCCTCTCCTCCCTTTGATGTCCAGCAAGACCACCCTCTGTTACATATGCAGCTGGTGTCATGGGTCCCTCCATGTGTACTCTTTTGTTGATGGTTTAGTCCCTGAAAGCTTTGGGGGTACTGGTTGGTTCATATTATTGTTCCTCCAATAGGGCTGCAAGCTCCTTCGACTCCTTTGATCCTTTCTCTAGCTCCTCCATTGGGGACCCTGAGAGGCTCTACCAGCACCTGACAAATACAGAGGTGGATGCTCTCAGCCAACCATTGGACTGAACACAAGAATTATCTTAAACCTATAGATGACTGATATGTCAAAATGGCCTCCGTTCATTTATCAAGTCTCCCATATGCCATTGGCACTAGGAGTTTGCATGTGCTGGATAATCTACCTCCCTCCACATAACCAAGGTCATGTTTGCCTCAGCACTTATGTGCACTCAGTGCTTGCTTCCTGGTTGTTTTGTTTATTAATGACAAGTGGTTCATCTTTGTCGATCACAAGTAGTTGTCCACTGTTTGCTGCTGTACAGGATTGTGTTGTCATTTCCCTGAAAGTATGGTGATATTTAGACAGTTATATGTGGTCACAGGACATTCCAAGATCTGCTGGAGCAATGTGTGTGTGTGTAGAAAATTTCAGTTCAAGTAAAATCAGGTATTATTGCCTTTAATGTATTTTCTTACACTTTACCCCCTTCTTAAGAAGCTAGTCTACATTATATCTTCAGTGGTCAACTGACTATGGACAGATAGAAATGACTATCCTTTTGAGAACAGTCCCTAGTTGATGTCTGATTAGATGTACACTGATACTATATGAATATCACTTAGAATTTTCCTCTCCGTAATCATTTTCAAATTTAATTTAATTGAAGACATGTGATGTTTTCCTTCAAATATCCCTCTCCAAATTAAGTAAAACAAGCATATAAATGGGAAAGCATTGTATCTTGGAACCACGGTAATGCTTGGACGGAATTATCAATGGGGGGGTGGGTGGGTTGTGCCTGGTACAACCCAAACAGGAGTAACTGGCTAGGGTGCTGAAGATATGAAAGTTGACAACTCTAGTCAGCCGTTCTGCTGGCTTGACAGTACATCTTGTGGTACCCACACCATTGGCAGGGAGCATTCCAGGCTCCTATTTTCTCTTTTCCACTTCTTTTCCCAGAGCATTATTCAAGTGAAAGAAGCTCTGTTGTGAATCATTCAAGGACTCAAAACGTGACCTTAGTGCTAACCGTATTTTTTATTTTTTTGTTTTTAGAAATAAGAGTTAAAAATCATTAGTCTATAAAATGGATCAATGGGCAAGGAAGCACGTGGCAAAGCCCAATGGCTTTAATCACCAGGATCTATGTGGTGAGAACTGATTCCAGTAGGTTGTTCTCTGATTTGTGTTCCACAATAAATAAATGAGTACATAAATAAATAGATGTACCTTTTAAAAAAGTACTGTCCAATTTAGATTTCTCTGATAAACTATTTAGCATCACTCTTTCCTCCTTGTGCTCTCACTCGCTAATGGGCAGTGTTTTGGACCTCACCTCTCTTCTGCACTAGTGGCATAGGTGGGCATGGGTGTCTCCTATTCACTCTCCTGTCGTCTGACCCCGTAACACACATACAGAAAGACACACATCTCTACTGTTTGAGTAGGCCTTCAAATAAAGAAAATAAAGCAATGTGGGACAGGAAAGGGATCTAGGGAAGGGGGAACAAGAGAAGGAAATCAGGGGGTGAATATAAGCAGGGTGTATTATATATATGTATGCCCAGCAAATGCCATGATGAAATCTGTTTTATGTGATTATTGTAGGCTAACAAAAATAACTTGAAGAAAGCCACAAAGTAAGAGCACAGCCTGGGATTCTCTTGGCATTTCTACATCCCCTATACTTTTTTATGTCTATTCATTTGGCTACAGGACTGTGGTGTTTGAGTGAGAAATGCTCCCCCCCCTTAAAGGTCCATGTGTTTGAATGCTTGGTCCCTACTTAGTGATGTTGTTAGAATAGGTTATAGAACCTTGACAAAGGGAGCATTGCTAGAGGAAGTATGCCACTGAGAGTAGACTTTGCCCAACCTTCAGTTCTTTCTGTTTCCTGTGAATGGCTGTAAAGTGATAACCCAGCTTTCTCCTCTTGATGGCTTACAGTGCCTTGACCACCATTACGGACTTTAGCCCTCTGAAACCATAATCCTAAATAAACTCTTAGTTCCTTAAGTTGCTTGTGGTCATAGCAATAGAAAAGTGACTTATACCTGTGCCACATCAGGGCATAGCTACGGGACAGAAGCAAAAAGTCCTTTGATGAAACTGCATGTTTGACGGATGGATGAACCATTTTTTTTGGGGGGGCACATTTTGATGAAACCAAATTCCCCAGCATTGATAGGTATAGGGAGTTGGGACAAACCCAAGCACTTACACAATAAAAAGACAGGAAAGTGGGAGGAAAGAAAGAGAAGAGAGAGAAGGAAGGGAAGGAGAGAGGTGTGAGGGGAGAAAGAAGGAAAAGTCCAAGGCAAACAGGCTTAGTCATGCGTGTGGAGTGCTCTCCATGCTGCTGTCACTGGAGTTAGAATGGGAGTTGACATCTGGCCAAGGGCTTACCAATGGCTGTTCTGATCACTTCTTCCCATTGAATACCATTTACTCTTCATGGGAAACTGAAGGCACTTTGACCTCACACAGCCCAAAGCTTATGTTATTTGGATCACTATAGGTTTTTGTTTTAATTCCTTCTCCAGGAGTACTAGTACTTAATAAAACTTGGATATTTTCAGATGAAATCTTTGCCAAGGTTGACTGAAAAATCAGAAATTCTCACAGATAATGGTGACAAGTTCACATGCTTAGAACACGTTAGATGTAGATTAGAATTAATTTGTTAGATGTAGATTAGAATTGCAAGTTTATAACTATTCATGCAATATTTTGAGCCAATATAAGCTTTCAGTAATCCCTTAAGCCAATGTCATGTAAAGAATAAGGGAGAGAGAGAGAGAGAGAGAGAGAGAGAGAGAGAGAGAGAGAGAGAGAGAGAGAGAGAGAGAGCCTTAAATTATACTCAAAACATGTGGAAAGCATTTTTGTGACTTTTAAATCGTTATAATGATGCACCTATTTTACAGAATTACATGCTTCATAATGTCTGTTTCATACACTTCCAATACATTTGGGGAACTCCGTTACCCTCCATTGGCCTCCCTTCCTCATCCTGCTGGACGTCACTTTCCCTAATAGTCTCCTTACACTTTCATGTATTCCATCTTTTCTATTCAGATTGTGCTTGTATAATAAAATATGTGTGACTTTTTTTTCTGAGTCTGGAATCTTTTTCAATTAATATGATTGTGCTGGGTAGTGTTATGTCAACTTGATATAGGATAGAGCTATCCAAAATGAGAGAATCTCATGAGGAAATGCCTCTATAAGATCCAGCTATATGGCATTTTCTAAATTAGCAGTTGATGGGGGAGAGTCAAGTCCATTATGGGTTGTGCTATTCCTGGGCTGGTGGTTTTCTGTTCTATAAGAAAGCAGGCTGAGCAAGTCCTGGGGCGCAGGCAAGTAAGCAGCACTTCTCCATGGCCCCTGCATAGCTCCTGCCTACAGGTTCCTGCTCTGTATGGACTTCTTACAATGATGAACAGTGATACGGAAGTGTAAGCCAAATAAACTCTTTCCTCCCCAATTTATTGTTGGTCATGGTGTTTCATCACAACAATAGAAAGCCTAACAAAAGATAACAATGCTCTCCAGTTATGTTCGTTTCTTGAAAATGAAATTTTGGTCTTCTTTATGACTAAATAATATGCCAATATTTGTGAATAGCACACTTTGTCATCTATTCATTGACTGATGAACTCCTAGGCTGAACACACTATCGACTTTCTTATTTATGTTCAGAATATTATGGGAAGTAGAGTGTCTCTTAGGGACTCTTCAGGATCCAGCGACTCAAACACTGTTCTGAGTGACTTTAATGAATATTTTATATAATATATAGAGAAGAAATATGTACATATTGACAGTTTCCTTTGTTTGTCTGAAATTCATGGTTACTTTTAACTTTAGTGCAGTCTCACTGTATGAAAGCCTTATTCATCTGTCCACTTGCTAAGATAGTCGCATACGGTTTCAGTCAATGTCATTAATTCTAATGGTCTGAGAAGCCAAATCTATTCTTCCACTTTCACTTAAAGTGTGTTTGCCTGTAGATCATTTATTTTATGTCAGGCATGTGCTAAAGAATAGGAAGGTGTGGGTCTTCTTATTTTAAATTTAGAGATTCAGCGTCTTACAGAAAGGGTCAGGGAAATCTGTGGCTATAGAGTTTATCTCAGGCTGTGTGACTTACAATTACTTGGACAAGGTCTGTTTTACTTCATTCGTATTTCACCCACTGTGCTCCAGCCTTTTCTCTGCATTAGCTAATCACGTACAATCAGCCATAGCAAGCTGTAGAAATAGACTTACAGAATATACAATTGAGTGTTGTCTTGTCCCTTTTAACTGTCTTGGCTACTAGATATGAACCCTGGAAGATTCTTTGATGTCTGGTTACTCCATTTTCCCCTCTAATTTATATATATATGTGTGTGTGTGTGTGTGTGTGTGTGTGTGTGTGTGTGTGTGTGTGTGTGATTCCATGTATGGAGGCCAAAGAATAATCTCAGGTATTCTTTCTCAAGGTTCTATGTGTTTCCACCTCTCCAGTGCTGGGATTGCAAGTGTTCACCACCACTCCTTTGGTTTTCAAAACATAGGTTCTGGGAATCCAACTCAGTTTCTCATGCACGTATGATAGTACATTACCGATAAAACCAAAGCCTCAGCCCAACTTTTCTGGTTAATATTTAAAAAAAGCAAAATTCACTGGTCATGCTAAGGCACAAGCAAAGTCTCAGTTTAGAAAGAAGAACGGCAATATTTTGTGTCTTCCATGAAACTAAATATACAATGGAAAGGACTAGGGCTGTATCACTCAGTAGTAGAATGTTTCCCACTCTCTAGGCCTAGGGTTTGACTCCAGCATTGATTCATATATGTAAGGATATCTGTGGGAGTGTAAGTGTGTCTATGCTCATGTAGATATAGAAGTTCACAAATGCTTTGTGAATGCTCTATAACTAAAACAGGTGAATGGAAATGTTTTGGTGGGATGTGGAAAACAAAACAGTTCAGAGGGCAGTAAAATCAATGAAAGCAAATTGGCTTTTAAAAAGAGACATGAGACGGTCAAGTCCAGTGTGTGCCTCAGCAGCAATTCCCCCTCCCTTTTCTCTCTTTTCCTTCCTCCTTCCTCCCCTGGTCCTCTGGTTGTTGCCATCCTATCTGTGGGCCCTTTTGTGGGCTTCCCTAATTCTTCTCTTCTGGATCCCTTGGGCTGCTCTCTGATAATCACTCTGAAGACTCCTTTTTTTTTCTCTTGGATGTTTGTTCCTCAGAAAACCTAGTCATCTGCTAGGAAGTATTTTTTGCGGGGTTCTAAGGACTGTGGACTAGCTTTCTTCTTCTCTTCTCATCATCCACATTGCCTAGAAAGTGTCTGTTCACCTGGCTGTCCTTCTGTCCTTGGTGTTCCCTAGGTCAGCATCTCACCTTATGCACCTGTGGAGCATCATCTGATGTTGGAGCAGGGGAGGGGACGGAAGCATCACTATGTGTGGACAGGCAACACGCTCCTCAGTTTTCATTATGAAACCCCTGTCCATGTGCATCCTGACAAGGTTTCTCTCTCTCTCTCTCTTTCTCTCTCTCTCTCTCTGTCTGTCTCTCTCTCTTTCTCTCTCTCTCTCTTCCTTATTCTTTACTTGACATAGGCTTAAAGGGATTGCTGAAAGTTTATATAACTGGTTTATGGCTCAAAACATTGTATGAATAGTTTTAAACTTGCAATTCTAAACTACATTTAACAAATGAAAATCTTTGAGCAAATGCAACATAGACGGGCTAGGTGATTTTTAAAAGAGTCGATATCCTTTGAGAAGAGTTTAGCATTGTCATAAGGATCATTCAAAACTTTCAGTCTAATTTATCACAAAAATGATTCTCTAAAATATCTTCACATTTCACCATCAGTGCTATGCTTTCTTTCATTCTCTTTTTCTTGTTCAAAATATTTGACATATTTTAATTTTGAAAATTAATAACTGGTTGAAGAATACATTCGATAGAAAATGGTAAAAACACCAGATAGAAAATGTTAAGTTGCTTTTGAGGAACAACATCCATTTTTAATCAAGTCTCTCCTGGCCTTGTTGGACTCTCCTCCACTCCTTTATGTAGACACAGGGAATGTATGGTTCTTCATTTGTACTGCTGGGGTCCTTCATCCCATGGACAGGTCCCAGGGCCTCTCCCCAGCACCTTGTTGATAGTGACTTGCAGCAGCAGGTGGAACTGCTCCCTGAGGCTCACTTCCACCAACTGGAGGACTGTACTCACCTTGTCTCTTGGAAGCATGATGTCAAATAACTAATGAAAATACTTAGGGTAGACTGCAAGAAAATAGGCCATGAGTGAAGGAGACCATCGATGTTGGGCACCCTCATTGGCATGTCTCTTTTGTTGAGTAGGATGCTTTGTGTCTTCATTTTTTCTGAACCATACAATTTAAGCCCTTTGTTTCATGTTGCAGTTAGATAAGGCTGGGCTATGAGCAGGGAGAACGTGATAAAGCTAACCACATTTTGTTAAGCCCAAGATGCTGGTGACTTGGACCAAACTTGAGCAGTGGAATTTCTCAGAATAGATCTATTTCTAGAAATATTTGTAAAGACACTCCTTCCTTCCCTCCCTCTCTCTGTTTTCCATATATAACAGATAATTCTTAATTAAAAGAGAGGGGCTTTTAAAGCTTAGAATAAATTGGATAGAGCAGCATAACCAAGTTAAGCATAAAGATCTGTCCCCCAACACTTTTATGCTAAAACATATTAGGAGATATATTGTAGGCTTAGGGTTTTCAAAACCAGAAATTTCTACTTTAAAAAGCTTAGTAGGGGCTCTTTCTGTAGGACAATCATTGGTTTGGTGCTTTGTTGTGGTTGATAGTGACATTTCTCTCTAATGGATGGTAATTTTATATAAAATATGTAAAGAGATTGAACACAGGTGTGCAAATGCCTCCAAGCAATGTGACACTCCCATGAGGCAAATGTCAGGTGTCTAACTAGTGAAACTATCTTCATCCCAAAGTAGACCAAAAGTACGTCTTCCTTTGAGAAGAGTTGATTACCGTACTGGAAAGGTACTAAATTGCTACCATGTTATTATGTCCACTGTTGTGATTTTAAACACACACACACACACACACACACACACACACACACACACACACACACCCTAGAATGGATACCTGTGTTTTGTTTATTTGTTTGTTTGGTTGTTTTTTTTGCAAGTCATGATCTATTTATTCCCCACCCATTTGGAGCAACCTGCAAAGTATTCCTTATCTGGGTGCCTCTCAAGGGATTCTTTTCCTTGGGTCTGAGTTAGTGATCCCCATTGAGAGACGCTGCTGTTGAACAGATCGAAGCTTGCTGAAGGGGTTGGGATACAAACAGGGTTAAGTAGACACCGAGGGACTGCCCCCAAGAACAGTCATAGTAGACTAACATGTTGGCCTGGAATTATGGCTGTGGTGATTAGCACGCTTCTCTCCCACTCGCCCCAATGGCATGCCAGGCTCATGATGTCCTTTCTTTTGGTTTTCTTCTTCTTTTCCTCTTTTTCTAAGACTTGTCCTGAGATGAAAGCCAGGGGAAAATGAAGTGAGAATTAGATGAAAGCCGCTGTGCGTTGCCGAGTGCTGAGCCTACATGAGCTACGGGATCAAGGAGTAGCGCCGAGGAAAGCTCCGCTTACAGTTGCTGAAAGTAAGCACAGCATCAGAATCTTGTCTCTCTCCAATGCTGTCTGCCTCCGGCGAGGGTCACTGGCGGTGCTGCTAGGCGCTCTCTGAAAAATCAAGGATAAAGAATAAATAACTGTAAGTCTTACTGGCTCAAACAAATTATTTTCCAGTTGGTCGACAGAGTGCTAAGTGAAAGGCAGCGAGCTTGGACATGAATATCTTGATGGGTGGTCAGTGTCGTCCACTTTCTCTGTCCAGAAATCTTCTAACTAAGGAGACACGTTGAGTCTGAGTAACTCTCCTTGACTGCACAGAAAGGCACATAGGAAGGATATTTGCTGCCCCAGAGTGGTCTAGATTTTCCTGGATATCCTTGGAGTGGTATGTAATTAATGAACCTTGGGTGACATTGTTCTTCATATATGAAAGACATATATTTTATATATGAAAGACATAATAACCTAGTTGATCAACAGGAGTTCTTTATCATGAATGATAGAGAATTTGATGTCTATTGGTTGCCAATTATTTGAAAGTTGGTGAACAGTTAACATCGAAACAGGTGTTATCTTTTTTTTTTTTTTTTTACAGGAATATTCTGGTACACTTGTCTTGCAAGTGCGGCAATTGTCTTACCAGAGTACTGTATGTTCAATTTGATATCACCAAAGCAACTATGACCCTCAAACAAGAGAAATCCAAAGACAGAAGAAGACAAACTTCCAGCTGAATTTTCATTTGCTGAACGGCACCTGATATAAACATAACATCCAGTCCTTTGGCCATTAGCAGCCACAGCAAACCTGTCATGGAAGCACTTGTGGCTATTTCTTCTTTTCTAGTGGGAGTGCTGAAAACTCAGGATCTCTGTGGGAATTTTAGTTTCCTTTATGAACCTGTCAGGGAAGCCATTTGACGCACCTTTAATTATAAGCCATTTTGGATGTTGAAAGTTCCTTCCGGAACACACAGTCAGAGAGTGAAAGCATTGCTAGTCTTTCTAAAGAATTTTATTGCTTAAAAACACATATAAAAACTCTGCTTCTTACAGTATATCCAAAAGGACATCAGTAAACTTGTTAACAGTGTGACTCATCCACTGAGTTCTTACTGTGCACGGGGCACTGTTGTATGCACTTTATATAATTATGGTACTTTGTATTCATTTATTTTATTTTATGTGTACAAATGTTTTACCTGTGTGTATGTATGTGTGCCACATGTCTACAGTGCCTGAGGAGGACAGACAAGGGGGTTGGATCCCCTGGAACTGGAGTTATAATGATTGTGAACCATGTGGATGTTAGGAACTGAACCTAGGTCCACTGCAAGTATAGTAAGTTCTCTTAACTGCTGAGCTATCTCTCCAGCTCGAATTATAGTTTTTAAAAATCCTCTCTATAATCACTATGGGGAAAGTGCTGTTGTCCACTCCATCTGAAGTACAAGTTAAGGCATTGGTCAAAGACAATAGTGTGTGACGAGGGAGGCACTGAAGTTAAATGCCAAGGACTTTTAGGTAAGACATGGCTATGTAATTGTTCTAGCTGATTAAGTGCCTTGCAATCTAAGGTTTTAAACCTCTAAAAACTAATGCAAACAGTAAATGCTACATTTGAAAATAGAAATGACTCTTCAGTTTCCATGCAACTCTGTGGAGTCTTTTTTTTTTTTGTAGACAATATTTAACTTTGAAGCCACATTATCTTTAAAATAGCAATGAATATTGACATTATTTACCCATAGACTGGGGTGCTGTGAAGTCTGGCTTCAAGCTGGGAATATAAGGCTGTTGAACCTTCTCCCATGTGAATGATATGTCTGTGTGCTTGGTTATACTCATGCATGTGTCCGTGTTTATATCAGTATGGAAAAGCACGTGGAAGATATAAGGATAAAATCCTTTATCTAGGAACAGTGAGAAAGGTGGAACACTGTGTGTTGTGTGTCACATTGTATGTGGAAACCTGAAAAGAGAGAAATAGAGAAATATCAAGGAAAACAAAGACAGAAAAGCATGCATAGATAATTATTATAATATGAATTACAGGCTCTCTGGCGTAGGTATTAGAAACATAGGTTTTGGCGCCTGTTCTGACAGTGGTTTGCTGTGGTTCCATGGAAACTTTTCTCTTTAGCTCCAGTTTTGCCTCTGCAGAATAAAGAATGCTATAGCTCTTTTGACTTTTTTTGAAGAGTTGCTATGGTGACCTAGTGAAATGGATCCAGGTGTTTTGAAAACATCTTGGGCTATGCTTGTCTAAAGCGTGGTTCTGTGTAATCTATATCCACTTTTGGTGTGGACAATGAAAACCAGAATGTAAAAGAAAACAATAGTCGCACATGTAGACACCTGCTACCAATATTTCCTCTGGTTTCTTTTGTTGGTTTTAAAATGAGTGTAACTTCTGCTTTTAGAGAAGATAATTGTCTTCTGCACAGAATATATTTTTGATAAACAACAAATTATAAATGGTTTTAAAGACTTAAACATTTAAACATATCCAGGAGAAGTAAGTTAAATAGATAATTACTGTATTGAATTATTTTACTATAGTTAAAATTTCAAACTAGTCATAATAAAATCCATAAACTAAGATTAAGATTAAGGATTTTTATGTAATAGAGAAATATGGTGTTAGTACTGGCACATTAAAATGTTATCATCACTTAATTCCTAGTTAAGAACTTCACTAGTCCAGCAATGTAGTAGTAGTATATTCTCTTCTTATACACACAGATAAATGTGGCTTTCCCACCATCTAAAAAGTTTCCCTTAATTAAAAAAAATAGAGACTATTACAGAAAACCATAATTGGGCCCAAAGCAGAGATCAACATATCTTTGGAGTCCAACCCTAGTGGGTATATCTACACCACAGTTCCTGTATCTGTGGCTTGGGCAACATGGTATAAGAGAGGGTGCTGTAAAACTGTCTCTGCTAGAAAGGGCAGCATAAAGAGGAATGGCAACACCATAGACAGGGTAATACAGGAAGGGGGGGAGTTTAATATCACTAGGTCCCACTCTCATACAAGGAACTACAGGCAACTGATGACGGCAAAGAGCAGAAGAGTCAGCCTCTCCCAGAGAGGGACCGTCTAATCTACTACCCAGTACAAAGTGGTCAGCCCTGAGTCCATATACACACAACCAACAACAAGAATGGATTCAGCAGGTTAAGTTTATAATATTGTGTATATATACACAGAGATAAAACTGTAATAATAATAATTGGGAACACACACACACACAAACACACATATATATATGCATATGGAGAGAGAAGAAGCTATCACTTTGAGAGTAGAGGGAAAATGACTTTGAAAAAGGAGACTTGGGAGGGACAGGAGATAGAAAAGGAAAGGAGAAAATGATATATTTTAATAAAATGTATAAAAATAACACAAAAAATTATTGACAGTGACCATTTTTCAAATGAACACCAATTGGTTAACCTCTGTTTATCATTAGGTTTCATGACTAGAGAATAGATATGACTTCGATCTATCTGCATCTACAATGTAGCTATGCTATCTTTATCTTTCTTATTGTCTACCTGTACTTAACACGTGAAACAGGGGTAAAAAACATCCATCTCAAGGAATAGGTGGAGGGTCTGTGGGAATATTTGGCTCAGATTGAAGTATGAGTATATACAGACATATACATACACACACACATATATACACTTGATAATTGATATTGCATTTGGATCTTAATTAATTTAATTAATCAGGTATAGAGAAAAATAGCTGTTAAATTTAAAAATAAGTCAATCATCATGCCTTTCTGGGAAGACAGAATATTTTGCAGAAAGCTAAAACAGATCACAGAGTACTCCACATTTCCTTTGTATATATGTAGTTTCCCAGATTCACACCATAAACCAGCCCATATCCACAACCCTGTTATGGTATGAGATGTTGCTGGGCAAAGGTTATGTGCATTGGAGGCCTGTTAAGGGAGGTAATAGTTGTGGACAGTAAAGAAAGCTCAAACCAAAGCTTCTAATCAGATGTCAATAGGCAGTACCTGCAGCTGGAAACTGAAAGTAAAATCACATTATTTAGGCACAGGAAGGTATTTGTCAATTCACCTACAAGGATTAACAAGCCCTTCCCTCCCATCTCAAGCTGTAGGATTCACTGGTAAAGGGAGCAGGAGGCTTTTTGAACAGTAGTTAATACTTTATGTGTTTGTAAAATTTTTCACTTTATATACAAATTAAATAAGTGGAAATTAGATTCAAATCTGTGTAAGATACCATTTGCATTTAATTTCCCATGATTTCCATGTGCTTCACTGATATTTAATAATTATGATGTCGGTCTGCAGAGATGTTTCCTCTAGAGAGAAAGGAATTGGGAAATGGAATTTTATTTATTATATAGATAGATGGGAATTAACTGGGCTGAGTCTTTTTTTCCTAATAGTTCTGGGATTTTATTGTTATTGTCATTATTTTATTTTATTTTAAGAATCAGACGGTCACAGTTTAGCCTAGACTGGCCTTCAACTTACCAACCTCTTTCATCAGCTTCTGAAATTACAGGAATGAGCTAGATTTCAATTCTGGAATTTTTGGATCAGTCAGGAACCTTTGAGTATCATGAAATTTCAACTCATTCTGACTTTCTACAAATAAAGAATGAGAAACCCAGCTTACACACTCTAAGCCAAGGGCAGTTGAGTCTTTAGCTGACTTCCTTTGGGTAATAAAAAGTATGTTTGTTGACAAATGTTTAACTGATGAAATACTTTTGAGAACAAATCTCTATCAAAATATAGATTGAAATCTGTCTATGATACCCAAAGCATCCAATATGTTTTCATTAGCTAATGGTTCCCTTTTTGGCTCTTGGAGTTTTAAAAAATTAAATTCAATTTCAAGATAACTGTGCTTAAATAAAAATGGTGAAGTAAGGGTGTGGGTAATGAAAATATTTTTAAGCACTACTCAAAACACATGAAGATAGGGAGTCTTTAAAAAAAATCAAAAACAAAAAACAAGATCTCAAAAGTCAATCTGGTGTAATCATTACAGATTTTTCCTCTTCCATGTAGGCAACCAGAGATATCTTCATCAGATGCATTTAGTGTATGGATCTGAGGGAGATCACTATGACGCAAAATGGTAATAGCATCCTTCTTTCTTTTTTTCTTTCTTTCTTTCTTTCTTTCTTTCTTTCTTTCTTTCTTTCTTTCTTTCTTTCTTTCTTTCTTCCTCTCTTTCTTTCTTTCTATAGCATCCCTTTATTTGCACACTTTCCTATTACCTTGAATTTCAACTTTACAGTTTCATTTGTAGCTTGTGCTTAATGTCCTGCAGTGCTTATCCATTATAATGTAGATGATAACAAGTAAGTACAACCTGAAATTGTCCAATGTTCAAAGCCAGCTTGGCATGAGTGCTACATAAGCTGCGTGATTGCATTAGGACTGTATCCTGAGGTCTCTGGTGGCTGCCTACACACAACTTCATGAGATTTTCCAGTGTGAAGGCACAAAATGTTTAACGACCTTTTAATTCATTAAGTTAAAAAATAGAAACAAATGAGTTGAGCTGCCTGTAATTGTGTGAATACTACACAGCATGCTTGTCAACCTCTGGGTTGTTAGGTCACATCTGCTGCAGATGTGATATGATGTGATGTGTGTGTGTGTGTATATGTGTGTGTGTGTGTGTGTGTATGTGTGTGTGTGTGTGTGTGTGTGTGTGTGTGTGTGTGCAGTCACATGTGATTTCCACACAGCTCACTTCATATTCTGTTTGTATCATAAGCATTTTCCAATCTTAATCATTCTTGATAACAAGATCTTTCCTATGAAATATTTCAATGTGCGAATGTATTTCACTGTATATTCTTCTTAAGAAGAAGACAACACCCAGAATAGCTAAAACTATTCTCAAGAGTAAAAGAACCTCTGGGGGAATCAGTATCCCGGACCTCAAGCTGTACTACAGAGCAATAGTGTTAAAAACTGCATGGTATTGGTACAGTAACAGACATGTAGATCAATGGAACAGAATTGAAGACCCAGAAATGAATCCACACTCCTATGGTCACTTGATCTTTGACAAAGGAGCTAAAACCATCCAGTGGAAAAAAGATAGCCTTTTCAACAAATGGTGCTGGCTCAGCTGGAGGTCAACATGCAGAAGAATGCAAATTGACCCATCCTTATCTCCTTGCACTAAGCTCAATTCTAAGTGGATCAAAGATCTCCACATAAAACCAGACACACTGAAACTAATAGAAGGGAAACTAGGGAAGAACCTTGAACATATGGGCACAGGGGAGAATTTCCTGAAAAGAACTCCAATAGCTTATGCTCTAAGATCAAGAATAGACAAATGGGACCTCATTAAATTACAAAGTTTTTGCAAGGCAAAAGACACTGTCAAAAAGACAAAGCGGCAACCAACTAACTGGGAAATGATCTTTACCAACCTTACATCCGACAGAGGGCTAATATCCAATATATACAAAGAACTCAAGAAGTTAAACTCCAGAGAGGCAAGTAACCCTATTAAAAAATGGGGTACAGAGCTACACAAAGAGTTCTCACCTGAAGAATATCTAATGGCTGAGAAGCACCTAAAGAGATGTTCATCATCCTTAGTCATTAGGGAAATGCAAATCAAAACAACCCTGAGATTCCATTTCACACCAGTCAGGATGGCTAAGATCAAAAACACAGGAGACAGCAGTTGTTGGCGAGGATGTGGAGAAAGAGGAACACTCCTCCACTGCTGGTGGAATTGCAAGCTGGTACAACCACTCTGGAAAGCAGTCTGGCGGTTCCTCAGAAAACTGGGCATGACACTCCCGGAGGTTCCGGCTATACCACTCCTGGGCATATACCCAGAGACTTTACCTGCATGCAATAAGGACACATGCTCCACTCTGTTCATAGCAGCCTTATTTATAATAGCCAGAAGCTGGAAAGAACCCAGATGTCCCTCAACGGAGGAATGGATTCAGAAGATGTGGTATATCTACACAATGGAATACTACTCTGCAATTAAAAACAATGAATTCACGAAATTCCTAGGCAAATGGTCAGATCTTGAAAATATCATCCTTAGTGAGGTAACCCAATCACAAAAGAACACACATGGTATGCAGTCACTGATAAGGGGATATTGACCCAGAATCTCGGAATACCCTAGACACAATCCGCATATCAATAGATTTCTAAAAAGATGGTAGGAGAGACCCCTGGTCCTGGAAAGACTGGATGTAGGGGAACGCCAGGACAGAGTAACGAGAGGGGGTTGAATGGAGAAAAGAGGGAGGGAAGGGGGCTTATGGGACTTTCGGGGAGGGAGGAAACGGGAAAGGGGAAGTGATTTGGAATGTAAATTAAAAAATAAAATAAATAATAAAAAAAAAGAAGAAGACAACATGGAGGAAAATAAAAAACACATGACCTAGGCTGTGGCAAAGGAGATTTGGGTTGATAGTCATAGAAATGTCATGGTGCATCATCCAGGATGTGTGGCCGCAATATCCAAATCCTCAGTGCTTGCAATCTCTTCTGCTCTGGTTGTAACCTTGGACTTCATTTTCTGTCAGAATGTCTCTCCCACACACTCTCTGCAAATAGCTCAAAACCCTTTGCATGGAGGTCCCTGTGCCTTGTTTTCACTATAGCTTGTCCTCTGTGTGGATTAGGTTGCTCTCCATCTGTCACCTCAGCTCTGTGCTAAGCTCTGCATGGCTCACTGTACAGCTAATTCCTCTGTGTGCATGTATTGGTGGGTGAACTCAGTTTGTAGAATAAATCTGCTAGGAATTTTAAAGCTATGTCTTGGAGATTGAAAAACCATTCTCATTCAGCTACCGTATGCAAAATTTTTCATAACCCCCTGATATCAGGGAATCAATGGTCTTAATGTTGAGTGGTTTTGTAAACTAAGTGCCATTGTCTACAGTGCAATGAAAAGGAACTCTTTTGTCTTCTATATCCACATCTATGCATGCATCTTTCACTCCCAATTAAATGGGAGTACCAATGAAATGGGAAATGTTTAGGTTTCAAGTTTGTTTTCAAGTGTTCACTTATAGATCCAAGGAAACCATGTAAATTTTCTTCTTTCCTAGCTAGACAACTCATTCACTAATTTGGGTTTTGTTCCTTCATTAGCTATACATTTTGCTAACTTGGGTAAAGTTAATATAATTAATGATGAACTGAGTAGCAAACAAGCTGCTTCCACAGGCGATCCAAACAGCAATATCAAAGCGAAAGCACATCTGGAAAAACTCCGCAGATCCACCTTGGTGATGTCCATGTTGGAGATCATGAAAGCATATGGCGTTAGAAGTATCTCTGTTGGGAGAATGGGAGGAACGAGTGAAAGTCCAGGAGAAGAGAGAAGTTTAGAATGGAAACCAATGCAGCAAAGAAGGAGTCATGTTGGAGCAGTGGGGGGTGAAGGCACAATGGGCAGACCACTGGGAAGGCAAAGATACAGAGAAACCAGGAAGGACTTTTCATCCTTTGACTTTGCATCAACAGGATTCAATGTACTCCCAGAAAATCATTTTAAGGATAAAACCTGAGACAAAAATATTAAGTTTATGAAGACTGTCTTCCTAAGCCTTCTTAATTGTGAGAGAGTAAAAACAATAGAAACAATATAGTAACAGTAGTTTAATTATATCACATAAACAAATAGGAGAAATGGACATTCTTGTATATAAAATTATAGTGTTAAAATAAAATTTTAAACCACATTATAAGTTATCACTAAGTCCAACTGCACAAATGCATGTAATAAAAGCTGAATGTAAACAGGGGACATAGAAGCCATAGGTTTGTACAGTGCTGAGCCTCTGGGTGTGTCCATTGTGAAATGGGTTGCTTGACGGATGGTCTATAACATTTCATCTTTAAATATTATGTATAAAAAGCAAAACTTAAGTGGAAAATAACAAATTGATAAAGAACACATAGAGACTTTGGGAAGATGTTTCTTGTACAGAAACATGGCTGTGGAAGGAAAGAGGTGCCATTTGCCATGGGGCATGTGGGGCAGCGGCAGGAAGCAGACTGTAGACCAGGTGCTGCCGTGATGGGAGAATTACATGCTCAAAACAGAGGATGAAGAAACCAATGCAGGCCAAAATTTGAGGAACCAGAAAGCATAATGGGTATTGTAAGCAAACACAATCTAAGATTAGGAGAAGAGGTTGATCATTAACTTATTCAGTACATTTACTGATTGTTCTGGGTGTTGAAAATGTTGTACCCACTCACAAAATAAAACCAACCAACGAACCAACCAACCAACCAACGAACCAACCAACCAACCAACCAACCAACCAACCAAACAAACAAACAAACCATTATTAACCAGCTGCCCTTCCTGCCTTTATTGAATATATAGACTAGTGTGGGAAGCACAGTTTATAAAAATAAACACAAAACCACAAATTGGATTAAGGAAGGTGCTACCAAAACACATGAACACGTGGAAACAGGAAGGTGGTGGTCAACGAGCCCACTCCACAGCACACTATTTCGTAGAAGCTAGAAGCACGCTGAGGGAGAAGTTAGACACGTCAGAGAAGAGCATGGGTGCTCTCAGAAGGCAGAGTTGCAAGCAGAAGAGCTGCACTGCATGCCTCATGGATCTGAAAGTGGTCCCAGTGCTGGGAGTATCATGAACAAGTGGTAGAAAGACACCTGATGATACATTTAGGGTCAACAACTGGGTTTCAGTAACCTATCACTCCTAGAGGAAACTGATTCTTTCTTTTTATTCAGCCATTAATTGTCATTAATTCACTTAAGGGAGGATATGTGTTAGCATGTAGATTGTGGGTATCATTATACAGGTTTTGCTTAGTGAACATATTGTTGAGATTTTATAGGTTCAACAGCTCCATTGTATCTAGAAGGTACAATCTAGAAGCAGGTGTCTTGGTGCTCTGGCTCTTACAGTTTGTTCGCCCCTCTTATAGAATGTTCCTTAATCTTACTTAGATATGTGGTTATGCTGTAAATGGACCAACTGGGGGAGGGCACCACACAGCCACTTATTCTCTACATGTAGACCAACTATAGGTCTTTGTTTGTAGCCTCCATTTAATATATAAAGAAGTTTGCTTGCTGAAAGATGACAGAATTACATGTAGGTTTAAGGATGGATGTATATATATGCATATATCTGTGTGCATGTGTATATACATCTATATGCATATATATATGTGTGTGTATGTAGCTATATATACATGTGTATAAAATATATAATATATTATAGTAAAAATAATATTGGTTTAGAAAATTGGCAGTTATAGTAGGTTCTGTGAATTCACCAGCAACAGGTGGCTAGGTATATTAATTGCTTTTCTATTGGTGCAATAAAGCACCATGAACAAATTAACTTATAAAAGAAAGTGTTTAATTTGGACTCATAGTTTCACAGGATGAGAGTCAGTGATGATGGTGTGAAGGTATGATGACAGATTGCTGGAGAAGAAGTTGAGACCTTACATTGTGATTCTCAAGCAGGAGGAAGAGAGCATGTTGGGAGAAGTGAGATTCTTTTGAAGCCTACAAGTTTGCATGCAGTGACACATCTCTTCCTTTAAAGCCACACCTCCTAATCCTTCCCAAACAGTCCCACCAACTGGGTCTGAGTATCTAAGTATACAAACATAAGGGGGCATTCTCATCCTAATCACATACTAGGTTAACAGCATCAGGCATGAATCTAATGGACTGTCAGTCCAATCAGACAGCCGTCAGTTATCCACAGGACAATCTGTGCTGCTATTGCACCATTGGCAATGTCCTCCAAGCAGGGCATTGTTGTGGTTCATAGTTTCTACACCTGGGTAGGATTACTCATTACTTTTCTCCCTTTCCAGTTTGTGTAACACCTTCAGTTAGTACAACAGCCAGCCCTTGGGGAGGCTTCCTTCTTAGTTCCAGCTCACTTACTCCTATACTCTGGGGTGCATAGTGCTCTTATAGCAATGAGGAGGACTATGTATTGGAGCAGCACTTTATTCTGCCCCAAGGTGGACTACCAAGAAGATAGCATGGCTGAGCTGTGCACTTGCCATGATGGTCACAGTTATGGCTTTCCCCACTCTCTTTCTCTGCTGTCTTCGAGCGAAGTTTAGAGATCTGAGAGATCTCTTATTTTAATAGAGACCTCTGATAGTTTATTTTTTCTCTTGTTTGAGAGAACACTTTTCTCTCATTTGCATTATTACACATGTATTAAAATTTTTTCACAATATAGGGAAGACTCATAAAATTTCTAGATTATTTAGATGGTAAATAAGTTTAGCAGTCTGAGCATGGTAGTGCCTGCCTATGTTCCTAGTGTTCCAGAGAATGAGTGTGACAGGGGTCACAAGTTTAAAGTGAACCTGAGCAACATAATAGGGTCTCCAAAAATTCAAAATAAACACCAAAATGTAGCTTATAGACTTTGCAGTCTAGAGACTAGTTAAACTATTCATCTAATAAGTTACTGAAGGAAAACAAGAATACTTTTTATTTTTTCTTACCAAGATTAAATAAGTAGAATAAACTAAAAGAAAGTTTCAGGACTAGATATGATTTCTAATTTAGAAAATTAAAATGAATAATTATAAAACTCTTTTTAGTTTTCATGTTCTAGAAAAATAGTTCGTTTAAAAATTCCCAAGGCTACCCTGTTTTAATGAGCTTGAATTGCTTGGGCTTCAAAGTGTTGTGTATTTTTTTTTGTTTTTATTTTGCATGCTTTATAATATAGTGTAACTATGTACACTATATAAATGTAAATATCATGAGACTCTTAATATTAGTAGTTAATTTTTGTAGGAAACAAATATTTTCTCTGATTATTAATAATCTCCAAGAAGAAGTTGTAAAATGGCTTGAAAATTATATGCAGTTTAATTTGTTTTCCTACTTCTATCCTAAAACACCAAGACAAAAGCAACAAAGGGAATAAAGGCTTTATTCTGGCTCACAGCTTAAGGTACAGTATCTGTCATGGATAGAGATCGTGGCAGAGCAGTCCAGAGCAGTTGCTCACGTGGCATCCACAATCATAAACTAGAAATCAACAAATGTGTACTAGAGCTTGGCTCACTTTCCCCATCCTACACAGTCCAGGATCCTCTGCCCAGGAAATGGTCCTAGCATGGGTTAAGATGGGTCTTCGCACATCAATCAATGTCATTGAGATCATCTCCCACAGGCATGTCCATTGGTCTGCCTCCCAGATTATTCTAGATTCTTTTAAGTTGACAGTGAACAGTAAATGTCACACTCTCTCATCAATTTCTTGAAGGACTAGAGTTTGTGAGAGAGATTTGAACATTATTCTACATTTTATGATTATTATTTAATGATAGTTAATTGCAATGAGAGAGGTAGTTAATAAAAGATTAGGTAATCAAACTTATATTCTTATTTTCATAGTTATACTCATGAATGGAGACCAGATGTTTCACACGGGATATTGTTTGCTTAACTGAATACTCTAGATTTGTTTCATAACTGCATAACTACATAAGACATAGATAAAATACAATACTTAAATTTAAAAATGTCTAATTGTTTCTGTTCAAGGAAATTTTGGGTCGAAGAACAAAACTTTTTTAATAATCCTCTTTTTAACTTCGAACCTTAGTAATTTATCATTTCATAATATTAGATAATAGTTAGGTGGGTTAGATTACTCAGTCAGTGAACATTTTTGCTTTCACTGTGGGTATGAGGACCTGAGTTGAGTTTGGCTCTTCAGCATCCGTGTAAAAAGCCAGGCACAGCAGTCCACATCTGTGCCTCCAGAACTGGGGAAGGAGAGACAGGACAATCCTCACAGCTCATTGGCTAAACATCCTGGCCAAACTTTTGAGGTTCACGTTCAGTGAGAGGCCCTGTGTCACAAAAGTATATTCAGAGCAACCGAGAACAATTCCTACTCTTGACTTCTGACCTTCATGTGCACATGTGCATGTGTACCTGAACAAACGTATGCTAACTGTCAATGAACAATTAAACATATATCCTTCATATGAATTATTAATAATTAGGATTAAACATGATGGTCAGGTCAAGTATTTGATACAATGTAAAGCAAGAGAATGTTCCATAGACCAACAACATGAATGGGATTCTGCAGTTGAGGTTTTCTCTTCCCAAGTGACTCGAGTTATATCAAGTTGACACCTGAAGCTAACAATGGCATGACTAAGTCCTTGTGGCTAACAAGGATGAAGAGGCTTCTATATAGGTCACCTCCCACCCCAGCACCTTTCACAATTACAATGACTTCCTTGTTATGCTTGCTCTTTCCTCATGCTCCCACCTTTAACTCTTGGCAGTCATTAATCTGTCTTCAGGTTTCATAATGTCATTTTCAGAATGTCATATAAATGAAACCATACAAAATGTGATTTTTTTTATAATTAAGAATATAACGACGGGGCTTCAACTTTAGTGGTATAAAGTTTAATTGTTTACTGGTTACTGCTTAAAGTACCCTAAACATTGGTTAGTGCTCAAAATAGTCTCTGAAGTTCTTTCCCCCTCTTCTGTCTCTTTCTCTTCCTCTTTTTCCTCCCCTTCCTCCTTCACCTATTCCTCTCTATAACATACTGTGTGTTAGTGAGAATGAACACTGACACTAACCTGAGAAGCATCAATTATAGGAGGAAGGCTCTATTTTAGCTCATAGTTTCAGAAAGTTCAGTCCTTGGTACCTTGGGTTTATGTGCTTGGCCACAACATAATGGTGGCAGGAACACGCAGAAAAAGAGAATTTCTACTTCTCATTGCTAACAGAAAACTACTGCAAAATAGCAACTAGGAGCTGAGTAGAATCCTCTATGATCAGCTCAATGATCTTTTCCTATATCCATTTTCTGCCTCCTAATATTTTTGCAAATTTCCAAAACAGCACAGCCAGCTGAGTATTGAGAATTCAAGCATAGGAGTCTTTGGGAACATTTCATAGTCAGTGCACAACACTCTTAATATAATGTTTATCTTGAACCTTGCAACCTACTATTTGTAAATCATTGATGGTTTCTTAGGAGAGAGAGTCAAAGTCTTTCCAACCTTCGTCACATACTAAATGTCTCAAGTTCTATATCCTTAATGCATCCTCATACATAGAGGTTAACCAGTATATAGAGTATAAATATTCTTATATCTTCATTAATTTTTGACCTAACAACACATGATACTCATTTAGTGTGCATTATCTAAATAAATGTAGATAAAATATTATTCAGAACATATTCTAATTGAAATTATATCTAAATCATATGCTACTTGTATATATTCATCCTTTCAAAATCATTAGCCTTAAAAATAATTTTACAGCCGGGCAGTGGTAGTAGATTTCTTTAATCCCAGTACTCAGGAGGTAGAGGCAGGCAGATCTCTGTGAGTTCAATGCCAGCCTGGTCTACAGAGTGAGTTCCATGACATCCATCCAGAGCTAAAACAGAGAAACCCTATCTCTAAAAGAAATTATTATTATTATTATTATTATTATTATTATTGTATTACTATAAGTGTATGGACAGACATTTGGTAGGATTATAGAATTCAGAATACCAGTTTGTGCAGTCTGTTCTTTCCTTCCACTTTTATGCGCGTATTGGGGGTTGAATTCAGGTCATCTTGTTTACCCGGCAAGCACTCTTGACCCACTGAACAATCTTTTGACCCTGAAATCTATAGATATTTGATTTATGTCCATGAGTTTAAACATGCTTTTCTTGTGTGTGCTGGGATTGAATCCTGGAGTTTGAAGATGTGACTCAAGTCGTCTCCCACTGAGCTCCATACTCTGCCAGAAAAAAGTATTTAATGTCACATCACAGGAAATTTGTATTATTTGATATCAATTTTCTACCATTGTAATCGTTCCTATGATTCTAAGTAGAAAAAGATATTTTTCAATCAGTCCAAATGTTTTAAAATCTTAAATGTTCAGAAAAATATTGGTAAAAGAATGGTAATTTACAATAAAAACACAAAGAAATTGAAGGTAAGATTTGTGTATATTTATATCGTCATGTTCTATGACTAACCATAATTTCTCACAGCATATTTTTCCTCCACAGTAATCCAGTGTTTGACTATTTAACAAAGTAAAGCCTAGAGATTTTGTGTCCCTTAAACTTCTTAGAAGAATTACTTGGCACCAGAATGTGCCTTCTGGCTTTTAGTCCTAATTGCTTGATATTTTATATGTAAGAAAGCCAAAATGTTAAAACATGCTCCCTTATCATTGTGCTATTAAAAATGAGAAACTTTTATGAATATTTGTCACAAGCATGCTCCTGAAGATAATTCTCAAAGGCGTGGTTCAATGTAAAAAATCATAGTGGTGATTTTCATAAAAAAAAAAATTGACACCATAAAGTGAATTCTTACCAGCCAGCTAGCTGATGGGCTATCTGTAATGGTAACCTTTGTCCCTTCACGGTCTTTAGCAGGTCTTATAAGTTGACTTATACAGGGGAAGTAAAACTGATACCATAGGCATCAACATATATATCAATATATCATATATGTCAAAGTGTACTCCACAAAACATTTAGAGCTTGGCTTTGAAAATATTCATTTTTGAAATTTGTAAAGAATTTGTTGATGTTTTATAAATGTTTGCTGTCCTGAGTATCATTATATTATTATTCTTTTGAGTAGGCAAAGGAATAAGGTACATGTATGAAGAATCCTCTAAGACCCAGTTGACAAATGAGGTTCTGTTAGCCAAATACTCATGATAGATGCAGCCTTCATCTTAACTGAGATCTCTGTGAGACATCTAGTAAAAATAAAGTCTCCTTTCTCTGAAGGTCAGTATTATTCCATGATTAGACATCTATCTTGGCCCAGTGTTTTCACTTTGTCACATAAACTCTTGGAATGAAGGCATGATGAAGGAGCACACAGTTCTATGGTAAGAGAAAGAGAAAAGCAATTGAAAGGTGCTTTAGGAACTTCTAAATATGTGTTATCTGTCTATCATTTCTCAATCCACCAATCCTTCTATACATCCACCCTCCCACTTATTCACCCATCCCTGTATCAGACCCTCTGGCTATAAAATTGAGTTATCTAATCCATCTACCTATCTGTTAATCATATTGCAAATGTTCATCTCTTAATTGGGTTTCAGTTGGAATGATGCTCCCTCCTGTTGACAGATAGTGTTTCAGGGCTTGTTGTAGTTACCACTTTCCACATCCTTGTACACAGAAAAGAACTAGACATGATTTACCATCTCCAAACTTAGTGGCTCCAAATACTGTGGTTTCTTCCATTTGGTCCCGACTTGGCTTGCTCACCAACTGTCTCTACAATTGCCTCACATTTTGGAATGATTCCTTAGATAAGAGATTGTAAGTATTTACACAGAATGATGGAGAGTTTCACAACACTTAAATGATCCAGGAGGTTTTTTTTTCCAGCATTCTCTTTAAATGTTGTGCCAGTTGGTTTTAGTGTGTCCTTAATGTTCATTAAAGTCATTTTTCTATGATATTGAATAATAACTTTAATTGTATATCTAATATTTCCAAAGTTAGATATTCAAAATACCCACAAACAAGTTAAATTAAAATATTGTATGTATTGGAATAAAGAGATAATATTATTAGCAAAATTAAATTATGTTATTATATAAATTTCTTTAACACATTTTTATATCTGAAAGCAGTGCTTTATCAAGTGGGTTAAAAACTAGTGATTTTATTCATCAAACCTTATGGCAACTTATTGAAACATTTTAGGATGATGAAATTTTGTTTTCAGATAAGGAATTGCAATCCTCCTAAAGATATCCTATTAATCAAAAGTCAACAGAATAGCTACCCGCTCTTTTTTAAAAGAGAGGGGATGAGATATGGGGTTTCTGGGGGGTGGGATGAGAAAGGGGATAACATCTGAAATGTAAATAAAGAAAATATCCAATAAAAAAAAGAATAACAGCATTAATCTGGAATTCAATACCATATATACATATATATTCATTCCAAATACTCAGAACAACCAAAAGAATACACATCTAAAAATGAATTAGTATAAGAAAACATAACAGTTGTTGTCATCAAATGTCTTGTTTTTGCTTGGCTTTGTTTTGTTTTCTGCTTGTGCCACCCACTCAGGGAGAGAAGTGCTCTGTAGCATGGCATATGATGGCTTAGAGCTAAATGTGATGCCTGCGAGATGGGACAACACAATGACCACAATGATGGTTCACTCCCTCTGTCAGGAAGGGTGCGTTCTCGCTTTCTGATGTTGGTCTTGAACTACAGACACATAGAAGGAGTTTGGGGAATGAGCATTGTTCACCTTGTAGAGTGAAGTTTTAATGAAAAGAATGCAAACAGGACTGTTTGAAAGAATGCTGCTGAAAAATGTTCTCTAAAAAAAATAAATCAAAGGACTTTAAAATGCATGTGAAAATATCTTATCTTCTAACTTTCTATGATTATTGCTTAAATACACATTGCATAATTGAAAGATAATTTCAATTATGCAGAATTGAACTTCCAAAACTTTGTCTTGGGAGGAGTTAAATTTTAAAAATCTATTTAAAATAATTTCTTTCAATGGGATCAGTTGGTATTTATCATTAATATTAATTTTTAAACAATCTTGTCATTAATAAATTAGATAAATTCATTATAACCTCAGAGTTGTTCATTTGTGAATTTATGTCCTAGTGATGTTAAAGAGTAATAATTTCTTTATTTCTTCTAGCTTCGAGCTGACCCAGGGCATTCCAGGCCTTATAGCTCTGGCAGAAAGGCTGTTGGATAGGAGCTTTGTAATGGGAGTATTTCCAGGTATAGACACCCAAGTCAGACAATTTGAAACATTTCTGAAGACAAAGCTTTCCATAGATCTAGTATTTTGAATGTTAATCATAGTCATTCTACAACATTATATAGTGAAAAACAGTCACTGAAAAGTTTTAAGACAGATAAGAAGAGAAAAATATTTTGTCTTTTAATATGCAGCATGTTTTTTTTTTTTTTGAATGAGCCAGTGAGCTGCTTGGTATTGTCTCATATGAAATAGAGTCAAACTAGTTCCCAGTGTTTCAAATGACAAATCCTATATGATGACCAGGGCCTACTCAAAACATGAAAAATTACATTCATTGCCCCAAAGTAAACATGTCTCAAATATTCAAGACCTGTTACTATCCTACTTGTGTGTGCCTGGGTAAGAAGATGAGACAGAAACACAGAGTCTTTATACAACTGTATGTAATTCATGTACCTAACGTGTAGATTTATCATTGAGAAGTTGAAACAAAATTAAGCTCAAAACTCCAAGATTTTACTACTGCCCATGCATTATAAGTTGTAACTTATTGGTCGTTCAGAACAGGATCCCTCTTGTGAAGTTGGTGGCACTCACTGCGTTTGAATGGACAGCCCTGGTTACGATGGGATGTCGAGTTGGAATAACTATCGCAGAAGAGATGAAGAGTTTAGTATGCTGTGCATTGATCTCCAGCTTTGAAGTACACCACTGCCACTGCCTGTGTTGTTTTGCGTTGCATTGTACTTTGACTTAGTGGTTACTGCTAAATCCGCCCCCTCCCCTTCTGAAATAGTTTAGCTGTAATAAGAAGCCTGTTTTTCTTTTCTCCCCTTTATACCTTTCTCTATTCTGAACAATTTTGCTTTATTCTTTAACCTTTCCTTCTGACTCAAGATGAAGTCCTATGGCTTTGACTTTAAAGCAATTTATAAAAAGTCTTGTTTCTCACTTGAAAGAAAGGGCAGCTCTCTTCCACATTGTGTGATTTCCCTTTTAAGCAATACCATAGCAATGTAAACTTATGTCTAAAATGTTGGTGGGAAATTGATTTAAGTACTTTAAAATGACTGGTTCATTAACACTTCTCTCTATTCCGGTTGACCCATATCGGTTTTAGAGTCCTGTATAACATGTGGGGTACTAAGATCAAAGTTTGTTATGAATGTAGAACACTAAAAGTTTTGGAAACTATTTTAGAAAGTTAATAGCATTCCTAAGCTTGTTAGCCAGATACCATTTAAAGATTGAATAACTATCATATAGGTGAAAATATAAGATGATTTTTCTTTTGTTCAACTTCCTCTCCCAGTACTGGGCAGGCTGAGAGGTGTTACAATATGAACTGTGACTGTAGACACATGAGCTGAACCACATGAATGGATCTGCAACCATTATTCCACTCTAAGAATTACTTTCTTATATTGAAGAACTCAAAAGAGTTCTAAAGAGAACCTAAACTGTGAAACTCAGCAGTCACTGCTGATTAATATAGGAAGGGTTCTCACTTGTTTTGAGCGAATGGGTATTAAGGAGAATTTGAGGGCTGAGGATGAGGCTTAGCTGGTAGAGTGCTTGCCCAATGGCCACAACTCACTGCTTTCAGTTTCTAGCAATGCATTCAACTAGATATGGTGGCTTGGGCCTATGAAGCCAGCACTTGGGAGGTGGAGGCAGGGGATCACAAGTTCAAAGTTATTCTTCACTACATAATGAGTTCCAGGAAAAACCTAGAACATTAGAGACCTTGTTTCAAAATAATGTGAATTTATGTTTTTTTTTAATAGATATTCTTACCTCCATACCATGCACAGTTTATTTTCTTTCAAAGTTAATAAGTGAAAGAGTTATTAACTTCCTTCGAAGTTAGTGACTGGTATCTATATCTACAGAACCTTATGTTTTTACATTTACAGCCTTAACTGATGATCACAATGCAGGTCTATTATATTCTGTTATCTTGAAAGACACAGATGCTATTTTGTAAATTGTTCATTGTATTTTAACATTTTCTAAAAGTAAATCTCTAAACACAGGATAGAGGGAAACATACAAGTGTATATTTTATCTCATAATGATGAATTATAAAAGTTTGTTAAGAAGCAACAGAAATTACACATTAGCAAATGTCTTACACACAGTAGAAATATAGCAACTTTACTGTGTTGAGATTATGCTTAATTTGTACACATATATTAGGCTTAGGGGAACTTCTTATTGTACTACACAACTTTAAAGGAGACATTGTATATATGTATATATATATATATAATTCTATATGTGGATGGTTTTTAAAACAGCATACATGTTTAAATAAATGTTGAATAAATGAGTATCAAATCTCTAAAATAAACTTTATTAATCTAGCTAGCTTTTTGAATATTTTGTTTTATGTTAAAGTTGTCCCTTTAGTGTGTGTGTATGTATGTGCATGCGTGCGTATGTGCGTGTGTGTGCATGTGTGTGTACATGCATGCGTGTGTGCATGTGTGTGCGTGTGTGCATGCGTATGTGCATGTGTGCATGTGTGTGTGCATACATGTATGTGTGCATGCATGCGTGCATGTGTGCGTGTGTGCATGTGTGCGTGTGTGTGCATATGTGTGCATGCATGCGTGTGTGTGCATGCATGCATGTGTGCATGTGTGTGTGTGTGTGTATCTGCATATTTGATATATACACTGGGAAATAGGCTGTGACTCCCTCTCTGTCTGGAAGTCCCGGCTAGCTCTGTGCCTCCTCTGTTTTCTCTGGCTCTGACTGGTCTCCAGTTGGCCATGTCCCCCAGCTCTTGAGTTCGGCTTTCTCAGCCCTCACAGCTTCTTTATCTAGTATTTAGGGACCTATGAGCAAACACTTAACCAGAGTGCTCCTTATTTACATGACACCATCTGAGAATTATTTTGTGACATGAATAATCACTTCCCAGTGTATCTGCTTTTCATGCTACATGAGTTTCCCAGGCTGGGTGGTGCTGTGATTTGAAATAAGAAACCAGAAATTCCACCTCTAGGCCACCCTTGATATTTGAAAATCCTGAAGAAAGTCTATAAGATTATTTTTTTAAAAAAACATGCATTTATAAAAGTAAAAAACATGAATACTTAATGATAAAACTATAAGGAACTGGGACCATAGAGATCAAGTTCAAGGGAAGGGAAAAAACTCTAGTTCCTGATTAATATGTACAATTTACAGCAATTCCTTAACTCATAATAATTATTTATAGAGTCTATGACAAATGGGTCATGTTACTTACTTCTGAGTGGGGGAAAAGTATTATTTGAGGAATTTATTTCTCTCCTTTCCCTTTATCTCCATATTTATACAACTATGCTTATTTATAGGAATATTATGAGGAGAGACTGTAAATGCTTGTATTTAGTGTAATTTATTCCACCATCAATTTTAGAAGAGAAAAACATCACCAGTCAGGCTATACTTGAGTAGAGACCAAAGGGGAGTATAAAAATTAAGCAGTGAGGTAACTTTAGATAATATTTAATAATTCATCTAGCTACCTGAGAATAAACCTAGCAACCTAAGATTTTTATGGAATTATAATATTTTCATCAAATTGTCCATTTGTCAATGTCTTGAGATGTGTATATAAAAGTGTAGATCAAAGTTGACATGCAAAATAGTTAAGACAAGTGTTCACACACAGATTATCTTATCTAAGCACTGTGTGAAACTGAACCCCAAACTCACTAGTGAAACACTAGAAGGGAAAAACTTGCAGGTAAAGTGTAGGATTTGATTAAAATGTTAAATTATATGTGGCACAAAAGTAGTATAATAATTCAGTATTGGTCCTAATTAAGATTAGTTTTGTTTACTCTGTTTTGGACAGTATTTTGGGGTGGGAAATTTGAGGAAGACTGCTTGTAGAATAGTTTCCTGCTTTATGAGAATGAAGTTTGTTTAATTTACTAAAATGTAACTCACTATCTCATTTGATATGAAGGAACTAGGCTTGCTTATTTTAGAATAGTAATTTTTATGTAGAGATCTATGTATTCTGATACGGCACTATGGTTACTCTTGTGTTTCCTTTATGAGAGCTTCCATTAAAAGATTGAATATGCATTTCTGTTCTTCCATTTTCTAATGCTTTTTTCTTTTAAATTTAATTTTATTTTTTACTATTTGCTGTAAATTCTGCTCACTGAACCCTCTCATTCAATCTCTCCCACAATCCTTCCCCCACCCCTCTCCTTCTTCTCTGAACAGGTGGGGGCCCCTTGAATATCCCCCCCCCATCCTAGCACTTCAAGTCTCTGCAAGGCTAGGTGCTTTGTCTCCCACTGAGGCCAGACAAGGCAGCCCGGTTAAGTGCATTTTTAAAGGTGAAGATTTCTTCTTTATAAGGGGACATTATAGAACTTATTGTGATCATTCTTGGGCATCAGGTAAGTATTGAATATTTTAGTTCAGGTTGTTTAGGACAGTTGGAATGTGGTGTTTGCTCATCTCTAAGCTGCTGGGATGTATAATTCCCGGTTTAGTTTATAAAATCTTATAGCAGTTTAAATGGCAAGATTCCTTGAGTTCTGTTTATACCAGCATCTTGGACTTGATACTTTGAAAACAGATACTCTGATTACAAATCTAATGAGCAGTCTTGAATGACATGAAGATTCACAAAGGTCAAAATTTAAGATATTCTTAATGCTGAAACAGCATTTTAGTGACGGGTTTCCCCCTCCCTCGTTTTCGGTACATTTATAAGTCGTATTAACAAGTGCTTGTACTTGGTTTAATATATGGTTTCAGAAATTGATTTATTTGTATAACTTACTCAGCATGTCTAAAAAC
Organism: Tokudaia tokunoshimensis; assembly: GCA_036184795.1. Lineage (NCBI taxonomy): Eukaryota > Metazoa > Chordata > Mammalia > Rodentia > Muridae > Tokudaia > Tokudaia tokunoshimensis. The sequence continues at coordinate 31,690,591 of BTHU01000003.1, forward strand.
ATCCTGATAAATAACATTTGGTTGAAGATAATTCACCATAGTCCCAAATGTAGAGATCAGGAGTGAAAAATCTGTAAATGGCTTTTTCCTTCATTTTTCTACCAATTTTCTTCAACCCTCTAAGGTCATTGACTTCTCTATAATATTAAGAGGCGTTCTTTAATTATACATACAGGCAGACCTAAGTAGACGAGTTAGACTTCTGATTTGCCTTTAGAATAGCAAAGTCGTTGGAAAGGTTGTTATCAGTAAGACTGTAAATTGTAGTAGGAAGCAACACCTGTCAAGTCCCAGTGAAAAGAGGGAAGGTTCTGCCTGACGGCTGACAAGAGGGCTCCATACCTCAGCCTCTCAGCAGCGATGACCTGTTCACACCCCACTTCCTACTTCATTTCAGTCCATACTAAGTTTTATGCTTCCCAAAGTGAATACTTACGTACAACCAAACAAAGACCTGGCATTAAAGTCTGCACACTCCCCCTGACTCTAGCTTTGGTGCAAGCTAGTATGAATTCTAAAAGTCTGTCAAATTCTTTTAAAAGGTGTTAGCGTGTTTCATATGGTGAACGGTGCAGACGAGCTTTCCTTTCAGAGATGACAAGAAGGCTGGTGTTGCCAGCCAATCAGTGCCTGACTCGAGCGCACCCACTTTACTGGTAATAATGACATCCACGAATTAAAACTCCACCCCTTGTTTGTATTTGCATGTTGGAAGTTATGACGTTTTTCTATTTTTTTTTTTAAATCTGGTCCGTGTTAAATTGGTCCATTGGAGTTTATTTCTGGTTTCCTGGTCATACTTCACATCTGTTTTCTGTAATGAGGGACACTTTTGGGTGTGGAGATTAGACTTGAGTATGTCAGCCTGCCCAGTGCTATAGAGCCCGGAGAACCACAGTATGGGGGCTGCGCTATTTTGGTGTGGTTTACTTTATATAGGCTCTTTGGAAGTTCTAAAGTTCTTAGGTTCAATTAAATTTTATTTCATACAAATACCTGTTGTCTTTAATTTCTTTTGGAAAAATAAAAGCTCCCACTTCCTATGGTTTCTCAAGTCTAAGAAACCCTTTCCGAAGCCAAAGTTCAATTTCTTGGAAAAAAGAAATCTATTATCTCTTTGGCATCAGGAATCCATACACCACAGAGTACCTTGGCGTGTAGCAGCTGAGATTTGGCTTGTTTTAAAACTGTTCTTTAACGATATGAGTTTTTAGTGCTAATAATAAAATTGACTATGCAATATGATAATATTTGTTTCTGATCCAATATACAAAATGAAAGCTTAGCTTATTTATTTGATTGAAATGCAGGAGCGCAAGCGCCTCCCGGTTTGTGTTGTATGGAGTGGAACTTCCTTTAGCAGTCACTTTCCTAACCTTTAAAGAGCCTTAAACAGTACATATGAAAAACACATTCAGAGCAGCTTCCCCTTGGGGATTTTTTCTTTGGTTTAAGAAAATTTTATTAAAAATTGGCATTGCAAATAACATTTTTCATAACTATATGTAGACCTGTTAAAATTTTTATTAAAACTGGAGTTCGGCCTGTTCCTCTTCATCATTCTAGCAGATATTAAAGCGCCGCAGCAGCTGTAGGAAATAGAGAAAGGGATTTTCACAGGGATTTGAGTCTCCCTGTCTCCATGCCTTCAGTGATCATATTATCATAACTATCACACATAACAAAGCTCTAAATCTAATTCAGATAAAGTAGTCAGGACTCTGAAATACAAAAATCCAAACATGTGCCGTAACATTTTTTTTTCCATTGCTGTCTCCTTTAACATGGATTTTGTAAACTTGGAGAGGTATTCAAGAGATTTTGTATACGAACACAAACTGAACAACATCATTAGCCATAAGTTTGATGGAGATTTAATTAGAGGTGTTTTCATCTGTCCAAGCATCTCCATTAACAGGACCATCCATCCTGCACGCACTAGCAAATTGTGATCAAACCTCGAAAGGTTAATAAGAATGAAACTAGACGCTTGTTTTGAAGCAGCCTGTATGAAATCACTAACTCCTCAAGAGTCTGAGTCATTTCTCAAGAGAGCAACGTCCTTTAAATGCAGTGGTGAAAATGGTAAGTGTGACCACATGATTCTTTTTGTGAACTAAGGAAGTTAAAAATGAGGGCAATAAAATTGCAAATGGGCTGAACCCCAAATAAACATGACACAAAGGACTTATAACGAGCTTTTCTTCACATATTTAGGACAAATTTGTACTTTGATGTCTCCGTGCAGGGTGTCCTTGTGCCGTGGACAGTTTGTAAAACTCTTATCAGAATTTCCACCCAGTTGGCAGATGAGCTGCTGTGTGTATATATTTATTGTAAGAGTGCCTTCTACTGGTCACACCTCATTTATGATATGAACATATCGTATAGCAATGAAAATGTATTTATCCTAAACTATTGTTGGGTATGTCTGTTGACTCGGCAAAAAGATTTCGGCAAATCAAAATGTCAAGGCATAAAAATATGGTGGGTTGGGTATTAACACATTTTGTTTCTGTTTTAGTTTAGTAGAAACCAAATCTTTGGAAAAATTTCTCCTCGAGACAAAGAATTTTCTATTTAATGCAACTTAAAATTTAGATTATTTCCACCTGTTTATTTTTACTGTTTTTTATTTTGAAATTGATATTGTTCTGGCTGCCAGTGTTTAGCTTTCCAGTCACACTGTGTCTAATTAAGAAGAGTGGAATGCCTACATTTTATTAATCTCTATAAAATTTGAGAATCATGAAATTTACTTGTAAATTGAGAAATACTGAGAAATTCAAGATATAACAAAACCATCTTAAAATATTTAATAAAGTTTCATGCAGTTGTATAAACCTCTTTTAAATATGAAGACATAAAATGATAGCTGTTTTAATTTTTTGGGAAAAATAAAAAAAAGAAATCACAAAGTCATGAAGAAAAGGTATGATTTTCAGCAAAATATTGTATAATTTGTAACATTAAGTGTATAACTCATCCTCAATGTGCAACTTCAACAAAATATCTTTATGAACCCCACATTGTTTCAGTTTTAATTTTAAATACTAATTAACAGAGAATGGAAGATTATATAGTACAAATTTTGCTGTTAAATGATCCAATTAGTTTTATATAGATCCGATTTACATTGAATATGTTATCTTGTGGTATTAACTTTTATAGGAAATTCTAAACATGGACATTTGATGATCTACAATCAAATTAGAATCTATGCTATAAAAGTATTTTATTTTTGCATGTCATTAAATTCGGCTTTTATTGCCTGAAGTGACATCTTAAGAGATCTTTATTACAAACAAATTAAAAACCCGGATGTCTGATAAAATTCATCATATTCAATTAGAAAGAATGACTTTAATGGGGCCAATTTTGTTTATGGTACAAATGATGTTAATCAGAAGGAAGCCTCATTGTTTGCTACGTCACAAATTCTTGCTCATGACTAACTCAGTGGTGTTATCTAGTCTAAAACTGAAATACCTTCCCAAGAAATATTTTCCACCAGCACTAGACTGTCAGGGGAAAAAAAAATCTCCCAAGCAGAGCAGTTAACGAAGAAAATATCAAAGTTTTGCTTCTTTCACACCTGCTCTCAGTCAAAAGCAAAGAACTGATCATTTATCCTAAAGATTTTCTTCGAACAATCATCTCTTCCAGGAGTGAATTATCATCATGCCTTAACATACATGGAGAAAAGAAACAACTAGAAACACATGTGCAACATTGTAAACAGAGTCTTTTGGTAAGAATTTAATAAGTATGAGCAAGAATCTTTTTATTGGTTAAAATAAAATCTAAAATCTCTCAAGGGCACAATTTCTGGGTTGTAGAACTTTATTGAAGAAATCCCTCAATTGCATGTCTGTTACACCTGCGCTGTTCACCACTTGTTACTCATAGAAAGCAATGGAACTACCCCTGCCAGACTTGCTTTGAGTCTCTCTCTCTCTCTCTCTCTCTCTCACACACACACACACACACACACGTACACACACACAAATAAAAGTCTCATTGCTATTTGTGCCTCATATGTGACTATTTCCACATTATATGTGTGCATTTGCTGCCTTGAATAATGAACTGTGGAAATGTGTGCACAAGGACATAGAAAGTGATGATGCATGGCAGTGGACAGTTCATGCACATTCATTTCCATGAGTTAGACATGACTGCATAATTCATGAATGGCAGAGAAAAGTCACAAGTGTGAATTGCATATGGCCAACTTAATATACCTTCCATGGTGTCAAAACCATGCTGGTTAAAGAATATATTTAAACATGTGCAATTTGTCGTCAATTCATTGGACATTGCCTATAAAAGGAATTAAAATATATGGTAAAAGTAAGTCATCCCTTAAAAACAGAATATTTATCATCAGTACATTCCATTTTCTCTCAAATTTGTCAGCAAACTGTATTTTCTTATCTTTGGGTTGCTATTTTTATGAACGGAATTGCTATGAACAAAACTGCATAATTTTTATGCTATTTTGTGGCATTAATATAAGCTGTAACGTTTGTTGGAGACACACAGTTCATAGGATTCTTGCTCAGCCCCTACATTTTAGCAGTGGGTCTTTACTGCATATAGAACAGTGGTCCTTGGCTGGAACTCCAGTATTCTCAGTGCTTTCTACGAGAATGTAACAGCCTTAATTCTCTATGCATTTGTTTTTCTTTGGTTGGCAGATTTAAACCATGGAACCGGGCAATTAAATATTCATGGAGAAATGCGTTCTAGCATTATTTAAAAGATGTAGATCAATGGTGTAGCTAAAGTTATCCAGGAGCAGAGCATCAGATTCACAAATAGAAAAGATTTTGAATACAAAGCTGTCTTGTCCATCATTTTCAATGCAATATTGTTACAGGACCTGGAATGCTCGCAGAGACGCACACATCCTCACACAACATCTAGCTACCAAGCCCATGTGCTCATCACTAGACATAATGCTGTCCTTGACAGTTAACAGTTTTCATCATGACCGAGTAGATTTTAACCTCATGGTTAGTAATTAAACCTCAGTGTGTGGGGAGATGCCAGTGTCCTGCTCCATTAGCTTCTTGGCTGAGCAGCTCGTGAGCACAGACGTGCTTAGCTGTTCCCCTCAGTGTCTCTGCTCCTCCTGCCTGCAGTACGTCCTGTGTAGCCGAGAAGCAGCAATGTACACTTGCATCCAGTTACCTATATGGGCATGCTATTTCAAAGACAAAAAACCCCACTGTGTTTAGATGAAAACCGGTGAGGATCCGTTTTCTGAGAAGTGTAATACTTAGTGACAGAATTATTTCCTCATGTAGGAAAAAATGTCCTTGATATGGGAATCTGTATTAGTATGCAGTATATAATCGTGAAATGTATTCATTTAAAGCATTATAAGAAGAATAATGTTTAAAGGCAATGAACACAGTTGTTTGGTGAATATGGAGCACAGATTTCTGTCTGTCATTAAAATGCCTACAATTTGTGAACACAGAAAAGCACCCTTTTCCCCTTCTATTAACTAGAACAGACTAATTGCACATTTTTTTTGGGCAGTTGTTGGAGATTCCATAGTCAATGTTATTGTAATCGTTCTTGGGCACCAGGCAGGTATTTAACAGCTTGGTTCAGGTTGTCTAGGACAACAAGAATGTTGTCATGTCACATCTCCAAGTTGCTGGGATGAAATCAGTTGTGACAAAGCAGAGAAGATTAAATTTGTAACAGATACAATACCTTTGAAGTGCGAGCTTATGATTTCACAGTGGCATTATAAGTCTTACTGTACTGTTTAAGCAGTTAGAAAGAATGTTGGCTATTAGCAGTCGAAATTTGTAAAATAGGATTTTATTGTTTTTAAATAACCATGGCAGCAGCTTGTATTATCTTAATACAACATTCTTATTGTCATGCATTAGGGTTTATTTTACACATTTTAAAAGGTAAATTACATTAGTCCCCAGGTTATAAAACAGAAAGGTAAAAAAAAAATATTTGTAAGGGTGAATTTAGTATGTATTCCAAACTTTGCTAATTTCTAGAAAACCAAATGAAGAAACTTCATTTTTCCAAGATAATATTTTGAATTTTCTATAACAAAAAAACCTCATAATTTACAAAGAAATAGGTATAAGGTCACATAGGCTGTTTAATATCATAGAGCTGAAAAATGCTTCTTATAGCCTTCAAAGCAAAGAGTTGACAATATATAAAGCAATTATGCTTGGTTACTAAATCTGGTCACATCGAAATTTCCTGTGTTAGCATATGTCAGAAAGAGTCTGGTTCCTAAAAATAATGTCTAGAGGTCTTGAGGTATGCAATAAACTTCTGCTTGATGGGGACTGTGATCTCCACAAATGTTTTATTAGACAAGCATCTAAGGTCTGAACCTACAAATTTGAATACCAACATTTTATGTCCTATTAAACTTGTGTAATACCACTTTGTTTAATGACCACATAGACTTCAATGGGTTAACTTTGTGTGAGGGTCAGGTTTTATATGTTTATATTTTCTTAGCCTTGGTCAGGAGAAGTGGTTTTGCTCGCCCTGCTGCGGTGTGGGAGTGGTAGGGTTTCACTTCGTTTGAAAACCTAGCACATCCCAAGAGGTTACCTTGGTGTAGATTTCTTTCTCTCTGTATTAAATCGCTCATTGTCGCAAAGTGCCTAGTGCTGCTGAGCTTTGAAAAGAACTTCTAAGAGGCTGAAAAAAGCTTCTGTATGAAAGGATTTTTCCCTTCTGTGGACAGAGTACAGTTTGCAGCTGTTTGACTGGACACAGACGGATCTGGTTGTGTACGGTGGAGCGGGAGCAGTGGATGCAGCTGGAAGGGAGGTTATAAATTTTAAAAGCGATGCAGATTTTTGCCATTAATTGGCTGCTAATAAAAGCAAACTCAATGGCTTCTAACTGTGGGAGCCTGCGACTCTGTATCTGATATCAGGAATTCATACACATTACACAGTTTTAAGGATTCAGACCACGACTAATTGAAATATGAGGCATACTGATCAAATTTAGCATTACCAGCATGCACTATGGTTTGGGACTGTGTGGCGACAAGGTAGCATTTATTACTTATTCTCCATAACACTGCTTGATTGAAATATCTAGCTATGTTGTCAGCAGAGGCCCAGCTGGGCTTTAGTACAGCTAATTAAGTCATTAAAACAGAGGTCAGGCAGTCTAATTCTTGCATATTAAAGTACAAAAAGTCTTTTATTATATTTTTTAATAAGTTAAGATTTGAATTTTTAAAGAAATTTCTTTTTAATAATAAATGCATTTACTGGTTTATTTATTGAAGTCTTAATTTAAATATATAAAGGTAAGAAGTGATGAACTTGTCAATACACAATTTCCAAAGCAGTTTATATGTCTGTGTGCTTTAGGAAGTACACGGTGCGTTTGATTTTTGGAAGCTATTCAATAAAATAAACACTGATGCAAGGTTTGGATACACTCTGCTGATTATTTCTGTACAGTTGTCTATCTTAGGGAAAAATCTCAAAGATGCCTTCTGACAGGGCACATGATAATTCTTGCTAGTGAAAGAAAATGCCAGACTATGGCATTTCTTCACTGAGAAATCTGCGGGTAAAGACCTGAGCTCATAATTGTTTATTTCTTTGTAACTCACCTAACAAAGTCTTCAGAACTCTTTTACGTCCTCTTTTTGAGAAAACATGTGAACTAGTTTTTGCCAAGTGTGTCTGTAGATCCAGAAATATCCATGTATTTGGGTGGGTATTGGCTAACATCGAGACTGTCTGTTTTTTTAAAAGTGAGAGCATGACTGGTCCATCAAGAACATGGCTTATTTCATATGACAAGAAAGCTGTCATGCTTTGCTTGTTTTTCTTATTTTAATATGCACAAAGAGTTCAGTTCCATTTTGTCAAGAAAAACTTGCGAGGTAAATGCTGAATGTTCCAATATGATTATCTTATAAATGTCTTAGATCTATAACAAGTTTTCTTGATAACTTAGAGAACAATTTATAGCGTTTTGTCTCTTTTTGCTTCTTTACTTTTTAGCATTATTTCTTGGCCACAGTCTTCAAAGTTAAGTTAGAAGAAGCAAGCTCCTATTTGTCCATTTTCTAACCACATCTGAGTAGAGCTGGAAAATGTGGGGATAAAAGTGGGTATATGTTAATAATAAAGTGAATTTTTGCTTATTATTCATTTGCCTCTTTTTGCACATATCAACCAAATGAGTACCCTTAGTAGATACTACTGCTTTGGCCTTCATTTTATAATGTCTATTGTGTTATTTAAGGAGGTTGAAATCAAGTTAAGTACAAAGAAAAGAACAATTGGAGAAGCTTTAATAAAACGTGGGCAAAATGATACAAAATAGTTCAAGTTACAAGCGCTGTCTTAGTTAGAAGGGGTTTGAAATATCAAATGAGGTCTGCTTTAGAAAAATCCTAGGACAGAACTGTGGGGAGATACAGTCTTATTGCAGATTTCATATCTGCCAGGGATCTGCTTTCACCGTGCGATTGACATCGAACAACTGTTCCTAATTTTTACATTTTTATTAGAGTAGAGCGCAAAGATCTAAGTAAGCTACTGCTATTTTGGAAAGAGTGATGCATTTTCAAGCATAATGTGCCCTGACATAATGCATTACGACAACATCTTTTCAGAGCTTGAGAAACTTTGGACTCTTAATGTAGCCAGCTAGCTATTCTCTAGCCCTTAGTGATTAAAATCTTTGGGACAGAAAGTTGCGTGATAATAATTGGTAAGTTTATGCCCAGTTGTAGCTGTTTTTGCTAATTGATTCTGATGGAGTTGTTATCGTTGCCTACAGACTTAGTACATCAAGAGTATATACTGGGTTGCCTCTTGTGTGATGTAGACATTGGACTCTATATACTTATAAGTAAACTCATGCAAACATGACCTCTGCAAGTTGTGTTCAGAGACAGAGTTATGATATGTTTCATAGAATCTTCTTCAGTTCATATTAAATCTATTTTTTTCTAGAGAAGAGTGAAACCAGACCTTACTAACAATCACACCAATAAACACTGAAGTGGTTTATTTAGGTGAGAAAGCTGACACCAGAAATTGTGGTTTCAAAATCATTGTCTCATTCTCTTATATGTTTTTTTCATAGTAGGCCTTGTTGCTAATAATACGTCCTTCAAAGATATTTAAGAGACATTCAATTAGGTACATAATTAAGACCAAAGAATATTCATAGTCCTGGAATGGCTTACTCTCTGCTGTTCATGACATCTATATGTTCAGAATGACCAGCACATCTCCTGTCACTTGTTCAGATGGGTTTTCTCATGGCTATACCAGTATGTATAAAATAGTCACTCAGAGCGTCTCTCTCTTAGGCTCCCACTTCCTGGACACCAGTGGCCAAAGCTTCACATGAGCTGATGACTCGACATCAACAATCCTCATGAGGGAGTTGAATAGAATAAAGATTTTACCTGTCTCTAAATCCTTCTCAAAGCTTTATTGCCAAATCATTTAAAACTGGACTCAAATATCAGATGAACATTTCTCTCAGAAAAAGAAAAAAAAACATCGCTTATTGTTTTACTCCTAAAAACACGCATTTTTTTTACAGTATCTATTTAAAATAAGGGCTTCATTTTTACAGAGATCAGAAAGTTTAGTTTCTTAGCCTACATTTATTCGAAGGAGCATCGGTATGGAATATGACTGAAGACCTAAAGTCTGGTCTCAAAAGAATTCCAGCTCAATTTTAAAATCAGAAGTTATGGAAGGTTTTTGGGTAAGCCGGAGAATCCCTGGGCACCTGTCCAAAATGAACCTCTAAGTCTTTTGAAGTCTCCCCATCACTAATATACACAGCACAGTCTAATCCAGCTGTCTGCCTGCTTTCCTGTCTCCCTTTCTCTTTCTTCATTCTGTCCTGAGGTACCATAGCTATGGACTATGGGAAACATTTAGGAGAATGAAGTTTGGTTTGCCTCTTGGAAAAGTTCCCACACAGTGAACCTAGGGTTCTGTTTGGTGATGGGAGTAGGTAAACAGGTAACGCCTGAGTCCTTTGTCTTTCCTGGTGACACATTTTCACATAGTATGATTCCTACTTAAGTTTCAAATTGCAAAGTATTTTATTTATCAGGACAGTCATATTTGCAGAATTTGTTTTCTTTTTAGAGAAACAATCATATTATTTTAAACACAGTAAAATACAATTTTAGAAAATCGAATTAACACTTTGTTTTGATGCCATAAGGCATTGCATTATATAGTAATAAAGGTATAAAGGTTTTCTGGAAAGCCAATGGAATTTTAATTTCTTTTACAGCTATGCTTCATAGTTTGGTTAGTAACTTTACTATCAGACTTCATATTTATTCATTGTCCCTTTATTTAAAATAAAATAATGTTGTCAAGGGAGTATATTTTACTAAAATAAGAAATACTAAATTCAAAGCATGGCAGAATTTGAACACAGCCTTTAAGGCTTCCTTATGAAATATATATCAAATTGTGACCAGAAGATATTTCAATTAAGTAAAATACTTCAAACTAACATGCTGTTTTGGTTTCTCCTTTCTTGGTCAACTTTTGTTGAGAAATGAATATTCACTTTTTTTTCTTTATCCATTCTATGATACTGCTTTTGTAGCAAAAATTCTTCAAATATTTCTAAGCCTATCTTCCAAAAATAGTAGCAGAGTCAATGGGAAGAATTGTATGCTGCTATCACAAATTCCCACACAAGTGAAACACACAGCAAGGGCAGAGAAGCCAGCTCCACCATTTCTTTTACCCATGTTTTCTTTTAAAGTCCCATTTCATGTAAATAAAAGACTATCAAGTTGAAAGGACCAGAGACCAAAACTGGCAAAAACAACCAACCAACCAACCAAACCAACAAACAGCTAGGTGAGTTCAGGTAAAGAAAATACTAAAGTCTTTTCTCTTTCCCTCAATCACCATGAACTTCTTCCTTTTCTCTTTTCTGTGATCAAATTTACCTAAGCACTGAGAGTGTGTGCATGTGTGTTTGCCTGTGTGTGTTTGCATGTGTGTGTGTGTGTGTGTGTGTGTGTGTGTGTGTGTGTGTGTGTGTATGTGTGTGTGTTCCACCAACCAAGGACTGGGCAGTGTAGTTAATGGGAGAGCAGGAAGAAACAATAGAGAGAGCAAACACTAAGGGCACCACCATTTAGAAGACTGAGTTTCTATTTTAGCTCTTCCTTACTGTTTGAAGCAAATTCCTAACTTTTTCTTAATATAGATTTCTGTCTTTAAGTTGGAACAGTAACGCAAGTGTCTTGTGGGTTAGTTGGGAGAACGAGACGAGAGAATGTCTGTTCAGGAACTTTATAAATACAATTTGATTTAAAATTCTAGTAAGGGGTTTCAGAGGATTATAAACCGCTCCTGAAATTTACATGAGAGAGAAAAGGACAGAGAATAACCTGAACTCTTTCTGGAGATGATGAGGAACATGGGTGCTCATTAATCTCTAATCAAAATGAAATGCTACTGAAATAGGGTAGACAAGGCAGACAACCATGGACAGACCAGAGATCTCCTCAATAAACAGAAACCCAAGCCAGGGTCTGTGGGGAAATAATCAAGTACCCCCAAACCACAGCCACATGGGGGGATAGACTCATAGACTTCTAGAATAACTAATTATCTCAGTGTAAAAATTAAGCTTGATTCTTTAAGCAAAAACATGGGAGAAAATGGAATGTCTGGGCAGAAGTGTATTTCTTACAAATAGGAAACATATCATACAGGAAAATGTTAATATATTTTGTTATATTTAGATGTCAAAGTTTGCTATCTCAAGAATTTTTTTAAGAAACAGGAAAAAGCAAATTAAAACTACAAGATATTTGGGATGTATGAGTGATAATTGATTTTTTAGCATATATAGAATTTCTAAGAATTGAAAAGGAAAACATACATAACTGAGTATAAACATAGGTCAAGAAGAGGTTAGCAAAATGGCTCACAAGTTAAGGGTACATACTGCTCTTATAGAAAACTTGATTTCAATTCCCAGCACCCACTTTAGGTAGCTCCCAACACCCATATGGCAGTTCCAGGGGATGTGATGCTCTCTTCTAGCTTTTTCAGTCTACTGCAGACAAATGGGACATATAAACTCATGCAAGTGTGCAAATAACATTTAAATATAATAAAAGGACACAAAAAGCACCTAGAGAACCGACATACCAATATGGCTAAACACATACTGAGAATGCTCAACTGCGAAATGCAGAATAAGCAACAATAAAATATGATTTCACAGATACTGCGTTAGCACGAATCAAGTCTGGAAAATACTGAGTCTGGATGCGGACACAGTGCTAGATGCTCCTGTGTGCTCTTTGTGTGTGTGGAATTTAGTGCAAGCACTTTAGAGAGCATTTGACATCATAGTAAATGGGACAGTGCCGAGAGTCTCAGACACATTTCACAAAAGATTAGAGAACAGAGATGTGATCAGAAGATAGAGGAATCACTTAGATACTTACTCCAGCACCTGCTACAATAGTAAGACTCAACCTGTCTTTAGGATCTGTCAGTGATCACACATCACGAAGCAGAATCTTCAAAAGACTTAATATGAATGAACTGGAGGTACTCTCTACAATAGGAAAAACTCTAAGACAACTAGCTCTAGGCGAAAGCGTGTTTTACCTAAAGAAAAGAGCATGATACTACATAAAGTTAAAATGTCTAAGCCATTGCCTATTGTTAGGTAAATGATACATAGAAGATAATTTAAAATAAATAGCCTAGTTACTGTCATGGAATTAGATCACAGTAGAGAGGGAGAGATGGATGATGAGAAACATGGTCCTAGGCAGGTTCAAAGAGACCTCTGTCCTCTCTCAAACAGTCTCTAGTGATCACTATGGAAACAGGCTGGTGACTTGTCCTTTCTCTGAACCTCATTTCCTATTGTCCTCTTGGGGGACAAAGTCCATCTCTGCTTCAGTTCCTCCAACTTAATGTCACCAAAGGAACCCAGTCCCAATATTCATCTTTGCTCTGTGAGTCCCTCAATAGCCTTTTATTGTGAGATCTTCATCTCCGGTTCTCCCTTTCCTTTCCTATAATCATCACCTTGCCATCAATTTTTCCCTTCCTTTTCCTTCTTTCTGGCTTGTTTACTAGTTTGTGAAATAGCTACTCTCTTCTTCAACTCACCACGCTTCTCATGTGTATCAGTGCTTGTTGTCTTAGGAACATAAACAATCTTTTAACCAATATATGTATAATATATATGTATTTATTACATATAATATACACAATTATAATATATATTGTTTAAAATATAGAATATGTTTGTATATATACATATATACATGTTTAATCCATATGGATTAATACATGCATATTTAATAATACATATGTGTTTATATAAATTTAACTTTTTCTCATACACTTACTAGCCTTTGTTGCTTGTCATAGCTTCTTGATTGGTAAATATTGTGGAGACAGAGTCTACTACAGGAATACCAAGAAGGCACAGTGGCTACTCTGTATCCCTGATGTAGTTAAGATTCTAGAGATTTGGTTCCTCCCTCACTCTCTGTACATCTTCACCTCAGCCATCCAAGCTTTCTGTTGCTTTTTAAACTCTCACCCAATTGAAGATTTACAAGGACATTATACACTTAAAATAAATGATATATTCTTATGTATTACTATACTATGCCTTACTACTTTGAACAAATTTTCCTTCCACCCACATCTGGCTTCTGTGGAATTATTTATTATTATTACTTTATGAGATTGGGTCTCATGTAACCCATATTGACATTGAATTTTTTAATGCAACTAAGATTGACGTTACATTTTTGATCCTCCTGCCTCCATTTCCCAAGTGCTGGGATTACAAACATGTGCCACCATGCTAAGTTTAGGAGGTGCTGGAGGCTGAGCCCAGCTCTTGATCCATGTTAGACAGGCTACCTACTGACTGGCCATGTGCTGAGCCTCAGGGTGGGCTTGTTTTCTTCTGATTTTCTTCCTACACTCGGTCCTTTATTTTGTACTGTTTAAGAGTTTAAATTTTAGCCGACATCTTAGATATTGACATTGCGAAGGCTGTTTCCATTGTAATCAGCTTTTCTCCAAGTCATGTCCATTTCTGTATTTTCCTTGACCACAGACACAAAATCTTGCCTCGTTTACTTCCTGCCTCCAATTTTCCCTGCTAAGACCCCGAAGGGCTCCAGATACAGCAGCTCAGCTTCTGTCTCCACCCTCACCTTCTCCACCCAGATTTTCTTTATTGTCCACTTAGTCTATTTACTGAGGACTGTGGGTGATGGCTTTAGTGTTGGTGGAGTTCTCCTCCTTCAATCTGCATATTTAAATGATACCAACTCTCAGTATACCTTCTGTAAGCCTTTCAAATAAGACACTTTCCTGGAGTAGGAAGCCACCTTCAACAGTTTCTATATCCACTGTCAATATCCCCCCACAAAAGACCAGGGGAAGACTACCATTCCCATGAGTCTAAGGTATTGGGGTCATGCTCATGGCAAACAATACACATTTACTAAGGATTTAATCCACTCCTTACATCTGTCCTAATCGGTCTTTTTGGAAGCCCGACTTTCCTTCTCAACCTTCAAATTTAGAATAAGCACTCTGTCCTTTGCAAAGTAGTTGTTCAACTACTGAACTTTAAATTTCAAAATTTCAAACATTGTGGTAAATACGGGCATTTCTAGCAAAATTTAGCACAGTCAATTTGTTTTAACATCCTTTATAGTGAAGGGAAACTGTCCTTTACAGAAGAGACTTTATGAAGCCATGAAGTCATGAAGGTATGGGCTTTGATGTCACCTATATACAAGGTTACTTGCACATGTGTAGATCACTTATTGCCCCACCCATTGCAATTTCATGTTATTCTACTTAGTTAAATTGAAAGACAAAAGCTTACTCAATATCAAGTGAAAATAAAACTTTGGTGTGTTCATTATTGTAGGCAACATTAGCTTGTATTTCAGGACAACTATGTATGGAAGCAAATGCCCATCTAGAGGCGTGTATCCTGATCACAGCCTCTTCCTGAAGATCTCAGAAGTTGCTGGAGTGTCCATAGGCAATGACAACAGTTTGAAAATGATCAGCATCTCTTGGAGAAAAGCTGATTATAATGGAAAAAGCCTTAGCATCAATATCTAAGATGTCTTCTGAAATTTAAACCCTTAAAAAGTGCAAAATAAAGAATAGAATGTATGAATAAGATCAGAGGACAATAATCCCACCCAGAGGTTCAGCATGTAGTCTGTCAGTAGGTAGCTTGCCTAACATGGTCAAAGCCTTGGGTTTAACCCCCAGCATCTTATAAACCTGGCATGGTGGCACATGTTTATAATCTTAGCACTTGTGAAGTGGAAGTAGAAGGACCACAGATTTAAGGTAAATCATAGCTACATATGGAATTCAATGTTAACCTGGGCCATAGGAGACACTGTCTCATAAAATAATAATGATAGAACAATCCCACTGAAACCAGGTGTGTGTAAAAGGAAAATGTGTCCCCTGATGGCTGTGTAAGTCATATTGCTGAGTCTTAGAAAGTCTGATGACAATATAACCTCATAAAGCCATGACGTAGGAATATATATGATTTATGATACAAAAATATGAAATAAGGCACCAAGCCCAATGTTGGGCCTATGCTAGAAATGAGACAGTAGTGAAATCATTGTTGCAGGGAATATTCATGACAGAGGTAACACTAATAGCAGTAACAAAACAATGACTCTCATGTAGAATTAATACTCCCTCTGCTCTTTACAGGGCTACATAATCTTTCCAGCCTTTTCACATGATATTTTTCTATACCAGCCTGTAAACTCCTTTAACACAGTGGTCCCCTTGTAATGAGCTAGTTTGAATAAGCTAAGCTTCATCACCAAAAGCTATGAAACAATTAAATGATATGTATAGGTGTTAATTTATAAGGAAAATAAAATAACACTACAGCACATTAGTTAATGAATGGGGCATAATATATAATCTCAAATAGTTCCCTTGCTAAGAAAGTGATTTGTCTTTGAGCTTCCTTATGGCCATGGCAAAGAAAGAAGTAAAATTTATAGCAGGGAAAGGATGAAAACAACCCATTTCCTGGAACTCAGAGTAAGGTCTCTTGCAACTGAGACTTTTGAAAGACTTCTTTGGGTCATTCATTCCAAAGTGAGACTGGAGTGTTCTCATACTGTAGTTTGGTTTTAGTATTTCTTTATCTTAATAATATCACTTTTAAATTTGTTAGGCACATAGAATCCCAGGCCCCACTCAAACCAATTAAAGTACAATCCACTTTTTACTGATTCCACGTGATTTATAATCTGTGGAAGCTTGTGAAGCACCACTGTGGAGTATAATACTTTCAACAGCTCGGCCAAGATATATATGATTTTGTGTGATGGGTTCTTAATTGTTCAACTACTGAACTTTAAATTCCCAAATTTCAAAACATCGTGGTAAATACGGACATTTCTAGCACAATTTGGTCCGCAGCTAATTTGTTTCAACATCCTTTATAGTGAAGGGAAAATGTCTTTCTTTTCCCTTCATTGTCTCTGCCTCCCTCTGACATAATCCTTAATGTTAGTTGGAGAACTAACAAAGCCGGTTTCTCTGGAGGCTTTCCTAGTTTTGCTATGGATGAGGGTACCACAGACAGGTATCACTGCGTTAGAAAATGTTCTCACCTATCCATAGAGCACCGTATCCGAGTAACTTGTTACCGGTTGTACATGTCCACAGAGCACCGCGGCTGTTCGCAGAAACTCCGGGTCTCTGAAAGGTGACTCCACTGAGCATGCTCAACACTTCAGTCTTCAGCTGCGACCTGGGTCAGAGCAGAAAGGAACACAGCTCAGCACAAAGTGCAGAGTCAGTGGGACAGCAAAGCTTGGATTTCAAATGCTTTGGCGTTTTAGGCATCCGAACTTTGAGCATGACTAGAAAGTGGTCAGGACTGGGGAGTAGAAACTTACTCTGGTAATCTCTAGGATGAGAAATGGACACGTGAGAATTCAATTCAGTTTTCTAGCTGGCGGCTTCTGTGTTGGGACTGAATGGCAACACTAGTGTGTTGATGTTAAATTTTAAAGCTGTTTTTCCCCCTTTCCTGATGAAAGGAAAATATACTTGTCATCTGGGACTATACTTAGTTTTGGAAACTTACTCATCTGGGAGAGAGAGCTGGGTGCCAGATTGGGCAGCCACCGAGTTGAGAGAAAGGTTCTAGTCCAAAGGTTTTCGTACTTTGTACTAAAATCTCAGTGGAACCCATGTCTGATCCAATGCTGCTGTTGACCCACCCTGAAGAATCTCCACCCCACCCCACAAATAGCCTCAATGCTATGTTTATTGTATCACCATTTACAACAGTCAAGATATGGAATTAGCCTGGGTGTTTGTTGGATGGTTGAAGGAAATGTGCAGTATTGTGTAATGAAGTATCGTCTAACCATAAAAAAACCGAAACTATGCTATTATTCTGGAAACTGGGTGTAATTAGAGATTTTTCATACCAAGCAAAATAAACTGGACTCCGAAAGATAAATATGTGCTTTTTATCGTATGTTAATCCTAGAACTGTTGGGTGGGTGAGGGGGAGAGGGAAACAGGAGACTACAGGGAAGTTGCTAGGAGGGAAAAATGAGAGCGGCCGAGGGGGTGAGTGTGGTCAATATATAGTGTGCAGCACATAGATCAAATTGTCTTTATGGAACCCATCACTATTCAATGAGTATGCACAAAGAGAGGGATTTTTTTCCTAGGGGACATTTCAGTGTCTATGAGAGTGGAGATGAAGGGCAAAAGATGGAGTAGGGCTCGGACATCAGTACCCCATCCCCCCACCCCATTCATCCTATTCATCCTCTGGCTTCCTTGCCCTTCTCTGCCATTCTCTTTTAGACTCTCTTCCATGCCTTCTCTTCTAATTCTCTGACTCCTTCAGAAACTTCTGGAAGTTCTTAGAAAGTTCTGGAGAAAAAGTGAGTGGCCTATAAAGAGAACTTGTGGACAAATTTGCTTCTAAGTTAAGAAAGTGTGGACAAAATGACCAGATAGCCATTTGAAGTCAGTAGTTAAAAGCAAACAAAGAGTACACAGGAGGGACCCATGGCTCCAGTCGCATATGTAGCAGAGGATGGCCTTGTTGGGCATCAGTGGGAGGAGAGGCCCTTGGTCCTGTGTAGGCTCGATGCAGTAGTGTAAGGGAATGCGAGGGCAGGGAGACAGGAGTGGGTGGGTAGGTGGGGGAGCACCCTCATAGAAGCAGGGGGAGGGGTGGGAGAGAAAGTTTGCAGAGGGGAAATTGGGAAGGGGGATAACATTTGAAATGTAAATAAATAAAATAACCAATGAAAAAGCTTCAGAATGATGAAGCACTGCTCAATAGTAGGAACTTTTATCCTTTATGTCTCTGTTAATCACAAAATTATTATGTTTTGATCTCCACAGTAACAACCTGATCCCCTCCTCCCCTCACGCTCAGGATACTGTACATTAAAGTAGAAGTTAGGGTTCTGAAAAGTGATGAGGAGAATTATTTTTGTGTTCTCTAGTATAAGGTGACTCCACTGAGCATGCTCAACATTTCACATGTATGAAAATGGACACATTGACCATTAACCTATGCAGGATAATGAAAGTATAACTTCAAAATTTGTTTACTGGGATGCCATCATATTTCCATGCTGTCTCAGAACAACCTAACAGTTTGGAGTTGGTGGGTGATCAGAATGGGCACCAGAAAATATCCCATCTAAATAAATAATGGTTTGCAACATAAAACTAGTTGTTCAGTGAAATTCAAACCCTCTGCAGGTGTTTGGTAAGTTTGCTTTATTTCTGTTCCATGAGTGTTCAATGAGTTGTAGAGGAGATAGTCTTGTCAAGGTAGGAGATGAGGCACATTGACCTGACACATCTATTTCTAAAGGTATTATTTTGTTTTTCAGTCTCTTAATTTTTGTCAAGCTTTCATAACTGTGGTTGGTGTTTTTAATGTTGTTGTTATTTGATATGTGTGTGTACTTTGTGTGTGTGTGTGTGTGTACGTGTGTGGGGAATCAAACCCAGGGCCTTACACACGTTAGGTAGGTGCTCTACTACTGAGTTATATACCAGCTATACTTGGTTAACTGAAAATTGTTTATTTTTATGTGTATGAAAATGTACCACTTGCATGTAGAAACCCTGTGGAGGTGAGAAGATTTTAGATTCCCTGGGACTGGAGGAGTGAGTAGCAAATGGACCCAGAGACCTGAACCAGAATCTACTGGAAGACTAGTCAGTTCTCTTAACCACGGAGCCATCTTTCCAGGCCCCCAAGTTGTTGATCTCTATTCAAGACAAAAGGTTATCTTCTCCCTGTTTTAAGCTATTATTTCACGGAATTTCTCAGAAAAATAAAATTATATATGATAAAGAGAACCTAACATAGACTTTTTTTTTGCTGGAAGAAATGTCAACTTTATTTTATTTTATTTTAAACTTAGAACGTAGTTCTTAAGGAGTATTGTTGCAATTAGGGCCAATGGGGGATATCTTCCAGTCCTTTCGGTAGTGTACAGCCATTTCTGATGGAATGCCTGTGCGCTACAGAAAAGTCCCAACTTGTCCTAAGCTGCATGTAGGCTTTAAATCTCTTACTTAAAGCTCTGCTTATTTTCATTAAGCCTCTTCTTTTCAACTCAGATGATGAATTTGTGTTTAGAAGTGTATAACTTTGGCTTACTGCTCTCTTCCTCTCATGTAGCTTTCATGCTGGCCAGTGAGCACTAAACGACATTTGTATAATTGCTTGTTTAATCTGGATGCTTGGGGCACTTTGTATGCCCCGCACAGCTCACCTCTCAGCTCAGGTAGTAATAATGTTTTTTTGATGAGTTGATGAGTTGGTTATTGATAACAATGTAAAGAATATGGGAATAAAATTAGCACTGTGAGATTTGGGAACAGAAAGATGTTCCTTCTTTGCAGGGAAAAATGTCAAATGCTTCTATAGAGGCAGGGGTGGTCTATGCTGTCTTGGCTAAGAACACACTCCTGCTCCTTGCTTGTTGACTTAAAGCAGGTGTCGACTTGACTCTAAGTTTAATTTTCTAGCTACTTGCTCTTATATGCCAGAGAGGAAAAGAATCTTTCTGTTTCCTTCGGCAATTTAAACGTGGATAATGATTTCTTATAATTGGTAGCTTACAAGGAGCTCTTTGAGATTGCCTGGCTCTGCTTTTAAATGGGCCAGACCCACATAGACCAAACAGGAGATGATGTACTTTGACAATAATCTAGAATGAATGTTACCTTTCAGCCACCCCAGTACAGAAAAAAATTCCAAGAAGATTTTTGGTTTTATTGTACTGGTATCACCAAAGGATTTATCATAAATATTTGGGTCTTTGTCTCAATACGTTCTTTAATGTATAAGAATATTATTCTGACTGTATATTAAGCTTTGTACCTTTAATCCGAGCACTTGGTAGAGGCAGAGGCAGAGGCAGAGGCAGAAGCAGAGGCAGGCAGATCTCTACGAGTTCCAGGCTAGCCAGGGCTACATAGTAAAACCAAATCTTTCTCCAAAAATGTATAGCCTCTTGCTATATTTGATAACTTTGTGCATATGCATACATTCTTGCAAGGGACAGTAATATAAATATTTTATTGTTTTTTTAGATGAAGTATAGAAATTTTAACTTCCTTCAGACCGATGGAAATTTCTCAATTTTTAAGAGACAATGATGCATGCAGGCATTCAGAGCATGCTTATGCACAGCAAGGAGATGTGAAGCATTCCTTCACAAGAGAGGGCTAATATCCAATATATTCCTTCACGAGAGAAGAAAGCACAGAGCTGCTTTCTGAGGCCACAGGGACACATAGCTCTTTGCCACCATGGTGGCTTTGGTTTCCCAAGAATATTAGAGTAAGCAAAGGTTTCATAAACCAATCAGATATCAGAATCATAGAGTCAGAACAAGACCGTTGCTGGAGACAGGAATTTTAAAGTAGAAGACTTCACCCTGGAGAGATACCTAAGAAGGGAGGTAAAGAAGGACAAATGGTTAAGGAGAAAGAAAGTTAATCAATAAACTTAGAAACATATATTTTAGAAACCAAAGATTAGAGGTTTGTTTGACCAAACTAGGCATGTGAAGCAGTTAAGGGATTTAGTTGATTTAAGGTCGTCAATGAACCCAAGAAGGGAATTTTTTTTTTAACATTTCAGACTATCAAAGGTTATTGTAGCTATTCTTAAATTTAGCTTCTGTAAGTGAGCTGGGAAGCTTGCCAAAGCAAAAACTTCTGATTTGGTAGGTCTGGTATGAGGAATAGATACCATCATGTATAATAAGCATCTCAGAATAGCAGGAGGCAAACCACATCTCGGAAAAATGAGAAGCGAAGTCACAAAGGTGGTTAATTCACAGCCCGTTGTTAACTAGCTTTTGTACGAAACCAGGCCTTTGAAAGACCAGTTAAGAAAGATGTGTTTCGGGGTGAGCATATTTGTACACGGAGGAGAGTTGGATATGGAATAAAAATTATAAGTGTGTAAATTGACGGTGAGCTCAAGTGCAGATTTTGAGAGCATCTATCAGCCTCTGCTCACCCAATGCTCACTCTGCCTCCACTTTTTTGCACACTTCATCATTCTTATTACTGCAGCCCATGAGGAAGAATTTTGATGGTTTAAAATGGGCTCTGTTCTCACAAACAGATGTGAAACCAGTTCCATGGGTGTGGCTGACAATATCTATGAGGGGAACAAAGAGATACACATTAAAAAGAAAATCTTCTTGTAGGTTAGTTTTTATTCCCCATTGGTCTGTCTGCGAGTTATGCATGGTGTATACATTTAAGTGATTTTATTTACTCCTGAATGTACCTGCAGAGACAAACATTGGTGATGGGTATCTTCTTTGATTGCTCAACACCTTCTATCTTAAGACAGCACCTCTCATTGAATCTGGAACTCACCAGTTGGCAAGACTAGCTGACCAGTGAGCTTCTAGGATCCTTTTGTCTCTACCTCCATATGTTTGTGCGCAAAGACATTCCCAACTTTTTACATGAGTGCTAAGGACCCATGCTCACATCCTTGTGTGTACACAGCAATGATTTATTCACTCATTCCCTAGAGCTACTGTGTCCTACTTTTTCTTTTTTCTTAAGATGCTGATTATTAATCTGTTGATCCATCCACTTAGGTCTGCTTCGCTCCTCCCTGCTCGCTCCTCTTTACCTCAGAACTGAACCTACCCTAGAGGAAAGAGGCTCAGCTGTGGGAGGAGGTGGCCAGGCTTCCTCTGTTCTTTTCTGTTCTTTGATATCAGATTGTTCAAGAGCAAAACATATCTGCACTGGAATGACTTGAGATGGGGGAGACATATGAAAATTGCTGGTATCTTTCACAGATCTGTTTCAATTGGGAAGTCTGGGAGTGGGGTCCAGAAATCCTTGTGTTAACATGCTCTCTAGTTAACTCATGTGTTTTGGAAAGTGAAGGGCTGAGGATGGGGGCTGCATCCAGTCAAACAGCCTTGCGATGTGTTTACAACCTTCTATCTGTCTGCAGAAACAACCCTCATATTTAACACAGACACGTAGATGCTTGTGAATTACATAGGAAAATTTGAATAGTAATATCTCCCCAGCTCACATTTGAACATGCTACACTTCTTAATAAATGAGATTTGAGGGTGATGGGAACTCATGACCACTAGAGAAGCCTTTGGGTTTATTTTACTAGGTTTGGATCCCTGCTAGAGCCATGGTCTCTGCTAGTTCTCATAGTTTAAATGGGGAATTCATAGAATGTGCTAGCTCTAGCCAATCTCAGCGTTGGAAAGAATATAGCCTCTTCCGCAAAGAGAGAGAGAGAAGAGATTAAAGTAGTGATTTTATTTTTTTTGATTTCCTACTGGTCAATCTGCAAACTAATGTGTGCCTATTCTCCTGCTTTCCCCACTCTCTCTAGTTAATCTGGAGGACATGTGTCCTGAGTTAAACCATCTCTTTGCCCCACCAATGTTCAAATTCCATTATTCACATCCTCCAAACGTCTTTGATTTGCTGATCACCACTATGCCCCAGAATATCAATTTCTTCTTATTGGCTCCTTCCCCTCCGATTGCTGCCACACCCAAGCCTCGAATTACTTTTTAGAATTCAATTTATCAGTCTCCTCTTCTCCTTAATGGAACAACAACAACAACAACAACAACACACACACCACTATCTACATTATTGTTTCACTTCTACATTCTTATCTGGCCTTCGCAGCCCACCCTAACTTTATTTCAAGACCAACACCACCCCAAAACTCTTCCTCCAGCTGTCAACCATCATTTTGAGCTAAATCTAGTATGGATTGTTGTCTGTCTTAGTACCATCCTTTCTCGGCCTGAATATTTCCTATGTTTTGAAATACTTCTTTCTTACTAAAATGACAAATGTGTCCTTTTCCATCTATGGCTTTGACCTGAATTCTTTTTGGTTCTTTGTGTGACCCTGACTCCCTCTCTCACCTAGGCCTTTTGGAATGTGGTGTCTTATTTCTAGAATTCTGTTCTCTCTTCACTTTGGTGGCGGCAGCCTATCCACTAACCCTGCAATCCACCTCCACTTCTGTTCTCTTACGTCGGTCCCTCTCACTAGCTCCTGACAGCTACTTACTTGAGGCCTTTTTACCACACTGAATTTGTTTAAATTGCTCACTAATGTATCAACCTCTCAGTGCTCAAAAGTGCATCAGGTGTTAATGATGATCACTTTCCAGAGCCTTGTAACCTATAATAATGGTGACTTTCCTATGAATCAGGCAGAAACTTAATCTGCATTTGTTATATAGATGAATGAATGAACACACACACACACACACACACACACACACACGCACGCACACACACACCTTTGCATGCATTTGCATGCATAAAAGATATTTATGGTTCTAAAGATACTGTAGGAAATTGAATTGAGTAGTGATATTTTATCTCTGGAGTATACTTTTTAATTAGAACAGAAGCCTCACAAAAGAGTTCAATATAGGCCAGTGAATGTCCACAAACCAAGTAATACATAAAACAGACACATTATTTAGAAGTGACAATACACTTATCTGACCTGAGCTGTTCACAGGGGAGAATAATCTTTATAAACTACATCTGGCTGGAGGTGACCCAAGATAGAACATGCAGATGACATTTAAAAACCCAAGTTTGATATAGCCGGATCCTCCGGGAGTGTCATGCCCAGTTTTCTGAGGAACCACCAGACTGCTTTCCAGAGTGGTTGTACCAGCTTGCAATCCCACCAGCAGTGGAGGAGTGTTCCTCTTTCTCCACATCCTCGCCAACAACTGCTGTCTCCTGTGTTTTTGATCTTAGCCATTCTGACTGGTGTGAGATGGAATCTCAGGGTGGTTTTGATTTGCATTTCCCTAATGACTAAGGATGATGAACATCTCTTTAGGTGCTTCTCAGCCATTAGATATTCTTCAGGTGAGAACTCTTTGTTTAGCTCTGTACCCCATTTTTTAATAGGGTTACTTGCCTCTCTGGAGTTTAACTTCTTGAGTTCTTTGTATATATTGGATATTAGCCCTCTGTCGGATGTAGGGTTGGTAAAGATCATTTCCCAGTTAGTTGGTTGCCGTATTGTCTTTTTGACAGTGTCTTTTGCCTTGCAAAAACTTCGTAATTTGCCAGAGGATCCGGCTATACCACTCCTGGGCATATGCCCAGAGGCTTTACCTGCATGCAATAAGGACACATGCTCCACTATGTTCATAGCAGCCTTATTTATAATAGCCAGAAGCTGGAAAGAACCCAGATGTCCCTCAACGGAGGAATGGATTCAGAAGATGTGGTATATTTACACAATGGAATACTACTCTGCAATTAAAAACAATGAATTCACGAAATTCCTAGGCAAATGGTCAGAACTTGAAAATATCATCCTTAGTGAGGTAACCCAATCACAAAAGAACACACATGGTATGCAGTCACTGATAAGGGGATATTAACCCAGAATCTCGGAATACCCTAGACACAATTCACACATCAATAGATTTCTAAGAAGATGGAAGGAGAGACCCCTGGACCTGGAAAGACTGGATGTAGGGGAATGCCAGGACAGAGAAACGAGAGGGGGTTGAATGGGGAAAAGAGGGAGGGAAGGGGGCTTATGGGACTTTCGGGGAGGGAGGAAACGGGAAAGGGGAAATGATTTGGAATGTAAATAAAAAAACTTAGAAAATAAAATTTAAACAAAAAAAAGAAAAAAAAAACCCAAGTTTGATGCCCTTCACCATTTTCTGTATACCACAGTGGTGTCAGCTGTCTGACGATGAGTGCATCTTTCAGTACACCCAGAGGGCATTATTTTCTTATCTATCTATCTATCTATCTATCTATCTATCTATCTATCTATCTATCTATCTATCTATCTATTAGTTGATGGTCTGTTCCAAGAATAGCATGTATAAGCCATCTTCTTGGACTTTAGGCTTTAATATCATGACTGCTTCTCTGCACTTCAGAACTATGAAAACTCAATGCAAATATAATAGAAAGGAAAGTCTGAAAATGTTTCTTCCAAGAAAATGGCAGAAGGGACTTCTTGAAACTGGTAGCACTGCAAGGCGGTGCTGGACAGAATAGGTAGAGGAAAGCCTATTAACACGAAAATGACTTTTCTCCTTTGCCCAGCACTTGAGAACCCAGAAATGAAAAAGAGAGAAAGCAAGGACACAAGAAATCACAGCTACAGTCATTTTTCTTAGGTCTCTGCTCAGGCATGCTGTATGTATGTGTGTGTGTGTGTGTGTGTGTGTGTGTGTGTGTGTGTGTGTGTGTGTATTTTGAGATAACTGGATCTGATAATGTTATATTACGTCCGCTTAAATAAGAAAGCTTTGGGCAAAAATACTGACACATACTGAAAATATGTTTGTGGGAAGGTGGTAGGGGCTTTAAGAATACTGAAGAAGAGTGGGAACAATAAGCTATTCCAATCTTCTTTAAGCCATCTACTTTATAGGCAGTGATGCTTATATTTGCCATATTAGAATTACATGTAGAACCATATAGATGAAGACAAACCAGCTTCCATAGCATTCAAATTTCTTATTCTATTTCTTCCTTCCCTTTCTTCTTCCCTCCCTCCATTCTTCACTCTCTTTCCCTTTCTCATTTCCCCTTTCTTTTCCCTCCTTCCTTTCTGCCTCCCTGCCTCTGTCTCTTCTCCCTTCCTCCATCTCTCCTCTCTTCTTCCCTTATTCCTTTCCCTTCTTTCCTTCCTTCCTTCCTTCCTTCTTTCCTTCTTTTTAGATACCTTACTCTGTTGGATACTGTGTTCACTGACAGGAACATACCCTAGTAAAAGGCAGAAATCATCTTGCCCTCATGGAATTTATTTTCTTGTCTCATAAAATAATCAGTTAACAACTATGGGTCAAGTTAGTGTGGCTAGAGAGAGCATACACAAAGAATATCTGTAGTGTTCTACACAAAGACAATGATGATGTGAAAGTTGATGTAAGAGTGTGATTGGCAAGCTTGAAGATGAGCAGTGGCCAGAAGAAAGATGAAGAGGATATGTAATAACCCGAGGAGAGGGATGGAGTGGGGCAAATGACACAGAACTTTGTGTTTTCAGGGTTTATTTGAACTTTGATGGTAAACCATTTGGTAGCTCTATAAAAGAAATGGCATAATTTTATTTGAGCCCTGAATATGGCTTAGAACACAGGGAAATAAGACTGGAGACTAGAGATTAGTTCAGAAATCTGTGGCCTTGGGAAGAGCCAGAGAGCATGTTGAGAGGTAGCTGTTGGGAGACACGACTGAATTCTGGTTGCAGTGTGAAGACCAAAACTGGGAATTAGCTCCTGGCTTAGGTACAGGCGAGACAGGAAGTAGGAGGCAAAGACTTCTCCTGGGTTGGGTGACTGCTTTAGTTGCTTCTTTATTCTCCACGATAATTATCAGAGCCCAGGTGTCATGTACTGGGATGCAAAAGAGATCAAGACTGGTAGAATCAGTCTAACTTCTGTGGCTTTAATCTCGAGATGCCTATCAGACATTCAGCTTGAGATCTATGGTTCTCAAGTTCAGAGAAATATGGGATCAGAGAAGTAAATATGGGAAAACTGCTATTAAAAACTAAACAGTTGCAACAGACCGCCAGGAGCTAGAGATGACAGATGTCAAAGAACTAAGCTCAACTCCAGCAGTTAGAGAATGGAAAGATTGTGGTAACATTGCTTTCTTGGCCTTGGGAGCTGAGAAAGTATTTCCAGTGATATCCTGAGAGCTTAGGACAGAAATGCCCTTCCTTACTCCTCTCTCTCCTTCCACCTTTGACTCTTTCCTTTCTTTGGTGACAAGATCTCACTATACAGTCTAGGCTGGTCTTGGACTTTCCATGTAGCTCAGGCTGGCCTCTCTCTTGTGATCCTCTGATGTTTCCTCCCAAGTGCTAGGATTACAGCTGTGTATCCTTACCCCTGACTGAGAAAATGATTTACAAAGGCTGAACGTGATTAGTGGTTAAATGCTGCTAAGGCGAAAGGCAGATTAAGGCTGAAATCTGGATGCTGTTAGATTTAGTAATGGTGGGCATCATTGGAGAACTCCATGAGCAAGTTTCTATTGGGTGGTGAGTCTGAAAACTTGAGTAAATAGGTTTAAAGAGCATGGGAAACAGTGCATACACAGAAGACCTTGTAAAGTAGCAACAGAGAAATGCAGTAGCTGTGACTCCATGAAGGACCAAGAAAGTCCTTGCATTTAATTAAACAATATTGCAGAAGGTTTGAATGCTGGTAGGAATAATCCAATAAAATGGGGAAGGATTCAGGACATGACAGAAGAAGGGATAGTTGCAGAAACAGGGAAAAACTGGATAAAAAGAGCTTGAGAGACAATGGATCACTTGGTCTTTGATATGAGCAATAGCATTTTTGTTTTGCATCTAGAGAAAAGATGATGACCTTATATTCCTGGCAATGGGAAAAGGTCAGGAAGCCAATGGAAAGGTTCTTTGTCAATGGAAAGTTCTTATGAGCATGGAAGCTTTGACTGAATCATTTGTATTGAATGAAATGGTTAGGTCAACCATGGGCAGCAGAGGCATTGCACATGAAGCTCAGATATTTCTGAGGGAAGGCAGCAGATTTTCTTCATTCTCATGTATTTATTTGAATATGCATTTTTCTGCTGTGTATGTGTAGAGGGCACAAGTGGATACTTGGAAATTTTCTAAGTCTCTCTCCATTGTATGTCTTTATTTTGAGACAGAGTCTCTTAATAAACCTTAATGATTTGGCTAAACTGGCTGGACAATGAATGCCAGGCATCATCCTGTCTCTATCTCACAAACACTACAATTCTAGGTGAACCTCACCACTCTTGATTTCCTTTCCAATGTGCTGAGGATCTAAACTCCATCCCTTAGACTCCAGCAAATGCTAAAGCAAATTTTCTGCTGGTATGGATCATTGTTGTGTAAGTAGGGATGAAATGTTGCCATCTTTAAGGCTCTTACATTCTAGGAAAGGAAGATAGTGGATAGAAAGATGAATGAATATTATGACATTTTCAGATGCTACATCATACAATGAACAGAAAGAAGGCACAGAGATCTTGAGCCCATTCTTTTGAGATAGGAATATGTTAGGTGGGGGCTGGAGAGATGGTTTCCAGAGGTCCTGAGTTCAATTCCCAGCAACCATATGGTGCCTCACAACCATCCATAGTGGAATTTGATGACTTCTTCTGGTGTGTCTGATAGCTACAGTGTACTCATATAAATAAAATAAATAAATCTTTTTTAAAAATGTATGTGGTAGGTATGGGGCCCAGTACCTATCTCCTTACACAAAGATCAAGTCCAAGTGGATCAAGGACCTCCATATAAAATCAGATACACTGGATCTAATAGAAGAGAAAGTGTGGAAGAGCCTTGAATACTTGGGCACAGAAGAAAACTTCGTGAACAGAACATCAATGGCGTATGCATTAAGAGCAACAATCAACAAATGGGACCTCATAAAATTGAAAAGCTTCTGTAAAGAAAGGGACACTATCAACAGGACAAAACAGCAACCCACAGATTTGGAAAAGATCTTTACCAACCCTACATCCAATAGAGGGTGAATATCCAAAATATACAAAGAACTCAAGAAGGCAGATTCCAGAGTTCACAGCCAACCATTGGACTGAGTGTGGGGTCCCCAGTGGAGGAGTTAGAGAAAGGACTGAAGGAGCTGAAGGGGTTTGCAACCCCATAGGAAGAAGAACAATATCAACTAACCAGACCCCCCCTCCCCCAGCTCCCAGGGACTAAGCCAACCAAGGATTACACATGGCTCCAGCTGCATATGTAGCAGAGGATGGCTTTGTCAGGCATCAATGGGAGGAGAGGTCTTTGGTCCTATGAAGGCTTAATAGATGCCCCAGTGTAGGGGAATAGAGGGCAGGGAGGTGGGAGTGGGGTGGGTGGGGGAATACCCTCATAGAAGCAGGGGGAGGGAGGATGGCATAGGTGGTTTCTGGGAGGGGGTGGAAAACTGGGAAAGGGGATAACATTTGAAATGTAAATAAAGAAAATATCCAATAAAAATATAAAAAGTAAAAGAAAATAATTTAACAAACAAAAAATTGGAGTACAGAGCTAAATAGAGAATTCTCAATGGAGAAATACTTAAAGAAATATTCAACATCCTTAGTCGTCAGGGAAATGCAAATCAAAACGACCCTGAGATTCCACTTCATGTCAGTCAGAATGGCTAAGATCAAGACACACAGGTGACAGCCGATGCTGGCGAGGAGGTGAAGAAACAGAAATGTGGCACAGCTATGTCACCCTCAAAGTTGTATGAGACACGGGAAGCAGGCAGAGGAGAGTCCTGTTTCGCAGCTGGGAAAATGTGGATCAGAGAACTGGCCTGCCACATTGTAAAAGAAAGATTCAGATACAGATTTACTCGTATGTTCTACTTGCTGCTCTGTATATACCAGTAAAATGGGCATGGGAGAAAGCGACCATACTTAGTATTACATTCAAACATTGTCCCATTCACTCAAAACAAAGCACTGATGATAAATATACAGATGAATGTCTCAGATTGCAATAGGATCTAGGAAGATTAGATTTGTATTTTTAAAAATATAAATATAGGTGCCATTAGCTTATGACTCTATAAACTATTGGAGTAGAGTATAAAACTGTAATTGATCATCTTTGGCTAACACCATGTAACCACTTGAGGAATTTGTTTTTAATGCTAAGTTTCAAAGGACTTCACTTCACTACCACCACTTTGTATTTGATGAAGGAAATCAATTTGTAAAATGAATTTTTTTTTAAAAAAATGGCACAAGGAGATTTTTCTAAATGGAGAAAGTATTTTAAACTAATTCTCTGTAAAAATTTCTCCTTGGAAACATGAGACCATTTGGGGAATATCAATGTACTGTTCGAGGTTGCTGGCTAAGCAACCTTAAAGCTGTGGATTCCTTGTTAACTAAATGCTAAAGCATTGGATAAAAAAATATGATTTCTTTAACATCCTCTTTCCCCCAGTACTTAAACTAGACAACCCCAGATCTCAAAAGCCATTTTGTCTTTTAAGCTTCTAAAAATTTTGAGTTACTGCTGTTTTGTGCTTTAATTAGATGCAATAGATTTTTGAAGTTTATTCTCCAAACTTTCTCCCAGTGGCCAAATGAAAGGAAATGTTAATGGTTAACTTGAAAAAAAAATGTAACGTTTCTAAAACGGAGATTGTACAGTAGCCTGGGCTGCTCTGTTCACTCCAGTTTTTTAGATATATGCTCCAGATTTCTAAATGCTTTGACAGATGTTAAAATGTACTGTTTATGATGACAATGGAGAGAAGTGAACCTATCGCTTGAACACAAGGCAAGCACCAAATGGCTTAATATACTGAATTTTATTTCGAGGTCTTTCACTTTGTGTAATCTTTTGCATAAACCTCGGGGAAGTCAGATATCACAAGGAGTGTCTAAAATCTCTGTCTGAAAGTCTTTGTTCTTAACTGTCAGACAATATAAAAAATCAGCTGTGGTCTTTTCAGCGCTATCCGATTTCAAATGGCCTTTTATTCGCTTCTTTTATGACCAGTTGCTTGACAGCATATAGATATAGTTACTTTGCAAGATTGTTCCTGTATTGTTGCTGTTTGTGTAGTATTGTGGAATGTACTATTATGCAGTATGTCCCACTTACAGATATGAAGTGATTTTATTTAGAGTTTATTTTTATTTCTTATAACTGAAACATTTTCCCAAACACGATTTTGAAGTATATTTTGTAACCAGTGTTAGACATGATTAGATGTGTGATGTGTGTTTTGTTGGGTTTTGTTGTTCACTTTGTTCATTTTTATTACTTTTTTTGTTTTGCTTTTTAATAAAGATTTGGGTTTTGTTAGATGTCAGACTTGTCACATACAAACTTAAAAATCTGATTTTATGCTACGTTGAACACCTGAAAGTGAATTGTTGTTGTTATAAATAACCTAAAAGTTTCAAATACAGTCATTCTAAACTAGATTATTTAATGCAAAACATATACTTTCTAAGGACACATTCATTTCATCAGAGGTCATAGCTTTTAACATTTCATTGGCTCAAACATCTATTTGGTTACCTTAAGCAGTGGTGAAGACATATAGAAACAAACACATTTTAGTTGTTTATTTACATTTACAGATTTATATTCGATGCTTTCTATATGTATAGGTAAAAACATATTTGTATAGGATGGTGACATTATGTGCCACATATTTGGAGTGCACTGGGTTAAGATACCTAGGAGACAAAATTTCATTGTATTTGACTTATTATGTAGTATCAATTACTGTAAGAGAGAGTAGATTGATGATACAATTGACTGTAATCAATTGTAATCAATCAGTTACTGTAAGAGAGTAGATTAGGAATTGGAGAAAAGTGTAGGTTTAAACACAAAGCAAAATTTATGTAAATGATCAAATTTAGTAAAAGCAAATAGGTTAAAGCCAAATGTCTAGACTGTTAACTAGGTAGACAGTGACATTGAAGAAGGTTCCAGAGAAACACGGGTATATGTTTGAAAGAAAAACAGTGGGCATGAGAGTCCCAGGCAATTCTAAGGGATGATTTTTTTTTCCTTGTAAGAAAAACAGAACCCCGTGCCCAGATTTGTACAAAGAAAAACTAGTTCAGGGCTCAGACCCCGAGCTGATACATTTCAAGAAGGAACTGCCGCCTGTACTCGTGAGCGGTGACAGATCTCTGTGAAATATAATCCTGATTAAAAATGCATGTGTGAAACCTCTTCGAAGAGAGGCCTGTGTCCACCAGCGTTTTCTCAAGCTCCTGCCTATGTACAGGAAGACTAATGTACCAGTCTGGTACTGTTCACCCCATCATTTGCTGCCTGCTGACTTGTCGGAAATGATCTCTTTCTATTGTGATGCATTGGAGCTGCATAGTTTTGTTTAAGTCATAGATACAAAGGAATTTTTAAAATTCAGACACTCAGTGAGCACGTGTCTGAGCATATGCTTTTGCATGTGAACACACACACACACACACACACAAATGTACACACAGTCTTTTTTTTTTATAAATACATCTAGATCACT
Source organism: Tokudaia tokunoshimensis (assembly GCA_036184795.1). Classification (NCBI taxonomy): domain Eukaryota; kingdom Metazoa; phylum Chordata; class Mammalia; order Rodentia; family Muridae; genus Tokudaia; species Tokudaia tokunoshimensis. The sequence continues at coordinate 31,723,273 of BTHU01000003.1, forward strand.
CCTAAGCACTAAATGACAGGAATTTGTGATTTAGATAGACATCAATGTGGATAATATTTAGACTTTTCTGCTGCTAAATCATGTGAGATTAAAAAAAAGAAAAGAGGCATGCGTACAACTACTCTGTGAAGATTAGCATCTCTGTTGTTGGAAATCTATCATTTCACAGTGTCAAAGCAGTAATCAGCTATTGAACAAGCATAAAAACTGTGTTTATAAACCAGTTCCATTCATTTGGGTCTAGGTTTCAGGGGGCTCAGATCTTAAGCTTCCATAATAGAAGGGAGATAAAACTGGCCCGTTAAAAACAAACCAAAACAACCCAACTAATTGCATCATGGCTGTCATATGTTTCAATTATTATAACTGTCTGAGAGTTCCATCCACCGATCAAGGCCCAGAATGCCTAATCACGACCATGATCTGAGTTGGGACCTGAAAGATGGTTGCTTTATTATTTACCATCCTTCTTAAAAACTTAAGGAAGTAAAGACTTGAGAAAGAAATTACTATCATAATCCAGTGTAATGATAGTGTTATTATTTGTCTGTAATTACACACATCTTGTTAGATAGTTGTATAGTTTTGACACACACAAATGCACAAACATACACTTAAATTACAAAATATGTAGGGCATGATAAACTGAGCTCCTTCTAAGAGTTCTGTACTTTATAATCAATTTGGCTTGCTAGATACTCTTATATATTGGTTTTCAATGACTATATTTTTCCAAAATCATGTTACACTACTTTTACTAGAGCTCTCTCTCCTCTCCTCTCTCTCCCTCTTTCTCTCCATTTCTCCTACTCTTTGCCTTTCTAGCCACCACCATTACATTTTATGGCTAGCATAATATTCTGTTTTAGTTGGTACCATTTAGAAAAATATGACGACCTTTAGTTTTCTGAAGAATTCCTTACTAAGAACATCTTAGTATTATTTTCTCCAAACAAACCTGCGACGTTTCGGATGGTCACACTGAGTGTCAATAGTCCTGTGAGCCTCTGTTAGCTCCTCCTCTGTTTCTCCTTGTCTCCTTTATGCCTCCTCAGGCCAGCACACTGCTCATATCTGTACATCTGCAGTTCTTCCAAGGAAGGAAGAAAAAGTAACTTAGAGTGCAGTTCAGCTGAGAACACAAGGCTTTTTCCCCCCCTTAATCATGATAGTATCCAAGATTTTAATAATTTGTGATCTTATGAGGCAAAGGAAGAGGAATGAACTTTTAAGGCCTGGCAACTATTATAAAAATATCCTGTCCATTTTAAGTTGGTTCTTCTCTTTTGCTTTGTCAGTGAACACAATGGTGAACAGAGACAGCACCATCATGTTTTGAACTGGGATGCTAAGAGGCATGTAGCTGGAGGGAATGAGCAATATCGCTTGCTGTTATATAAATTTGAGACTTAAATGTATTTTGTCTTATGTTTTATGACTTTCTTTAATATTTATCTGCATTTACAAAAAAAGGAAAAAATACCTATTCTTGCTTGCAGTAGAATTAGTCTTATACAATGATTTCTTTAAAATGCATGCCTAAAGTGAAATATTTATTATTTATTATGTTTTTCCCAACAGCATGATTGTTTCTGAGGATGATAGTATATGTAGTTTAATCACAATCTATTGAACATGAAAGGGTAGATGTGATTGTACAACAAAATACACTGCAGGTACAAGCCAATGCATAACAATTATCATAACTGAGTTCAACACCAACCACAGAAAGGTTTCTAAAACCTTTAAGATCTTGAATATTTTCCCTAATCTCCGGGTGTCTTTTAACAAGGAAAACTATTTTTTATTATCATTATGAAACTGTCAATAGCCTTTCTTTGGATTTCTTAGGGGTCCTAGCTACTGAGAATATCTGCCTTTTGTGCTATAACAATACACAGAGCTTTCTCACTTATTTTTCCTGGAATGGGCACACATATAAAAACATCCACAGTAAAATTGGCCAAAGGAAAGCTGATGAGTGCTTTCTTAAAAAGAAAGAAAGAAAGAAAGAAAAGAAAAGAACAGAACAGAAAGAAAAGAAAAAAACTGTGCTTCTCCATGCCCAAGGCTGACTCCACACAAGGAAATCTGTGTGCCTTCACTGTTGATATCTTCTTATTAATGGATGCACGAATATGAGTATTCAGAAGTCTAATACAAGCCCATCCTTCTGTATATTTTACTTTGTTTGCAATTAATTCTCCTGCTATATTACATCTACGTTAATATATGTTTTCATACTAATTCTAGGGAGAGTACTGCTTCTAATTTATCTCCCATCTTGCAGTTAATTTAAGTGGGGGTTTAATTCCAGTGATCTCCTTTCTTAGTAACAAATACACACAGTGAGTGTTCTGAGATTTATTCATGAACCAGAATTCAGAAATAGAGTCTTATTACTCCCTTTCATTTAAAATTAATTACAAATTCTTAACTTAAAAATACACAATGAGGGTAACGGTCTCAGATTACTATTTAGTTCATTCTTGTTATTTTAAAGCATTAAGTTACTGATATTAATATCAATATTTTGAACAATCTATCTAGAACAAAATGGTTCTCTAATATTTATAGTCCAAAATTTTTCTATCTGTCTAAATGTGAAAATTCAAATTTCTTTTTGATGTAGGAAAATTAAAGTTATATACTATATTTTGATAAAATATTTATGACATTAATTATGACCATTATAATATTTATGTACATGTCAATATAGTAGCTTTTATTTACAATTTCCAAATAAAAGTTTAGATTAAAAATCATTGAACAGATTGACAGATAAGAATTGTTATAGAATGTCAGATATTTGAAATCTCAAATTTCTTTCTCTTGGAAAGAGGATATCTGTAGGGTTATGAGAGAGGCGACTGAGAGTTTGTGAAAACACAACTATCAAAAAATTTTAAAAATCAAGCAAATGTGTTTAGGAAACAAGAAGTCAGAGGTTTAAGCCAAGTCCAGATCAATAGAAACAGCTAACTTCCCAATCACAAACCAGAAAGTAATAGAGAGATTAGAAGAGGCAAGGAAACAGAAAATCTCCCAGAAGCTGGAAAAGTTTTGCGTTATTAGTGCTTATTGCCACTCAAGTGCTTCATTTTAAAGCATAACAAAGTTCATTCATAATAATACAGTGATCATTTTTACTGGAGGCTCCTTTGGCATTGGTACCTGGCTTTTAGATAACCTGCGACTCTGTATGTTTCGAGTTTGCGATTTCCTTTTGCTTTTATTCCCTACAGTATAGGGTGTGCCTTCAGAAAGCAGCATGCAAAACCATTCACATAAGAATGCAAATTCTGAGCCTGACCAGCCTTGCTGCTGTACCTTTCATGCAAAGAAGGCATGGGCCTTGAAATGTGCCCAGTGGCCGTTCTTAGAACAAGGAACTTAGAGTCCAGAGCAATATGTTTCTTAGCATTATCACACAGGTATACAGATGGTAACACCATCCCTGGCCTGGAGCCCTCAGTTAAATCATCAGTTTGTTAACTGCTGTTTGCAAGGTAAACCCTCCCCCTGGAATGAACTTCTTTAAAGCAAAATGAAATAAAATAAAAGGTAAGTAAAAGTAAATAGATTTTCCTATTGAAAGTTATTACTTCAGGAATGAAGAAGATGGATATTGATCGGCACCTTGCTTTGCCATTACTGGCAAGCCCACGTAGGTGGCTAAGACACTTTATTCTAAGCAAACAGCCATTTTCTCTTCTGACATGGGATTCCAGTGAGAATTGAAAAAAGTAAAAGGTTTGTAAAAACATTTTTCTGTCCTTCTTACAGGGACAATTTATGTTGAAGTAATATTTTCTGAGATACTCACACCTGTTATTGATTTATTTCTTCTTTCTCGTGAACAATCTGTTTTGTAATGCCGTCACCCTTGTATACTGCTCCTAGGCAGTCATTTAGAAATAATTTTTCATTGCAACAATGTCCCAAGGGGATCCAAGTATTGAAAGCATGCGTGTACCTCTGCAAGCTTTCTTTGGGACATAGTGACAGTTACAATGTTTGTTTTTGGCACTAATAAAGGCACCTCATATGAGCTATTGTCAAAACACCGAGAATGGAATTCTAAACACAGGAAGCCCCCAGAGTTCATGGTCAAATAACCCTCTGAAATGACCTTGCAAAACCACGAACTGGAAAGCAGAACAGTATGCATGATGCAAATCTCCCTAACACGGGTTTATTATTATCAAAGGAAGGTTATCAGTGCTTATAAGAAATGGAAGCTCTCTCTAAAATCAGTGAGCACCTTTGAGATGTGTACTATGCATTCAGTCACCAGTTCATGTACAAACATCCACTTTCTTGTGGGTCCACCTATGCAGTACACAGTTATTTCCTCCTTAAGAAAAATCAGTATAGTTGTGATTTTCCTACAGTTCATTCATGGTTTATGGGTAAGGACTAATGTTTGACCTTCCCTCACCTTGTTGACTTCAACCAATTATTTTAGAATAATTTTCCTGCTTACTTTTTAATCACATTCTTTGACATTTTAGAGAATAATATTTGACAGCTATGAACATCTGCAAAAGTTATTGTTATCATAACTTGAGCTCAATGGAACTGATGGCCTGAAGATCATATTGCACTGCAGAGGAGCACACTAAACATAAAAATTTGCTTGTTTTTAGTAAGAAAAAAATTGCTTAATTTGCTTTTATCACAGGCACATTTGGTTTCTTTTTTCTTAAAAACAAAAACAATGAAAAAAGACTCCTGGAGGTGGAAAACACATTTTCTTTTCACACATGTGCTAACCTCAAAATAGACATTTTTTTTTAATTTTAGAATTTTGTGTATTATTGCTAGTTTTCTTTTTCCACATATGTATATATTTTCCTTAAATGCTTAAACAAAAAAAGTCTTTGGATGTATTCTTACAAACCAGCTCCATATATCCTAGGTTTGCAAGTAATTTTTGATGAAAGTATCTCATTTTAGTATCCTGATTTGTTATTCAGCATGCACCCAGGGAAACTAGCGTATCTCACTCTCCTTGAGAAAAGCAATAAAGAGAGAAAATGCAGTTAGTCATTTATGTGCACATAACAATAGAAATCGCAAAGATTAAGGGGAATCATTTTGGGGAGCCCCACAATTTTGTAACCAAAAGCACTTAAATAATTACCTTTTTAAACAACGTTTGTTGACTATGCAGAAGGATAAAAGGTAATCTTACTTGTTTTAAATGGCATAAGGCAACCAAATGCCATTAACAGAGTGTTACATTTCTTATTTCACTAAGATTGTTGAAGCTTACCAGAAAGAGATAAAAAATGTATAAATTCAGGAACACTGGCTAGTAATATCCCAAACCATTGTCAGTGGGCTCCTACTTTCTCCTGCCAAAATATGTGGAAGCATGCATGGATTGTACTAGATTAGTGAGAGGGGCTTGTTTCCGTGGCATTAGCCAGGTATCTTAGCAACAAGAGCATACCAGATTCTAGCAGTGCTCTGTGGTGGTGCATGTAATATCCTGGACATAATCTGTCTTTTAATTTTCTTTGGATTGTAGTGATATTAAAGATACATGTGTTCAGTTATAGATCTTTATTTAATAAGAAGAATGCCTTAACTGAAGATTTGTACTATGCCAGGAGTGGGCAACTCACAATAATGTTGCTGGCGTTTTAGCCCAGGTACCGCCTTGTCTCACATTGCAGATTGACAGGAAAACTTACTCCCTTCATTAAGATGTGCCTCATAGTTCATATCTTTATGCTGTGGAGATGGGGATGCCGCTGGAATTCATAATACCAAGAACGTTATTTAATGTCAGATAGAATGCAAATTGCTCGTACAATTGAAATGTCATCTAAAACATGCCACCGTATGCAACACCACTTTATTATAAGTCACTGAGAGCAATATCTTAAATTTGGAATTGCACTAATCCTTCATCTGCTTTGTTTACCTTTCATCTATAATAGAGATGTCGAATTTCCTCCAAACTGGATTTGCATGTTTTAACTGTTTGCTCACACAGCCGAGGATGGAGGAGGACCATATAGGGGTACTGCCTTTGATTTTCTTGTCTTTTGGTTGTTTGTTTAATGCAAATTAACAGCAAAAGATAGCTTCCAAATATGAGACAAAATGCCATGTCAACCCTTTTGGGGAAATAAGCTAAAGCTTATGGAAGAACATTTGATTATTTAAAGGGCAAACTATAATACAAATAGGATGATGGTTTATTGGTAATTGATTTTCTTGGTAATTTAGTTTCACAGGATATTTTTCTCACATTTAATTGGAACAATAAGGATTTCATAAGATTCGTTTTGATCACAGTGAAACTACATATAAGCTTTTAGCGCTTTTCTCCTGCTTGCTCAGAGATGTCTAGAACAATTGCTTTCCAAAACAAAGCTATCTTGATGTTAAAATATATCTTACTTATACACAGGGATTCTTGACCTTGGTTTCTGTATTTTCATCTGTTATGATGACTTGTCCCTTATAGATCAGTTTTTAGTACTGATGCAGACCCAGGACACCTCCCTACTCTCTATACTACAGGGATTTCCATAAAACATTCATTACAGAGGGAGTTGTACAAAGACAACTTTGGAGGAAAGAAGAAACCTTGAACCTTTGGTTACCTCACTCAGTGTCCCCCAACCCCATCTCAGCTCTCAAGGAACACTAGGTAGTTTTGGATGGACTTCATGGAGATGGAGTTTGCTTTGTTTGAGTTTACAAAGTAGATTTATTATTAATAGAACACTCTAAACCTCGATATGAACTAGTAGAGTTATGAACTCCACCTCAATAGAACATATTGAAGCATCCTTTCTTCTTTCCTTCCTTCCTTCCTTCCTTCCTTCCTTCCTTCCTTCCTTCCTTTCTTTCTTTCTTTCTTTCTTTCTTTCTTTCTTTCTTTCTTTCTTTCTTTCTTTCTTTCTTTCTTTCTTTCTTTCTTTCTTTCTTTCTTTTTCTTAAAGATAGAGTATAGCTACGTAGCCCTGGCTATACTAGATCTCTCTCTGTAGACCAAACTAGCCTCAAACTCATTGGCTTCACTTCTTCTGTCTCCTGAGTTTTAGGTTTAAAGGTGTGTACCTCCATACCCAGATGATGCATTTTTTTTCTTACCAGAACATAAGAATTCCCAAAGGTCAATTCTTTTTTGAGTTTTATATATGTCTATTATTTCTATTTCTATAAATTTTAAAAATTTTGATTTGTGAAGATATGCCTGAATATTTAAAAATGGCCTAATATAGTGACTTTAAAGTCACAATTATCTTAATTCTTGAACATTCATTATGGTTTTTAAAGGCATACATAATTCCTTAGAATAGTTTAAGTTTGAAACTTCACGTCTTAGAATCACTTAGTGTAGTTATGGAAATTTTGAATTCTTGTTCTTTTGCTTAGGTTGACTGTAGAAAATTTACTGCAGGTCTTTTTTTTTTTTCTGGTGAAGTAGAGGTTAGAAACTACAAACTTGAAGTAGAAAATAACAGCTAATACATAGCTTAATTATCATAATAAGGGTTAGTTTTAGTAATGTTATATATTATAGCATATATAAGCTCATTATATGTTATAGTCACAAAGTAACTCTTGCAATCACCATATATATATATATATATATATATATATATATATATATATATATTCCATGATTTTTATGAAAATAACTTTTGAGACATTGAACTTAGGAACATCTATTAAATCAAGTCAAGAATAATATAGTTTGCCATGAGGGGCATTTCACCTAGGTCTTCTTGGTAAGATTATTAAATGAAAATTTTACAATATCCTTAAAAATATATGTATTTATTATTTTTTTTAAAGTACATGCACACCAGATATATGCAGTTGCCCGGAGAGGGCGCTGGTTCTTCTAGAACTTGAGTTACACATGGTTGTGAAACACTTGCTGGGAACCAAACCTATGCCTTCTACAGGAGCAGTCTGCGCCATCTCTTCACTTCCCACAATATATTTAAAATCACATGACAGGGCCTGGAGAGATGCTGAGTGGTAAAGAGCCCTTGTTGTTCTTGCAGACAATCAGGTTCTGTTCTAAGCATCCACCTCAGGCATCTCACTACTGTGTGTAACTTTAGCACCAAGGGAACCGACACTGTCTTCTAGTCTCTGGGGGCACCAGGCTTGCATGTTATCTGTATGCAAAGATTCCGTGGCTTTTACTGGGTACAGGACATATGCTCTGACCCCTAGTCAGCTCTCTGTGTGTGTCATCAGAAAGTAGGTTCATTTTAAAAAAATAGGCTATGGATGCGTTGTAAAAGTACACTTTGTTTAAGACAAAAAGCCAGATTAGTGAACACCCAGTGAAACGTCACACCTTTCTTGCCTAGTTAAATGAGAAGATATGAAAGTAAAGAAAGATGTTTGGTTTTATTAATAAAGATGCAGAAAGGAAAAGAGAAAGTAGAATTTTTATGTGAGAAAAAAAAAATCAAGACCCAGTGTCTCCCTTGAGGAAGGATTTGCAGATTTTATTTAAATTGCTGACTTACACAATGCAGAATATGGATCTTTATGAGTTTGTATGTCACAGTGAGTTGAGTTCGTGATCTTGAAAATGAGGCGGGCTCACCCTTTTGTTGTTTCTTTCTAACTGATGCCTCTGCTAGACAGAGCATACCTCAGAGGTGGAGTACTATAAGCCTCTAGTCACATGAACTGTGAGGTTGAGATTCTTGGTATCCTGGGGCTGATCCCATGGAAAGTGGCAGCAGTTTAACTTAAAATATATTTTATTTCTGAGGTTATTATTACACAATCACTCCCTTTTCTTTCCTCCCTCCGAAGCTGATCTTATACTCTTCTTTGCTCACTTTCAAATTCATAACCTCTTTTTTTTGATCAAGTGTGTGTGTGTGTGTGTGTGTGTGGTGTGTGCTGTTCCTAAATACAATTTGATTAGTTTGTAGTATGTTACTAGTATGTATGTCCTTTTCAGAGCTGATCATTTGATATTAGATAATCAATTGTTTTCCCACTCGCAATGTTCCTTAGTTGCCTGTACTTCATCTTCCAGGGTTGAAACCTCCTGCACTACCCCCCACCCCTATTCCACATGAATATGCCTATTGTCATTGTCCTTGTTCAGCTCATGTTTAGGAAGTCTTATTGGTGAGACTTTATGGATGTAACTCCTGAGATTCCTAGGAGACACAATGTCACAGCAATCTCCCTGCTCTTCTGGCTCTTACAGTTTGCTCCAACTTCCACAAAGATCACTGAGCCTTAGGACTATAAAGTGTCTTATAGATACATCAATTGGGACTGGGTTCCACAATTTGCATTTCAGTTGATTGTGGGATTTTTGTAAGGGTCTTTGTTGCAAAGAGGGCATTTCCAAGGAATTACAAGGAAAAACGAGGGGTGGCAACTACACTTGTCTGTGGTATAAGGACAAATATTTAGAAGGCAGTTAGGGATTATGCTGGTTTGGTAAAGCGGTGGTTGTGGGTTCTTCTCCAAGGTCCATGACGTCACTCGCCCAATTTCTAGGTCAGATGAGCCGAGCAGGGGAGATTGGAGAATTTGAAGAGTGAAGAACACATCTAACCAAGATGCTTATTCTCCATCCAATCCTGGGTGAAGTCAGAATTAAAAGTAAACACGTATCTCTTGTTTTCCCCTCATGTATGGAATCTAGATTTTAAAAACAGAGAAAAACAAAACAAAACATGGAAGTAGAAAGAATGCTGCATGGGGAGGGGAGAGAGCAGTTGTGGGGGAAAAGAGACCATAAAGGGTGGCAGGGAATAAATAGGATCAGAGTATGTTGTCCATGCATATTAAAATACTACCAGGAAACACACTCTTTTGTACAATTAATGTATGCTAGTAAACTTGGAAGAGTAAACCTATTTGTATGCATCTGGATCCACACTGTTGTGGTTTTATCTTTAAAAATGGAGTACACTAGTCTACATTCTTACAGAAATTGGTTGGTCTTGGGGGCACTATTGCTCTGGATAACACCAGGCACCGAGGGCTGTCTTCTGATGGCAGTGCTACATTTTTTGGTTACTCTCCAATAAGGATAGGACAAGAAAGCTGATGAAGGAGATAGGGAGTCAGTAAGAAAGCACCACCTGATGGGAAGTGTTCTATGAATTTGGATAATGTTACCATAACTATTCCTGCCTATTGTGAACACTGTGTTTTCATGAGGCAGCAGGCTGGAGCACAGGGATCTATGAAACTGCATGACAAAAGGCATACATATCATTTCAGAGGCAGCTGATCAATTCTATTCATGTGTATTAGGAGAAGGAGAATTATAAAATTAGCAACAATCAGGCACTTGAGAATTCACTTTAGTTCTATTATGGACAACCGAGAAGATAATATTGACTATTGAAAATTGCTGAAGGATGTTGAGTACCTTTTATGATCCACAGACTTTACCACAATTTGACTTGACTTACAGCTTCCAATTTTGCCACAACCCATAGAAGAAGGGATTTTTCTCATCTTAAAGATGAGAAAACAAGGATAAATAACTTTAATAATGTATCCCATAACAATAATAATGAAGTCATTTCCCCCAAATAACTATTAGAGATAAATTCCTTATAAACAAAACTGAGATTGATTATAGTAACTACCAATTTAAGTTAAGAGAGGCTTAATTTTTTTAGTATCTATTATGCTTTTAGAAGTACAAGGCTCCCTGATACTAAAACCGGCGGAGGCTCAAATTCCTTCTATAAAATGGCATGGTATTTGCATGTAACCTATTCAAAGGAATCTCCCAGAATAATATAACAATATAATATCTAATAACATGTAATCACTATCTAAAGGATTACCAAAGTGTATATATATTAGAGGATAAACCAGAAGAATAGTTCATACATGGCAAATACAGATGTAATCAACATAGGACTAGTTACCTAGTAGGGAAAGTGAGGATGAGAAATATCCAAATAACCAGAGCTATAAAAACGGAAATGCTGGACTGCAGGTGTATACATACATACATGCAAATGGATTATTACTTGGCATGTGGCAAATTTAAGAATTAGTTTTTTTGGAACTTTATAAAATTTTATTTTGCTATACTTTCAGTCTATGATTTCTTGCATGCTAAGATGCGGAAACATCAGACCGGGAGAGCCAACTATTTATAACTATGCATAGCACTAGCTAAGAACCATCTATTGTTGAAAACATGATAGACATAAAAACATGCAAGCTTATGGGGACCAAAAGAGGTAGATACTGTCATTGCTCTCATTTCCATAGGGAACAAAAATGAGACCCTGAAAGATCAAGTTTCTTCTTCAAGTCACACATCTACTGTGGATAGAACCACACATCAAAATTACACAGTCACGTTTCAGAATATATGATCTTTACCACTTACCGAGTCAGGATAAAAGGTGAGTCAATACTTTAGTCTTTGTCTCCTATATCCAAGCTACCATCATCAGTGTACCCACAGAACACTCCTTCCAACAGCAAGAAATTGTAATTAAATCACATAAAATAAGAACAGAATATTATTGTTCCTCCTATGGGGCTGCAAACCCCTTCAGCTCCTTGGGTTCTTTCTCTAGCTCCTCCATTGTGGACCCTGTGCTCAGTCCAATGGTTGGCTGAGAGTATCCCTGTCTATTTTTCAGGCACTGGCAGGGCCTCTCAGGAGATAGCTGTCAGGAGATAACTCCTGTCAGCAAGCACTTGTTGGCATCCACAATAGTGTCTGGGTTTGGTAACTGCATATGGGATGGATTCCCCAGGTGGGGCAATCTCTGGATGACCTTTCCTTCAGTCTCTGCTCCACACTTTGTCTCTGTATCTTCTCCCATGGATATTTTGTTCCCCCTTATAAGAAGGGCCAAAGTATCCACACTTTGGTTTTCCTTCTTCTTGAGCTTCATGTGGTCTGTGAATTGTATCTTGGGTATTTGGAGCTTGTAACCCCAGAGCTCACAGAGACTAAACCACTAACCAAAGAGTACACATGGAGGGACCCATGGCTCCAGCCACATATATAGCAGAGGATGGCCTTGTGAGACATCAATAAGAGGAGAGGCCCTTGGTCTTATGAAAGCTTGATGCCCCAGTATAGGGAAATGCTAGGACAGGGAATTGGGAGTGGGTGGGTTAGTGAGCAGGGGGAGGGTGAATGGAATAGGGGGTTTTCAGATGGGAAACAAGGAAAGGGGGATAACATTTGAAATGTAAATAAAGAAAATATCTAATAAAAAAGTTACTAGTTGACACCATAATTAGGAATTGATATTCTCATCTGGGGATTGGTAGGAATACTTACCTGGCCATGTTAAATGAAAAGAAGTAGCTGGGTGCGAGAAGTATTAAGAATAAATTTAGTAGCAGTCTTGATTTTAACGTTTGTGCTCCGAGACACAACCCTGTTTGTCTGGAATATGATTTGCTGTTTTGTATTTTGATACAGGGTTTTCTTACATAGACCAAGCTGTCCTCAAACTTGAAATTGTCCTGAGCAATTTTCCAAGTACAGATATTGAGAGTCATATACCACTATTTTCACACCTGGGGCTTGGGATAGTTGCAAAAGAATAGGTGTAAAAAACAGCCTGTGTTGTGCCAGGATCTGAACATTCAAGGTGTGGTGTAAAAATGCTTATCAGATTAATATCCAGGGACAGTCCTAACCTCTCAGAAGGGAAGAGGATAAGGAATGAGGGAAAAGGACTCTGTAAGGGAGGGACTGGATGGAGAGCAGTGTTTGGGATATAAGCAAATATATTAATTAATTACTTTTAAGAAAAGAAAAAAAGAACAGAAATATTCATACTTGAATATCTGTGTAGATTAGTAAATTAAGTAGACTAGAGAAAATTACATCTCCTGACATCTTTTTTTTTTTTGTGTGTGTGTGTGTGTGTTTCTATTGCTTAATCAGGAAGCGATCGCAAAGAAAGCAGTTGTCTGTCAAAACCTACAGAATTGAGTAAGTTAGCATGCCTCTACTAGCAGTGGGCAGTAATGAATATTTGGTCAGCTTGAAAATCATTCCAATCTGTGCAGAGCCACAGACTTTCTACATGACAATTTGCATTTTAATCTGAAATTGCTTTTTCATTTATAAGTACTGGTCTATTCTGTGGTTTTGAACATTTTCTAGACAACAGCTGAAGACTAGAAGTTTTCTTTTAATCTTGCTATATATATTAATATTATATGGTGAAAGTGCACCATCACTTTTATGATGTCATCTTAAACTTGAGTAAACTTAGACACTATTTAAAAAACCCTGGGTAATTTAAAAAAAAACAAAGAAGGTTGGCATTAAAAAGGATGCCTTTAACGATAGTTCTTTTGTGGTTTGTTGTAGCAGTCTGAAGTGAATTGAATAGTAATTAAGGTCACATCCTAATCATTTGCCTTTTCCTGTTTATTAGCCTTGTGAAGAAACATATTGTTAGTGTCATCTTTAATTCATATGAACAATTATTCCCTTTCCATTCCATCTAAGAACTCAAACTATGAATGTAGAAGGCAAGTTTAGATCATAGGTTGTATTCTGAAGGCATTTCTACTTGGGGACATTGAACAGTCCTACTAAGAGTCCAGTGTTCAGGACTTTTTGGAACCTTTTTCCTTAGAAGGAACTTGTACCCCTAGGCAGCTGGTTCCAGGACCTGCTACAATCAACCAGTGGATAAGCTGTTTAGACCAGCCCATTTGAAAAGAAAATAACAGAAAACAAAATACTCACCAGCTAGCCTGAACTGCTCATCCCTGGAGGGTATTCTATGGAAAGTTGGAAAAGATTATGTAAAATAGCTCTCACATGTTAGGCAGGAACAAATACTGCCTCTGAACAGAAAGGTATAAACAAGGAATAGCTTTGTAAAAAAAATTTTTTCTTTTGAAAATCAAAAAGATCATTGGCATAAGATCAGCTTCCCAAACCCTACTTAGCCAGAGCTAGACCCCCTCCCCCCCAAACACAGCCTCCCTAATTGTCTTAAGATCTAGGTACAGCAAATTGTTTCTGGGAGACAAAGGGAGGAATTTGAGAGATTTCTCTCTCTTATTCTTGAGACTCCCTCTGAGTCACAAAGTAGCCCAAAGCATCCAAACCCTAAAGCCACAGACTCTTTTGTCCAACATCTACACCTCTGTTTTTCATTCTCAAGGGGAAGAGGACGTTTGCCAGTGCAATTAGCAAAAGGTCAGTGATACTGATAGAACCGACACAAGAAAAGTGCCCAAATCAGCACTGGTCCAGTTTCCACTTTTTATGAAAAGCAAGCATTGCACCTATAAGTTCAATTTGTATACTTACCTGACGCATTTCTTAAATTTGTCAGTGGATTGAGGATGAGACTCAGGTCAGTGTTATTTTTAATTCTAACTGTTGCCAGTTGATAGTTTGTGAGTATTTAGTATGTGTGTGTCTATATAGATCTGTGTCTATGGGTGATCATATTTTCCTTAATTTCCCCCAACCTTATTTTTTTGAGACATAGTCACCTGATAGCCTAGAACACAGCAGTCCGGGTAAGTTGGTAAACCAACAAACTATGTGCTAGATTGGGCTCTGCCTATCTGTGGATCACAGCTTCTTTGTGAGTTAGAAAATGTAAACCCAGGTCCTGTGCTTCTGTGGCAGGCATGTAATGACTCTGTCATCTCTTCTGCTCCATAAATGTTGTTTTTATAAAAAAATTACTAGTATTTTGTAGCACATTAGGATAACTAGAGTTTATTTTTGTTTTATTTAAAAGAAGTAGAAGATGGGGCTCAAATTTCTCAACGCATAGGTACACAAATGTTAAATGCTGAGGAAGGAGGAGGAGGAAGGAGAGGACTGGGAGGAGAAGAAGAAATCCTGATTATATTAATTTGATCATTATAGGGCATGATGCAGTGAGCTATCATGTCACTGTATGTTGTAATTGTATAAAATTAGAAAATTAGGATATAATAAAATGAAATTTAAAGTCTATGTGGCTTCTGTGTGCCAATTATATACAATTATATATATAAATATTTAAAGTATTTGATAATAATTCTATAGAACTTATCCCAGTTCCACCATAACTGTGTACCTTTTCCTGACCTCTACTCTTTCTGACCAACCTGAAGAACTTTCATTTCTAATCTCCTTACAGTGAAGGAAGTTCATTTCTATCCTTCTGGACTACATGTTTACAACTTATAGTTACCAAAAATTCATTGACAATTTTTCTTTTACTTTTTATTTTGTGAATACTTCTACACAACAGTAGACAGCAGTGACATGGGTCTACCAACCACGTGAACTAATGCTTGCATATAACTGGTGAGAGAGCTTGGAGACTGATGGGTGTCGGGTCCAAAACTGAGTGTGTAAGCTCTAAGCAGGAGATCCTACGCAATACACTCTGCTATAAGCCAGAAGAGGGCTGGGGGCTGGGCAACCCAATGTCAGCAAAGGATGATTGCAAAACAAAGGCCCAGCCCAAGAAGCCAATAGAGAAACATTTGGGGTCACATTAAATGCACACATCATTTTCATGCAACAAGCATAATTCCACTTATCAGGAGAGTTCCTGACCTCACTGGGAGTTTTGTTCCTTATGATATTTAAGGAAACCTATGTAACTGCTGAAATATTTCAGCCATGTCTTTGATCACTAGTAAATAAACATGAACCTTTTAAAATGTATTTAAAATATTAAACAATTCTAAGTAATCACCATTGGAGTTAAAAAAGATGTATTTATTTTATTTTATGTGTATGAGTGTTTTGCTTGCATATATGTATATACACTTTGGGAATGTATGGTTTGCAGGGTGACCAGAAGAGTGTATGGCATAAGATCTCCTCGAGCTAGTGTTACAGAAGGTTGGTTGCTATGTATTTTCTTTTTTTTTTTTTACCATGTATTTTTATTATTTTGATAAGTTGTACAGAGATATGCATAAATATAATTGTTAGGAAAGTAGCTGGGTATGGGTATATTTTCTTAATATTGAATCAAAATTTCTTTTTTTTTTTTTTAATTTAATTTAATTTTATTTTTTTAATTTACATTCCAAATCACTTCCCCTTTCCCGTTTCCTCCCTCCCCGAAAGTCCCATAAGCCCCCTTCCCTCCCTCTTTTCTCCGTTCAACCCCCTCTCATTACTCTGTCCTGGCGTTCCCCTACATCCAGTCTTTCCAGGACCAGGGGTCTCTCCTTCCATCTTTTTAGAAATCTATTGATATGCTGATTGTGTCTAGGGTATTCTGAGATTCTGGGTCAATATCCCCTTATCAGTGACTTCATACCATGTGTGATCTTTTGTGATTGGGTTACCTCACTAAGGATGATATTTTCAAGTTCTGACCATTTGCCTAGGAATTTCGTGAATTCATTGTTTTTAATTGCAGAGTAGTATTCCATTGTGTAAATATACCACATCTTCTGAATCCATTCCTCCGTTGAGGGACATCTGGGTTCTTTCCAGCTTCTGGCTATTATAAATAAGGCTGCTATGAATATAGTGGAGCATGTGTCCTTATTGCATGCAGGTAAAGTCTCTGGGTATATGCCCAGGAGTGGTATAGCCGGATCCTCCGGAAGTGTCATGCCCAGTTTTCTGAGGAGCCGCCAGACTGCTTTCCAGAGTGGTTGTACCAGCCTGCAATTCCACCAGCAGTGGAGGAGTGTTCCTCTTTCTCCACATCCTCGCCAACAACTGCTGTCTCCTGTGTTTTTGATCTTAGCCATCCTGACTGGTGTGAGATGGAATCTCAGGGTTGTTTTGATTTGCATTTCCCTAATGACTAAGGATGATGAACATCTCTTTAGGTGCTTCTCAGCCATTAGATATTCTTCAGGTGAGAACTCTTTGTGGAGCTCTGTACCCCATTTTTTAATAGGGTTACTTGCCTCTCTGGAGTTTAACTTCTTGAGTTCTTTGTATATCTTGGATATTAGCCCTCTGTCGGATGTAAGGTTGGTAAAGATCATTTCCCAGTTAGTTGGTTGCCGCTTTGTCTTTTTGACGGTGTCTTTTGCCTTGCAAAAACTTTGTAATTTAATGAGGTCCCATTTGTCTATTCTTGATCTTAGAGTATAAGCTATTGGAGTTCTGTTCAGGAAATTCTCCCCTGTGCCCATATGTTCAAGGTTCTTCCCTAGTTTCCCTTCTATTAGTTTCAGTGTGTCTGGTTTTATGTGGAGATCTTTGATCCACTTAGAATTGAGCTTAGTGCAAGGAGATAAGGATGGGTCAATTTGCATTCTTCTGCATGTTGACCTCCAGCTGAGCCAGCACCATTTGTTGAAAAGGCTATCTTTTTTCCACTGGATGGTTTTAGCTCCTTTGTCAAAGATCAAGTGACCATAGGAGTGTGGATTCATTTCTGGGTCTTCAATTCTGTTCCATTGATCTACATGTCTGTTACTGTACCAATACCATGCAGTTTTTAACACTATTGCTCTGTAGTACAGCTTGAGGTCCGGGATACTGATTCCCCCAGAGGTTCTTTTACTCTTGAGAATAGTTTTAGCTATTCTGGGTTTTCTGTTATTCCAGATGAATTTTTGAATTGCTCTTTCTAACTCTATGAAGAATTGAGTTGGGATTTTGATGGGGATTGCATTGAATCTGTGTATTACTTTTGGTAAGATGCTCATTTTTACTATATTAATCCTGCCAATCCATGAGCATGGCAGATTTTTCCATCTTCCGAGGTCTTCTTCAATTTCTTTCTTCAGAGACTTGAAGTTCTTGTCATACAGATCTTTCACTTGTTTGGTTAGCGTCACGCCAAGATACTTAATATGGTTTGTGGCTATCGTAAAGGGTATTATTTCTCTTACTTCTTTCTCAGCCTGCTTATCCTTTGAGTATAGGAAGGCTTCTGACTTGCTTGAGTTGATTTTATATCCGGCCACTTTGCTGAAGTCGTTTATCAGCTGTAGGAGTTCTCTGGTGGAGTTCTTTGGGTCGCTTATGTATACTATCATATCGTCTGCAAATAGTGATAGTTTGACTTCTTCCTTTCCAATTTGTATCCCTTTGACCTCTTTTTCTTGTCTAATTGCTCTAGCTAGAACTTCAAGTACTATATTGAAAAGATATGGAGAGAGAGGGCAGCCTTGTCTAGTCCCTGATTTTAGTGGGATTGCTTCAAGTTTCTCTCCGTTTAGATTGATGCTGGCTACTGGTTTGCTGTAAATTGCTTTTACTATGTTTAGATATGGGCCTTGAATTCCTGATCTTTCCAAGACCTTTAGCATGAAAGGATGCTGAATTTTGTCAAATGCTTTCTCAGCATCTAATGAGATGACCATGTGGTTTTTTTCTTTGAGATTGTTTATGTAGTGGATTACATTGATGGATTTCCTTATATTGAACCATCCCTGCATCCCTGGGATGAAGCCTACTTGATCGTGGTGAATGATCGTTTTGATGTGTTCTTGGATTCGGTTGGCAAGAATTTTATTGAGTATTTTTGCATCGATATTCATAAGAGAGATTGGCCTGAGATTCTCTTTCTTTGTCGGATCTTTGTGTGCTTTTGGTATTAGTGTAATTGTGGCTTCATAGAACGAGTTGGGTAGTGTTCCTTCTGTTTCTATTTTGTGGAACAGTTTGAAGAGTATTGGTGTTAGGTCTTCTTTGAAGGTCTGATAGAATTCTGCACTAAAACCATCTGGACCTGTGCTTTTTTTGGTTGGAAGACTTCCAATGACAACTTCTATTTCTTCAGGGGTTATAGGACGGTTTAGATGGTCTATTTGATCCTGATTTAATTTTGGTACTTGGTATTTGTCAAGGAAATTGTCCATTTCCTCAAGATTTTCTAGTTGTGTTGAATACAGGTTTTTGTAGTAGGATCTGATGATTTTTTGAATTTCCTCAGTTTCTGTTGTTATCTCTCCCTTTTCGTTTCTGATTTTATTAATTTGGATACTATCTCTGTGCCCTCTGGTTAGTCTGGCTAAGGGCTTATCTATCTTGTTGATTTTCTCAAAGAACCAACTCCTCGTTTTGTTGATTCTTTGTATGGTTTTCTTTGTTTCTACTTGATTGATTTCAGCCCTGAGTTTGATGATTTCCTGCCTTCTACTCCTCTTTGGTGTATTTGCTTCTTTTTGTTCCAGGGCTTTCAGGTGTGCCATTAAGCTGTTAGTGTATGCTGTCTCCCGTTTCTTTTTGGCGGCACTCAGGGCTATGAATTTTCCTCTTAGCACTGCTTTCATTGTGTCCCATAAGTTAGGGTATGTTGTGCCTTCATTTTCATTAACTTTCAAAAAGTCTTTGATTTCTTTCTTTATTTCCACCTTGACCAAGTTATCATTGAGTAGAGCATTGTTCGGCCTCCATGTGTACGTGGGTTTTCTTTTGTTTTTGTTGCCATTGAAGACCACCCTTATTCCATAGTGATCTGATAGGAGGCATGGGATTATTTCTATCTTCTTGTATCTGTTGAGGTCTGATTTGTGACCAATTATATGGTCAATTTTGGAGAAGGTACCATGAGGAGCTGAGAAGAAGGTGTATTCTTTAGCTCTAGGATGAAATGTTCTATATATATATCAGTTAGTTCCATTTGGTCCAAGGCTTCAATTAGATTCACTGTGTCCCTGTTTAGTTTCTGCTTTCCTGAACGATCCATTTCAGAGAGCGGGGTGTTGAAGTCACCCACTATTATTGTGTGCGGTGCGATGTGTGCTTTGAGTTTTAGTAAAGTTTCTTTTACGAATGAGGGTGCCCTTGCATTTGGAGCATAGATATTCAGGATTGAGAGTTCTTGATGGTGGATTTTTCCCTTGATCAGTATGTAGTGTCCTTCTGTGTCTTTTTTGATGACTTTGGGTTGAAAATCAATTTTATCCGATATTAGGATGGCTACTCCACCTCGTTTCTTGGGGCCATTTGCTTGTAAAATTGTTTTCCAGCCTTTTACTCTGAGGTAGTGTTTGTCTTTGACACTGAGGTGCGTTTCCTGCATGCAGCAAAATGCTGGGTCCTGTTTACGTATCCAGTCTGCTAGTCTATGTCTTTTAATTGGGGAATTGAGACCATTGATATTAAGAGAGATTAAGGCATAGTGATTATTGCCATCTGCCATTCTTGACGCTATCTTTATGTTTGAGTGGTTATCTACTTTTGGGTTTGATTCAAGAAGGTTATTATCTCATTTTTTCCAGGGTGTTGTTTCTCTCCCTGTATTGGAGGTTTCCACCTATTATCCGTTGCAGGGCTGGATTTGTGGAAAGATATTGTGAAAACTTGGTTTTATCATGGAATATCTTGGTCTCTCCATCTATGGTGATTGAGAGTTTTGCTGGGTATAGTAGTCTAGGCTGGCATTTGTGCTCTCTTAGTGTCTGCATGAGATCTGCCCAGGATCTTCTGGCTTTCATAGTCTCTGGTGAGAAGTCTGATGTGATTCGGATAGGTCTTCCTTTGTATGTTACTTGGCCCTTTTCTCTTACTGCATTTAGTATTCTTTCTTTGTTTAAAACATTCGGTGTTTTGATTATTATGTGACGGGAGGTATTTCTGTTCTGGTCCAGTCTGTTTGGAGTTCTGTAGGCTTCTTGTATGTTCATCGGCATCTCTCTCTTTAAGTTAGGGAAGTTTTCCTCCATAATTTTGTTGAAGATGTTTACTGGCCCTTTAAGTTGCAAATCTTCACTCTCATCTATACCTATAATCCTTAGGTTTGGTCTTCTCATTGTGTCCTGGATTTCCTGGATGTTTTGGGTTACGCGTTTTTTGCATTTTGCATTTTCTTTGACTGTTGAGTCGATGCTTTCTATGGAATCTTCAGCACCTGAGATTCTTTCTTCCATCTCTTGTATTCTATTGTTGATGTTTGCATCTATGACTCCTGATTTCTTCCCAAGGTTTTCTATCTCCAAAGTTGTCTCCCTTTGTGATTTCTTAGTTGTTTCTACTTCCTTTTTTAGTTCCTGGATGGATTTGCTGAGATCCTTCACTTGTTTGTTTGTATTTTCCTGTATTTCTTTAAGGTATTTTTGCATTACCTCTTTCAGGATTTCTTCCTGATGACCCACGTTCTCCTGCATTTCTCTGAGCGATTTTTGTGTTTCCTCCTCATGGGATTCCATCTGTTGATCCATCGTCTCCTGCATTTCTTTAAGCAGTTCTCGTGTTTCCTTTGTAAGGGCATCTAACCGTTGATTCATTTCTTTAAGCAATTTTTGTGTTGCCTCCTTATGGGCATCCGTCTGTTGACCCATATTCTTCTGCATTTCTTTATGCAAATTTTGTGATTCCTTTGTGAGTGCATCTACCCGTTGATTCATCTCGTTAAGCGATTTTTGTGTTGTCTCCTTGTGCGCCTCCATCTTTTGATCCATGTTCTCCCGCATTTCTCTAAGCGATTTTTGTGTTTCCTTTGTAAGGGCTTCTAACCGTTGATTCATGGTCTCCTGTAACTCTTTATGAGATTTATTTGTGTCCTTCTTGTGATCCTCTAATAGCATCATGAGAAGTGATTTTAAATCCAGATCTTGTCTTTCGGGTGTGGTGGGGTATCCAGGACTTGCTGCTGTTGGAGTGTTGGGTTCGGATGGTCCCACATTACTTTGATTACTGTTAGTAACATTCCTACGTTTGCCTTTTGCCATCTGGATACCTCTGGTGTTAGTTGGTCCTGCTGCCACTGGCTGTTGGTTGGACCTCCTGTGAGCCTGCAAAGCTATTTCTGCCCCCCCTGGATTACCAGGATTCCCCTGGCACCGATTTCTGGGGCCTGCCTGCTCCTGAGTGACTTTGGAGCCCTAATGTGCTTTGCCCCAAGTGATCTTATATTGGGGAGGCCTTGCACATCTAAAGGCTCAGCCTAGTGGATTCCTGGAGCAGAGGTCGCCAAAGGGAGGCTGGCAGGCTCCTGCCCTGTGCAGGGGTGTGTGATCTCTCCTGGGGGGGGGAGGGGGCGTCCCTCTGCCAGGCAGAAGTCCCACAGCAGATCTGGCGCGCTGGTCACTGCAGATCAGCCCAGCACCTGGGAGCAGGTTACACACAAGCTGCCTGAACCCGAAGCGATATTATGCCTGTCTGTCTCTGAGCCTGGTGGTCCCAACTACCTGGTCACTGGAGCAAAGATGGCGGAGGGCACTCTCCGTGGCGCTGCTCACCCTGTGGTCACGATGGCCCGCCGATCTGGCACCCAGACGACCACAGCGCCAACCCGCCCTCGGGCACAGAAGGAAGCCCCAACAGGCCGTGTCCCAAGTGATGTTATATTGGGGGGAGAGCCTGGGTACCGGTCTCTCCAGCGCAGTCCGCGGGAACAGAGGTCGCGGAAGGGAAGCTGGCAGGCTCCCTCCCTGCGCGGGGTCCCTCCACCAGGCAGAAGGTCCCACCGCGGAACTGGCGCGCTGGTTACTGCAGATCAGCCCAGCACCTGGGAGCAGGTTACACACAAGCTGCCTGAAACCGAAGCGATATTATGCCTGTCTGTCTCTGAGCCTGGCGGTCCCAACTACCTGGTCACTGGAGCAAAGATGGCGGAGGGCAGTCTCCGTGGCGCCGCTCACCCTGTGGTCACGATGGCCCGCCGATCTGGCACCCAGACAACCACAGCGCCAACCCGCCCTCGGGCACAGACGGAAGCCCCAACAGGCCGTGTCCCAAGTGATGTTATATCGGGGGGGGGGGGGGGGAGAGCCTGGGTACCGGTCTCTCCAGCGCAGTCCGCGGGAACAGAGGTCGCGGAAGGGAAGCTGGCAGGCTCCCTCCCTGCACGGGGTCCCTCCACCAGGCAGAAGGTCCCACCGCGGAACTGGCGCGCTGGTTACTGCAGATCAGCCCAGCACCTGGGAGCAGGTTACACACAAGCTGCCTGAAACCGAAGCGATATTATGCCTGTCTGTCTCTGAGCCTGGCGGTCCCAACTACCTGGTCACTGGAGCAAAGATGGCGGAGGGCAGTCTCCGTGGCGCCGCTCACCCTCGCTATGTATTTTCTAAGCACTGAATCTGAGTCCTCTGCAAGAGCAGGCAGTCATTTTAACCACTGAGTTACCTCTCCACCCCATATGCTCGTATGTATTTTAAAATAACTTTCCTGTATTATTTTTACTGTTTGATCCACCATAAAAATAAAAATTGTCAACTTAAAACATATCACAGTGAATTAATGGAGGGATAGTTAACTTATACCCATTTGCAGTTATGCTTCCTGAATCTTTCTGTTGCTCTCATGAGTCCTGAATCACTTTTTTATCTATGGTCTTCATATCACTCCTCTCAAAGGAAAGGAAGGGGACTTTTCAGGTCTTACTGCTTTCTCCAGATGTTTATAACACACTCCCTGCTTCAAACATTCTTGTTTAGAAACAGCTCAGTCCATACTTGACTAAGTCACTTTCTACTCTTTCTGGCTATGGACTTCACCTGGTCCCCAAGACACTGTTCCCTCATGTTTCCCAGAATAAGAAGAAGAACCTATCAATTCACTATCTTTAACAGAAGTCTGGCTATAAATCATGAGGATTTTAACATTTGTGTTCTATGGAGAGCTGTACAGATCCAATAGCCATGAGGATTAGGACAGTCCTTGACTTTCTTATGTCTCATGAAATTGCACTTTCCTCCCACCCACTGTGTCCACTCCAGCCACATTCTGGGTCGTGACATTGTAAGTTCTCATCTCCCTTTCTACTCTTAACTTCAGACCCACCAATCTCAGTGCACTGTTTCCTTGCCTCTCCCCCTTTCTACACTTGTCTATATACATTTTCTCCTTTCATTTTCTTTCTTTACACCTTTTCTTTCTCTTTTCCCTTCTCTCTTCCTTTTTTCCTTCCCCTCCTTCCTTTCTCTTTCTTTTTTTCTCAGTCTCCCTCCTCCTTGGCTTTCTTCTCTCATTTTCTTCCTTCCTTTCCAATTCTTTTACCTACTTACCTTCCTTCCTTCCTTCCTTCGTTCCTTCCTCTTCTCCCTCCCCTTCCCTCCCTTTCACACATTCCCTCCCTCCCTTATCTTTCTTTCTCTTTTTATTCTATCCTACTCTAGCACCCAGGAGACTGAAACTCCTTTCTCTCCAGCTCTCCTTTGTTCAGTGTTGTGCTCTGTTCTTTGCTTCAGTTCTATGATATGTCCTCATCACAACCCCCTCCTAATGGCCTCAGCTCATTTGCTAATCTCTGTAGCCACTATGGAGGCTGAGCAAAACCCCAAGCCTATTTAATCCATCTCTTTACCCATAATCCAACTGTCCAAGGAGATGCCCAGAGAGGAGGAAAACTGTGCAATCAGGTGGCTGAAGTTGATTACTCCTGAGCTCTAGGCTCTGAGTGCTGTGCTGGGAGTCTCTTGTGCTTTAAGGAGCTCTGCTCTACTGTAGAAGCCTCAGGACCATCTCCCACCCTCTCCACGCTCTTTAGTCTCCTTCCTCTTTTCTTATCTCACTGGAAAAATTCAAAACACTCAAAAGGGAATCCTTTGTCCTGCTGCAGCATATCTACCAGCCTGAACAGCTGCTCCTGAGATTAGTGCCTTCTCTTCACATACAAAGCATGAATTCTTTGTTCCATCTGAGACTATCATTGCACACCATTTACAACTTCAAATCAGAAGGATATTGTTTCTGTAGTTGTTTTTCCCTATCCTGCAATAAATTATCCCCATCTACAGGACAGCATATGCTATAATGTCACATATTATAAAAGGAAGTTCTTTATTTGTCTTGACTACACTTTATTCTGGAATCAGCTCGCTCATTGCACAGTGGCAGATTCCACAATGCAACCAAAATTCCGTGCTGCAAGGTCAACAGTCATTGCCAATTTCTTATCTCAATTACAGATGGGCAGATTTTGATACACATGATGACTAGCGCACCTGAAATTCACTCCATCTCCTGAATACTGCTCCCCATTCATCCCAATAGATGTTTCCTCTCCCCTTTCAAAGCACCACATAGAAATGCTCTGGAACCAGGTGTGTTCCCTGCACACACTCAGTATTGGCAAATTCACTTGTGACTGCCATTTATACATTATTGCTGGAATCATTGCTATCAAATTTCAAGTGCCCACTCACCATTTAAGCTGAATGTGCGATACAAACCGGAAGCTGAACACACCCAAATCCACATGGACCACCTTGCTGTTGATTTAACCCTTGTTTCTTGCCTAGAATCCGACCCTCTCTCACTGGCTCCACGCCTCACACTCTTGCTCAATAGCATGATTTTCACTTGAATTTTTAAAAACAAATTAGTACCTTTTCCCTTTTCATCCTCATTTCCCTAGTCAACTTGCTACTGAACCCAGAAACAGCCCATTCAAATGGAAGTTTTAGACTTTCTCTTTGCTTGAAACCTGTTCCACATTTGTCTATTGTTTCTTTTCCCTCATATTTAGCATTTTCGTATTTTCACTATAATTATTGATGCCTCTCTAATGTATTTATTGTTTCAACTAAAAACATCCACTCAAGCAAACTTGATAAGTTACTTTTCATAGCATCATATTTTTGTTTTGGGCCTATATTCTTTTTTGGATGTCTATAAAAGGATGAATTATCAGTGTTTAAAACATTTCTTTTGGACTTTTCTGTTTTTAAAAAAGATTCTGTTAACTGATCTAGATATTTATATTTTATTACTTTTCTCCTTACTTATTTTGAAAACATTTGGTTATATGTTTATATTTAAGAAAGTATTATTGTTGTCTTGAGTTCATTTTCTCCTCCTTTGATAAATAGGTGAGCCACATGAACATTTGAGTAGGATCCTGGAGATTAATCAGACAGCATTTATGAACGGGTGTGCTCAAATTGAACTTGAGTGATCAAAAAGCACTTGTATGTCTTAGGTCCCCAAAATTACAATTTATGGTAGAAACCATGATAGAACCAAATTTAGGCAAGCCCTTTAGATAATTCTTTAGGGAATTCCTAAAGGAGGTATATATTGAATGCTAAGCTTCTGTCATCCACCTGGTGAGCTATAGCAGAGGCACACTTTACTTAATGTCTCTTGTTTTCATTCTCCTCTCTGTACTTGACATAACTTCATTAGCATCACTAATAGTGTATCCTGTGCTCAACATTCCTCATGGATTTACTGTCATCCATTTGTGTTCAGAATCTCATCATCAGTCTTTTATCTGTTCATGACCCTCTTTCCCTTTGTCTTCTGCAGTCTAACCAGGATATTTGTATTTGTGTTCTTTTCTGGGTCAACAGCATAGAATGCAAACTTGATGAAAGAGCTCTACATGCTAGTCTATTGTGGTGTTGGTGTTAGAGTAAACAAAACTATATCTTTCTTTGTGAGTTTTCTATTTGGGAGAGCAAGGTATTGGTATGATTCCCTTGGATTTCCATATACAGAGAGACTACTTATTTCTCCCATCTAAAGTACAAGGGCAATGGTGCTTGTTATCTACTTAAACTTCAGTTTCATTTGCTATGTTCAGTCATGAAACTTGTAGGAAGATGAATTGGGTGGACAGGAACAACTCATTAGCTCCTGACCTAAGTCTCACATCAGCATCTGCCTGTGCCCCTGCACACCTCACACACTACTTCCTGTCTTCTGCGCTGGAGACCCAGCACCTTCAGCTCCGCCTTCTTAATATCCCCATCCTTCAAACTTGCCTATTCAGCAGCCTGGGCTCTCCAAGCTTTTCTTCGTGAAACTTGTCAATAAAAAGTTTTGACTATTAAACCTTAAAATATCATTTTTAATGTATTTATAGTTATCATGTTCATTCTGTGTTAGTATGCTTATTATAAATCATGAGTTAAATACCAAAGGACAATGTTGTTTTATGCTCATGTACATTAAATTGTGCAAGTATAAATGATTTGGTCATAGCTTTATTTAGAATAAGAAGCCTGAAACAAACTCCATGATCCCAATAGGAGATGAAATGAAAGCCATAAGGGTGAAGTAATACACTACTTATTACTAAAATGGAAATATAAAATTCTCTGTTGGGGTAAAAAAAAGAAAAATTAAGCTTTATTCAAAGGAATACTGGAAATAAATATTTCACAAATTGCAGCCAGTCACTTAAAGTTTAATTTAGAAATGAAATCTCAGAATCTATACAATACATTCAGGTGTTGGTCAATGCAAAGTTTACTTAAAACTAGTATTTTACATATGTTTAACCTTCAATCATCTTTAACATTTATTGATAATAATGATTAAACTGCATGAAGTTAAGCAAGTTTCTTATGTAGTGTCTCAAATAATTTCTAAATACAAAACAGTCATACCAGCAAGGAAATTATAGAAACGTATGTGAATTACTGCAGGACTGAATTTGAAGGCTGTATATAGATGACCTGTTTCTCCTTAAAAACTTCCCTCACAGTCAAAAACCTTAACAGAGAGACACCACTCTATGTTATATACATAAATATATATTTGTATATTTATAAAAATATATAAATATTATATATATGGAATAGAGTTTAGGGTATGGGGAGGGGAGTTGAGGTGTAGAGGCAGAAAAGGGCAGAGAGAGAGAGAGAGAGAGAGAGAGAGAGAGAGAGAGAGAGAGAGAGAGAAGAGGCTGGCCAGGAACATGTGGAGAGAGATGGGGGAGGGAAATGGGGAGAGAAGGGACAGAGAGGGTAAGAGAGTAAGATTTTATATATATATTCAAAAATGTCTTTTAAGACAGACAAGTTGAATCTGCCCATTTTCACAAGAACCCTGTCTGAAGATGGCTCCCAGGGGGCAGTGAGCTGTTCCTACTCTCAGAAGGACAAGATGGTCTTGTTTATGAATTCCATTGACTGCCAGATCTCATCCTCCTTAATCACAAGAGGAGGAGCAAGTCTCATGATATCGCATGGGTTGGCTTGGCTAGAAGCCCATTATCTGGGAATCGCACACACACCTTTCAAGAATCACAATCTTTGGTTTCTTTGATGACGATGGCATTTAGCAACCATTTCCCTCTTACAGCAGTCAGAACACCAGAGGGCAGCTTCATGAACTACTTTCTCAAGACAGTGCCATCTTGTCTTTGTTCTCAGCAAGATTCTCTTCTAAAACCTCAAGAGATGCAATGGCAACTCGGCAGCCTAGTGGATTGCATGCCAAAATTATCTTGTCACAGTTTTTCTTTTTTTAAGATTTATTTTTATTTTATGTGAAATGAGTATTTTGCCTCGTATGAAAATGCACCTCGTGCTTGTTCATGCATATTTCCCAAAGAGGCCAGAAAAGGGTTCTCAATTCATTGGAACTGGAATAGTAAATGTTGTGAGCCAGTATGTTGGTGATGGGAACTGATCCTAGTCCTATGCAAACTCAGCCAGTGTTAAACGTTGAGCCATCATTTTAGCCCTTCTCACAGTTCTTGAGTGTCAAAACTCTGTATCAAGAATGTAGAATTTTTGTTTTGGTTTTTCCCTCCAGAAATCATTCTTACTGTGTCTTCACATGACCTTTCCCCTGTATGCTTATGGCACTGCTATTCCTTCCTCTCCTTAGAAAACACTGGTCCTTTTGGATTGGCCTCCAATGCTATGACTTCTCTTAGCCTGAATTACCTTTCTACAAACCCCATCTCCAAGTGTGGCAATTTAAGAATTTGGAGCATCAGCGTATGAATCATAGGGCGGCACACTTCAGTTCATAGCACACCATAGATGGGATGTAGCCAAAGCTAATCAACAGAAACAAAAAGTAGACTAATGGCTACTAGGAGGTGGGAAGATTGGGAAAGGAGAAATGGCAGATAACAGACACAGGAATTCTTTAAGCGATAATGAAATGATGAAAACATCCTGTAACTAGACAGTGGTGATGGCTGTAAAACTCTGATTACAATGGGCACCACAGAACCACTCTAGTGAGTAGATTTTATGGTACATAAATTGTATATCAGTATATCTTAAAGTACTGGCTTCATGTGGCAGAGGCCCATCTGGAGGTAGAGCGCATACGGACTTCTTTTAAAAGATTGAAATGTGCATGGAAGAGCCAAAGACGAAGGAAGTTTAAAACACCGTGAAGTAGCATCTGCAGGCAGAACAGATGTTTGACTTCGGCCCGGCAACAAAGGGAGGGAGGGGAGGCTAATTCAAGGTTGGTGGTTTGAAGAAACAAAATTTAGACCTCTTAGGAGGAGCTTTTTTTTTTTTATATTTTATTTTATTTTTTTAATTTACATTCCAAATCACTTCCCCTTTCCCGTTTCCTCCCTCCCCGAAAGTCCCATAAACCCCCTTCCCTCCCTCTTTTCTCCATTCAACCCCCTCTCATTACTCTGTCCTGGCGTTCCCCTACATCCAGTCTTTCCAGGACCAGGGGTCTCTCCTTCCATCTTTTTAGAAATCTATTGATATGCTGATTGTGTCTAGGGTATTCCGAGATTCTGGGTCAATATCCCCTTATCAGTGACTGCATACCATGTGTGTTCTTTTGTGATTGGGTTACCTCACTAAGGATGATATTTTAAAGTTCTGACCATTTGCCTAGGAATTTCGTGAATTCATTGTTTTTAATTGCAGAGTAGTATTCCATTGTGTAAATATACCACATCTTCTGAATCCATTCCTCCGTTGAGGGACATCTGGGTTCTTTCCAGCTTCTGGCTATTATAAATAAGGCTGCTATGAACATAGTGGAGCATGTGTCCTTATTGCATACAGGTAAAGTCTCTGGGTATATGCCCAGGAGTGGTATAGCCGGATCCTCCGGAAGTGTCATGCCCAGTTTTCTGAGGAACCGCCAGACTGCTTTCCAGAGTGGTTGTACCAGCTTGCAATTCCACCAGCAGTGGAGGAGTGTTCCTCTTTCTCCACATCCTCGCCAACAACTGCTGTCTCCTGTGTTTTTGATCTTAGCCATCCTGACTGGTGTGAGATGGAATCTCAGGGTTGTTTTGATTTGCATTTCCCTAATGACTAAGGATGATGAACATCTCTTTATGGGCACAGGGGAGAATTTCCTGAACAGGAGGAGCTTTTTGATTGATACTACTATGCAGTATGATCCAGACTCTGTGAGTCTCGGGAAGTAGAAAGTAGAATGGAAAGCTGAAAGTGAGTTAACTGTCACTAGTAGGTAGAGTACCCTGTGGATGCTATGGACCAGGACAGGAGGCAAAGAGAGAGTGGGTATGATGTGCTCGGTCCTTTCTTCATTCTTCATCCTTCATCCTTCAGCTTCCACTCAACTAGAAGGTCCTTATATGAGTCAGAGTTCTCCTAAGAGAGAAAGCAGACTATATATATATGGGGATTGAATAAATTGGCTCATGTGAGCAGATCAAAGGCTGAATAGACTCACAGTGGTCATCTGCACAATGAAGACCTGGGAGAAATGGTACATTCTCACTTGGAATTGGTAGTCTTAGAATGAGAGTTTAATGGTGCAGGCATTGTAGGAATGAAGGTCAAGAATCTGCTAGGAGAGCAACTGATGTGAGACTGTTTAAAGGCTGAGACTGTGGAATCTGACATCCATAATAAAGAACACCAGCAAAAATGGCACTACATTCACCAAGTCGCATGGATACCTGACCGCCGACTTCTAAGGCCATAGTCTAGTGATTCAGTGGTATAGAAAAGAAACTTTGTAGCTATGAAACCACACGTGATATGAAAGTGTCATGTGCATCCTACAACTGGAAAGACTTAAGAGGGATGAGACAAGGAAATGGGAGAAAGTGATTCAGAAGGGGCCAGGCAACACTAAGGAGGTAGGAAAAAGCCGTATAGAATTCCACTACATTATATGAGAGCTGAAAGATATAGTTAATTTTTAAAAAATGTTGAGATGGATGTGCTCTGTATGGAAGGAAAATGTGGCACAAAGAAGCCGTAGAATTTTAATCAAATATCCCAGTGTTCAGTGGGGAAAAAATGCTACAAGTTATTGACCCAGGTTCCCACACAGACACCCCAACAATACGGACTACTGTCATTGCTCTTGTTTTCTTACCAGACCCAGACTAAGATTTTAAGATTGCTGAAGATACCACATGCTTCAAATACAACATAGAGATTTTTAAAAGCTGGATCTAAACTGGATCCCTCATCCCTGAGGGATAGCTAGCAGTCATAATCCCAGGAGATGCTGTCCAGGCTTATGTGGAAGAAAAGGCTGCCCAGTTGTGGACTTTCTGGACTGCAACACTAACTGTTCTAGGCAAGATATGGCTGCTGATTCAATAGCGGCACAGTTGTTTGGGGAAGGAGAGCAACCAACCTCTTTCTGAATGGAATGGAGCCTGTTCCATATTAATGTTAAGCTGGGTACAAAACCCAGGGGGAATTTCCTACTAATTTCAGGAATTGCCATTTCCTACTAAATGAGCTCATAGCCAAACTGCCTTCTAAATATTTTTGTTTATAGACTTACACTAGAGCTATCAGCTATCTCTGGAAGAACTTCTTTGTGTAGTGGGCAATAGTTAAGACAAAGATTCATAACTGAGAATAAGAGAATGTTGACCCCTAATCAGAGTATCAATGTCACCTCCTCCAAGGCTCAACAAACACATCTGAAAAGGAGGTGGTAAGATTGTAAGAGCTGGATGAAGGGGAGGCCTGTTATGAAATGCTATCTTCTGCATATGACATGGCCAGTGTAGCCATGAACACACAGATGCTGTGGATACCTGAGTTAAGATGTTACACAGAAAGAAAAAGAGTAGGAAGTGGATTAGTTTAGAAGAAGAAGGTCCAAGGGCATAGGAGGAAAATGAGGAGGGAAATGGCACAAAATCGCCATCGGTGCATTGCATACATGTATGAAGTTGTCAGATGATACACTTAAAATGATAAAACAATGTGCTTATTCAAGACGTGGTGGGAATGCCCACAAGAGTACCTCACTTCTGTGTTATAGCCTATTCCAGTCTATTGAATGGCATGCTCTGCATTTAGCCTAAGTCTTGCTTGCTTAATTTGCTGACTGACAAGATTGTTTTCTCTGCAAATAACCCTACAGACACAATAAGAATGTCGTTCCACCAATCTGCTGGGCATCTCTCAATCCAATCAGGTTGTCAGCCAAGATCAACTCTCAATTCTAATGGAGAACAGCTGGCAAGAGGGAGTGTGGCTTTAGGGTCAGCATCAGGAAGGCAAGGATAGGATGAAAGCCAAGAGGCAATGACTAGATGAGGGGCAAACTGGGGTGCCATGTGTGGCTTCAGAGAAAGTGGGGCGTCTCTTCGACCTTTCTACTGACTGCAAAGTCAAGGGGCTCAGAGTGGTCACACACTGGCTTTTATATGTAAACTTTTTCTCAGGGCCTCTTTTTGTGCTCCTTAATTTGGTCAGTTCCCTGACAATCCTTGGAAACTCTCACTGGATCTACCACACATTTGCCTACTTGGGCTGTTTTCCACCTCACCATGCTGGAGGTGCCAGGTATGCATGGAAGGCTTGGCAGTCTGAGCTTTCCAAAGCATTACAAATGAAGCAAATGATTTTACAGGTCCTCTCTGTTTCTCTGTCTCCGTCTGCTCTCTGTTCCCATCTCTACCTCTGTTTCCGTCGGTCTCTCTGTCTCTGTCTGTCTGTCTCCTTCCCTTCCTCCATCCTTCTATGTTCTTCCATAGTTTACTCATGTACATGTGCAGTGTGTGTGTGTGCTAGTGTGTGTGTGTATACACGCACATGCACACCTGTGTGCATGTACAGTGAAGTCCAGATGCTGTTATCAGTTGTCTTACTCAGTCAGTCATTCTCTACCACAATTTAGAGATAGTTTTTTTTGTCTTTTTTTTATTGAATATAATCTTCATTTACATTTCAAATGCTAAAGCCTTTCCCGGTTTTCTCCCCTCCCCGAAAACTCCCAACCCCTCCCACCCCCTGTCTCCAAGTATATGCCCCTCCACTGGACCCACTCCCACATCCCTCTCCGCCCCACCACTCCCTGATTTCAGGTGTGGAGCAGAGACTGAAGGAAAGGCCACGCAGAGACTGCCCTACCTAGGGATTCATCCTATAAACAAGTCACCAAACCCCGACACTATTATGGACGACAAGAAGTGCATACCTGTTAAGGTTGTCTCTTGAGGGGCTCTGTCAGAGCCTTACACATACAGAGGCAGATGCTAGCAGTTAACCATTGGACTGGGCGTGGGGTTCCCAATGGAGGAGTTGGAGGGCGGACTGGAGATGCTGAAGGGGTTTATAGCCCTATGAGAAGAACAATGATGTCAGCCACCCAGATGCCCCAGGACTCCCAGGTTCTAAACCATCAACCAAGGGGTATGCATGGTTCCAGCCAAAAATGTGGCAGAGAAATGCCTTGTCGGGCATCAGTGGGAAGAGTGGTCCTTGGTCCAGTGAAGGCTCAATAGATGCCCCAACAAAGGGAAATAGAGATAGGACTTTATCACTGATCACAAATTCTCTGATTGGATAGACTAGATGTCCATCAAGTGCTGGAGACCTGTATTTCTCTACCACATCCCAGAGCTGAGAACACCGGCACTAACAACCATGCCTTGCTTTTCCTTAGGTGCTGGAGATCTGAGCTCCTTCTCACGCCTGAGCTGTAGGCCTTGTTTTTGGGTTTTTTTTTTTTGTTTGTTTTTGTTGTTGTTTTGACTGAGACATTTCTACATCTATCATTTGTATTTTTAATCACATAATTTTGTACAAGTATATTTCTGATATCAATAGAAACTGAAATTTTGAGTTTTGTTTTATATTTCATCATTGCAAATATATATGGTTTTATGAATTTTAAATAAAAACATTGATATTATAGATAGTATTTCAATACATACTAGATAAAACTATAATATATATTTGTATGGTGCCATATTCCTGTAGTCGTATTTTTGTATGGAAGTAAATATGTCTTCTCAATTTTGAAAGGATGGAATTTTATTCTAATGTTCTTAACTTTGATAACTAAACTGTCATCTACTCTCCTGTTTATGAAAAGGCGATGAGGTCAAATAGTAGCTCTTATTTGTGTTTGTTATGTTTGGATCATATGGTAACAGTAAGTAGTAGTATATCAATGACTTAATTCTTTTCCTCATCATTTGCATCTGGGGTAGAGTGTGGATAGTTTGGTAACCAAATCCAGACAAGATCAGCCACGTTCAGGGTAATAACCAAATTTAAAGGGACTTGTCCAGTTTTCTGAGTCACTTTTCTTCATTTTCTCTCATAAGTCAAAGGTCAGATATGAAACATCCTCTTATGCTTCTTTTTTGGGGGACTTAGAGTCTGCACATCGGTGGTACGTAGTCACTCTAGCCTCTGATGGTTGGAGGATCCAGAAGGGAACTGTGCTGGTGACGTCATTTTCATAATGCCCCCTCTGTTGCTTCTTTCCTTTCCCTATCGTTCTGTTACCTTCCCACTGTTTTCCTTCTCTATTCTTCCAGAGTAGAAGGAAGCAAGTTTCGTTCTTCCACACTGATGGATTTATAGCAAGACTTGCTTTCTGTCCTAGCTAAACTGTCAAGGTGGCTTGAAATGGCGAACACGGGAAGCGAATTGAGTCAGTCACCCTGGGATATGTTTAAAGCACCCTGACTGTCAAAAGTCAAGAATTCAAACACAATTAGCAGCAGTTGTTTCAGGCCATACTCCTTTCTTAATTAATAAATAGGTAATTTCTCAAAGATATCATCAGAAACTAACCCTTCCTCTTTTTTTCCCACTAAAAAGACATGCCCATTTATGAATACCCCCTAATGGTTCCTGGTTTCACGTTATCAGATTATAATTCTATTCAAGGCACCCCCATAAAAGTCCTATAATTTCACTCATTAGAGAGAGAGAGAGAGAGAGAGAGAGAGAGAGAGAGAGAGAGAGAGAGAGAGAGGAGAAGAGAAGAGGAGGGAAGGGGAGTGGAGGGGAGGGGAGAACAGAGGAGAGGAGAGGAGAGGAGAGGAGAGGAGAGGAGAGGAGAGGAGAAGAAAATGAGGTTTTAAAGCAACCCTTTGAGGTATAAATTGAAAGCTGTCACAATGGTATAGATGGCTAAGACACTTCACTGGGACTCCCCCTTGAGAATCTCATAACTACACTCTGTAAGTCTCATTAACTGGGACTCTCTTAAGAAGCTTGTATCCACCTATCCAAGTCTCAATTCTTCCTATGGCATCTCTGTTTCTCTTAACCTCTGTGTTTCAAGTCTGCTTAAAATGTCTTTTTAATTAGTAGCTTCTTTGAGATGCCAACACCCATTCTCTTATTCTTTTCTTGAGTGTCTTTATATTTTAATAACAGTCCAGGTCTGCCTCATACTGACTACTGTTGAATTTTTTTCTGTGTTGAAGTCATGAATCCTTCACTGACCTGACTCAAGATTCCTTAATGAATCAGGAGCACCCCTAGTCTGTTGAGCAAGCCCATGTCCTAGTTGCCACCTTCAGAACTTCATCACTGGGCTTCTGGGGATCAAAGCTAATTGCTGTAAATATGATTGCAACTGAAGGGTTTATGTTAATTTTGGATCATTCTATTACTACAAACTGCTTTGTACTCAAATTCAATATTATCAACATATGAAAACTAACAAAATGCATTCAGTGTGATATTTACTAACAATGTATTTATCTCATTGTCAGATCATTAGCTAGAACTTCGATCTGTAGTTCAGAATTGGTCTCATGGAAACTCTTGTACTACTAGACCCACTCCAAGGTCCTTTGCACAAAACCTCCGGGCTTGGGTTTTGCCCTCTGCTCTCTACCCCATTGTCCCCAAGTGTAGGATCCTACATTTTACACTAGTGGAAGTATTTGGGTAAATGAAAAAGGGGACTTAGGCAGAGACCCTCTGCTTATGTAGTCTGGAGGTCACAGAGGCCTAAGAAACTAAGGCTAAGTACCATAGAAAAGAGAAGCAGTCCACGTGTAATTGTGAGAACAGTAGGAAGAAAAGCAGCATTAATACACTTGAATAGCTGATGGTGTCTACTGACAGAAGTACATGTCGAGTCTGTAAACCTCAGACACAAAGAGAAAAGTTACTCTTTCAGTGAGGGTACTTGTACTCTTAGATACTATTTGTCTTTCCAATAGTTTTGGGAGTCACTTACCCTGGAAGTGGAGAAAGATTTGCATTAACTATAGTAAGCTAATTTGCTGATAGATCACCACAAACCCTGTTATCAATCTGCATTTACCCTATCCATTTTGTATTTTGGGTAATCACCAATCATAAAACAGGTGAGTATAAATATTAGTTGCTTTAGGAAGACAATCACTACGAAGGAATAGGGAAGGCTTGCTTTCAATGAGTTTTTCTTCTAGCCTTTCATAAAACCATCATACCAGCCTTTACGTGGTTATTCCAAGTTTTAGATGATTTACCAGGATAGGTATAATATCTATTCTTGGTATTAACTTGACCACATCTGGAATTAACTAAAAGCCAAGTGGCTGGGTACATCATGAGTGATTTTTCTCAAATAAATCACCTTTAATCCAGATCTTTGGAGGTGGGAAGATCCATCTTTAAGGCTCCACATCTCCTGGTGGCAGCCTATACAAAAGACATGAGACGAAGAAGTTCTTGCTCTCAGCTTGCTTGCTGTCACTCTTGTGGGCAAGTCTATTTTTTCTCTGACATTAGAGCCTATTTCTGCAGGAGTCTAGCGTCTACTGAAGACCAGCTGAGACATCCAACCTAGAGGACTAAACAACTGTTAGATTCCTGGACTTTTCATTGGTAGGCAGCCACTGTTGACTAGTAGAAAGAACTACAGCCTGTAAGCCACTCTGTTTAATCATATGTATCCATATATGTGCATTTATATGATTAATTACATATATTATATATATTACATACATATATATTTCTATCAGTTCTGTTCCTCTAGAGAACTCTGCCTAATACAATAGGTTATATACATCATGTGGGATGGGAACCCAGCATGTACACCCGTTCTCCTGTATAGCATTTCCCCATTTTAGGTAGTTGCTGAAAAGGGCTTAATTTTATATTTTATTTATATTTATATATATTTTATATTTCTAAGCCTACAGAGATATTCAGAGGTTACTCTCATGAGGTATGCATTAGAAGTAAGGCTAACACCTCACCCATGAGAGCTATTTCTGACCTCTAAGTGAGAGCTACAATCAAATACACAGACGGGATGTAGGGTGTGAGCCACAGAGAAACTGAGTGTTTTATGTTCTCAGAAGTTTACAGTATAAGACCTGTTGGTACTAGATGTGTTTACTTTAAAAAAAATAACTCATCTAAAAAATGATCTCTCTCTTCTTAGGCCTGAACATTGCATGCTTATGTGGAATTATTAATATGGCTTTCTTTATGTTTCTGATTGGAAGTGACCTTGTCTGAACCATGACTATTTTGAAAAGAATGGGATTCTCCCCTAGAGTTCAAAATAGATTTTTAAAAGAAAACTTCTGCTAAACAACGTATGCTTTCGGGGAGGCCTAAGTTTTCCATGGAGACAATTTTCCTGACAATGTTGTCAGAACCCCCCTTTCTCTGCAATCACAGCTTATTAGAAAGTGCATCTGACTGTCCTTTGTGTGTGGCACCAGGATTGGTGGGGTCTTATTGCACAGGACTAACACTTCTAACCTCGATGCCAGACTTTGGAAATCGATGTTCATTTCACACTGTACTCCTCCCCCCACCCACTTGTGCTGCTCAACAAATACCAGTGCTGCGAGAGATGACCCCTTTTAATTCCCTAATATAGGCCACAGCTCTCTTTGATTTATAGAAGACTGGTAGCCTATTTATAAAATATGTATCTGCAAGATGCAGTTTATGAGAAACTTGGCTTTGGGGACACATTAATTCTAACTGCAGATGCAACTTTCATGTTTTATAATATAACCCTGACAGCTGTAATTTCAGATTAAAGATTTTTCATTCCCATCCCTATCCTGATTGCTCTGCATGGTCCTTATATTACCTTATTGTCAATAGCAAGTGTTCACCCTATTGGGAGTCATTTAATAACCAGCTGCCATTTAAAGTGTGGACAGAACATTTGTCTCGGCACGGCCCCTCTCCGGTAGTGTTCCTGAGCACACAGAGCTGGGACCGCCTCAAGAAAAACAACAGCTGGCCCACACCACTGTCCTCACCGCTCCCATTTTGTGGTGGCTAGTTAAAATAAACATGGACACTCTCATTGAATTTTCTGGATGCATTTGTGAGTTTGTTGTTTTAGTAACGAAACCGTTCCCTCTGTCAGTCCATCACCCCCAATCCCTTATCCCACCCCGACCCTCATTCACTTTATGGATCAACTTTTATTCTTTTCTGAGTTCTATAAATACATAACTCTCTTAAAGTCACATCCTGGTTACTCAAAATGGAGCAACATAAAAATGATAGGTTTAGGGTCTATCTTAAAACATCTGTTTTGAGAGAAGTCAATAATATATCAATATGTGCAGGTTACATTTGCAAATGATCAGAGTGTAATGAACGTTCATTATAACAGTAAGACGAGCTTCCACAATCGAATTACAGGTCTCAGTTTGTCTATAAAATCTTTGATATCTCGAGTTGATATATGAAAGCGCATTCATGATTGGTAATGTTTTTATTTACAGTCCCTTTAAATTTTCTTAACTTGACAGCCGAGGATTAGCTTCTACTGCAGGCAGTGGTGAAAGAAATAAAAATGAAAAGTAAAAGAAGCCTTAAGAAAATGGACTCTTTCATGGCTAATTAAACAAGAATACAAATCAATCACTTCACATAAGTGATGAATTTATTATGCTTGTGAGCTTACTGTACCCTCTAGTGTCTGCTATATACTGAAATTATAATTTCCATCAGCTTATAGAGTAATCGTTTACCCTAAGCTTTATCTTTATCTACCATATTGATCTCAGACTCTTCTATAAGGAATGGAAGGTTGGTGGGCCAGGTAAATATGGGAAGTTAAAACATATCAATGAAGAAATGTGGGAACTACTGACCATGTGACTAAGACCTTCTTTTCCCCCTTAATTTATTTCAAATGCTACAAAGTAACTCAGTCCTAAATCTATAGCAAATCTAATTCTAATGAATGGTAAGGAAGTGTGAGAAGTGTCCCCAGCAGAACCAACACCATGATGGTCTTGGAGTGTATCACATTGCTCCTTGGATGTGGAGTGAGAGATAGGTTCAAACTGTATCTTCAATAGTTATTGGGAAACCTCTGCAATGATAGATTTGTGTTACAATACTAACACATTAAGGTGCGATTGAAATTTTCTGATTATTTTTTCATATCTGATGTCACAGTCACTTCTATATGTAATTTATTCTCCCTATAGACTATAATAATAAACTTTTCCCTTGAGTGGTAAGCTCATACTTTTTGCCCCCAATGTGACATCAAACACACATTTCGAAAATAAAAATATATCGAGATTACAAACATTTCAACAGATGTATGAAGATGTCTAAATTTTTAAAATGGATACTATGTAACTTTTTGTAGATACTCAATGAGATGCAAGGAAACAATTAACTTAAGACTCATGAATAGCAACAATGTCCAGAATTTGATTACCTTCACCTCGAGAAACAAAAACAGTGACCTTTTAAGTTTGCCCTCTTGCCAGGGCAGGTTTCCCAGATTAGCTCTTGCACGGAAATATGACTTCTCTCGGGATGACATCATAACCGAGCAGCTGAACTCTCAACTCTACAAGGTCCTCAGCCGGTTCCAATCCAGCTTGGTGACCTTGCCCAAGGGGCCACCAGTGCTCCTCTTGGCTGTCTTAACACACCTCATATATTAGCCATTCTCAGCACAAAACAGCAGCATAGAGAACTTGGCCCAGCTCTCCTATGTGTCATTGTCTGGGAGCAGCAATAAAGAATTAGGCCAGCTGCAGCCTTGAGAAGAGCCTGTGGCCTGAAACATCTGCATTTCAAGGACAGCTCTGGATGGATAATAAATCGAGATGTCTCTGCCTTGGATTGGAAAAGAAGTCCCATGACTAATCTTTCCTCTAAGAGAGTTAGTGTTAGAGTTTAGGAGGGGGGAGAGAAAGGCATCTTCATTTTCTGCCCTGCACTTTAGCCCTACCTGCAGATGTAAATAGTCAGGAAAGAACAGCTTAAAGGAAGACTGTGGATGTTTATCTTCAATTTCTCTTGTTCTATCAAAAGAAAAAGTTAGTATTCAAATGTGTATGGCAGAAAGAACACTGTGCAGAAAGAAAAAAAACATGCTACACAGTGGCAGACCTATGCCTTCTAAACAGCATTTAAAAAAAATGGAAGGCTCT
Source organism: Tokudaia tokunoshimensis (assembly GCA_036184795.1). Classification (NCBI taxonomy): domain Eukaryota; kingdom Metazoa; phylum Chordata; class Mammalia; order Rodentia; family Muridae; genus Tokudaia; species Tokudaia tokunoshimensis. The sequence continues at coordinate 31,763,436 of BTHU01000003.1, forward strand.
GGCTTTCCAGGTACTAGCTGTCTCTCTGTTTGCTATAAACAAAGTCCCCAGTCCTCTGGAGGCTAATGGGGCAGTTGATTGGTGTTTACTCATCCCAGTAGGATCTGGTTTCTGATAATCTAGGACCCCTGTGTACTTGGAAGTGCAGGCTGGTGGTGAAGTGGTGGAGCCCACTTAAGAGCACAGGGGAGGGCTTTGTAAACTCTTTGTGGCCAGGTCGAGCTGGAAGAGTTTGTTTATTTAGAATTCCTTCCAGGTCCCCTAAGATCCTAGTGAGAGCTGCAGAAGTCAAATTCCCCAATGCCCTGTGTATCTTCTTTGGAGTATCTGGTTAGCAAAACCCTAAAGAAGAAATTAACAACATTGTTTTGAGGAGCTTGGGCCATTTTGTCTGATATTTATCATTTCCCCTTACATGACTATGTCTTTCTAGAATGTTCTTAGAACATGAACATAAGCTACCAAAATCTGAACATCAGACAAGAGGACTGTTAACATTTGCTCTAATAGATGATAAATTTGAGGGGGTGGAAACCCAAAGGTGACCCTTGTTTTCATGACAATTTCTTTGTTTTCACAGCTTTTTAAGTTTTAGTAAGAGCAGATCCCAAGATGAAAAATTATCAAGAACCACTGCCACTGAGCTGTGCTACACCATGGTGGAGCCCTGGATGGAGTTCAACTTCTGGATGCTTAATGCCATCATATCTGACCCTCTATGGTCTTACAACCATTGATAATATGATGTCTATCCTTAAAACATGGAGATAGTGTTTGCAACAATGGCTTTGTATAAACTCAGTAGGTTTATACATATACATCATGGTGACTGATGGTACACAGTGTCTACTTACATCTTGTCACAATGGTTTCTTTTCTTCATCCAACTGAATTATCACATTTCTATTTCTCCACCAACCCTCCCCCAACAAAAGACTTGAGATTCTATTCTATTTTTTTTTAATTCAGTTTTTCTGAGGATTGCATTTCAGTTGAAGTGAAAAATTGGAAAACGTGCTGATAATGTTATAATTTCTATAAACTTTGATGTATGACCTGTGGTGTCCCAGAAAAAGAGATGCTTCATACTCTTTGCTTCATACTCTTGACCATTTAGCATTGCACTCTTTTCATTCATTATCGACAGTCTCAAGGAAATCTACAGTACTAGTTCCCTTCCAGGATATCTGTTTGAAAATACCATTGCTTAACAGCTGATATGTAGGGGCTGGAGAGACGGTTCAGCAGCTAAGAGTTCTTACATCTCCTGCAGAGGACCGAGTTCAGTGCCCAGCACCTTTGTCAAGTGGCTCACAGCTGACTGAAACTCGATTTCCAGAGGATCTGAAGACTTCTTTCTGGCCTTCACAGGCACCTGTACCCACTCCCTCCCCATGACACATGTATATACAAACGAATAATAAAAATGGAATCTTAGAAAGCTAGTTGGTGTATGAGCAGCAAGAGAAGGAAACATTTCTCATTCTATTTCAAATTACTCATTCTGAAACGGTGTCTTATGGGTTTTGTTCACAGCATCAATATTCTCTCTCACTCAGTATTTGCTTTTTAAGTAGGAGTGCACAGACAAGACAGTCCAAAAAATAAAAAAAGAAAAAGAAATGGATGCAATTGGCTTTATTCTCCATCTGAATTAGGTAACACTTCATTTGATAAAATAGTAGAATTCAAAAGAATATTTTCAAATACTCATGTGGATAGAATTCTGATGTGATTATAATACATTGTATACATATATGCCATTAATATAACTTGCCCTATAAAAATATTTAGGCATCATGCCTCAGTAAAAACAAAAATCCTACTTTTTAAATAGTATAATTAAAAAGTAAGTCATTATTAATCTCTCATAAAATATATATTGAGTACTTACTGTATATACAGTGCACCTCAACTTTGAAATATATTATAGTAGTAACAATAGCTCGCTTTTACTTTTTCAAAGACATTGCTACCTCCACATAGCAATACTCATGGGAAGCCCGTGCTCAGGTGGGACAGCATGTGTGCTGGGTTACACAGTTGAGTTGTAAAGCCTAAGGAAAAATTAAAATATGAGCTCTAGAGAAAGTTATTGTTTGAGGGAGCTGGAGTTTAGAATGAATCTTAAAGAACATTGTGTATCTGGATGGAGAATGGTGGGGGAGGCAAATTCAGACTACAGGGGGTCAGAAACCAGTGTTGGGGCTGCCTGAGGAAGACAGCTGGCTTTGAGAGCTTTAAAGAAAGCAGTTGGTTAGAAGGATCGACAATTTTGATTGTGTATGTTAGGTAAAAGGAAGTCATTGATGCTTTAGGGAAAAGAAACGAAATTCTTGAATGCATGGCAAGTAAGTTGGAGAACATATGGGCGATGAGCTACAGAGGTGGAGAAAGAGTTAAATGCTATTACCTCGCTACTTAAATATATGTTTTAATTAAAGTGTCAAACATCCTTATAATTTGCTATAGTATGCCCTTCTAAACTTCATGTAGTAGATTTAAAAAAAAAAAACTCTTAAAAGCTTCTCCAATAATCTAAAATTACATGAATATTTCAAAAGGTTTACATATGTTAAAAATAATGATAAAAATCTGTTGAAATGTTTTGTGCTAATATTGGCTATATATGCATATATATACATATATACATATAAATATATATGTAAAGTCCCACTATAGTTGGAAACCTTTACCATTAACTTTATATCATTTAACTTTTCAGTTGCTTCTATATGCATATATTTGATATTACAAAAGTAGCATTTTCTATTATTTTCTAGTCTCATTTATAAACATAAAATATAACGAATTCCTTAAATGACTAGTAGCCTTCTATAATAAAAATTTTAAATGCTTCATTATACTACATAGAAAGAATTGACTGCTGATGCTCTACTATTGGACATTAGGTGACTCCTAGACTTTTCTATGGCAAAAAACTGATTTAACTAGTTTAACCTTCATGGCTAGATCTGTTTGTGCCTATAGAGTATCTGGTTATAGTATGATGGAGAAAATTATTTTTAATATATTGGGCTGAAGTGCAAAGGATTTATGATATTTTAAAAGCAAGTTAATAGTTACCACTGTATAAAACTTATAATGCAAAATGTTATGTAAAAATGAGCAATTATGTGAGACGAGGATCTTCCTGTAGTACAACACAGGATGTCTAACATGCAGGATACCCAAGTTATACTCTCTCAAAGAAAAGCTGAATTAGTAGCTAGACTGGACCAGAGATATATTTCCAGTAAGTATATCTCTGCAGCAGCAGAGACAGTACTGAGGTGGAGTAGGGGACTTCTAGATGGCCATGTTTTTCTTTGAAACTTAAAATCAGACAATGGGGCAGGATGAACACGTCCTCTGAAAGATGCTCAAAATTTCACAGATTATGTAGGAATCTGAATGATGAGAAGGAAAATAGTGCAGGGAAGAACTGAAGAACAAATTCTTCGTAAGATCAAAAACACAGGAGACAGCAGGTGTTGGTGAGGATGTGGAGAAAGAGGAACACTCCTCCACTGCTGGTGGAATTGCAAGCTGGTACAACCACTCTGGAAAGCAGTCTGGCGGTTCCTCAGAAAACTGGGCATGACACTCCCGGAGGATCCGGCTATACCACTCCTGGGCATATACCCAGAGGCTTTACCTGCATGCAATAAGGACACATGCTCCACTATGTTCATAGCAGCCTTATTTATAATAGCCAGAAGCTGGAAAGAACCCAGATGCCCCTCAACGGAGGAATGGATTCAGAAGATGTGGTATATTTACACAATGGAATACTACTCTGCAATTAAAAACAATGAATTCACGAAATTCCTAGGCAAATGGTCAGAACTTTAAAATATCATCCTTAGTGAGGTAACCCAATCACAAAAGAACACACATGGTATGCAGTCACTGATAAGGGGATATTGACCCAGAATCTCGGAATACCCTAGACACAATCCGCATATCAATAGATTTCTAAGAAGATGGAAGGAGAGACCCCTGTTCCTGGAAAGACTGGATGTAGGGGAACACCAGGACAGAGTAACGAGAGGGGGTTGAATGGAGAAAAGAGGGAGGGAAGGGGGCTTATGGGACTTTCGGGGAGGGAGGAAACGGGAAAGGGGAAATGATTTGGAATGTAAATTAAAAAAAATAAAATAAATAATTAAAAAAAAAGAATCCACTTTGAATGATTTATCTGTCCTCTATATGTTCATGTTATTTTAATAAAAATATTAAAAATTACATATAAGGCACTCACATCAATTTTTTTCTGGTACCTGAACAGCTATGGAAAACAGAATATGTTCAAAAATATTTTTTCCAAACTTATCCCAACTGTTATCTTTTTTTCACCAAAGAACACAAATTGCCTTCTTACTGCCAAGTTTATCGTGTGTTTGTATTATTAAAAATAAAGTTAATTTTTATTAGTATTTGTTGTATTTCAAGCAGGCACAAGGCATTTTATGGGGCATTATCTCATATTCTCTTCATGTTACGGAACTTTTCCTTCAAGAATGCTTTGGCATTGTGGCTATTTCTATGGAAATCAGAATCTGAAATCAATCATTTCATGAGTAGTGTTGAAACCTTATTTTGAGGTAGATATCCTCTTTGGACTGTTTAACCGGTCTGGAACTAGATCCAAAGGCTTTGCTCACTTATTTCTACCAAGAACCAGGAGATGTGATGTTCCGAAAACATTTAAATACTTTACTATAGGTTTATATTACTGCTTTCAAACATAATTGCCTGCCTATTATTTTCGTAACTGACAATGAATATGAAGTGCGTGGCTCATTCACAAACATATGCAGGTAACACCTCACATGATGTATAATGTATTTGGCTTTTAGAGACAAGGTTTTGCCAAGACCAAAATAAATGCTTACCAGGTTTGACTAGTGGAGTGATCAACTTCCCCCTCTCAGCCAAGTTCCTTTCCCATGGAAGTTTTTCTTCTCCCCTGCAGAAAATTTGGCTGTAAAAGATGTGCGTGCAAATGTCCACAGGTGCTGAGCCTGTAAGCAGGCAAATGAGCAACACAGGGGCTTAGTAAGCCATGATGCATCAGCAAATAATTGCCCACGGTAACTCACATGGGGCCAGTGCATTTTTGTTTTTGTCTTTGAAGTCTCATGTATATGTTGCTGTTAACTTGTACCAGAGTCAGGTTCTAAACTATACCTACAGTTTCTGAAAATGCAGAGAAGAGTAAAACCATCTATCATATATTATTTACCCAGTGAAGCTTCCCCAAAGGATAAAGATACAACCTACAGAATAATATTTTCATAAGTGTTGCAAGGCTCGTGTACAGAAAGGGTTGAATAGAATGTTTGTGTCCTCCCCAAATATCTTTATGACACTATTCATTTTGGATTCTACTCTCTGTGACCAACTTTTAAAATTTAGCAGCAATAGAAAAACAAAGTTTGTCCTATAACATTCGAATTGGACTTAAGGCCTGTGTAATAGGAGGGAGTTCATATCTAGTACTTTAAACCTAGTCAACTATCCATGGCTGATTAAGTTATGGATCCCAGAGGACAAACTGCCATTATCACATTGTCAAACCAGTATAATTCCCAACTGCATTCTAAATACCTAGCCTTATACCTACAGATAAGGGTAGCTCTCATTCCTTATCAAAGATGATTTTATTTCAGCAGATGGAGCATAACATAGAAATCATGAACCAATCAACATGCAGAAAGCAGCTGACTGTAGGATGCATATCCCTAGTTGATACATCTACATTAGGATCTTTATACCTAAGGTTTGGAAACATCATGGAAGAGAGCATGGCCACCTAAACAAGAACTGCACAATGATACCTGTCTTAGGGTTTCCATTGTTGTGATAAAGCACCATAACAAAATGCTATTCAGAGAAGAATGTTTTTACTTCATATTAGAACCCTCAGGTTACACTCCATCACTGAAGGAAGACATGGAAGAAACCCAAGGCCAGATCTGAAAGCAGAGCCTTAAGCAAACCACAAACCACAGAAAAATGTTGCTTGGCTTGCGTCTCATGTCTTATTCAGTTTGGTTTCTTATATATCCCAGGGTCACCTCACTATGCATGGCATTACCCACAGAGGGCTTGACACTTCCACACCAATCATCCATCAAGAAAATGTCCCACAGGTTTGCCTAGAGGCCAGTCTTATGGAAGGCAGCATCTTCTCAATTGAGGTTTCCTCTTCTTGAATAACCCTAGCTTGTGTCAAGGAGAGAGAGAGAGAGAGAGAGAGAGAGAGAGAGAGAGAGAGAGAGAGAGAGAGAGAGAGAGAGAGAGAAGAAGGAGGAGGAGGAGGAGGAGGAGGAGGAGGAGGAAGAGGAAGAGGAAGAGGAGAAGAAACCCAACTAGGGCAATACCCAGCAAGGATGTGGGCTGTCTCACAATGTCGTACTCTGGATGAAGATCTACTGAGTTCATAGTTGCTAAAAGAGGAAGAATCAGTTTTCCCTGGGGAGGATACTCCTGATAGATGATCCAATTCCAAATGGACCCAGAAGAGCATAATTATACGTATATACATGCACACACACACATGTATATATATGCGACAGTAGTAGTTAAGTGAAAGAGGTCATGAAGTTAAGAGGCAGTGAGAATGGGGAGAAGCTGGCGTGAGATAAGTGGGGTTGAAATGGTTTGAATACAGTACTCAATTAGGAAATTTTAAAACAAAATACAAAATATAAAAATAAAATATAGTGAAAAAAATAAACAGCTGTCCTTCATTTAAGCATCCATTGAAAGCCGGATTATGTATTTCCTCAAACTCTTTGGCCATGCCCAACAGTAAATCTAACCTGACATAGACAATTTCTATGTGATGTGCGTAGAAAAGGAGGTCAACCTTGGTGGTGTTCCTTAGGCATCATCCACCTTGTGTTTTGAGATAGCATCTTACAGTGTTCTGGGACTCACCAAGTAGGCTAAGCTTGAGGACCAGTCATCTCAAGAGATCTTCCTGTTCTTCGATCCCCCAAATTGTCACCACAACTGCATTCCATCATGCCTGGCATGCAAAAAATTATGTTTTAAAAACATATTTTATGGAGAACAAACTCAGATTTTTGTCTGAAAGGTAAGTACATTACTTTAAAGTTTTAATTTAATATTTCAGCTCATGTTAATACAGTATGGGAGAGCTATATAACCAGATAACATGGTGGACTGATTCCACCACCCCACCATGGGGACCTTTACACTCATTTTACATACAATTCCTTTGAGTGTTAGTTATTATCTGCTTGTTATCCACATTCTGGCTCCTGAAGCTGATTTCCTTCTTACTTCAGCTCTCCATTTAGTAGCAGACCTTAGCTACTCTTTGTTTCAGTTTTGCTGTCTTTATGGCCATCTGAAACAGAACCAGAGTTTTTCTCTATAACAAAATCTCAGCATGCCTCCTACTGGTTTCTGAGCTAGAATTGGCCTCACAAGGGTGTTTTATATAATAGAGCTATGGTGGTTTCTATATAAAAAAAACCCACATTCATTATTCAGATACATGAGGAGGTTTCTTTGTCATAAATTAATTTTTCTATTGTAAGATAGCCTAAGTTCTTGAATACATTCAGATTCATTGGCAGCTACCAAGAAAAGCTGATGAAAATTATGCATAGCCTCACAGATATGTAGCCCCAACATCCATTTTCACATTTATGTTCTTCCCAGAGGGTCAAGGCACACATTTGTAAAGGGGCACTTTCTGAGAGAATTGAATATCTACAACAAGAATACCCAAGCCCTTCCTTTGCCAATAGGCAATGTTCTCCACAATCCAATTCCGCTGTTTTACCAGCCTCTTCTAGAGCCTGATGTATATTGTGATCAAACTGTAATTCCTGGGCCACCTAAGGCACCTTCTCATCTCAGTATGAGTTTCTCCTGGGACTCTTGTTTGTGAAATCATTCCCCCTCACTCAATGTGAAATTCAGTCTTTCTTGAAGACCCACTTCACAGTTATTGGTTTCTGTGAAGAACTACATTTTGCAGAGAGAAACTCTGCTCCGTTTCCTTTGTCCTGCCCTCTGACATGTTCCCAAAGCTTCTATTATTGGAGTTATTGTGGTAAGCTATTTATTTCCTCAAACATTTTATTCATTTATTTTGTTAAGACAGTTTAGACCTCCAATTAAATTCAAAGATGAGTACGGTAGCTGGTTGCTTTTCATGTTCCTCTCTGCAGTGAAACTCATTAATGAGACTTCAAGCCCCTGCATAGTGTCTTCCTTCTAATATGGGCCAATTATTAGGGTCTTGAGGAAAAGATTGTGACTTCTAAGGTGAGGTTACGGAATACGCATTCTGGGGAGACCTATTTTCCATGAAACCATAGAGACCACCATGCAATGGGGGAACCTTCAGTTAGTTGGTAGGGGGATGGTGGATAAGTGAGAGGGAAAAACAGAGAAGAGAAAGGAAAGAAGGAAGGGGAAGAGAGACAAAGAGCAATAGTTTATTCAGCAGACATTTCAGAGAAGATTTCAGTATTCAGCATGCCAGAGATAATGTCTGAAGTCCCCAGAGTATCTAAGTTTAACTACATCTATGATAATACTATCTGTGTAACTGTCCAGCAATGTGACACCTGTCCTGTGGGTCCTGGGAGTCCTGTAAGCCTGGGAGTGGAATGAAAACTATTGCTTTGAAATCTGTAGACAGAAGCTTAAAAGAATTGATAGCTTTTTTGTTTGTTTTGTTTTTTTCTTTTAAAAATTATTTAATATATATACAGTCACCAAACCTAGACACTGTGGCTACCAACCAGGCAGCACACATGGGCTGTTCCGAGGCCCCCAGCACATACATAGCAGAGGATACCCAAGCATCTTCTGTTGCAGATGCCAAAGAAGTACTTGCTGAAAGGAGCCTGATATAGCTGTCTCCTGAGAGGATCTGCCAGAGACTGAGGAATATAGAGGCAGATGCTGGCAGCCAACCATTGGGATGAGCATGGTGTACCCAATGGAGGAGATAGAGAAAGGACTGAAGGAGCTGAAGGGATTTGCAACCCCATAGGAAGAACAACAATGTCAACCAGCCAGTCCCTCCAGAGCTCCAGGGACTAAACCACCAACCAAAGAATACACATGGAGAGACTCATGGCTCCAGCTGCATATGTAGCAGAGGATTGTCTTGTTGGGCATCAATGGGAGGAAAGGCCCTTGGTCCCGTGAAGGCTTGATGCCCCAGTGTAGGGGAATGCCTGGTCAGGGAGGCAGGAGTGGTGGATGGGTGGAGGAGTACCCTCATAGAAGCAGGTAGGAGGGTGGATGAGATAGGGCGTTTCCAGAGGGGAAACCAGAAAGCGGATAACATTTGAAATGTAAATAAATAAAATACCCAATAAAAGAAAAAATTATTTTATTGATCATTTTATTTATCCACATTACATCCATTGCCCCCTCCCAGTCTCCCTCCCACAGTTCCTCATTCCATTCCCCTTCCCACTTGCCTCTGAGAGGGTGTGCCCTGTTTCCCTGCCCCCTCACATCCTCCTTCCCTGGGACCTGAAGTCTCTTGAGGATTAGGTACCTGTTCTCCCACTGAGACCAGACCAGGCAGTCCTTTGCTATGTATGTGCTGGCAGCCTCGGAACAGCCCATGTGTGCTGCCTGGTTGGTGATTCAGTGTCTGGGAGCTCCCAGTGGTCCAGGTTAATTGAAAATGCTGGTCTTCCTATGGGGTCACCCTCCCCTTCCACTCTTTCAATCCCTCCCCTAATTCCTCCATAGGGGTCCCAGACTTCAGTGCAATGTTTGGGTCTTTTAAGTATCTCCATCTTTCTCAGTTAGCTACTAGTAGGGCTTCTCAGAGGACAGCCATCCAAGACTCCTGTTGTAAGCATATCATAGCATCAGGCCCAAGTTTGGTCAGTCACCGTGCAGTCTTTCTTCTAGTCTCTTATCCATTTTTTGTCCCTGAATTTCTTTTAGACAGGAACAATTCTGGGTCAGAAATTTTGACTGTGGATTGGTATCCCCATCCCTCCACTTGGGGCCCTGTTTATTTATTGGAGGTGGACTCTTCGAGTTTCCTCTCTCCACTATTGGGCATTTTGGCTAAGATCACCCCATTGAATCCTGAGAGTTACTCATATCCCAGGTGTCTAAGATTTTCTAGAGAGTTCCTCCACCCTGCACCCACAGAAACTGCACAATTCTATTCATTTTCTCGGCACACTGGGCTTTTCTCCTCTCCCCCAAATACCTGATTTTGTTCCCCCTTTTCCCTCCCCCTCCTCTCTCTCACCCCAGTCGCTCCCTCCTTCTGCATCTCCTGATTATTTTGTTCCCCCTTCTAAGTGGGGTTCAAGCATCATCATTTGGGCCTTTCTTCTTGTTAAACTTCTTACTGTCTGTGAGTTGTATCTTGGGTATTCTGTACTTTCTGGCTAATATCCACTTATCAGTGAGTATATACCATGCATATCCTTTGGGGATGGGTTACATGACTCAGGATGATATTTTCTAGTTCCATCCAATTGCCTGCAATTCCACTGTGTAAATGAACCACATTTTCTGTATGCATTCTTTGGTTGAGGGACATCTGGGTTTTTTCCAGTTTCTGGCTATTATAAATAAAGTTACTATGAATATAGTGGAGCACTTGTCCTAGTGGTATGATGAAGCATCTTTGGGTATATGCCCAGAGTGGTGTAACTGGGTCTTCAGGTATAACTATGCCCAATTTTCTGATGAATCGCCAGGTTGATTTCCAGAGTGGTTGTATCAGTTTGCAATCCCATAAGCAATGAAGAATTGTTCCTCTTTCTCTACATCCTCACTAGTATGTGCTATCATTTGAGATTTTGATCTTAGCCATTCTGATTGGTATAAGGTGGAATCTTAGGGTCATTCTTATTTCCATTCCACTGATGACTAAGGATGCTGAATGCTTCTTTCAGTGCTTCTCAGCCATTCTTCTGTTGAGAATTCGTTGTTTAGTTCTATTTCCTACTTTTTAATTGAGTTATTTGGTTTTTTTGAGGATAACTTATTGAGTTCTTTTTATATTTTAGATATTAGCCCTCTATCAGATATAGTGTTAATGAAAATTTTGTCCTCAATCTGTAGGTTGTTGATTTGTCCTGTTGATAGTGTCCTTTGCCTTATAGAAGCTTCTGAGTTTCATGAGGTCCATTTACCAATTGTTGATTTTAGAGCCCGAGCTATTGGTGTTCAGGAAATTGCCCCCTGTACCATGTGTTTGAGTCCTTTTCCCACTTTCTCTTCTATTAGATTCAATGTATCTGGTTTTATGTTGAAGTCCTTGATCCACCTGGACTTGAGCTTTGTACAAGGTGACAAATACAGATCTATTTTCATTCTTCGACAGGCAGACTGACAGTTAGACCAGCACACTTTATTGAAGATGCTTTCTTGTTTCCACTGTATTTTTGGCTTCTTTGTCACAGATCAAGTGACTATAGGTGTGTGAATTTAGTTCTTGGTCCTTGATTTTATTCCATTGATTGACCTGTCTGTCTCTGTATCAATACCTTGTGGCCTTTATCACTATTTCTCCATAGTACAGCTTGAGGTCAGGGATAGTGATTCTCTCAAAAGTTCTTTTATTGCTGAGTATTGTTTTGGCTATGCTGCTTTTTGTTTTTTCATATGTAGTTGAAAATTGCCCTTTCCATGTCTATGAAGAATTGTGTTGGGATTTTGATGGAGATGGCATTGAATATGTAGACTGATTTTGGTAAAATGGTCATTTTCACTATGTTAAACCTACCAATCCATGTGTATTGGAGACTGTTCCATCTTCTGAGGTCATCTTTGATTTATTTCTTCAGGGATTTGAAGTTCTTGTCATATAAATCTTTCTCTTGCTTATTAAGAGTTGCACCAACATATTTTATACTATATGTGGCTATTGTGATGGGTGTCTTTCTCAGCCTTGTTATCCTTTGAGTAGAGGAAGACTCCTGATTTGTTTGAGTTAATTTTATATCCCGTCACTTTGCTGAAGTTGCTTATCAGCTGTAGGAGTTCTCTGGTGGGATTTTGGGGGGTCACATATATATATTATCATATCATCTACAAATAGTGATACTTTTGCTTCTTCCTTTCCAATTTGTATCCCCTTGATCACCGTTTGTTGTCTAATTGCTCTAGCTAGAGCTTCAAGTACTATATTGATTAGCTAAGGAGACAGAGGGAAGTCTTGTCTCTGATTTTAGTGTGACTGCTTCACGTTTTCCTCTATTTAATTTGATGTTGGTTGTTGGTTTGCTACATATTGCTTTAATTATTTTTAGATTTATGCCATGAAAATATTGTTTAAATTTGGTTTTATCATGGGATATCTTGGTTTCTCCATCTGTGGTGATTGAGAGTTTTGCTGGGTATGGTAGCTTGGGCTGGCATTTGTGTTCTCTTAGGGTCTGGATGACATCTGTCCAGGATCTTCTGGCTTTTAGAGTCTCTGTTGAAATGTCTGAGGTAATTCTGATGGGTCTGCCTTTATATGTTACTTGGCTTTATCCCCTTATAGATTTTAATATTCTTTCTTTGTTCTGTGCAAATTTATTTCATTTGTTTAGTATATGAGAGAATTTTCTTTTCTGGTCCAATCTAACTGGTTTTCTATAGGCTTCTTGTACATATTTTTGAGCATCTCTTTCTTTCTTTTTTGGGGGGTTAGGAAAGATTTATTCTATGATTTTGTTGATGTTTTCTGGCCCCTAGAACTGGGATTCTTTACCTTCTTCTATTCCTTTTATTCTTAGGTTTGATTTTTTCATTGTGTCCTGAATTTCCTGGATGTTTTGGGTTAGGAGCATTTTAGACTTTGTATTTTCTTTGATGGATGCATCAATATCTTCTATGGTGTCTTCTAAGCCTCAAATTCTTTCTTCTATTTCTTTTATTCTGTTGGTGATGCTTGCATCTGTAGTTCCTGGTCTCTTTCTTAGATTGTCCATCTCCAGTGTTGCCTCCATTTGTGATTTCTTTATTGTTTCTATTTCCATTTAGTTATTGGACCATTGTTCAATTCTTCACGAGCTTGATTGTATTTTCCTGTATTTTTTTAAGGGATTTATCTTTAATGGCTTCTCTCTGTTTGCCTGTGTTGTTCTGTATTTCTTTAAGGGAGGTATTTACATCCTCCTTGAAGGCCTCTATCATCTTCATGAGATGGGATTTTAGTTCAGAATCTTGCTTTTCTTTTTTTTAATTTTTTATATTTTTATTTACATTCAAAATCATTTCCCCTTTCCCATTTCCTCCCTCCCTGAAAGTCCCATAAGCCCCCTTCCCTCCCTCTTTTCCCCATTCAACCCCCTCTCGCTTCTCTGTCCTGGCATTCCCCTACATCCAGTCTTTCCAGGACCAGGGGTCTCTCCTTCCATCTTCTTGGAAATCTATTGATATGCGTATTGTGTCTAGGGTATTCTGAGATTCTGGGTTAATATCCCCTTATCAGTGACTGCATACTATGTGTGTTCTTTTGTGATTGGGTTATCTCACTAAGGATGATATTTTCAAGTTCTGATCATTTGCCTAGGAATTTTGTGAATTCATTGTTTTTAATTGCAGAGTAGTATTCCATTATGTAAATATACCACATCTTCTGAATCCATTCCTCCGTTGAGGGACATCTGGGTTCTTTCCAGCTTCTGGCTATTATAAATAAGGCTGCTATGAACATAGTGGAGCATGTGTCCTTATTGCATGCAGGTAAAGCCTCTGGGTATATGCCCAGGAGTGGTATAGCCGGATCCTCCGGAAGTGTCATGCCCAGTTTTCTGAGGAACCGCCAGACTGCTTTCCAGAGTGGTTGTACCAGCCTGCAATTCCACCAGCAGTGGAGGAGTGTTCCTCTTTCTCCACATCCTCTCCAACAACTGCTGTCTCCTGTGTTTTTGATCTTAGCCATTCTGACTGGTGTGAGATGGAATCTCAGGGTTGTTTTGATTTGCATTTCCCTAATGCTTTTCAAGTGTGTAAGGAATACAGGGCATGCTGTGATAGGAGAACTGGGTTCTGATGGTGCCAAATTGCAATGGCTTCTGTCGTTTATGTTCTTGTGTGTGCCCTCATCATCTGGTTATCTCTGGTGTTTAACTTGCCTGAATGTCTCTGACTGGAGCCAGACTCCTTGGAAGCAGGTAGACCTCTGTGACCTGGGTTCGAGCAGGTGGGAGCCTCCTATTTTCCTTGTTAGAGCAGACCTCCTGTGTCTTTGGTGAAGGCAGACATCCTGTGTTTCTAGTTAGGGTGAACCTCCTGGCAGACAGGCAGGCTGTGGTGTGTTGGACTGGTATGGCTCCCACTGATCTGATTGGGGTGGAGGAGCAGACTGGAAGCCAGGAACTAATGTTGAAAACATCATTTTGTCTCTTTTAAGTGTTCATTCTTAGGATTAGAAAAATAAATCAAGAAATATCCTTTCTGTTTTTGAGTGGAACATAAAGGAAACATTCTGGTCATTGTGCCGGCTAGATTGAAAGCATGAGTGGGTTTCTTATTTTTAGGGTTTCCGACTAGCAACAGATGCAAAACTAAAATTGAGTCAGATAAGGATAAAATCTAATGTGCTACCAGACAATTGTTTTTTCGTAGCATTTTTTTTTTGCTAATAATTCAAAATATTGTGTGTAAGGTTAGCAGACATTCCTGGGTAGAACATGGATGCAAACCTTTTCTTTTAAAAGCTAATAAATAATCTAGACTTTGTACAGCCAGCATGTAAGATTTAAATTTTGCAGTTTTTGTTCTTTTTATGCTCATTTCAGGACACTGAGAACAATCAGAGTGTTATCTACAGAACATTTCAGCACCCTAGAAGGAAGTCCATATACAACAAGCCATCAATCTACATTCTGGATTCTTTTCAGCTCATGAGACCCTCATAGCTGCTTTATCATGCTATAAATTTTTCTTTTCTTGCTATTGTATATAAACAGATCTGGGTAGTATATACTCTCTATGTTTGCTTTCTGTCACCCCAATAATGCCCAGAATCACCCCTGTGTCATCATATGCCAGTATAATTTGTTGTTTTGGGGAATTCCTGCTTTTGGCTATCAGAAGGAAACTACTAGGAGAAAACATAGAATGATTCATAATATTGGTTTTGGTAGAAATTACTTGGGAACGACTCAAAAAGGATGGAGAAGAAGAGAAAAAATAGACAAACAGTATTAATCTGAACCCAAACTCCCTTCACTGCAAAGGAAGCAGAAGAGTGAAGACACAATGCACAGAATGAGAAAAAATACTTTCAAACTATATATTTCTCAAGAGACTGTGATCTCCAGAATCTATTTTTTAAAACTCAAAAAATGAGTAGCAAAAAGCACAAGTAGTCTAACTGTAAAATGGACAAGGACATTTCTCAAAAAAGAACATGCAAATGCTGAACAAGTATGAAAAAAAATGCTGATATTAGGAATCAGAAATCAAACACATAATCAAATATAATCTCATAGTTTCCAGTGTGTCAAAACAAATAAAAGCTAACAAATACTAGTAAGAATGTGAGGAAAACAAAGAATAAACTGTTGGCTGGAATAGAAATTATCACAATGTTACAGAAAACGCACAATGGCGCTATGAAATAACACTCCTATTGCACATCTATGAGAGGAGAGAGACTTGGTATAGTGAGATCTACTCTGCTTCATTTATTATAACACCGTTCAAAATATCCAAGATTTGGCAAAGTAGGTACTCATAGATGACTGTGTGAATAAAAATTTTAAAAAAATGTGCTGTATATGTGTGACAGACAAGAATTCAGTTGCAAAGAACAGTGGAATTTTGTCATTTGCAACAGTGTAGATGATTTTAAAAGACATTATGTTAAGTGAAATTAGCTGACCTCAGAAGATAAATACTGACTAATTTGATTTGTTTGTAGAACCCACAGTTGTTCTCAAAGAAAAAGAGCAGAAGAGAAGTTACAAGGGGCTGTGGGATAGGCGAGAGATCATTAGGTACACGTTTCACGAAATAGGAATAATAGCGTCCAATATTTTGCTGCACAGTGGGATGACTATAGTTAGCAATAATGCAATTTTATCCTTAAAAAACCCTAGAAGACTGGACTTCAAATTTTATCAGTACAAAACAATAAATATCTGAAATTGTATACATGCCAGATACTCTGATTTGATTAGTAACTATACAGTAATACATGCATATAATAGTGAAATATCATATTGTGTGTCATAAGTATGTGCAATTATTGTTGACCTATTAAAGTAAATCTTAAGCACCAAAAACAAAACATCCTCTGTGGTAGATACTCTAAATTTCCAAGAATATTAAGTATGTTTTCCCATAGTATCTTGACTCTAGCTCAAAGAAAAGAGAAAGTCTTTTAAAATTAATGTTAGGTCATTTGTTTGATGATTTAGATTATAATTTGACATATTGGAAGTCCATCATGGGATTATAACAGATTGAAAAAAAAGAAATATGAAGGTGCTTGGGGGTGCTATATTTTGACAGGCAAGAAGCAAACACAAAGCTACTCAATTTCAAATATGGATTTTTTTTTCTTTGACAATGAAGATTGACTGAGAGGTAAGAACCAAATGCCCAGAGAGGCCCAGAAACACAGTGAACACTGTCCATAGAGGTTGTTGCTTATTAAGAGAGAAAGCGTATTGGCAAAATTTGTGGTAGAATTCCTTGCATGCTAACTAACATGAGCAGAGAGTAGAGAACTAGATCAGAAGCAAGGACAACACCCACCTTGAAAGACTTGCTTCCTGCTTGATCCAGACCCCAATATAGAGCCACACAATGGGCCTAAGCATTCTAAGCATGAACCTGTGGGAGACAATTCAGACTTGATCCATAACAGTGAGTACTCCATTGAAGAATGCAGAACAACACAAAACCTCACAAGGAAGTTTGGCATAGAGTTTGAGTCTAACATTGACATCGCAGTAGAAGGGATAGGACCTAGCACAGGCTTATTCCAATATTTCTGTGGATATTATCCAAAGAATAAATAGAAACACACATCACTGAATACCTTGGCATAAACTGATGGGTTATGTATCATATGTTTTCTATGGAAGAGGGCATTGACATCATAAAGGAAGGCTCAGCATTTCGACAGATGAACACGGTTTCAGAATTGGATTTATACACACTAGCAGTACATCAATGGTGCTGCAGTTTTCTAGTTAGCAAGTATTTACCTTCTTCCCTTGAATAATGAGAGGTTCATTCCCCAAAGCAATCAGCCTTTATTTAAAGACTCTAAAAATTAATGCAAAGACTAGAAGACTCATCCGCCTAGCAGAACTCATGTCCTGGTTTGTGTTTTCCGACATAGCTGAGCCTTCATTCATCTCTGATTGAGAGGTTCCTTCCGAGTTGTCTGATAATTGAAAGCATCAGTTCTTTAGTGTGTGTTTTCATGTAAGCGTTACTGTGAGGTAAGCAAGAGTAATGCCAATCCCCCCATAGATAGCAGACTTGAGATGACATTTGAAGTGAGCAGTGGACAGAAATAGATAGAAAATTAGTTTCAGACTTGCGTTTGTTGGCATTTTACCACAATTATGTGTATATTCTTGTCTGTTTGGCAAGCTCTGTGAACTACTGAAGAAAAATTCCATTTTAGTTAACTTTGTGCCCTAGTATAAATATCATAAGGAACTACCATGTAATCATGCCAGATTACTTTGTAAATCAGCTAATAGGCTCTCATGCTTAAAATGTGAATTCTGTGTCTGAATTCAAATCCCTGACCTACTACCTAGTTATAACTGTATGTTTTAGGACCAGCTACTTAACATTTCTGGGACCTTTGTTTTTTCTGTTTTTAAATGAGCATTAAGAATTTTTTTCCTGGACTTTGAATGAATTAATATGCAGAAGTTACTTAGAAAATAGGATTGGACTGGAGAAACAGCTCAGCAGTTAAGGGCATATACTGCTTTTGCAGAGGACCCGAGAGTTTTGCTCTCTATACTGGAGAGCTCATAACCAACTCTAACTCCAGAACCAAGGAATCTTTGGGCCTCTGCTGAAACCTGTACTCAGTTGCACCTACACACTCACACACACACACACACACACACACACACACACAGAGAGAGAGAGAGAGAGAGAGAGAGAGAGAGAGAGAGACAGAGAGAGACAGAGACAGAGAGACAGAGAGAGACAGAGACAAAGAGACAGAGAGAGACAGACAGAGACAGAAAAACAGAGAGACAGAAAAACACAGAGAGACAGAGAAAAAGACAGAGAAAGAGAGAGACAGACAAAGAGAGACAGAGACAGAGAGAGAGAGAGACACACACACACACAGAAATAAGAACTATGAAACGTTACCTGTGGTTACTAATGTTAAACTAAACCCAGGCCAACAAGATGGCTTAACAATTAAAGATCCTACAATTGGGTTTAAAAAACTGAGTTAAATATTTAGAACCCATGTGATAGAGGGAGAGAACCAAATTCTTCAAGTTTCCCCTTATCTCCACATGGGTTCTATGGTCTGTGTACAGCCAATACACATACTATAACTAATTAAATAAATAGCAATTTCAAATAAGGACTTATCATTAATGAGCATTTAGTACCAACTGTGAAGCAAACAGAGTAATATTGATCTTCAAACTAAATGGTTGCTTATATTTTCCCTAAAATAATGACTTTGGCATTATCAGACTAAGTTAAATAACTTTCCCAAACTCATACAGGTGGCACACTCAGGATTTATTATTAAGTTGTGTGATTTCAAAACATGTACATTCAATTCCTGTACATCTATGCTGTGCCATATATTTTCTGTACCATGTATATACATATATAACCATATATTTTCAAAAAATTCAGTTTTACATATAACTTTACATTCAAATTTGTTAACTAATGTATTTATTTTTTAATCTTCTATTCTTATGTAAAAGCCAGACCATTTTATTTCAAAAACATTTGAATACCTGGCCACTAAAGGGAAATTTCTGTGCTAGTTTAAATGGTTCTACAATCCAAATAAATAAACTTCAAAATTCAATTCTGCTATTAATGAGGCTTTCCTATTATTTTATTAAATGTAGAGCTTTATATGTCCTAATTGAGAAAATGACCCTTCTGTTAAGTGAAGTTTTCCAAATCTACATAAAATTAGTATGAATTCCAAGGTAGATTATTAACTTTTTAAGTATGAAATGCATGTAAGCACAGTCTCAAGAAAGTAATAAATTTGCTTTCGGGCAATATAAGAAGAAGAGTTCTGTTCAAAGTCATCATTCTGACAGTTGCCATCTTTACTTCAGCTTTGTTCAGAGGGTTTCACCCATTGCCAAAGAGCTATTGGCCTTTCATTGCTGGCCTGTGAGGGAAAGCCAGTTTCATCAATGAGATGGCAGGTGGTATATCATCTATACTGCAGAGAGGGCTCTATTTCCAGGAGTGGTCATGAAACATAGACAAGACTCCACAGGTTTCGTTTTATTTACTTAACTTTTTTTTTCTCTGTTCAGTTTGGCATCTTCTTTGGCATTTTCCTTGTTCAGCTCACGTTTGACAGTCACCTCGGTGCCACTTTACAGGTTTAGCTTCTGATGTTAAGAGACACGATTGAACAGCAAACTATTATCTTCTGCTTTTATTGTTCAATTTAGTTTTTACTAATTTTGCTTGCATGAGTTTCTTCTGTGTGGCAGGGGCGTGCTTTCGGAGGTGAGAAGAATAGGAGTCACAGACCATTGTGAGCTGTCATGTGAGTGCTGGGAATTGAACCTGGATCCTTTGGAAGAGCAAGTATTGCTCTTAACCACTAAGTCCCTGTCTTTTGGGTTTTTTTTTTTGTTTTTTTTTCTTTGCATTCTTTCTATCCCCTCTCCTGCAATGTTCCCTGAGACTTAGGTATGGGAGGGTTTTGTAGGTCTTTCCTATGAAACTGGGCTCCACCCCTTTGCATTTTGATTGGCAATGCTTGTTTGTTTGTTTGTGGTTTCCGTCTGTTGCAAAGAGAAGTTCTGTTAATAAGAGGTGGAGAATGCACTTATCTGTGCATATGAGGGCAAATATTTATAGAACTCTATGTAAAATACTACAGACAACCGAGTAAAGCTGAAAGCAGGAGAGGTGGTCCTCCCTAGGGAATCGCACACCAATTGGCTGTCCCACGTCAAACAGTCAGCTTCAAATCATCTACCCACGTTACACTATGTGGATCCAATAATTTATATTTAGGAGTATAAATGTATATACAAATGTACATATGCATGCAATAACAATTAATGAAAAAAGAGGCCATGAATTTGAAGGGGAGAAGGAAGAGGTATCAGGGAGGAGAGGACTAGGAGGCAGACCAGGGAATGGGAAACTGTACATAAATTATACAGTTTATCAATCATGTGGGCAGGTAGCCATAGAACTGTTTCAAAACAATAATTCATGTCAATGTGTCTTTCCCCATGTATGCCATGTTAAATTACCTTTCTTTTCGTGAACATATGGATTTAAAGAAAAAAATTTCAGACATGGTTAGAATCAGGACTTATTTCTTTACTATCTAATGATCAAAATAAAAACATGGCCATGATCTTGGAGTGCTGATTGACAAGTTATAATTTGGTACATTGAAGAGGCAGACAGACAGACAAAAAAAGAATGGAACCACAAATGTTACAGTGGAAGGATATTCTGCTAGTTCGTTGGCAACGCTTGTGCTGTGAGATGCTCTGAACCAGGGCAGGGGAGACAAAGAATCCCTGGATCATCTGCAGGTTCGCTCTCTTTAAAGCAGTCGGGTGGATCTTTGGCATTGACTAAAAGGGGAAGAAGTTATTTTTATAATACTGGATAATAGCTTGAAATCCAAGAGTTGCTAGACAAATGCAGGGACCTAAGCCATCCTTCTTTAATGTGAGAACTGGCACATCCTTAAACCCTTGGCAGAAAAATAACTCTTGGAGCTTCTCTCTCTATTCTGTCCTCTTTTGTTTGCCCACGGAATCTCTGTATTATCTTCACATTGTTTTGTGTTTCACATCAATACCGGAGTTCATATTTGCCAGTAATTTTCACATGCTCTCTCCAAGGTAAGTCGGGCTGCCAGCAGTGGACACCTCCTCATTGTGTAAGGGCTACACTTGAGACTTACCACTCCTGGGCTATACTGAGTACCAGATCTCACTCTGGCAGGTTCCTCTGTGAATGCTGTGTCTTTTGTTTGTTTCTGAGATAATTTCATAACTTTAGAAAGCCACATTTCTCCTCTGAAGGAATTAAGGCACCACCTAAGTTGAATCAGTGATAATACAACTCTTTGGTGTTTTGAACACACTGAGCTAGATTTCTTTTCTAACTCAAGTCATATAAAGTGCATTTATTTAGGGTATTAAAGAAGGAAAATGTACCATTGGGCAGAAAAAACCCTTGGGGGAAGAGCTGTGCTTGTTCATTGCATCTTTCTGTAGTCACTTAAATAGTATCATACACTCTGACTTCTAATATGTATTTGCTTTAAAAATTCAGTGTGTGTGTGTTTGTGTGTGTGTGTGTGTGTGTGTGTGTGTGTGTGTAGTTACAATGGAGGTTAGAAGAATCCCCTGGGGCTGAAGCTGGCAGTTGTGATATACTTGACGTGGGTGCTAGGAAGAGAACCCTTTTCTTTTCCCAGAGCATCAAGGATTCTTAACTGTTAGATACCGCTCCTATTCTTGTTATGTATTTCTTGAATAGATCAACACTGAAAGACCCTACTGTATGTCTACCTCTCCTTCCATTGTTTTGGTTAATTTTATATGAAGCAAAGGTCTTTTTATATTGAACAAAATAAGTGATTTATAAATGTAGGATTGCACACACTTAATATGGAATATATGCTTATATAATTTTCATATTTTGCTCTAAGTCATACTGATTGCATTCTGGCAAGCAGGTCTTGTAAATCAAAGAGGAAATGACTGTCCCAAACACTGAGAACTGATGTTTCCAAGAACTAAACCATTTTCAGTGTTCTTTACTTATACTTAAAAAATTTGTTAATTTCAAATTTAACTTCAGATTGTTGTCTCAGTCTTTCAATTATGAACTTGCTTTTAAAAATATTTATTTTTATAATCATTATCATCATCATAATTATTGTGTTGTGTGTATGTCTGTGTATCTGTGTGATGTCTGTGTGATGTTTGCGTGAGTACAGGCACATATATGCAGAGTCAGTGGATAACTTTCAGTAGTTGGCTTTCCCTTCACCTTGAACTGGCAATCAGGCTCAGGTCTTCCAGCTTGTGAGGCAAGCACTCTTCCCCACTGAGTCATATTGGTGAGCCCTTCAATTTGTTTTTATGGAGCATTTTTATTTAAAAATTAGCTGCCTCCTAATTTCAATGTATCTGATTGCCAGTATGTTTGAAGCAATTTCCATAAACAGGCAAGAAAAAAGTATTAAAAGAAAAAAGAGAAACAATGTTGTTTGTAAAAATATGGGTGACAGAAATATTTTCCACCATCATTAGTTGTCTTCTCATCAGTTTGTAAGCCATAGAATAGTTTCACACACTCTTATAGTACCTGAGAAATTTGCAAGAGCTGTTTCTACACCTACATATTTAAGTCTCTCTGATTTATTCATACCTTGGTACATTTAGAGAAAAAAATGAGTAAAGTTAAAGTGACTGCTAATATGGTTTTGTTTATCACAAAATCTGGGCATCTTCAGCAATCATCAGATTTCTTCCTGACTGAAAATCTCTCTGTTGTGTAGAGAAAGTTCTGTGTGGTTGGGTAACATTACTATTGTGACTTTTTTATTTTCATGAGTGTTTCAGGGTGTAAGTAACAAAAAATGTGAGGCCTGCTTGTATGAACCTGTAATCCTAACACTTGGGATGGATGTAAAGTCAGAAGAATTAGGAGTTCAAAGTCATCCTTAGTAATAAAAAGTCCCAGGCCAGACTGGGATACATGAGACTGTCTGAAAACAAGACAAAACAAAATCCTGAAGAAATTAACAGGGTTACGTTTTCTTTCTATAGTCTGAAAATTATGAATCGCCATGAAGCTAGTTTAATTGTAGGGGAAAGAATATTCTAGAAGCTTTAAAGTTTATAAAATTTGGTCTTAGCTCATACACTTCAGTTCTACCATTTCATCCTATTGCACACAGACACCAGTGAAATATGTGGAAATCAGGGAGCTTCCTGTATATCATCAGAAGGACAGCCCTCTGTCTCTTGCTTAGTCACATAATAATGCTTATGTCTTGACAGTAATCTCAGTGTACATAAGTGATTTTGCATCTGGCCTATCACATTGCACCCGAGAACGCGCATTTTACATGGTCATGTATTATTTAGTAGTTGTTATTCCATGGAAGAGACTCACTTCTTTCAGACATAAAAAGAGTTCAGAGAAGAGGTCACACCAAAATGGTTTATGCATTAATGATGGTCCTTTACCATCTTCATTTAGATTGTTTGTGAAATATTTAGGGAGGGAGGTATAATGGACTCACTAGTTAATTAACAGATGGATCTAATGTGCTCCTGGCAGTCTTGTCAGTAGGTCAGGTCAGGAGAAAATGACTCATCTTTGTAAGGCAGTGACAAAGTTCTTAGACTCTGGTGCAAGTGTTAAGTTGCCTCTGAGGACGTGAAATGCAAGCTATTGGAGTTACTTTGCTTTGTCTGTTATTCCTCTCTGTTTATGCAGACATGAGACAGTATGCAATGTGTACATAAAGTCTCTTGGTCAAATGGAGACCGTGAGCATAATTTGATCCACACAGCACTTTCAGATTTGAAGTTATAGCAACACACGAGGCATAACAGAACAGAAGCTTCATTTTCCAGCTATAGCCAAAGGACAAGATTTTAATATGAACTTTCTAATTTATCAGGTTTTTCTTTAAAAGGTTTTTGCTATGTTTGCTTCAGTTTTAAGTTATTGTTAATTTGTATATCTCCTTTTTCCTTCAGTGCTACAAGGATAAAGGTGACAATGGGGAAAATAAAAAGACATCTGAATTGCACTAAAAGTTCTTAGAGAAAATATTTACAGCAGATAATAGTCTAGCAGTCTGTAAGTTACATTACCATAATGGAAGTGGGATATGTTTATGCACGAGTGTGTGTGTGTGTGTGTGTGTGTGTGTGTGTGTGTGTGATTTTGATTTGCTCACAGTTGGTTGAAGATAGATTGGCAGTAACAGCTGCCACCAAGTGTCAACAATCAAGCACAATGAAGTGTGGCACCCCCCATCCCCCTCAACTGTTTTTCATTCAAATGAGTTATGAGTTTTCACTGTGCAGAATCACTCTTGTTTAAAAAAAAAATCAGAAGTTGAGTTGTGAGAATTGGGGAATATCCACCTGGCAGGGAAATTTTCATGCTTTGCAAAAAAAAAAGTGAACAAATAGATTACATTTAGATCAATCAAAGTCACTAGAAAATGTTAAATTGGAGAGGGGAGAAATCAGTGAGAAATAGCCCCAAAAGCAATCCAGATGAAACCATTAATGAGGATGAGTGTGGATTTTTCTTGGTTCAAGGACTCTGCTACAATGGGTTAGCACACCAAGCACTGCATCAGAAATGCACAGGGGTAACTACAGAGAGCCAGGGCCCCTCTCAACCCCCAACATCAAAGCCTCCTCAGAGGAAAAAAAAGGCTCTGTTACTTGTAGCTTAATCCAACATTACACACTTCTTTCAAACATCAAAAAATGCTACTCAGCCTCGGATGGCGGGGCATTCTCACTGCTAATCCAGCCTTAATTATAAAATTTTATACTCCCTCAGTTCCCTGGCCCCTGTGGCTACCAAGTACCTGCTGGACGGGAGAAGTATAAAGAAGAGGAGAAAGGAAATTTAAGGTCTACTACATGGAAAAATGGAATCTTTTTACTTAGTGGTCCTAGTTGGCTAGTATATTCTAAAAATATTAGTATGTAAAAACAAAATATTCCCTAGAGCTTCTAACAGAACCTCAAAGTGTCCACATGTTTTACAGAAATATTCCTCTCCTTTCTGTATTCCTTCCTTTAGCTCTGTAACTTCTGATTTCTCTGTGGAATCTTAAGTAGGAGCGAGCCACCCCCCTCCCCCACACACACACCACTTCAGGCTACTTGTCTCAAAAGATAAAGGCTATATATATTTCTTTTCAACTAGGTTTTGCCCACAAACATTGATTTGTGGTCTTTCTGTGCCCTTGGGTCTAAAAGTACATGTTGTCGGTGCCTTGGTACTTGAACTTGAATGGTGTCGGGCTGTTGAGTTAAATAAATTGCCCCAAGTGCAAAGTAAATGAATTAGCAGGAGAAATTCTCATGGATATCATACGTTTATGGCTTCTCCCTTCTTTTCTAATGATGACTATAGATTATCCTTTTTCTTCCCATAACACTCCTAAATGTTTGCAGACAATTAGCATGTCTCTCCTGTGTGTCTCCTCTAGCCCAAACATGTCTGTTGCTCAAAGTCTGCCTTATTTCCAAACCTCTTATCAGTTCACTCGCTTGCCTTTGAACCTACTCCAATTTGCCCTTCTTTTCAAACACATGATCGTTCCAACAGAACACAGCACTCAGTAGCTCGGATGAGCAATTTAAGTCAGTAAAAGTGAGCCTTGTCCTTTTGCATTCTTCATAGAATTCAGGTGCATTAAAGTTTATGATCTTTATTGGAAGTAGATTCTTTAACACTGCTTAATTTATAGCTTACTCTGTGGCAGCAGAATCTTCAGGAGTGAGTAACCCTGCTGTCCCCCGTGAACAGCCGACCCTGTCATACAACTATTTGTAGGAGATTGCTAGCATTTCCTCTGTGCATTAAAGATATTCTTTACCAGAATGTCTCTTCAATAATAACTGCATTCTTTTGTTGAACATGAGCATATTTAATAATATTTGGTGATTTGTCGGGTAGTGTTTCCGGTTTAAAGCCTATCATTGGGCCATATGTTGGAAAAGGCAATTATATAGATTTCCTTCAGACTTGACATTAGTCCTTCAGCAATTATCTTGGTGCCCAAAAGATCAGAAACAATAGGCTATCCATCTTTTAGTAGCTCCCCCTAATCCGCATAGCTCTGGTTTCCCTATGAATGTCACCCCCTGCTTTTGAAGAGAGGACAGGTGTTAACTGACAGCTGCACTAGGTCTCTTTTGGCAACCTCCCAACAATGAAGATTCCCCAAGTACCCTCTCCCCTAGCCTGATCCCCAGTGAGTCTCACTTCCTCTACAGACCTTAGGCAGGCCCCAGTTTCAAGGGGAAAATATACAATCCAAATTATTAATTATTAATAAATATTTTTTGTTTGGCAGTTTATTAGAGGGTGGACCCAGACTTCCATAAACTTTCTATGACCCCCTCTGTAGTAAAGATAATAATATTAAACATTATTTTTAGAATTAACCTATTATAAGAGAATAGGGAGTTGGATAGTATTAGGAAAGTTAGGAAAAAGTATTTTGTATGATAAATTTTTATATATATTACACAAGTGTTATTTTATAGAGAGCTCTTCTCTGCCTATATATGTTGGTTCATCAAAACAATGATCAAATAAACCTATTAATTATTGTTAACTCTTTCAATAACATATTCCTAATAGCAGAAAGATTTTAATGAGCAAAGCTCCAAGGTATCTAATTTTAATACACATATACACCCATATGCATCTTCTACCACATCTTTTTTTCATGTGAAAACCATGCTTAGCATTCAATTGCCAACTAAATTTTATATTGACATTTTTGCTAAATGACTCTGCTAAGATTAATCTCATATTTTGACATTATAGGATGTGTTATATTTATTTACTTGTTGCTGGTTTCTCACGAATCCTACCCTCTGGCATCTAAGTTGTTCTTATGGGTAGGAAGGACGCACAGGGTCCAGAATAGTGACTGCTGAACTGTTATTTATTGAAAGGATAACAAACTCATCTGACTCTCTGTGTTTCTGGTAATAGAAACTCCCAGAAGCTGTCGAGAGAAGAAGAGAAATCCCCAGAAAGAGAGACATTTTAGAGCACCTCTGGTTACCATTGTTCCTTGCTCAGACAATGACTGAATGTGCAAGTTCCGTACTTTGTGTCAGGAACTTCTTACACAGCCCCAAGCATGTCACCTGTTTTTCTAATTTTCCGGGTTAGAAAGGGAGGGAAGAAGAGTCTAAAGGCAGAAACTGTGTATTATTTGTCTTTCTACTCATACTGAATGGATGCTTTAATGATATGTTAGTATAAGTAGCTGCCTCAGACAGTATATGAGAAAAAAAATTACCTTTTCAGTTTGACTCATGTTGCAGGTCCAATTACTATTTTTTAAAAACCTTTGTACTCTGAACATTCTCAACCTTATTTTTCTTTACGTACAGGGACTGAAAGATTAAGTGATTCACATAAATAGTATAGTAAACACTAAAAACCAAGATACACTAAAAGGGTATATGTGTGATAACCAGAGTATGCAAGAGGGGCAATTCTCCAATTCTCTTTCCCAAGTTCTGTAACTGAAGCATCCATTGTTACTAACACTAACTCAAATATTCAAGTACATATACCAAATTCATCAAACTACTGTGTACACACACATACACATATGCACATACACATACATACATACATATACACACTCATACACATACAAACATACATACACACATACACATATATACACATACACCCATACACACACATACACATATACACACATTCACACACATAATACATATATATGAATACATATTCACACATGCACACTCACACATATACACATATACACATATGAACACTCACATATACATGCACAATCACACATACACACAAATACACACAGTCACATGCACATATACACATATAGACATATACACATATATACACTAATACACATATATACAGATACACACATACACACACATACAAATACACAAACACACACATATACCCACATCCACATATACACACATACATATGCATATACACATACACACATAGAAACACTCACACACATACATATACATTCACACATACACATATACACACATACATATGCATATACACATACACACATAGAAACACTCACACACATACATATACATTCACACATACATACAAATACACGAATACATACACTCACATGCACATATACACATATATACTCACACATATATATATGTATACACACATACACAAACATATACACATATATACACATACACATATTTACACACACAGCCATATACACATACACATTTACACAAATACATATGCACATACACATACAAACACACACACACTCACACATATGCACATGCATACACACAAACACATACACAAACATACACACATATACCCATATACACACGTATACATATACACACATACACACATTTACAAACATAGATACACATATACAGATACAAATACACACATACATACACATTCACACATACACCCATACACACACACACACACTTATAACACACATATACTTATTTGCTCACATACATACACATATGTAGATACACACAAACACACACATACATTCACACATACACACAAATATACACACATACATATACATATACACACATATGTACATACACTCACACAAGCATGCACTCATATACACACGTACATAAACACACTCACACACATATACAGGTATACACATACCCATATATATACATTCACACACACACATACACACACAGACACACTCACACATATACAGGTATAACATACACACATATACACATACAAACACTCACACACACATATACACACATACATTCACACATACACACACATAAACACACTCACACACATGTGCAGGCACACACATACACACATACACATACATATGCACACATATATACATGTACACACATACACACATATACATACACACACATATACACACATACATACACTGACACACATAGGCATTAGGCTTACACCAAACTTGTTTTCCCCCTGATTCTCCTGACATTGTTTTCACTCAAACACAGCCCACATCTTTGCTTTCAAGTTCTTTGGCATCTTTTGTCTTTGCCATTCAATAGCTGTAGGTGATACTAGAAATGGGTATAATCAGCCCTATTTAAATTTGTGTTGTTCACAAATAACTCCAAGAACCACTGATCTCTAGTGTGTTACATTCCCAGGACAAGGCTATGTGTAGACACAGATTAGGGATTCTCAGTTATTTATTTAACAGATTTATAAATGTTTATGACTTTTAGTTTGTGTTCTTTCCCTTAAATTCTTAGAGTTCAAAAGCTAATAAAAAATGGCAGAAAATAAGGTTGCTTTTTTTTAAGTTGCTCCCATGAAAAATTATTTAAAATTCCTCTAGCTTGCAAACATCCATTTGGCTGCTGAGTGGTATGAAAAGCCAACATGGTTTAGTTAGCGACTGAAATGTTCTCATATTTATTTGATCTGTGGGATCAGTTTTGCAGTTCTGGATGATTTTAAACAACTTTCATGGAAGTCATTTTGCAGGAAATTGCAAATTATTCTGCATCAACTCACTTTGTCTCCTATTCTGTGGTGCAGAGCTTACAAGGCAGCAAGACTCCTTTCTTGTCCTGGGGCTGTTGTAAATTGATTTGGTAGAGGGGGAAGCCAAGAGTCAGGAGGACTGGCTTTCTACCATTTAAATTCTTCTTCACATGTGAAATTCTTTTCTGATGATAAGTGTTCTCAGTAAAAAAGTCTTTTATTTTATTCTGAAGTGTGTTTTCTCTATTTAGAGTATATTTAGACACATTTAAAATATCTCAAAACTGTTCTTTTTTAATATAATCATGTCATCATTTATGCATTAGTTACACTGCACACATGTTTTCTAGAAGTTATAGCAATATCCTCTATTGTTTACCTAACACTTGTTTCAAGGGAATATTAAATTAATCTTCTAAAAGGAACCTCAAGTACCTGTGTTTCTTATCTGCTATTATACTCAGAGCAGAGGCCCAGAGTCCTAGAAAGACAAAAAGTTCAAACTTAAAAGAGAGCACACAGCAAGCTCTTGCTGCAGTTGGCCAGAAATAATAGCTGAAGGCAATAGAAGCATGTGGAGATGTATTTTTCCCAAAGCTTTGTTGGAGGTACAGAAGAAATCGTCTAGACATGATGTTGGATTAAGAACTAACAACAAGAAGTTAGTGGATTACAATGGCGGGAAGGAATAATCCCCGGTGTACTTTGTCGGCTTCCCTGGCATGTCAAATGTCAGCTCTTTCTTCTGTGCATTTTCGGAAGACAATCACATTGTTGATAGTTCAGCTCTGTGCCTTTGCGAGGCCGCTTTGTTGGAACCGGTCTGCCTCTGGCACATGGAGGCAGGACCTGAGCTGAGAAGCAGAGAGGAAATTCCAAGGCGGCTTCTCCAACACTGTAATATGTTTACATTTTTGTGTGCCTGAGACAGAAATCAGTCACTGATGAGTTAAGAGACAGTCTGGAGCACAGGCCACATGGCATGGTACTGAAACCAATCAGATAACGGGGCACTGAGAACAGGCCACACAAATGGGCACTCTGATCAAGCCACGGGGTGATACTACCCTGAAACCTTTCTGTTCATGCTATTTTCTGGAAGCTGGAATTCAGTTAGAACCTTCAAGTTAGTCATCTGTTATCTTTGCATGGTGGGAGAAGCACATTAGAAGACTCTGTGCTCAGTAGAACAGCAAGAGGCCAAAAGCTAACTTTGTAAGGTTGTATTTTACAAACACTTGGGATATGTACGGTGTCAGCATCTTTAGAAGAATCAGCCTTTTCATGTTCTCACGTGCCTTTTTGCGGGCCTTTATTTTACCTTGTCCACACCATAGGTATAGAGAACAAAGAATATTGGGTTGTCTGATAGGAGAAAGTTTGATATTAGCCATAAAATAAGATTTGATGGTGGGGTTTCACAGTATATCATAACCCTAAACACATAGACCTTGTGACAGACACTTCTTGCTTGTCTTTGAGGAACTAAGAGCATTACTGAGCAATAAAACACTGGAGGACTGTGTTCCATTTTTGCTCTCTTGTTCCATTCCTTATTTTCTGCCCTAGGATGAAATATCCAGTTTTAACGTGAAAGGTTCTAACCATTAGTAATCTTTAAATACTACATAATCTTTTAAAATGGAAAGTAAAGGTTACATCTTTGATAATTACCTTGGTTGTTCTGTGACCTCCCCCCTTCAGCATGTGAGTAAGAGACAAGTGAATTTAGGGTGAGGGTGCACTCTGGCTGACCCGTGCTCCTCTCTGATCATGATCATTCGGCTTACTTATCTGCTTGTGGAATTTCACTGTTTAAAGGCCGTTCTTCATGTCCAAATGATATATAGGCATGTTGTACTTTTTTGGGGGAAAAAGTGACCATTTTTCACTGCAAAGCTACTTGCATTCCTACAGTAGTTGAAATGATTAGGATATCCTTATTATTTACAGCTATATAGCTAATACCATAAATAAAAGGCACACTGATTATAGCTCTCCTTTTTCTAGGTGGTCATAATTTCATCAAAAACTTTTCTCTTGGGGAAAATATCATGCTTGGTATTTCTTTGCTTCACCTTGAAATGTTGGCCTAAATTGTTTAAACTATTTGAAAGTCTCCAAATATATAAAATGAACACAATTATTCCCCTTCTAAAAACTGGTTTTAATGTCCTATCATTCTCCTAACTTTAAGCCAATCAAAACTGCAAACTTAATCTCGACATGATTATAGTCCTCAAGGAAGGAGAACTGAAATAAGTTCAAAGACTAATGACTGCAGAGTTTTCCATAATACGAAGATTTTAAATGTTGAAAATTATAGTCTGTCTTTGTATGGTTTCGGCTATATTGTTTAAAGACCTTCTTCCTGATTTCATCAATAATTTCGTGATCTTAAGAATATAACAAACAGTTCAATGTACCTTAAGTACAGAAACATTCTTAATTCATTATATCACATCAAAATGATTTTTATAGGGAACCAACAAAAGTAGAAAGTACTAGCATTATGTACTGTACATGTGCACAGTTGGTGCTAGCAAGCCTGTCTGAAGTGCTCAGAACGGATAAGGGAGGAAAAGAACAGAGCATTCAAAGACCTAATCCAGTGTAGTCTGGGCAAATGGATCATCGAATAAGGCTCAAAATAAAGGAACTGAAGAAATATTTTTCATTATTTAATAGGTGTGGCATAGACACAGAATAAATGTGACAGAAGAAGTGCTGAGGAAAGATTAAAAATCTGGGTAAAGAGAGGGAACTTAGATGACATGCCCAACAGTGGGAGAGGGAACTTGTAGAATCCACCTCCAGTAGAAAGACAAGGCATCAAGTGGAGGGATGGTGGTGCCATCCCGCAGTCAAAAACTCTGACTCAGAATTGTCCCTGTCCAAAAGAACAAAAAATGGAGAAGAGACTGAGGGAAAGGAGGACCAGTGACCAGCTAAAATTGTGATCCAGCTGAAGGCCTGACACTATTACTGATGCTATGGTGTGCTTACAGACATGGCAGCCCTCCAAGAGGCCCAACAAACAGCTGAAAGAGCCAGATACAGATACTTACACCCAAGCAATGGGTAGAAGCCGGAGACCCCTGTGGTTGAATTAAGGAAAGGCTGGAAGAAGCTGAGGAGGAGGGCAACGCCATAGGAAGACCAGCAGTTTCAACTAACCCTGACCCCTGAGATCTCTTAGACATTGAGCCACCAACCAGGCAGCGTACACTAGCTGGTCCGAGATCCCCAACACATACATAGCAGAAGTCTGCTTGGTCTGGCCTCAATAAGAGAAGAAGCACCTAACCCTTGAGAGACTTGAGGCCCCAGGGAATGGGGAGGCCTGGTGGAGCATGTGTGGGTGTAGGTGTGTGGGGACATTCTCTTGGAGACCAGGTAGGAGGAATGGGATGGGGAACTGTCAGAGGCAGATAATGACTATACTGTAAAAAAGATTAAAGATAATAATAAAAGAGATTAAAGATAATAATAAAAAGATTAAAGATACTAATAAAAAACAAACCAAAACCAACAAAAAAAACCCCCAACAACAACAAAAAAAACCCCTGGGTATCTCCAGGTTTTATAATACCTTCCGTGATGACAGAACCCAGAGATAATAAGTCTAGGGCACATAAATGATGTTGTTGTGGTCATACTGGCTCAGGGAAAAGTGTAGATTAAGAACAAGTGTGAAAGTCAAACAAAACACAATAGAAATCATTCATAAGTTAGACAGTCCATAGGGCAGTAAGAAGGAAGACTCAGTTCCTTGGCAAGCTGAGGATGTGGAGGAAAATACCAGCTCTAATTGCTATACTTCACTCTTATTATAGCTCTAGATCAACATAATATCCCAAAGAGGAACAGATGAAACATGGGGAGGGGCTCTAAATCAGCATGTAACTCAGGAATTGCTTCATTCGACTGTTCTGTCTTTACCTTACTTTTCTAGCTAATATCACTCATCATTTGCCATCAAAGATGTTCACATGATCTTTGGTCTTTTGTCTGATCCCTCTTCATTAGAATGCATAATTCAGAAAATTCATTTAAATTGTTATTATAATAACCCCAGCTTTCAAAACTACTTCTTATGTGTTGCTCTTGCTTGATCTCTAATTGACTCTTCCTGCTCTGAATTACAAAATATCTTTGCCTGTGCGAATATGTCTTCCATGATGTTTGTGACTACTGCTTTGTTAAATTAATGCTAATTTCTATCTTATATAATTAGCTAAGAATTCTCCATGTTTTCTCCTAATAGTTCTATTATTACATATGAAGGGGTTGCTGGTGAGACCTTTGCATACCATGGGCACTCACTGCCAACTGAAAGCTGAGAAAATGGCATGATTTCACCAAAAGAGCAGGCAGAGGCAAAGGAATGTATAGAGAAGACTGATGCCTTTCCAGAAATATGTCTGGCTTTGTACCAAGGAGATGCTGAACAGTAATCAGGGCTCTACATTCAAGACTCTGTTTTCTGGAGGCTGGAAATGAGCAGAAAACTTACACAATGAGATGAAGAATATAATATTTCAGAAAGGCAGGAGTTGAGAAGTACATGCCCAAATAAAAGGTAACATCAGACTTCTGGACCTAAATCTCATGTCCTTGAGAAAACAGCATATGCCTCATGAAGGCTGAATAGCACAAAACTGTGGAATTAAAAACCAGTGTAAGAATATTGGTGCTCAGAAAAGCTGCACTAGCAAAATCAAAACTAAAATAATAAATTCATTCTTTAAAATTCTTCATATATAGAAAAAGGGGAAAGATTAGGCAGAGAAAGAAGTTTTAAATAGAGGGTGGTTAGAGAATACAATTACAAGGAAAAGAAAAATGTGTGATGAAGAGCTAAGACATAATGTACAGTTAACAAGTGTTCCAAGGAACAGCAAAACAGAAGGAAAGAAAAAGACCGCAAAGGTAGAAAATAGGCACTATTGAAATAAATAATAAGATAAACATCAAGACGAGTCTGCCAACAGAGTACAGTATGGAAAAGTCATGGCTTAGTGTTCATATACAAAGAGAACAAGAATATTTTTGATCATGTAAACTAGTAATATCAGTGATTTGAAAATATTATAGAAAAGTATAGTGGAGTAGCTTGATTTATAGCTTAATACAAAAATGTTGACCTGCAAGCAATGCATTTAAGGACTATAAAAGCAATAGTAAAGCAGAAAAAATTATTTCAAGTGAAGGTATCTATACTTGCAAGAAGAAGCAATGAATACAAGCAAACTAAGGCAAAAAACCTATAATTTCATTAAATAACAGGACAAAATTCAAGACTTTACTGACAACATTGAAGAATGTTTGGGAGCATGCAAAAGCGAAGTGCTTTAAAATTTCCCTCTCATAGAGATTTCATAGAATTTATTTTCTTTTATAATACAAAGGGTTATTTTCTTTTGACTGTGTATATTTGTGTGTATTTGTGTATATGTGTGTGTGTGTTTGTGTTTGTTTATGTTTGTGTAAATGTGTGTGTATTTGTGTGTATGTGTGTGGGTTTGTGTGTGTGTTTGTGTGTGTGTATGTTTGTGTATATGTGTATGTGTGTTTGTGTGTATGTGTTTATGTTCATCTGTGTGTAAGTACCTGCAAGGGCCAAAAGAGGGCATCAGATCCCCTGGACCAGGAGTTGTGAGCCTTCTGAGATGGGTACTAGGAACCAAACCCCAGTCCTTCACTAAGAGCAGCAAGCTTTCTGAACCACCAAGTCATCTCTCCAGCCCTAGGCGTATGTTTAGTAAGGAAAAGAAAATTAGTAGAACATACATTTTTTCCAATTATTAAAGGAATTGAATTAAAGATGAAAAGGTTTTTTAAAAGACAAAAGTTTGGCAGAAAAAAAGAACATAAATAAAAGCAGAGATAGACCAATGCATAGGTCTAATGATTGAAGGCCAT
This sequence comes from Tokudaia tokunoshimensis, assembly GCA_036184795.1. Lineage (NCBI taxonomy): Eukaryota > Metazoa > Chordata > Mammalia > Rodentia > Muridae > Tokudaia > Tokudaia tokunoshimensis. Next base: position 31,798,845 of record BTHU01000003.1, read on the forward strand.
GATGATCATAAAGCCCCCACAGAGGCTTTGGCCAACTACCAACTTCTGTGATCCATGGTCCTTGCAGACGAAAAGACTGCTGGACTACATCCAATATAAAGTGTTCCCTGCCACTACATCCATGATTTAATTCTTTCCATTTTTAATTATCTGTGGTCATAAACAGTCAAACAACATTAAATGGAAAATACCTTAATAAATATTTTATAGGTTTTAACTAACTATGGTGGTTTGAATCAGAATAGCCCCCGTAGACTCATATGTTTGAATGCTTGATCCCTAGTTGGTGGAAATGTTTGGGTAGGGTTAGGAGTTGTGGCCCTTTTGGATGAGGTATGTCACTGGTGGTGGGCTTTGAGGTTTCAAAAACCACATGGCAGTCCCATTGTGCTTTCTGCCTCCTGCTTGTGGTTTCTGATGTGAGCTGAACCATGAAGTCTAACCTCTTGGAATCATAAGCCTAACTAAATATTTTTGTTTAATAGGTTTCCTTGGTCATGGTGTTTTATAAGTACTGTACAAAATACAGAAGTACCAAAGTAATGAATACAATAACACTTGTTATAACACACATTGTTATCAGTTATTGTCAATTCCTACTGTCCTTAATTTAAACTTCAACATAGAGATGAGGAAAAATAGTATGTGCAGAAGTGAATTTTATCTGTGGTTTCAGATATCATTTTTGGGACTGTTTGGGAGTATATAACCTAATGCAAAGGAAAGACTTGTTTATGTGATAATGAAAGTGATCTAGATGCCTAAGTCTTACCCTCTAGAGCAGGGGTTCTCAGCCTTCCTAATATTGTGGCCCTTTAATACAATTCCTCATGTTGGGGTGTTCCCTAACCGTGAATTTATTTTCATCCCTAGTTCATAACTGTAATTTTGCTACTGTTGTAAATAGTAATGTAAATATATGTGTTTTCTGATGCTTTTAGGTGACCCCTGTGAAAAGCTTGTTCAGCCCCAAAGGGGCTGCAACTCACATGTTAAGAACCACTGCTCTAGGGAAATACATGCTGTATGGAGAATGATAAAAAATTATATGAGTAAATTAACAAAGAGAAAGAGATGAGATATAAAGAGGTTGTTCCAGAAGTCTAGATCACAAAACTAGAAGTGGGAAGTTAAATTATTTTAGAAAATATGCAGAAACTAAATTAAAGACTTTGAATGAAGAGAGAAAAAATATGTCTGAGAGAAATTTGATAGTTGGAATAAGACCAATCATCTATCAGTCTGTCTATCAGCTATTCATCTAGACAATATAATTATGTGAGAAAATTATAAAGTAAAAAGATAATGAAGTAGTATTTATTGGTGTTAGGATACATTAAGATTATACAAAATGCAAAGTTATCGTTATCTACTCTGTGTCAAAAACCATATGGTTATACTAATTTAATGAATAATTTAATAGAAAGTTACCACAAAATATAATTGAGAAACAAAGTAAGACATTATGAAATAAATTATCTAAATCCTCTCCAGTATATGAGAAGATACACATGCACGCACACAGATCTATATCTATATCTATATCTATATCTATCTATATATATGATAATTTTGAGATTTCTGAAATCAAATTTTTGAAATATACCAAAATTCATAAATACACATTAGAATTCTTTTGCATGCTTAAATACTTGGAGACTTTAAAATACATCAAACAGCCATTTTTATAATCAAAGCAATGGACCTTAACACAATATAATTATTAATAAAAATAAACTAAAAGTTAAAAAAGTTGAAAAAGATAAGAAAGTCCTTTTGCCGTAGGAAAGATCAAAAGAAATAAAACCTTACTAGCATGCTTACCAAAATGTGAACTGAGCAAGGATATCACCAATGACCACGCCAAACTGTATGGTGAAAAGCTACCAGGCCTCAACCCTAAGAAAAGTACAGGCAACAGTGTAGGCAGGAAAAGTGGTTTTCCCCAGAGAAGAGCACACCGATTTGTTGTCCAGTGCCACACGGTCAGTCCTGAAAACCTGCATGCAGGTAGCATTAAGTGAACTAAAACGTTTGTATTTAGGAATGTATATGTATATATAATGGCATATATGCATGGAACAATTGGTTAAAAAAAAGAGGCCACAAATTTGAAGCAGAGAGGGAAGGGATACAAGGGAGAGTATAGAGCAAGGAAACAGAAGGGAGATGCGCAATTAATTTATAATGTCAAAATTATAAAATATTCAAAAGCATTAATAAGATATTTTAAAATAAAAATATGGATGGGGAAGGGATTCCTAGGGAAGTGTGGCAGTAGTTAGTGGTTGAATGTCTCGGAGAGGGTAAAGGCTGGCAGTAATCAGAATTTGCCATATGCACATGAAGATCTGTCAAATAAATTTAAAAAAAGGTATGAAACAAAGTGACATGGAAGAAAGAAAATGAAAATTGGAATCAGTTTAATAACTGAAGAATTCCAGTAAAATTTCAATTCGTAAAATGTAAGTGGAAGGAAGGGATACTTGTCCTTCTAGCTCAACATCACGGAAGATGTGCATGCAAAACAGAAACAGTCATGAATACAAAGTGCCATTGGACTTCAACTCTATTGTAGAAATGGTCTTCTAAAAGTTGACTTGAAGAAAACACACCCATACCCCCCCACATACACACAGATACACACACAGACACACACACAGACACACACACACATGCACAGACACATGCATAGACACACACGCACAGACACACACACACACGCACACACACACACACATATGCACAGACACACACACACACTCCCCTCAACCAAAGTGAACATAAAGTTGAACAAGAAAATAAAAGAAACACAATATTTAAATTAACATTTGAAATAAATATAACTACACAATAAACTGTCATGAAAGAAAGCAAAATCTTCCTTAAGAAACAGTACTTTGGTTGACAAATTACAGCTTTGAATAATATTTAGCCTTTACAAACAAACATTTAAGTTGAGTACTTTAACTTGTACATCGGTTCTTTTTTTAAGACTTGACCATGTCATGTTTGCATGTGTGTACAAACCTTCTGTGGAGAGACAATGGTTGAGCTCACTGTAGTGATTTAAAAATGCGAACCTCCACAGAACACACACGCATGCACACGCACATGCACACGCACATGCACATGCACACGCACACGCACACACACACACACACACACACACACACACACACACACACACGCACGCGCGCGCGCGCACGCGTGCTCGCTCACACATATGTTGATATTGGCGGTAATTATCTCTTTGTAGAATAGTTTATTTGACAACCTGTGGTATGAATTTAGCTTTTTTTCTTTCTTGCATTTCTTCACTATGGATCATCTATTCCTTAGGAAATAAAAAGGGAAATAAACATTTTACTCTAGCTGGATTGACACATTTTAGATATATATTCAATTAAAGGATTGATCTTGAACAATGAATTCAAAAAGTCCCTGAGACATTCTTGAGACCAAGACACAGAGAGTTAGAATGAGTCAAAGACAGGGGAAAGCCAGAAGTTGGTTAGCAAACAGATTAATAGTGCTTGCAGTGTAAGTTCAGTTTTCCTTGTAAACTCATAGGTTAATGGTCTGTTTTTATAGCTAAAGGAAGTTAGTGGTTCATTTCATAGGTTGAGTGTAAATATCTCTTCATCAAAGTAATCTTAAATAATTTCAAGTTAAGATAGCTGACATCATTAAGTACAAATATTTATTTGAGAAATGAGGAGAAGTCAAAAGACCCCATAAAAATCAGAACAAGTCTTCTGGAGAACAATATAAAAAAAGAACATTTAGGATTTATATTGTGGTTATCATGTATTTTTAGGGATTCCAGATTCAGTGTTATGTTTGGAATAGAGTAATTCATGTGCAAAATTGTCCAGTGAGGTGTTCCATAAAGAATGATAGTGTCATTGGCCTGTGTTTACAACTAGAAAATAGCAACAGCTTTTTAAAACCATATTTTTTTCTTTTCAAAACTATAAGAAAATCATTGACAACTTGGAAAATTAAGAACAAATTGCATTCTTTCATAGCTACTGAAGGACTTACAGAAGGCAGTTTGTGAATGTGATCTGACAGAGTTTTTAAACCATTAATAATACATACTTTATTTAATTATAATAATGGTATATGCAGTAGTGCTTCATGTTCTACATTTGATCATCTTATAATTAGTTGGTTTAATTTCTTTTAAATAGTTGACTTCTTATACATGCTAGGTATAAATATTAACAAATAAAATAAGAGTTTGGGGAAATTATAGCTTAAGCAACCATGGTGAATCATTGTGTTAACTTGTGCAGTGTCTGCACACCCAGAGAAGGAAACACTGTCCTCACTTTAGAAGGCAGAGGAAAGATCTCAAATGAGGACATGGCATTCAAGCTGAAAGAGAAAGGTCAATTGGTAGACAGGCTCCTGGAGGTTCACAAGTGTTACAGCAAGAAAGCAAGCTGTGTATAAAAAGCCTGAGCTAGAATGAATAGAACATGGCACGTTCGGAGAGTTGGAGGGGACTGTGTGACAGTACTAGAGAAAAATACGTGAAGACACAATCCAGAGAAGTACAAGTAGGCTTGGAAATGAATACTGTGATGAAATAAGAGATACTTGGTTCAAGTGATTAGGCTTGAATACTAAGAATCCAAGTAGCATGTGTGGAACGATAGGGATGGGAGAAGAGTGAGGAAAGAGGCTTAACAAGATGAAACCCAGGTACAGGGTGCAGCTGCACATTGAGAAGTGACTGTTCTGAACTTCTGCTTCTGTGAGGCAGCCAGGGAAGGAAGTCAACGAAGCAAAACATGAACTAATCCTTCTGTCTCATCCTACTCAACACTCGAGTTGGAGAAGTGAGTCAGCATGCAGATTCCCATCATGCTTCATGCATACATCAAAATGTCACATTGAAACCCCACCCCAAGGCCAAAAAGTTAGTTGGAATCGATACCTCCTGAGAGAGGGAATGTAAGTTCTCTCCAATGTAATGACACTGGTATACCAATCACACTCCAGGGAAGGTCTCATGCTCAGGAGTAGTTGGCCAACACAATCTCTATGGTTTCTTTTTTTCTTTCCTTTTTCATTTTTTGGCTTTTTTTTCTTTAATCAATTAATCAAACTTTAATATAGAGAAAATGAACACAACGTTGGCTTGGGATGGAGGGGAGAACACCCAGGAAGAAGTGGGAAAGGGAAGGAATATGAACAAAATATATAAAAATTAAAGAATTAGTTTCAGTGCATCTGGTTTTATGTGGAGGTCCTTGGTCCACTTGGACTTGAGCTTTGTACAGGGAGATAAGAATGGGTCTATTTGCATTCTTCTACATGCTGACCATCAGTTGAACCAGCACCACTTGTTAAAAATGCTGTCTTTTTTCAACTGCATGATTTTTGCTCCATTGTCAAATATCAAGTGACCATATGTGTGTGCATTCTTTTCTGGGACTTCAATCCTATTCCATTGATCTTCCTGCCTGTCTCTGTACCAATACCATACAGTTTTTTTTTTATCACTATTCCTTTGGTATACAGCTTGACGTCAGAGATGGTGATTCTCCCAAAAGTTCTTTTATTGTTGAGAATAATTTTCGCTGGGTTTTTTGTTATTCCAAATGAATTTGCAAATTGCTCTTTCTAACTCTATGAAGAATTGATTTGGAATTTTGATGGGGATTGCATTAAATCTGGAGATTGCTTTCGGCAAGATGGCCATTTTTATTATATTAATCATGCCAATCCATGAGCATGGGAGATTTTTCCATTTTCTGAGATCATCAATTTCTTTCTTCAGAGACTTGAAGCTCTTGTCATACAGATCTTTCACTTGCTTAGTTAGAGTCACACCAAGGTATTTTATGTTATTTCTGACTATTGGGAAGGGTATAGTTTCCCTAATTTCTTTCTCAGCCTGTTTATCCTTTGAGTATAGGAAGGCTACTGATTTGTTTGAGTTAATTTTATATCCAACCACTTTGCTGAAGTTGTTTATCAACGTTAGGGGTTCCCTGGTAAAATTATGGGGTCACTTAAATGTACAATCATATCATCTGCAAATAGTGAGATTTTGACATCTTCCTTTCCAATTTGCATTCCTTTGACCTCCTTTTGTTATCGAATTGCTCTAGCTAGAACTTCAAGTACTATATTGAATAGATAGGGAGAGAGAGGGCAGCCTTGTCCAGTCCTTGATTTTAATGGGATTGCTTCAAGTTTCTCTCCATTTAGTTTGATGTTGTCTACTGGTTTGCTGTATATTGCTTTTACTATGTTTAGGTATGAGTCATGAATTCCTGATCTTTCCAAGTCTTTAACATGAAGGGATACTGAATATAGTCAAATGCTTTTTCAGCATCTAATGAAATGATCATGTGATTATTTTCTTTGAGTTTGTTTATTTGGTCAATTACACTGATGGATTTCCATATATTTAACCATCTTTGCATCCCCATGAAGAAGCCTACTTGATCATGATGGATGATCATTTTGATGTGTTCTTGGATTCATTTGGCAAGAATTTTATTGAGTATTTTTGCATCAATGTTCACAAATGAAGTTCTCTTTCTTTGTTTAGTCTTTGTAAGCTTATATGCTTAGGTATAAGTGTAATTGTGGATTCATAGAATGAATTGGGTAGTGCTCCTTCTGTTTCTATTTTGTGGAATAGTTTGAAGAGTATCGATGTTAGGTCTTCTTTGAAGGTCTGATAGAATTCTCCAGTAAACCAATTTGGTTCTGGAATTTTTTTCGTTGGGAGACTATTAATGACTACTTCTCTTTCTTTAGGGGTTATGGGACTGCTTAGATGGTTTATCTGATCCTGTTTTAACTGTAGCACCTGGTATCTGTCTAGAAAATTGTCCAGTTGGTGGAGAAGAGCCTTGAACACATGGGCATAGAGGAAAAGTTCCTGAACAGAATACCAATGGCTTATGCTCTAAGATCAAGAATCAACAAATGGGACCTGATAAAATTACGAAGCTTCTGTAAGGCAAAGGACACTGTCAATAGGACAAAATGGCAAGCAACAGATTAGGAAAAGATCTTTACCAATCCTACATATGATAGAAGGCTAATATCCAATATAAGCAAAGCACTCAGGAAGTTAGACTCCAGAGAACCAAATAAACTTCCTGGGCATATACCCAGAGGCTTTACCTGCATGCAATAAGGACACATGCTCCACTATGTTCATAGCAGCCTTATTTATAATAGCCAGAAGCTGGAAAGAACCCAGATGTCCCTCAACGGAGGAATGGATTCAGAAGATGTGGTATATCTACACAATGGAATACTACTCTGCAATTAAAAACAATGAATTCACGAAATTCCTAGGCAAATGGTCAGATCTTGAAAATATCATCCTTAGTGAGGTAACCCAATCACAAAAGAACACACAAGGTATGCAGTCACTGATAAGGGGATATTGACCCAGAATCTCGGAATACCCTAGACACAATCCGCATATCAATAGATTTCTAAGAAGATGGAAGGAGAGACCCCTGTTCCTGGAAAGACTGGATGTAGGGGAACGCCAGGACAGAGAAACGAGAGGGGGTTGAATGGAGAAAAGAGGGAGGGAAGGGGGCTTATGGGGCTTTCGGGGAGGGAGGAAACGGGAAAGGGGAAGTGATTTGGAATGTAAATTAAAAAAAATAAAATAAAATAAATAATAAAAAAAATGGGGTACAGAGCTAAACAAAGAATTTTCAACTGAGGGATATTGAAATGCCAAGAAACACCTAAAGAAATGTTCAACATTCTTAGTCTTCAGGAAAATGCAAATAAAACAACCCTGAGATTCCACCTCACACCAGTCAGAATGGCTAAGATCAAACACTCAGGTGACAGCAGATGCTGGCAAAGATGTGGAGAGGGATGAGTACTCCTCCATTGTTGAGGGCATTGCAAGCTGGTACAACTATTCTGGAAATCAGTCTGGCTGTTCCTCAGAAAATTGGACATATTATTACCTGTGGACCCAGCTATACCTCTCCTGGGCATATACACAAAAGATTCTCCAACAAGGACACATACTCCACTATGTTCAAAGGAGCCTTATTTATAATATACAGAAGCTGGAAAGAACCCAGATGTCCCTCAACAGAGGAATGAGTACAGAAAATATGGTACATTTACACAATGGAGTACTACACAGCTATTAAAAACAATGAATTTGTGAAATTCTTAGGCAAGTGAATGGAACTAGAAAATATCATCCTGAGTGAGCTAACCCAATCACAAAAGACCACACATGTTATGCATTCACTGATAAGTGGATATTAGTCCAGAAGCTTGGAATACCCAAGTTACAATTCACAGTCCACATGAAGCTCAAGAAGAAGGAAGACCAAAGTTTGGATACTTTGGTCCTTCTTAGAAAGGGGAACAAAATCGTCATAGGAGCAAATATGGAGACAAATTATAGAGCAGAGACTAAAGGAAAGACCATCCAGAGACTGTACCACCTGGGGATTCATCCCAGATACAGTCACCAAACTCTGACACTAATGTGGATGCCAAGAAATGCTTGCTGACAGGAGCCCGATATAGCTGTCTCCTGAGAGGCCCTGCCAGAGCCTGACAAATACAGAGGCGGATGCTCACAGTTAACCATTGGACCAAGCGCAGTATCCTCAGTGGAGGAGTTAGAGAAAGGACTGAAAGAGCTGAAGGTATTTGCAACCCCATAGGCAGAACAACAATATCAACCAACCAGAGTCCCCCCACCCCCCCTCCAAGAGCTCCCAGTGACTAAGTCACCAACCAAGGAGTATACATGACTCCAGCTCAGCTGCATATGTAGCAGAGGATGGCTTTGTCAGGCATAAAAGGGAGGAGAGGTCCTTGTTCCTATGATGGCTCAATGCCCCATTGTAGGGAATCAAGGGCAGAGAGGCTGTAGTGGGTGGGGCGGTGGAGGAATACCCTCAAAGAAGCAGGGGCGGGGGAGGGGTGGGAGAGAGGGTTTCTGGGAGATGGGGAAACTGGGAAAGGTGACAGCCATTTGAAATGTAAATAAAGAAAATATCCAATAAAAAAGAAAGAATTAAAAGCCTCAATAATTGCAGAGTAGTATTCCATTGTGTAGATATACCACATCTTCTGAATCCATTCCTCCGTTGAGGGACATCTGGGTTCTTTCCAGCTTCTGGCTATTATAAATAAGGCTGCTATGAACATAGTGGAGCATGTGTCCTTATTGCATGCAGGTAAAGCCTCTGGGTATATGCCCAGGAGTGGTATAGCCAGATCCTCCATGAATTCACGAAATTCCTAGGCAAATGGTCAGATCTTGAAAATATCATCCTTAGTGAGGTAACCCAATCACAAAAGAACACACATGGTATGCAGTCACTGATAAGGGGATATTGACCCAGAATCTCGGAATACCCTAGACACAATCCGCATATCAATAGATTTCTAAGAAGATGGAAGGAGAGACCCCTGGTCCTGGAAAGACTGGATGTAGGGGAACGCCAGGACAGAGTAACGAGGAGAGGGGGTTGAATGGAGAAAAGAGGGAGGGAAGGGGGCTTATGGGACTTTCGGGGAGGGAGGAAACGGGAAAGGGGAAATCATTTGGAATGTAAATTAAAAAAATAAAATAAAATAAAATAAATAATTAAAAAAAAGCCTCAATAATACCCATGCTGTACAATAAATGTATGCCACTAAAATTGAGGTTATAGACCTGTATTTGTTACAGAAACTTCTATATGTAAAACCCCTGGGGGTAGCTGTCAGAGAGTACACATCAAAAGAATATATCAGCTGTGGTCTAGGCCTTTTCTAGCCTCGTAAGGAAAAATTTGGGGAAGCGCTTGGATCTGAAGATGGTGTTTTAGGACAGAAGAATGTCAAAGCAGATAACTTATATTGAGTCCTATAGTCAGTCAATGAATATGAAGTTCTTTCAACAAGATCAGAACCTCAAGCAAATCTTCATCTTGTAATTTAAAGCTTAATTACAATACTGAACATTTGTGAAGGGACTCAGGTTGACTAGGTTTCTCTATCCAACATCTGGCTCTCAGAGTTTCCCTCTGCTCTGTGTCTTCTAGCTCCCCATGGTTCTTCCAGGTAATGAGGACATCTCGGAGAAACCACTGACTGGATCTGGGACATCTGACAACTTTGTTGTCTTGATGGGCTCCTGCAGCCAGGTCTAACAATGGTGGGAAGCATAGTGGGGGGTGGGAGAACATGTCATCTGTTCTTATCAGAGATTGTAATTTGAGGTCTCCTTCTCCTCATCCAGCTCCTTGGGAACTCTTTGTCTCTGATAGTGCTGAGGTTTTTCATTGTCTCCCCACATGCACTGCAGAGAGGAAGCTCCTCTGGTCTTGTATCCTAGAATATTTTGCCTTTAGCTTCCTTGTTTGGTGTCTCCTCCTTTGCCACAGGATTTCATTTACCATCTAGCTATTTGAAAGTGTAATTGTTTTTCATTATTTTCATAATGAAAATTCCAAAAAGTCATTTAACCAAAGAGATGACTCAGTTATTTCAATAAGGCATACCCTTAAGCACATTTGAGAGGGAAAATTAACCAGAGCAGTACTCATGGGTTAGGAAGTTTGTTAAGGGTTCAGTTCATAGCTCCTCCATTGGGGACCCTGTGATCAGTTCAATGGTTGGCTGAGAGTATCTCCCTCTGTATTTGACATGCACTGGCAGGACCTCCCAGGTGACAGCTATATCAGGCTCCTATCAGCAAACACTTGTTGGCACCCAAGGAGCTGAAGGGGTTTGCAGCACCATAGGAGGAACAACAATATGAACCACCCAGTACCGCCAGAGCTCCCAGGGGCTAAACCACCAACCAAAGAGTACACATGGAGGGACCCATGGCTCCAGATGCATATGCAGCAGAGGATGGCCTTGTTGGACATCAAATGGAGGAGAGGCCCTTGGTCCTGAGAAGGCTTTATTCCCCAGTATAGGGGAATCACAGGACAGGGAAGCAGGAGTGGGTGGATTGGTGAGCAGGGGGAGGGGGAATGGGTTAGGGGATTTTGGGGGGGCACCAGGAAAGGGGACAACATTTGAAATGTAAGAAAATATCTAATAAAAATGGAAGAAAAGGGTTCGGTTCATACCCATTGGGAATGAGAAATGGAAGTTGATTGACATATCTCTTTGTCTTCTTTCTTATACTTTCTCAACATTGCAGATGATGAAGGATTCCATGAGTGGTTTATAGCTGAGGGTTAAAACTCTATGGGGTACAAGCCTGGAATTTAAAATCTAAAAGCTGTTGTGATATTTCCTGATATCTTTATTGTCTTCTTTATAGCTGCATTCTAAACTCTACCTTCATTTTCCTCTTTCCATTTTCCATTTTTTCCACAACTGGGAAAATATGACCAATAATTTAATAAAAGAAACACTTAGGTAACAAGAGACCCTTTCAAGGAGATGTCGTTGTCTAATGGAGAATTATTACACCATATATTTTCTCATAGCTGTACAGCAGAACCAGATCAAGGAGAAATGATGAGTTCTTTTCCTTCTGCATATATGGTTTTTTTTTGAGAATGTGGGCAATGAAAAAAATAAGGAGGAGGTTAAGCAATTTAAAGGAAACCATTCCACCTGAAGTAATGCGCCATATGTTATTATTAAAATATTATTCTGAGAAATAATCTAGCAAACAAATATTATTTGAATAAAATTAAACCAAATGATATCACATTCTCTCAAAAATGCCAATTACTTTTGTTGATGTTGTTGTTCAGGCATTGGAGTCAAACACAGAAGATTTGTCCATTTCGGCAAGTGCTCTACCACAGAGCTAATTTCATTTTCTGTTATTATTAGAAAGAAACAAGATAAGCTTAAAATATTTCAGAAGAACAACTATCAATATATCAGTTTGCGAGCTGGCACTCTGGTGTTTAAATGAACTGAATAGGGTTGAATGGCTAATCAGAGTGAGTTTGTGACTCTCAATTCTGTAATCAAAGGTATTCTAGGAATGATAGATTTGTAGCTCCTTGAAAACAAATATCCTTCGGTAGGATATATTTTTTCATGTGAACTTAGAATCCAATAGCATTGTGCTATAATCTGCTAAAAATTGACAGCTCAGAGGCACAGGTAGTATAGATTTCTCCTATCTTCCTCTTGCTCTTCTATAAATGATCTATTTGTGGATGTCAATAAAATGGATCAATGTCTCAACAGACACAGAGTGCTGACAGAGTTGGGTACAAGGCATAATCTAGCAAAAAACCACTCCTGCATTTGTGATGTAAACTTCTACCTCATTCAAGAGTGGATTGAGCATGGGGTCCCCAATGAAGGAATTAGAGAAAGGACTGAAGGTGTTGGAGGGGTTTGCAACCTCATAGGAAGAACAACAATATCAACTAACCAGACCCTCCAGAGCTCCCAGGGAATAAACCACCAACCAAAGAGTACACATGGAGGGACCCATGGCTCCAATCACATATGTAGCACAGGATGGCCTTGTCAGAAATCAATGGAAGGAGAGGCCCTTGGTCCTGTGAAGGCTCGATGTCCCGGTGTAGGGGAATGCAAGGGGAGTGGGTGAGTATGTGGGGGAGCACCTTCATAGAAGCAGGGTAAGGGGAGATGGGATAGGGAAACTGGGAAAGGGGATAACATTTGAAATGTAAATAAATAAAATATCCAATAAAAAAGAGTGGCTCCTCTGCTCTGTAGCCTTCTACAAATGTGACTCTATGACAAATAGTTACCACAGTGTGCTGCAGCTGTAGTCTGCCTCCATTACCAACTCTGTGATGTGTGTGTGTGTGTGTGTGTGTTGTATGCTTATATAAACTCAGACATGTGATATACACACTTGTGCAGATGACTTTAGAGATCAGAGGGTGATAGTGGTGTGTCTTTCTTAATCACTTCTTGTCATGATTTATGAGAAAGATCTGTCATTGAACCTTGCTGTCTTATACTACACTGACTGGGAGGGAGATTCCAGTTGCTAGGTTATCTCTGCCAGTGGCCATGTTCCACTTTTAGATGGGTTCTAGGGATCCAAATTCAGATCCTCAAGCCTGCTCATCAAGCATTTTACCCACTGTGCCACCTCCCCTTTTGGTGACTTCTAGGTAAGTAAATGACCTATTATATCCATTTCTCTGTTCCCACATCTACAAAATGTAGACAATGTGATACTATGAATTGGAAAGTTGGATCTTATATCAATTTAATGAGAAGAATTTATACCACTGGTTTATTCTACAACATCCTACTCTTCAAACATTTATATCTAAGCCTATTTTGCTAATCAGCAAATATTTTTAGATCTAAAATCTATTCACACAATCTCTATGTGATTTAGTTGTTTAAAGCTTTGTGGAATCCCATTAGATATCTACCCAAAGTCCCAATATAAAATTTAAAATGGGCTTTTTCTTAACTCAAGTGTCTGTTATGTAGGTATCCCTACCATTTCACTAAAGACTTTGGGAAACAGTAACCCATGGGTAAACTCTTTACTTAAGCAAATGATGAGTATTCCTTTGTGTTCATGAAGGTGTAATCTCCTGGAGGGTGGGGGGAGTGAAAATGGCTCTCCTTCCTCACTTTCATCTGCAAACAAACTGCCTGTGTGAAGGAGACTGGAGTTTTGTTGTTTCAAACTTAACAAATGAAAAGGAGAACTTTCTTCTTCTTCTTCTTTTTTTTAATCCCATGGGTCATAATTCTTAGCCACACTCTGATGTATGTCTTATCATCACATAAGACTCATATTAACTTCAAAGGCAGTGACACACAATGGCACATGGAGTGGGGAGAAACATTTCCAGGACATAATGAAGTATTATCTGAAGCAGGGGATGAAGCAGATGTCTTGGGAGGGGAAACAGTAGCTGTGTGGCAAGCCAGTGAGCTGCCGGAGGCGGCATAGGCCACTCACTCAGCTTGATGGAGATCATACTGCCAGTCAACCAAAAATTTGGAGCCAGGGGGGAAAAAAAGCACCTTGGAAGCTCTGGAGACACTGCTTGAAGTAGAGGCCAACTTACATGTGTGTGACTTGGCAGAGGGTACAGGACACTCATAAATCTTCCCAGTTCCAGAGAGCTGGGGGATTTGAGAAATGACCATGACCCACGTGGGCCTGAAATGGAACAAAGACTCATGAATTTATTCAGGCCCACTGAAGAGAGGCCAAGGCCAGGCCTCCTATTTTACAGACACTTTTCCCCAATACTACTGTTGTAGAGCACGTTCTGACATGGTGAAGTTCTACTTTGGTTTACCTCAGGTGCTCTTGGGAAGTTTCAAAGCTCCATACCCTAAGGGTTATGCAAAGGGAGGCAAAGACCATCCTTGTTTTGGGCAGGAAGAGAGTTTAATTTTCCAAGTATCAATCCATGGGATAGATACCCTTATCCAGGAAACCCCAGGCTTCAAATCCTGGGCTAGGCCTGCTGATTGGAAATACAGAGCTAACAACAAAGTGATGGGTTAGTGAAAGGGACAAGTGAGGAGTTAGGAGATCAACGGTTGCCAGGCACAAATCTCCCTAGATTTCCTCAGTGACTGTAGTGCTTAACTTCCAGTTGAGCAAAGAAGAAGGTGTTACAGGAAAATGTAACTTCAGAGAAAGTGCATATTTTATTGCTCACTTCACAGTGCTCCCAGAATGGTTAATATAGAAGCTGTACCGCAGGATTACCACTGCCTGCTGCCTTTGCTGAGTTGTTAAGGAATCTGATTAATGGAGCAAATATGGTTTTGGCATAACAATCAAGATGGGCTCCTTAGACAAAGCAAGACTTGTCTGCTTTACCCAATGCCCATTCAAGATGGACAACTCGACATTTTTAAAATGGAAAGCAGATGTTTGGTACAAAGCTTTAAAAGTGTCAGGTATAGATGAAGGACCCTGGCTACTTAGATGGATGGGAGCCAAGGAAGGAATGTGAAGAAATCTGACATTTCATTCACTAGGCATGAGCGCGTTCCAAAATAATCAGTTTACTACCAAAGAGAAAGAAGTTGTGTAGAATTTGTTGGTAAGGATAAGAAATGGCTTATGAATGCCATAGAAAATTCTGGTAATTATTAGTCTCAACAATTAACTTGTCCTATTGTCATCTTTAAATCAACTTTAGTAAAGTGAAAAAGTCTCAAATTAAGTTATAAGCATGCAGTTGGTAATTACACATTTATAGTCAGTCCACCTAAAGTACCTTGGAAGCAATGTAAGATTTTTATGTACATCATTTTCAGTCTTCTCAACCAAAGGAAAAATGAACATCTGCATAAACGAATGTACACTGTGAAATGTTATGTAAGTAAGACTGATTATTGTGTGTTTTGAATGGCAAGGGTATCATCTGGGGAACTTTCAAAAACCACTTATTCTGAACTTTATTCTCATGTATTCTGATTCCCTTTATCGCTTGGGGGGCTGGACATTTGAATATGTTAAAGCTTCCCAATTATGTTAGTGTGTAACCAGACTGAAAAGTACTAGAACAATGTTAGACATCTAAGATACATGAATATATTCCTACTTTCTTACCCTGCTCTTTACTTGTATGTGCCTTAGGTTAGGCAGAGTCGTTGCTAGTATGTGTTTCTAGTAGCAGGCAACCCTACTTACATTTTTTTTTAAAATTTTTTAATAGATATATTCTTTATTTACATTTCAAATGTTGTCTCCTTTCCTGGTTTTCCCCTGAAAATCCCCTAACTCATCTCCCCTCCCCCTGTTCCTCAATCAATCCACTCCTGCTCCCTGTCCTGGTATTCCCCTACACTGAGGCATCGAGTCTTCCCAGGACCAAGAGCACCCAGGAACTAAACCATCAACCAAAGAGTACACATGGAGTTAGCCATGGCTCCAGACACATAGGCAGCAGAGGATGGCCTTGTTGGACATCAAAGAGAGGACAGGTCCTATTTACATTTTTAATAATACTACACAGCAGTCAGTAAGAATGTGGATGTGAAAGTAGAAATACCAACTTTGAAACACTGGATCTCACTTAGCCATGTGACCATGTTTATATTACCTGTACTGTGTGGTCTTTTATTGTGTGGTGCTAATATTGAAGCCTATCACCTATAGTTTGTACTAAGATTATAAGTGAATGAGATATACACCAAGCCTGCCTCTAATTCTGTGAGTCAGTGGGATGATTTGCAATCATTAAACCATTAAATTCATCAGTCCAGATTTCTACATGATTCCTTGGCCTTATTATCAATTATTTAACAAAAACGGAGATATGTGCAGGTCTATCTTTGGCTCTTATTTTCTCTAGCTACAGTTCATGGAAATCACCTGAACTGTTCCTCAGAAATAGGGTAGCCTGCACTTTGTGACTGAGTGTCTGGGGTGATCTTATGCTCAATGCATAACTAGTTCAATCTATTTTGCTGAGATGGAAATCAGTAGAATTTTGCTTCCTTCTCATTCCAGCTATTATGGTTGTGGTTTGTCAGGTTCCCTGAAAATGACCAGCCCAAGGTGTCTACAGAGGAGACACAGAAACTGATGCCAATGTCCTTTTGTAGACACTTAGTCAAGGTTGCTGACTGACTTTGTATGAGAAAGCAATTTTTTAATATTGAAAATACATTCTTTGATCATACAATATATCCTGATTATAGTTTTTCCCTTTTCTATACCTTCCAGTTCCTTCTTATCTTCTCTCCCTTTCAGATTCACTCCCATTATGTCTCTCATTAGAACAGGTTTCTAAGAGATAACAATCAAACATGACAAAATAAAACAAGAGTTATTATATTGAAGTCGGACACAACAACCCAACAGGAGGAAAAGAGTCCCAAGAACTGGCAAAAGAATGAGAGACCCTCTTATTCTCACAGTCAGGAGTCCCATAAAAATACTAAGCTAGTGGCTATATCTATTATACACATAGAGGACCTGGTGTAGATTCCTGTGTGCTTGCTAACAAAGCTAATCAATTAAAGAGGTCCACTGTGACATTATACAATTTTCAACTAAAATTTTTTGGGAGATGATTGTCTTCACAAAGGCATGAATCTGTTTTGATCATAGTTTTGAAAGAGAATAAATTGGAGTGCTTTCCTCAAACCTTTTCATTCTATTCCTGGTGAGTAAACTCCCGGAACTCATAGTTTAGAGAGAAATTAGCACAAAGATCACTCAAGCATACTCTGTGGACCCTGTTCTCTTTCATTTCTTTCATTGGGACCACTTTGCAATGGTTAAAACAATCCTATTTCACACACCAGAGGTTGAGGGGACCTCACATTCATTATTGCTGAGCCATTTGTAAGAGGGAAGGTTGGCAAGAAGACAAATACCTTATACTGGAATGTTATGGAGTTGTGAATGAGACTGGACCCCACAGGCTCATAGGGAGTGGCACAATTAGAAGGTGTGGCCTTGCTGAAGGAAGTGTGTCACTGGGGGTGGGATTTGTGGTTTTGGAAGCCTAAGCCAGGCCCAATACCACTCTTGCGACTGCCTGCCAATCCCGATCTAGAACTACCAGTTACTTTTCCAGTACCCTGCCTGTTTGCACGCCACCAGGCTTCCTGCCATGATGACAATGGACTAAACCTCTCACCTGTAAGCCAGCCCCAGTTAAATGCTTACCTTTATAAGAGTTGGTGTGATCATGGTGTCTCTTCACAGCAACAAGAACCCTAACTAAGGCATGTGTCCGCTTTGGAAGGTTCATTTCCACCTGGAGTAATTGTCACATGAATTAGTGGGTATACAGTATTTGTGATCTCTTCTCTGTTATTCTAAGTGCCGTGCCATACATCACATCAGAGTTTTTAAATACCGAGACCTTCCAAAATTAAAAAAAAAAATACTGGAACCCTCCAATAATGACTTGTTAAGGAAGCTCACTTAAACTTTTAATCATTTTTGGTGACTAAACCTAAAACCATAAGAAACAACTGCCATTAATCCCTATGTAGAAGCCAATGTGTGTAACCCAGCACAGCACATAGGAGACAGAGGCCCAGGGATCATGACTTTGAAATCATTTAAGAATTCATGTCAAAAATCTAAAAGAAAAGATTACAATTTATATTCTTTGTTGCTATAGCCAGAGAATTGATGGAAAACAGTAAAAGAGTCAAACTGGAATAAACCAGGAAATGGTGTTCTAGAGGTAGAAAGACGTAAAATGAATTAGGTCAACCAGGGTGTGCTGCTAGAGCCACCGAGTAGCTTCTTGGGGCTTACCAAACTAAGCCTGCAGGTCTGTTGTGCCTTGGCCATTGGCTCTTCATCAAAGATCTTCTCTTTGGGACTCTGGCTGATAACACAGTCATATCCAGAACACTGATTGTTCCAGTGGCTGGAGAAGAAAGCTCTTGAAGACATGGATCACAAGCCCACGCATCATTTTTGTTTGTAAATGATTGACCGGGACTAGTCAACCATTTGCAATGAGAGACAAGTCAGAGATATCTGGGGCAAAGTACTAGTAATTACCACAGATGCATTTAAAGCAGTGGGACTTACCATTTTTGTACTTGGTGAAGTTCTTCAAGTAAATGGTAAGATGGCTGTTCCGTTTGAGTAAAAGTATATATTTTTTAATCATAGGTCATAAAAAAAGAATCATGAATAAAAGATTTCTTTCAGTCATTATAAAATTGAAATCCTACTTTAATATATATATATATATGTACACACACACATATATATGTATATTCTTTGTAAAGAATACATCAATGTATTTGATTTTCTTTTCCTCAGAAACAGAGCCATACAGTATAGAATTCATGACAGAATTCAAAGGAAAATAATGTGAGCAAGCATTGTCCTCCAACACTTCCAGATAGTGAGAACGGCATTTCTAGGTCAGAAGACATGATGAGTTTATTTTTCATTCTAAAATACTTCCAGATAGTGAGAACGGCATTTCTAGGTCAGAAGACATGATGAGTTTATTTTTCATTCTAAAAAGACACGATACATTTCTTTTTCATTTTAAAACTCTCAGTTTCAACATTCAGACGTGTGTGATATATATGTATATATTTGCATATATATAACATTTTATATCTGTGTTTTTATAAAGGAAACATCACAAAATAGTCTAGGAGACAAAAATTCTTTTTTTAAATTAATTAATTAATTGGGTTTTTTTTGACACTCCATGTTTTATTCCCCCTACCCCTGTCCACCCTCCGACTGTTCCACATCCCATAACTGCTCCCCAACCCCTGTCTTCATGTGGATGTCCCCACCCCTCACCCCACCTGACCTCTAAAGTCCCTGGGATCTCCAGTCTCTTGAGGTTTAGGTGCATCATTTCTGAATGAACACAGACCTGGCAGTCCCCTACTGTATGTGGGCTGGGGGCCTCATATCAGCTGGTGTATGCTGCCTGTTTGGTGATTCAGTGTTTGAGAGATCTCGGGGGTCCAGATTAATTGAGACTGCTGGTCCTCCTATAGGATTGCCCTTCTCCTCAACTTCTTTCAGCCTTCCCTAATTCAACAACAGGGGTCAGCTGCTTCTGTCCATTGGTTGGGTACAAATATCTGCATCTGACTCTTTCAGCTGCTTGATGGGTCTTCTCGAGTGTGGTTATGCTATGTCCCTTTTTGTGAGTGCTAGGACCCTTTTTGTGAGTGCTCCATAGACCCCGTAATAGTGTCAGGCCTTGGGACCTCCCCTTGAGCTGGATCCCACTTTTTGGGCTTGTCACTAGACCTTCTTTTCCTCAGGCGCCTCTCCATTTTGGTGATTTTTTTTTTTTGCATTGGATATAAACCTAGATTATTTACCATAGGTAGTTAACTAGGATAAAACCTCCTCCTCTTCTAGAAACTTTACAGTAATGTTGACTGTCATTAGTTCCGAGGGTTAGAATTAGTTAAGGGACAGAAATGGCAGGAGGCGTCTACAGCCCATCCCTGCTCTGGCTTCAGTTGTTCTGTTTACTTAAAACAGTGTAAGATACACTACGGCTGTTTGTCAGGAAATAAAAGAAAACCTTTGTCAAATTTTAGTTTGGGCATTTAAAAAATGTTATTTGGCTGTCTTTTGTTTTTTACGTTCATTTATGTTAAAATCCCAAGTATGAAAACAATATATCTTAGATTTTTTTTATTGAATTTTAAATAATTGACTACAGAATTTTCAAAGTTTCTATTTTTAAACTGTTTTGTATATTTTAATAATGTTCTTCTTTGACTTTCTCTTTTCAGCTTCCCTCTCTCCCACAGGAGGACCCTTCCCATGTTCATGTCTTTTGGATTTTGATTTCTTATCTGCTGAGTTTGCCATCTGTGTGGCTGTAGGTTTAGAACTCTCCAGTTCACCCAGGTGGGCTCATTGGTATGGGATACAATTTTAAGAAATGATTCAGCATATCAGTGGCAAACAGAAGATCAAGAGTTGTTTAAGTAGGAGCAGGGAGTTGTGGGAGGATTCCGAGGGACCTGAGGCTACTTTTGAGGGAAAAAGGTATATCTATCATTTTGAAAGTGGAAATGATCTTATGACACATTATAACTATCTGAACTGTCTATTTTAAATATGGTCATTTACACCTAAATGCAGCCATTTAGGTGTAAAAAATATGTATTAAAATATAACTCAGCCTTGCCCATCAATAGTATAGCTTGAAAAGGTTCCTGTTGAATTAAATTACTAAGGTACAAAGATCAAGCCTATATCCCTAACTTGTTATATTTATATCAAAACTTAAAGCCCAGAATGTGAAATTTTCAGATGGTACTGATCTAGAGTGAATGAGAATGTGATGTCGTTAAGATCACTATGAAGGACATGAAGTTAATAAGCTGGAAGTTAACTAGTAACTTATGCTAAGACTTCAGCTGACTGGACAAAATCCACATTTAAAACTACTGGGTCCACTATTGTTCAATGCAACTGTGGTCTACAAACCTGTTCTGTGGATGGTGCTTACCTAAAAGAGTTTGTCACTAGGATAAACTAACATCCTTCAGGTATAGTTCAAATGGCCAGAAAGATTTCATGTAAACCCACAATGTTTTTGTGAAAACAAGGTTAGAAATATCACTCAATGAATGAAGATAAGTAGAATATAAATTTCCAAGGCAAATGTCAATGCTTGAGTGCTAACATGTAACATAAGAGTGCGAATACACGGGCTTATTGTTGTAAAATTGTTTCTTAAGTATTTTCAATGCATTATACTTCTGGATCATCATGTGAATTTTTAAAACTCCAGGCTAATAACGAACATAATACTAAGCCTCTAGTCATAACCGAGCCTATTTCTATAAGAAGAAATGCAAAAGTGAGGTATTCTTTTGATCCAGCAGATCAGCTGTGGTTATTATGTTCTACAAGGACAGGGACATCTGAGTCGCTTTGATCTCCTCCATTTATAAGGGCCACAGCTGATTGGATTAAGCCACACATGCTCTAAAAGCTGTCCTACTATTGAATACTTAGAAACAATGTGCATCTAAGGAAATACTTTCAAATTCTAAAATATTTATGGATAATAATGGCATTTCAGTTTCAAAAATTATTCATTGACATTTGTACATTAAAGTTTTACATTTTAAACAGAACTTCAAGCTGACTGGAAAACCCTCTCATTTATAAGAACTCCAGAAGAGACTTGCATCTTGGGTAAAATGGGCAGTTTTCAATTTTTTTTTTCCTTTTCAAACTGTGGCAGTAGAACTCAAGAAACACTGCTTTTAAAATTCTAGATGTTATGTTGCTAAGCGTGAGGAGCATTGCCACTTCATTTTGTTTGGCACTTAACAGGGTAAATATGAGGAACTAAAAATATACTAAATATTAAAGACTAGTGAAGAGTTGATTCAAATGTAGCTTAGCTAGGTACCATGACAGCCACCCAAGGAGGCTCACGTGGAGATCTTAGAAGTCATTAAATATTTTGTTCCAAAAGAATTAAGTCTACAGGACAATTATAATGAAGACTGGGTCACATAATTATGGAGGCAAGATTCTCTATGAGATGAACTTCTAAGCTAGAGGAGTAGCAATTCAACTATACAATGCAGTGTATGAATGGAGGCCTAAGGACCGGAAAGCACATTCCAGGGATTGCTATAAGTGCCACATTCTGTGTACCCAATATCTAGGGGCCCAGGAGAAGTTGAGTGTTAGAGATACATAAAAAGAAATTTTCCCTTTGTCCCTGTTACCCGTTTCCTCTATCACTCTCCTGGGCCCTCAATATGCTGTGTGAGTGTGGGCCGAAGTTGTGCGGGCAGAACAGCTTCCCTCAGTCTACGGACCCACATACTAACTCTTCTGGAAGCAGAATACCCAGAAATAATCTTTTAGCAGCTCTCTGGATTTCCCATAATATAAACAAGCTTACACATGAACTGGCCGTTTAACAAAAATCCCAGTATTCCCCTCACCTTCAATTTTACCTATCATACTTGAACGTGCCTTCAGTCAACTGAAGCTTCCAAATAGTAAAGCAGAAATATCAGAAGTTAAAATATTCATACATTTTTTAAATGTCTATTTTAGTATATTATTATAGCTCTTCTATTATTAGTTATTGTTATTTTATCTCTTATAGTGCTTAAGGAATAAACTAAAATTTAATGGATATGGGCATGCAAAGAAGAGTTGCTTATTGAGGCAATGAATATGTAATTAAACCTTATTTAATCATTTAACAGAATATGAATATATTATAACATTACATTCTATCAAATAAATATAGATAATTATTTGTCCATTAAAGTAAAATTTTAATGAATTTTTTTATTTTGAAAATATAATTACAATATTTCACCTTTTCTTTTCCTTCCTTCCAAGCCTCTCATATAGTCCTCCTTACTCTCTTCCAATTTTATCAATTTTATTGCCTCCTTTTTCATTAACTTTTGTTAAATACATATATGTATATTCATATATACACACCATATGTTCTATAAAATATATTTAAAGCATATATATGTGTATATATAAAACATTATATATTTTTCCATTAAACATAAATACAGCCTGTCCAGTCTGTCTAATATTACTTGTATATATGGTTTCAATGCAGACCATTTTGTACTGATAACCAACTGGTGGACTCTGGTTTGGGGAAGACTATTTCGCCTGTTCTCAGCACTCCTTAGTCACCTGTAATTTTTTGTAAAACTTTGGGGTTCCCCCCTGTCCACCTTAGCATACCTGTTGTTGTCCTTGTTCAGCTCAGGTTCAGCTGGTGAGACTTTATGGCAGTTTCTCACATTCCTAGGACACGGTGTCACCAATCAATCTCTGTACTCAGAATCTCATAGCTTCTTTGCATCTTCTTCTGAAATGATCCCTGAGCCTTAGATGCAAGAATTGAATCCTTTGGGATTGGAATCCACATCTCTGCCTGTGGTTGGTTGTAGTTATCTGCAATGGCTTCTGTGTTCCAAAAAGAAGGCTCCTTGATGAAGAGCAAGGACTGCACTTATCTGTGGGTTTGAGAACAAATATTTAGAATGTAGTTAGGAACTACTAAACTACTACTACTAAATTACTAAACTACTAAAGTGGTGGTTGTAGGTTTTTAAAAAGCCCCAAATAGAAAAAGAATACATAGCCTGTTGGGGAAGATAAAACATATGAATTTGGATAAGACAACTTCAATAATGAGTGCTATGTGCCCTGCCTAATAACTGCTAAGTAGAATTTAAGCCAAAATTGAAAGAAAATTTACAATTTATAAAGGAAGAAGGGAGGTGGGAAATACCTTTTATTGATGTAAACTAGCTGGGAATTTTGTGGAACTACAGCTGAAGCAAAGCATAGATGTGCATTTAGTGAAATCACCTGGGACTTTAAAAAGCCTGGTATCAAGCTGCTGCTACAGCCCTACCAAGGAAGCTTCTCTGTGAGAGAGATCAGGAAAGAGTTTCTGCAGCTACCCTTGTGAGCCTGCTATAGTGAAAGCTAAAGCTAAGAACAGGTAAAGTTTGAATTTCGGGGGGGGGAGGGAGGAGAAACTTGACAACGGAAATAGAGCTGAATATTTAAAATCATCACCTATGAGGGTTGTGCACAAAGGAAAGGGGTTATTATTCCCCCAGAGATCAGTTCTGCTAAGGGAAGAGAAATACCAGTCACTAGAGCCTCTCGCACCCCTGTCCCGCTGAAGGAAAGGGAAGACACCAGCATGCATTAGTGATGTTCAGAGTCAGAGAGCACAAACCCAGCGAGACTGGCTTAATTATAGGATGATAGAGTGTTTCCATCTGCATATGGCTAAGTGAAAGACTGTTTTAAGGCCCCTCTTACCCAGTTTATCGGGGAAAACCATTAAGTAAGAAGTATAAAACATATGAATAAGCAAATACAATAGTTTAGGGGAAGTTGTGAAGGCAACAGTACCAGAGTCACAGAGGAGGATATTGAAATGTCCAAGCGAGAACTTAAAATTATATGATTGTTGTGATATAGACCCCAACCCTAGCCCTCTAATTATTTTGGCAAACAAAATACAAAAGCAAGTAGTAATATATGGAAATACTACACATATGGAAATCCTACAAAGGAAAAATACACAAACAACAACAAACCCTACTAGACACCAGAACGCCATAAAAGAATTCTGGTGGGATCCTTAGATCAGACGTGCCTGAACACAGAATCTTTGAATTTGGAGATGGATCAATAGACACTTCCCCAGTTGAAAAGCAACAAGGAGAAGAGACTGGAGTAAAGTTAAGCATAGCTGTAAGACCTATGTAAGCATGAGCAGGGGGAGAAGATCAGAAAGGAGAAAGGAACAGAGGATATATTTGATACAAAAGTAACTGGAAAAACTTTCCAAATGAATGCTAGGCTTTAAACTATGGAGCTATAAGCCCAGAGAATATCAGGCAGGATAAATATCTAAAAAAATCCTCCAATTCTCCAGGCTCTGTGCTTAGGTACATAGTATTTAAACCACAGGAAACCAAAGATAAAGGAGAAAATCCCCAAAGAAGATGACAAAACACTTCTACAGAGAAGCAAAAGTAAAGATTAATGTCTTTTCGTTATAAGCAAGTAGAAAGTGAAATGAAATGTTTGTTAACAATAAGCCCAAATGACCTACAATTCTCTTCCTGTGAAAATTTTCGTATCAACACATAGAAGAAAAACAACTGTTTTAGACAAACAGAAATTAAGAAGATGCACAGCCAGAAACCTGCCTAGCAATAGATACTGAAAAAAAAATCATTAGAAGGGAGGAAATTTGTACAGAGTAGCAAATTAAAGCTAAATTAAAAGAACTTAAGAAAAGGAATATGCGAATAAAAGCAAAGTTTTCCTGTTATTTATTTAATTGATAGACTCAAAGAGAAATTAAAAAGAAAAATTAATTGGAAATACTAACATGGATGCACTTGATTAAGTGTACTTATATTCATTTATGCTTAAGTTAAATGATGACATCAATGACTCAAAGAGCAAAGAGTATTTGTTTACAAAACATTTGCAATGCTCATGAAATGATATGAGTTTGAATATAGACGTGGATTCATTGTGAATATATACAGAAGATGCTAAGGTAAACACTGTAAAGGGGTTACGATTGGTGAACTAGCAAAGAAAGAAGATTCAATCATATAAATTGCTAATTAAAACCACAAAACCCAGAAGAATAGTATTTGAAACAAAGTATGAACAAATGAGAAACTACAGTGAACATAAACTACAGAAATACAGTGATATCAATGGAAATATTTCAATAGTCATCTTAGAGCCAATTACCTGAATATTAAAAGACATATTTGAAAGACATTGTCAGTAAGGAATATAAGACGCAATGCATTATCTGGAAGGTAAGGAACTTATTTTACATATAAAGAACCGTAAAGGAATGGGATATACCAAACACTAGTCAAAAGCAAGCTGCAGTTGCTATACCAATATCAGAGAGAGCAGACTTAAGAAGAAAATGCACTATCAGAGTCAATGAGAGATTGCCTAAGAAGGTATAGCAATTCTTTTGGGGTGGGGGTGTTGAGACAGGGTTTCCCTGTGTACTCC
Source organism: Tokudaia tokunoshimensis (assembly GCA_036184795.1). Taxonomy (NCBI): domain Eukaryota; kingdom Metazoa; phylum Chordata; class Mammalia; order Rodentia; family Muridae; genus Tokudaia; species Tokudaia tokunoshimensis. The sequence goes on from BTHU01000003.1 coordinate 31,824,823, forward strand.
TGCCTCTGCTTCCTGAGTGCTGGGATTAAAGGTGTGCGCCACCACCAGCTGCTGTTTACCAATTCTTAAGGCAATGCCCACCACAACATTTGAACCTATGGTGAAAATTAAGAATATATAGATTAATCCATTTTAAAAAGGGAGACATCCCTGAATAGAACTCCAATAGCTTATGCTCTAAGATCAAGAATTGACAAATGGGACCTCATTAAATTACAAAGTTTTTGCAAGGCAAAAGACACTGTCAAAAAGACAAAGCGGTAACCAACTAACTGGGAAATGATCTTTACCAACCCTACATCCGACAGAGGGCTAATATCCAATATATACAAAGAACTCAAGAAGTTAAACTCCAGAGAGGCAAGTAACCCTATTAAAAAATGGGGTACAGAGCTAAACAAAGAGTTTTCACCTGAAGATTATCTAATGGCTGAGAAGCACCTAAAGAGATGTTCATCATCCTTAGTCATTAGGGAAATGCAAATCAAAACAACCCTGAGAGTCCATTTCACACCAGTCAGAATGGCTAAGATCAAAAACACAGGAGACAGCAGTTGTTGGCGAGGACGTGGAGAAAGAGGAACACTCCTCCACTGCTGGTGGGATTGCAAGCTGGTACAACCACTCTGGAAAGCAGTCTGGTGGTTCCTCAGAAAACTGGGCATAACATTCCCAGAGGATCCGGCTATACCACTCCTGGGCATATACCCAGAGGCTTTACCTGCATGCAATAAGGACACCTGCTCCACTATGTTCATAGCAGCCTTATTTATAATAGCCAGAAGCTGGAAAGAACCCAGATGTCCCTCAACGGAGGAATGGATTCAGAAGATGTGGTATATCTACACAATGGAATACTACTCTGCATTTAAAAACAATGAATTCACGAAATTCCTAGGCAAATGGTCAGAACTTGAAAATATCATCCTTAGTGAGGTAACCTAATCACAAAAGAACACACATGGTATGCAGTCACTGATAAGGGAATATTAACCCAGAATCTCGGAATACCCTAGACACAATTCGCATATCAATAGATTTCCAAGAAGATGGAAGGAGAGACCCCTGGTCCTGGAAAGACTGGGTGTAGGGGAATGCCAGGACAGAGAAGCGAGAGGGGGTTGAATGGGGAAAAGAGGGAGGGAAGGGGGATTATTGGACTTTGGGGGAGGGAGGATATGGGAAAGGGGAAATGATTTTGAATGTAAATAAAAAAAACTTAGAAAATAAAATAAAATTAAAAAAAGGGGATTTTTATGAAAGGTAATAGATGAGGCTTATCTTTCTTATTTTTCTCACCTAAAGGAAGAATGCCAAAGTAAATATTTTCATAAAACAAAACAAAAAAAAAAAGGGGAGACATCAGTATCTCTGCTTTAGAGACAGACACGTCTAACAGACAAAAGTAAGAACAGAAATTAATTAGAGGTATCATCCAGCATCAGGCTAGCTAATAACAGGCATGTATGCACTTACAAATTCATGTGGAACACCTAGCAGAGAGGCCACATTTGGACTCATTAAACAGATATTTACAAAATTGAAACAACCGGAAAGATAATGATGAATGTCCTCAAAATATAGCTACAATAGGCTAGAAGTTAATAATGCAAGGGTAGTTGGAAAAATCTCCAGTACCTGGATTTTATGTAGCATCACTCAGAAAAGGAATAGCAAAAGAGAGTGTAAATATTTTAAATGAAGATAAAATGATAAAGCAAAATGTCAAAATTTTTGAATATTGAAAAAATAAATAACCACATTCCCAAAGCAAGTTTCCAGCACTGAGCTTGTTTTCTGTTGGCATCTACTGCTGGGCATGCCGCTTGCTGAAAGGAGTTTGTTTAGGTGTGTGGAGAGACAGGAGAGAGGGCCCAAGGCAATGAATAAAATCTGAAGCTTGCAGGCACAGAGGAGGACTTGATGGAGACCTGGGAGGAGGCTCCCAAGAGTCAATGTGAGTGAACTTAGTTGAGACACATAGCAGAGGGACACTATAGTGGCCACCTCCTGCAGTCATGCAGGACCCCTAGTAGGAGGGATACAGATACCAAACAACCTACAAAACCTTTGAGCCAAAATTTTCCCTGTCTACAAGAAATGCAGGAACAAAGATGGAGCCAAGACTTAGGGAATGGCCAACCAAATAACCAGTCCAGCTTGAGACCCATCCCATGGGCAAGCACCAATCCCTGACACTATTAATGATACTCTGCTCTGCTTGCAGACAGAAATCTAGTGTAACTGTCCTCTGAGAGGCTCAACTCAACAGATGACTGAAACAGATGTAGAGGCCCACAGTTTAACATTGGATGGAGTTAGGGGATTCTTATGGAAGAGTTGGCCCTGTTGGGGGAGAGGATTGAGGGCCCTGAAAGAGATAGGAATTCCACAGGAAGACTAACAGAGTCAACTAACCTGGACTCTTAGAGGCTCTCAGAGACTGATTCACCAACCAAAGAGCCCACATGGGCTGGACAGAGGAGAAGGTGGTGAGGACATGCAGCGATCGAGGCATAAAATGAATAAATAAACAGATTAATGGAAAAAAAACACAATAGTTGAGTAGAGGGAAGAAAAAGAGTAGTTTGTTAACCCAGTTAGACTCCCTTGGAAAAAACTAATTTTTCATTTACAAGTGGTTATCAGTTACACATTGCTTCTGGGTTAGGGATGAGGCATGTGTCCACTTCTTTTAGATCTAGTCCACCAACTGGTGCAGGTTATGTGAATGCTGCTCAGTCTTCCTGAGTTCATGTGTGTGTCAATTGTGTTGTTCTAGAGGATTTTGTTTTTGATGTCCTCAAGCAATTCTGGCTCTTAGACTCTTTCCACGTCCTCTTCCTCATGGTTTCATGAGCACTGACAGGAGGGATTTGATGGCTGAGTGTTCTAAGGTCTCTTAGTCCATATCGTAGGACTATGGGTATCTGTATCTGTTTCCATCTGCTTCAGGAAGAAGCTTCTATGATGATGGTTGAGAAAAGCACTGATCGAGGAATATAGCAGAATATCATCAGGAGTCATTTTATTGCTTTCTTTCTTTTCTTCTTTCTTTAGAACAGGAGCATTTAGTTTTACCTTAGGTCCATGGGCTATCTAGTATCAGGTGCTTGGTCCTCCAAGCTGTGACAGGTATAAGTTCAATCTTGTGGAGTGGGTCTTAATCAGATATTGGCTGATTACTCCCACAAATATTGTGCTACTGTCTCTCTACAGTGTCTTGTAGAAAGGACACCATTGTAGATTGAAGGGTTTGTGATGGAGTTGGTGTTTATGTTTCTCTTTTGGTGGAGTGCAGAATAACTTTCTGTAACAAAAGAAGCTACAATGTAGGAGTGAAGGGTCTGTCTAGGCACCAGCTTAACTTCTGTGTGCTCAGTGAGTTTTGTAATTATTGATTTTAGCAGTGGGAATTTGCCATTAATTTGCGGAGATCATTCTTTGCTATTGGCTACAGCCTATGTTATTTGAGTGTTCCCATTGGATCCCTTTGGCCAAGAAGTCAATTAGCTGTAACCCAATTCTAGTACTGGAAGCTTCGTTTGATGGTAAGAAATGGCCAATTGAGGCTCTGTCTCCTCCATTATTTAGTGAGTTCATTTAGATCACCTTCATATATGAATATGTTTTAGCAAGTCCTCTTAGTATCTTCTCTACACCTAACCTCTGCAGTTCTATGGACTGTTGCTTAGTTATCTTTGGCTTAGCAGCTAATATCCACATAGGAGTGAATACATACTTTATCTGTCTTTCTAGACAAGGGTTTCCTCACTCAGGTTGATTTTTCTCCAGTTCCATGCATTTACCTGTAAATTTAAATTTTCTTTCCTTTCCTTTTCATTTTTCTTTTCTTTTCCTTTTTTCCTTTTCTTTTCTTTTCTTTTCCTTTCCTTTCCTTTCTTTTCTTTTCTTTCCTTTCCTTTCCTTTCCTTTCCTTTCCTTTCCTTTCCTTTCTTTTCCCACTTCTTTCTATCAAGCCTTTCTTTCTTTCTTTCTTTCTTTCTTTCTTTCTTTCTTTCTTTCTTTCTTTCTTTCTTTCTTCCTTCTTTCTTTCTTTCTTTCTTTCTTTCTTTCTTTCTTTCTTTCTTTCTTTCTTTCTTTCTTTCAACTGAGTTACGCTCCAAAGAGCTAATGTATGGCCTTTTTCTTTATCCATTCTTTTCTTGAAGAAAATTTAGGTTATTTCCAATTCCTGGCTATTATGAATAAAGTAAGAGTAAGAATTCACATGCTTGAATAAGTGTCTTTGTGGTAGTAGGAAATATCTTTGGAGTATGTGCTCAAGAGTAATACAGCTAGATCTTGAGGTAGATTGATTCCCATCCTTCTGATGAACCACCATATTGATTTCCTTAGTGACTGTGCAAGTTTTCACTCCCACCAGCAGTGGATGAGTGTTCCCCCCCCCCCCCGCTTCACATCCTTGTCAGCATGTTCTGCCACTTGTCTTAGTGTTCATAGCCATTTTGATAGATCTAAGATGACATCTCAAAGTAGTTTTGATTTGCATTTCCCTGATGATTAAAGGTGTTGTACATTTCTTTAAGTTTTTCTCAGTCACCAGAGTTTCCTCTTTTGAGAATGATCTGTTTATATCTATACCACATTTTAAAATTAGATATTTTTCTGAAATCTAGTGCTTTACAACCACTTTTAAAATATGAAACTAGAAGTATTGCTTCCTGATAAAGTCTAGGAGCTCAGAAAGACTCTGATACCATAACCACATGAATTTCTTTCTCTCTCTCTCTCTCTCTCTCTCTCTCTCTCTCTCTCTCTCTCTCTCTCACACACACACACACACACACACACATGTAAAACCATTTTCACTCATCACAATGAGCATCCATATATAAATCATCAACAAAAATATTACCAAAAATAATATATCAATGTATAAAAATTATACATTTGTGACTTCATGGATTTTGTCTCAAGTATGCAAGGCTTCTCAAATAAGCCTCAGATCAACAAGGTAAAAAAGAAAACTCAAAATATCATAACAGTGCATGCAAAATATTTATGCTGTGGAAATAAATGTATGAGTTCTTTCTTCAAAACCCTGATAAAAAAATCAATAAATGCAAAGATTTTCCATGTTGATGGACAGGAGACACAATCTTATCAGTAATTCTCTAAACAGGGTCTATATATTCAATTCAATCTCAGAATTAAAAGGTGTCTCAAAAGAGTCAACACAAGACTGTGGGAAAACAACACTTAAACTTCCAATGTTCAAATTTTACTAGTAAGTTACAATAATTAAGACTGAATTGTATTGAAGTAAATATTAATAGAATACTAATGTAGGATAGATGAAGTAATATATCTGATGAAAATAGCTTTGACAAAGGAACAAAGGCATTACAATGGAGAATAGCCACGCTTTTGAATACATTTTATTTTACCACTTTGGCATCCACATACAAGACCATGAAACAAACGGCAACATTATGCTTTCTGTAAAGTCAACTGAAAATGATCATTGTAGTAGATATAACATGGTTTTTTTTTTGGTATAATCTCTTAGAGAAATAATGTAGAAGTTGGACTATATCATTAAAATTCAAATTTCTTACTCTGTAAAAGATACTGTCAAGAACACAAAGATAATCATATATTGGAATTTAGTATTTACAAACATATCTGGTAAAGAATCAGAAACAGGCAAAAGATACCACATTACTGGAGATATACAGATAGCAGGAAGACATTAGAAAAATACACAGCATTATATGTAACTAGGGCATTGTGTGTTAAAACAGGGATCTGCCACTTCCCAGTGAAGGGTGAAGTAACATGCATTGCAGATGAGAATACAAAATACTATAGCTACTTGGAAAGGCAATATGTTTTTTAGTACTTCTAACTACACACTTATTTCTGACAATATACCCAAGCTAAGCTCCTTAGAGTAAGCAATCTCTATTCTGATCCTGTTTCAGAGTTTTGAGTCTATGGTTGGTTTGTCTTGTTTTGGGGTCTGTGGTAGAGCATATAGTGGAACAAAGAGAGAGATGGGGGCTAGATGTATAGAGAGCAGGAGAGAGGAAGAACCAAGATCTCTTGTAAACTTTTATTCCTGAAAATGTAACTCTCCTCCACATGGTACCACCACCTGTTTCATTGCCTCGTCATTGTTTCATCAACTGTGGACAAAAGCTTTCAGTGACGCAGGAGACTTTGAGCAGCAACACTTTGAAATGAAACCAAGCAGCATTATTCGTAATTACCCAAATGTGTGTACAGAGCATGTACCTACAATATCCTCCAGTAAGTTGGCCAATGGATAGACACACTCAGTATATCCAGATGGTTGGCTGGTTCTCAACATGAAAGATGAAAAAATGGCAAAACAACCTTCATGGTACAAAGACCAGTTATGAGCCTGGGATTAGGGAAGGGGAAGGATGAATATATGAAGTACCCAGAATGCTTAGGTCCATAAGCTTTATTTGCTCCTATAGTTCTGAGGAACAAACTCAAATCTTGTGCATGAAAGACATGCAGTCTGCCATGAGATCCACCCGACTCCTTCTGTGAAGTTTCATCACTTACAGATTCTTTCACACATTTTAAGTAGCTGATTGACTTACACCACAGAAAGAGCTGATCACTTATCATGACAGGGATCGGGGGAATGCTACACTATATCATCCTTCACATTTCCACCATCCTTGACCATACTCATCCCATGGTCTTTCTATTCTAACCAATTCTGCACTAGAAGTCGGGAAAGGCATACCTCTGGCAGCTCCAAAGAGGCACATCTTGCCCTTTTGAAGTGGATATCATGAACAGAGAGCACCATTGGGGCTGTTTGTGTGTGTGTGTGTGTGTGTGTGTGTGTGTGTGTTCTGTGAATCACTGAATGTCAATTATCATGCCTTACCTAGGTATTGAGTCACTAGATTTTTGCTCCATGGGCACACCAAGGCACTTTCAGGAAGGTCCTGTTCCTTAAAGGAAAGCTGTTGTCACAGGTATTAATAAGGTAGCTATAATATCCCTGCAGTGCCTTGGGCAAAGCCACCATCTAATATCAAAGTGACAAGGGGGTCTGGTTGATGTGATAGCAACTAGACTCATCCCATTGTGAACTTTTTCTGAGGCTTATTACACATATTTTAGAAAGTTGTCCGTTGCCCAAAAGAAACTTGTTATATAATCCATTGTTGTAAAGATTTGAGAACCAGAGACTATTTAGTAATGTCTGTATAAGCGAGTTTTATGTATGATTAAGGATATAGCCATAGACTGGGTATAAATGATGAAGGTGGAAGAAGATCAAATATTTCAGTCTCCACAAATGCCCTCAGATTCTCTTACCTTCGATGACTATGGTCAGTGTACAGACAACCAGCTACCAGCTAATAGATGTTGAAACATTGGCATTTACCTTTGTGATGTGTGACTGAAAAACGGGGCTGTGTGTCCTTTGATTTGCTTTTCCATCTGGCTTTTACATTTGCCAACCTGAGCCATATCATTTATCCCTCAAAATGCTCTCCTTTTTATTTGATGAAATTTCTTTCCACGGAACTCTATTTCACCTGTCAAGCTTCCCTTTGCTCATATTAGAAAAGGGAAAGCTTTTTACTTTTGATATGTCTGAATTAAAATGGTGCAAGACTCATTTGCTTTAAAGACTCTAGCAATGAGAGCAGACGTTTTGTTAATGGTAAATTAGAATTTGGGTATTTTTAGTCCAGTAAATCTTATATTTTATAAAGAAAAGAAAGACTTATTTTATTGCTCAAAATAACTGAATTATTACACATTCATCACAATTACTCACTAAAAGACTATGGTACGTATTTTTTTAAAAGTAAACAATAGATCTTCTGTCCCAAGAAATATTTCCTCTAAGAAAAAAATGATTTTGTAATTCAAAACAGAAATTGCCCTAAGTGTTCATCATACATGGTCACATTTGTGTGCCATTTCATCTGGGTGACTTGCTGACATTTTTCGTGTTTGTGACTTCATAGGCTGTGGTCATTTGTTACCCCGACATTACCCATCTGCACATGCATTTGTCATTCTCCCTTGAATTTACTCCAGTTGGGTACTGAGAACTTAGGACCAAGAATAATAATGTTATGTGAAGGATATCATTAGAGGAAAAATTGTACTTCAAAGTCCAAGCACATATGGTTTTGACTTTTATAAAGATGGCAGGTGGACATGAAGAAAAGGTTGATTTCGAATTTATTTTTGGGGTGGAGGGACTTCTTAAAGTCTGAGGAAGATTAATTTTCAATTTGGAATTCCTCATAATTGAAACATGATCAGGTTTTACAACTTCCTGAGGTAACTTTTGTGGATGCCGAAGCTGTCTTCCTGGAAAGCAGCGGAACAATTTAACAGAAGTGTCAGAATGATGGAATACTGACAAATGTTAGTTAGGAGAAGGAACACATCTACAGTGAAGTCCATTTGAAGTAATAACAATGAGCTAAAGAGGAAATGATTACCTTTGAGCATGCCTCACAATTGAGAACAGTTTTAAAAACAGTACCTGCTTTGGAAGACCAGTTTATTATACATTTTGTTTATTCATAAAACTCCTCAGAATATAGATGTCCAAAAAATGCTGAAGGTTTCTTAGTGACTCTCCAAGTTTAGTTCTTTGGAAATATCCTTATCACTTCTACAATAGGGATGTGATCAATCAAAGAAGGGAAAAAGATTGATCAAGTAGGACTGAGAACTCAAATCCTAGCTGTTATCCTAAAGACATTCAAATGTTCATTGGTGATATTTACTAGCAAAACATGAGAAATCACCTAAATGTGAATTTATGGGAGAGGTCAGACCAAGTCCTATTAGAAATGTACCATAATTGCTTTAAGTAATATTGTCAATAATATTGGCATACTCGATATTATGGAATAACGTCTAAGATGTAGAATGAAAAGATAAATTCAGAGTAGTATATTATGAATAGTATGCCAATGTCCATATATAACTATTTTATATACACATTATTCATGCATATAATTTTAGTAGATTTTAAAACAGATTCAGCATTTCCTGCATTATATTTTGGATAAATGGAGAAGAAGCTGATGTTATTGACCTCATCTCCAAAATGACTTATAGTTATAAATGTCTGCTTTGCAATCTTGTATTGAAGTGATTAACTTGTGAGGAGTCAGAATCTTTCTATGACAATTTTTGATTTGAGATAAAGATTTCTCTCTGAGACCTACTTTATTTATTTATTTATTTTTGGTCAGTAGTCAGGGTTTTCATGAAATAGTGGAGAAGAGGTCAGGGGTTCTCTTTACACAAGGTTGGTTTGAATGGAGAGTGACTGTGTGAAAAGAAGGTTTGGACCTGCCACCAGGTCTCCTTTCCCTCAGGCTCTTCTCCTTGCAGTTCTTTTAGACAGGAACAATTCTGAGTCAGAGGTTTTGACTATGGGATGCAACCCCATCCCTCCACTTGATGTCCTGTCTTTCTACTGGAGGTGAACTCTACAAGTTCCCTCTCCCCACTGTAGGTCATTTCATCATAATACAGCTCAAGGTGAGGCTATAGTGTGCTTATAGACAGGGTACTATCATGATAAGCAACTGAGAGTCAGATATGGATACTAACACCCAACCAATGGACAGAAGCCATGGACACCTGTGGTTGAATTAGGGAAATGTTAGAAGAAGCTGAGGAGGAGGGCAAGCCCAAAGGAAGACCAGCAGTCTCAACTAACCTGGACCCCTGAGATCTCTCAGACACTGGGGCACCAACCAGACAGCATACACGAGCTGACATGAGACCACTGACATATATGCATCAGAGGACTGCTGGGTCTGGATTCAGTAAGAGAAGATGCACCCTAACCCTTGAGAGACTTGAGGCCCCAGGGAGTGGGGTGGGGTTGCAGGTGGGTGGGGACATCCTCTTGGAGACAAGGTGGGGAGGAGGTATGAGTTGAGGAACAGTCAGAGAACTGACCGTGAAGGGAGATAATGGCAGGAGTGTAAAAAAAAGATTAAAGAACTAAAAAAAGAGGTTTGGGGGAATTTGTAGAAGAGTAGAAAGAAGTCAGACTTCTAACATTTTCATTGTCCCTGCGTGCATGTGTGTGTATGCCTGTTTAAGTGTGCCCCAGTGTGTGCACATATGTGTGTGCATGATTACGGAGGCAAGAGGAAAACTTTAAGCAGTGCTACTCAGGTTCCATTCACCTTCAGTTAGAAAGGGTCTCTCACTGGCCTACATTAGTCTTGACTGGCTATTCAGTGAACTTCAAGAATCCACCTGTCTCTGCCCTGCTTCCTTGCCCATGCCAGGTATTACAAGAGCACACCACTACATATGTCTCCTCCTCCTCTTTCTCTCCCCGTCCTCCTCCTCTTCCTCTTCCTCTCCTTCTTCTTCTCCTCTTCCTCTTTCTTTTTTTCCCACCTCCTCTGCCTCCTCCTTCTTTTTAAAATATGAGTTCTGGGAAATTGAACCCAGGACTCATGTGTATGAGGAAGCACTTTGCTAACTGAGTCCATCTTTCTTCTTTGTAGTCAGCAAGAATCAAGTAGTTTATAAAGGCTTTGTGTTTGGTATGATTCTTCATTGAAGTTGTTTCTCAATATAGTGAATTCAGGCAAAAGGTTGTTGGAACAGTTTTGGAGAGTGAACAGAGATTGCTTCTGGGGACAGAGGAGGGTAGGCATCTTCTTTATGTGAGAAAGAGGTTTGGAAATGGGTAAGAAATATCCTTAGAAGACATTTTCAGCCTAGTGAAGAAACCCCAACACAGCTCAGGTTTATTCCCTAATCCATTATCTGTCAGCAAAAGGTGCATCAAGTAGGATCTTATATATCCACGCTGCATCTGCAGGAATCTGGTGGGTATCCCTCTGAGAGGAAGTCTCAGTGAACAGAACCTGGGGACATGCTGTTCCTCTTCTCAGTTTCAATCTCTCTCATCCTCAAAGCTATGGGTGTTCCAGAGAGGATGAGCATCAGTAGGCAGATTTGGTTTAATAAGGGTTATCTAAAGAAGCAAAATGAATATATGGAGGGGAAATATTAAGTTGCTTATAAGAAATTAGCCAATATAATTTTGGAAGTATATGCTACAATTCTGTATCTTGAGAGCTGTGAACCCAGGAAATTCCAGGTTGGGATTCAAAGTCCAGAGTCCTAAGAACCAGTGGAGTTAATGACATAAATATCAATCCAGGAATAATAGGAAGTGAGATGCAATATTTCCTTCCTGTCAATGGGAATCAGAAATCCACCCAGACTCTGTGGGTTTAGTGACTCTGAAGCACACTTGGGAAGACAGTCTACTTTATATCGAGTCCACAGGCTTACATGTTAACTTCTTCTAGCACCATCTTTATAGAGATAACTAGAAATAACACTTCATCTGGTAATTTTGTGTCCTGTTCAGTTGGAATATATATGGAACTATCATGTAGATAAAGATAAATATTTCCATAAATTACCTTTTTGTTGTTGTTGTTGAAACCAAAGGCTGCAAAAATAGGTCAGGTTCTGTGTGGCAAATCTAAACAAGCTGTTAAAATAGAAGAATTAAAAAATCAGAATCTCCTAACCTAGATCCAGATATCAAAATATAAATGAAAGAGCCATGCCAAGAAACAATTTACAGACTGAATGAGAAGAGGCAACCCATGGGTACCAGCAACCAGATGGACCAGATGTGGATGGAGATCATTGAGTGTGGATTTAAATCAGCCTTTTAAAAGATAACTTAATATATATTCTAGAAACAAATGAAAATATATTGCCAACAATATAGAACACACACACACACACACACACACACACACACACACACATGTGATTCATTGATAAAACTTACATTCGCTTTTCAGACAACCTCACTCTTGTTTTACTCTCCTTCTTCTGTATTTATCTACCCCTGTTTATTTACTGGATCCCTCCTGTTTTTCCATTTCACTATCAATCACTTTCACCTTCCTACTGCCCTTTTGATGACTCCCTCATTCCACTGCACCCTGCAATATTCCCCTTTTACTTTCCTGGGTTTTGCACTTGCTCCAAGATATATACTCAGCTCTGAAGATTTGGAGCTCTCGAATAGAAAGAACATGTGATGTTTGTCTTTCTAGGTCTGGGTTACCTCACTCAGTATGATCTTTTCTAAATCCATTCATTTACCTGAAATTTTCATGATTCCCTTTTTCTTTAGAGCTGAATAATCCACACTGTGTATGTATGTGTGTGTGTGTGCATGTGTGTTTGTGTACATTGTCATTATGCTTTTGTCAGTTGAAGGACATCTAACTTGTTTGAACTATTGTGAATAAAGCAGTAATGTATATAGCTGAGCTAGTGCCTGTGGAGTAGGATGTCAGTCCTTTGGGTATATGCCAATGGGGGATATAGCTGTCTCACATGGTCCAATTATTTTCAGCATTTCGAGAATTATCCGCACTGATTTCCAGAGTGGCTTGATTTGCTTGCAGTCCCACTAATAGTGAACAAGAAGTCCCATTTCTCCACCCCCACTCAATCATTGGTTATCCAGGTATTTTGTGGATCTTTGCCATTCTTTTTTTTTATATAAATATAATATCTTTTAGTTAAAAATTTCAGTAAATCTAGTTTAAACAGTAAAACCTACTGGCAGTTTTTGCTTGAATCTATGACTCTAAGATTCTTTAATTTCTACTTAAAAGGTCACTTTCCTCCCATTCATTCCTCTTTCCTTTCCTTTCCTCTCCTTCTCTCCTCTTCCTTCCTTTCCCTTCTTCCTGCCTTCTCCTTTCCTTTCCCTCCCCTCCCCATTTGTGGTTCCTCCCTTTTCTCTTTGTCTGTTTGTGTGCACATGTGTAATGCTGTGCACACATACTGGAATGTGCTCATCTGGGCAGATGAATGTGGTGTATGTTCAGGTGCTTTTATGGACACCAGAGGAAGACCCCTTATGTTTTCCTATTGCTCCCCACTTTACTTATACAGGCAGGATTCCTTGCTGAACTCAGAGCTTGCCAGTTTGAATAGTCCACCTAGCAAACTAACCAGAGGTGGGGCTAGAGGGATGCTCTCTAAGATCTGGGATTACTACACCTGTTGAATATGAATTCTGGTTCTTACAATTGTATGCCAATGACTTTGTCCACTGAGCTTTCTCTCCAACTCTTCTCTGCCTGTTTTATTGTGTGTGTAGTTCCTGTAGCCATAGGTTATGCTGCATGTGTGGAGGTCAGAGGACAACGTTGTAGAGTCTGTTCTCATCTACCTTTACATGGATGCTAAGGATTGATTGAGCACAGGTTTCAGGTTGGTGTCACCAGGATCTTTGACATTCTAATTGGAGTAAGGCAAAATCTCAATGTTGTTTTGATTTGGATTTTCCTAATTGTTAGTGAAAATACAGAATCATACTGGTAAATGTCTACCTAAAATTTCCTACATGTTAAGCCAGTGTATAAATATGCATATACAGTTGGCTGACAATGCTGCCTCCAAGCCAAAATCCATCTAACAAAACCCCCAACCCCAGGCATGAGATGCCCTTTTTGAGTTATTGGATAGGGTTATTTGGGACTGATAACATTACAGGCTATTACCATTGCCCTGTTTCCCCTTAGAGGTGGAAGGTAAAAAGTCTACTGCACTTCAGACACAGAGTCAAGAGGACCCCAGGTGTATCTTTGGCTTCTTTGTGAAAACAAAATTAGTTGACCATAGGTGTATGGGTTTATATTTTTGTTCTCAATTCTCTTTCTTTTATCATGTGTCTGTTTTGATGACATGTCATGTTGCTCATTTGTGTTGTTGTTTACCATAATAGCTCTGCAACTTGAAGTCAAATATGATGATACCTTCATTATTGTATATATTTTTGGTTATTCTTTGCTTTTTTGTACTTCCAATGAATTTTGAGTTTGTTTATATGATTTATGTGAAAAAAGCCTTGTAAATTTGATAAGAATTGCATTAAATCTGTATATTGTTTTTGGTAATATTAATATTAATTTTACCTGTTCATGATCTTCTGGTGTCTTCAATTTCTTTCCTTGATATCTTAAATTTTTCATTTTGTAGTCTTTTACGGACTTGGTTGAATTTTTTCAAAGACATTTTATAGTGCTTTTGTGAACATGATTGCTCCCCTAATCTCTTTCTTGGTGTTAATTTTTGTGTGTTAATTTTGCTTTCTGCTCCTTTGATGAATGCCTTTATAAGCTGTAAGAGTTTTCCGGTGGAGTCTTCAGGATATTTTACATACAGAATCAAATAATTTTATTAACTTAGACTTTTCCCCTCTCTTTAATTTGCGTAATGGTCCATAAGTCTTGTTAATATTCATAGAACCAACTCTCCATCCCCATTGGTTTGTGCTGTGTTGCTGTACGTTTTTCACAAACTTCAGCCATGATTTTCATGATCTCATCCAATCTACTGTTTTGAAGGGTTATTTGTTACTGTTTTTCCAAGGCCTTCTGGTACATCTCTATCTTATTAAATCCAGTCTCTCAACTTTTTTGATGTAAAGACTTAACATTATAAAGTTTCTTTTTATCACTGTTTTCATTGTGTCTTAGAGACTTTGCCATGTTATGTGCTCATTTTTGTTTTGTTTGAAGAGTTTTTAAATTTCCTTATTAATTTCTTGCTTGTTCCAGCTATTACTCAGTATTGTGTTTTTAGTATTTGCTATAGTTTCTATTGCTGTTGATGTATATTTTATTTCACTATGGTCAGATAGAATGTAGAATGTTATCTTGACCTTCTATATCTTGAGACATGATCTGTGTCCTAATGTCTGATGGATTTTAGAGAATGTCCTATTGGTTTCTTTTTTTAAAAAAACTTATTTAATCTTTTTTATTTTACAGTACAGATTATCCCCCTCCTGGTCCACCCTCTGACTGTTCCATATCCCATACCTCCTCCCCATGTCTTCATGAGGATGCCCCCATCCCCACTACTCCCCACCCCACCAGACCTCCCTACTCCCTGGGGCCTCCAGTCTCTTGAGGGTTAGGTGCATCTTCTCTGGCTGAGTCCAAACCCAGCAGTCTTCTGCTGTATATGTGTTGGGGTCCTCATATCAGCTGGTGTATGCTGCTTGGTTGGTAGCCTAGAGTCTGAGAGATCACAGAGGGAGGAGTCCAGGTTAGTTGAGACTGCTGATCCTTATACAGCGTTGCCCTCCTTCTCAGCTTCTATTGGTTTCTTATAAGAATATGAATTCTGTGATGTTTGGGTAGAATGTTCTGTAGATCTCTGTTGGGTCTATTTAACTTATAATGTCATTTAATTCCAGTGTGTCTATTTAGTTTTTGCCTTGATGACTCATTGATAGGGTTTTAAATTCACTCACAATCATTGTGTGGGTATAAATATATGGCTTTAGTTCTAATATATATGTCTTCTATCAAGTTGTACATGACTGTGTTTAGTGCATAACTATTTAGAATTGTGATATCATCTTGGTAGATTTGCTCATTAATAGGTATGAAATATTCTTCCCTATCTCTTCTGAATATTTGAGTTTTGAAGTTTGTTTTGTCAGATATTAGGATAACTACACTTGTTGGTTTCTTACTTCCATCTGCTTTATTCTAACCTTTTACTATTCTTACCCCAAAGTTAATATATATTGTGGATGATGTGTTTCTTGTAGGCAGTAAACTATGGATGCTGTTTTTTATTAATATTGATTTATTATTGACAGATGTGTATTAATTACTATAATGTTCTTCATATTTTATGCTGTTTTCTTCTACCTCTTTCAATCAACTGTTCTGGAAATTTTTATTCCCTGTGACTTCTTGATGCTTTTGTCTTCAGATTGAAGTATCACTTCCAGTATCTTCTGTATAGTTTTAAATACTTTAATCTGTTTTTATCATGGACCTGTTTAATTTCTCCTTCAATTTTAGAAGTTCTTCTGAGTGGAATAATCTGGGTTAAAAGTTGTGATCTTTTCAAACTTGGAATGTATCATTCCAGATGTTTCTGGCTTCCAAAATGTTGGTCCAAGAATCAGATACTTATCTAGTGGATCTTTTCATAAGAGATTTGATATGTTCTCTTGTATCTTTCGGTACATTTTCTTTATTCTGTGTTTTTGATGTTCTAGCTGCAATATGTCTGATCCTGAACTCTTGTTGTTCTCTAGGCCTCTTTTATACTAGTTTCTAGGTTTGAGAAATTTTCTTGTATAATGTTCTTGAAAGTTCTCTAAGTGTTTTTGCCATAATATTATTTTCATTCTTTTATGGCCAAAACTTGAAGGTTGGCTCCTTTCCTAGTATCAAAAAGCATTTCCATGTTCTGTTCCTCTACTTTCCCATGCATCCCTGACTCTCTGTTTTCAAAATGACTGAGTTGGTTGGTGAGGTTTTTCAGTGAGATTTTAATTTAGCTTATTTAGTTTTTCATTTCCTGTATTATTTCAGGTTTTTTCAAAAAATTCTGTGTCTGAATTAAATTTTATTTTCACATCTTGGATTAACGTATCCATTTCATTCAGCTCTCTGTTTTTTTTTTTTTTTTTAATTTTATTTTATTTTATTTTTTTAATTTACATTCCAAATCACTTCCCCTTTCCCGTTTCCTCCCTCCCCGAAAGTCCCATAAGCCCCCTTCCCTCCCTCTTTTCTCCGTTCAACCCCCTCTCATTACTCTGTCCTGGCGTTCCCCTACATCCAGTCTTTCCAGGACCAGGGGTCTCTCCTTCCATCTTTTTAGAAATCTATTGATATGCTGATTGTGTCTAGGGTATTCTGAGATTCTGGGTCAATATCCCCTTATCAGTGACTTCATACCATGTGTGATCTTTTGTGATTGGGTTACCTCACTAAGGATGATATTTTCAAGTTCTGACCATTTGCCTAGGAATTTCGTGAATTCATTGTTTTTAATTGCAGAGTAGTATTCCATTGTGTAAATATACCACATCTTCTGAATCCATTCCTCCGTTGAGGGACATCTGGGTTCTTTCCAGCTTCTGGCTATTATAAATAAGGCTGCTATGAATATAGTGGAGCATGTGTCCTTATTGCATGCAGGTAAAGTCTCTGGGTATATGCCCAGGAGTGGTATAGCCGGATCCTCCGGAAGTGTCATGCCCAGTTTTCTGAGGAGCCGCCAGACTGCTTTCCAGAGTGGTTGTACCAGCCTGCAATTCCACCAGCAGTGGAGGAGTGTTCCTCTTTCTCCACATCCTCGCCAACAACTGCTGTCTCCTGTGTTTTTGATCTTAGCCATCCTGACTGGTGTGAGATGGAATCTCAGGGTTGTTTTGATTTGCATTTCCCTAATGACTAAGGATGATGAACATCTCTTTAGGTGCTTCTCAGCCATTAGATATTCTTCAGGTGAGAACTCTTTGTTTAGCTCTGTACCCCATTTTTTAATAGGGTTACTTGCCTCTCTGGAGTTTAACTTCTTGAGTTCTTTGTATATCTTGGATA
The DNA here is from genome assembly GCA_036184795.1 of Tokudaia tokunoshimensis. Lineage (NCBI taxonomy): Eukaryota > Metazoa > Chordata > Mammalia > Rodentia > Muridae > Tokudaia > Tokudaia tokunoshimensis. The sequence continues at coordinate 31,842,255 of BTHU01000003.1, forward strand.
TTAGCCCTCTGTCGGATGTAAGGTTGGTAAAGATCATTTCCCAGTTAGTTGGTTGCCGCTTTGTCTTTTTGACGGTGTCTTTTGCCTTGCAAAAACTTTGTAATTTAATGAGGTCCCATTTGTCTATTCTTGATCTTAGAGTATAAGCTATTGGAGTTCTGTTCAGGAAATTCTCCCCTGTGCCCATATGTTCAAGGTTCTTCCCTAGTTTCCCTTCTATTAGTTTCAATGTGTCTGGTTTTATGTGGAGATCTTTGATCCACTTAGAATTGAGCTTAGTGCAAGGAGATAAGGATGGGTCAATTTGCATTCTTCTGCATGTTGACCTCCAGCTGAGCCAGCACCATTTGTTGAAAAGGCTATCTTTTTTCCACTGGATGGTTTTAGCTCCTTTGTCAAAGATCAAGTGACCATAGGAGTGTGGATTCATTTCTGGGTCTTCAATTCTGTTCCATTGATCTACATGTCTGTTACTGTACCAATACCATGCAGTTTTTAACACTATTGCTCTGTAGTACAGCTTGAGGTCCGGGATACTGATTCCCCCAGAGGTTCTTTTACTCTTGAGAATAGTTTTAGCTATTCTGGGTTTTCTGTTATTCCAGATGAATTTTTGAATTGCTCTTTCTAACTCTATGAAGAATTGAGTTGGGATTTTGATGGGGATTGCATTGAATCTGTGTATTACTTTTGGTAAGATGCTCATTTTTACTATATTAATCCTGCCAATCCATGAGCATGGCAGATTTTTCCATCTTCCGAGGTCTTCTTCAATTTCTTTCTTCAGAGACTTGAAGTTCTTGTCATACAGATCTTTCACTTGTTTGGTTAGCGTCACGCCAAGATACTTAATATGGTTTGTGGCTATCGTAAAGGGTATTATTTCTCTTACTTCTTTCTCAGCCTGTTTATCCTTTGAGTATAGGAAGGCTTCTGACTTGCTTGAGTTGATTTTATATCAGGCCACTTTGCTGAAGTCGTTTATCAGCTGTAGGAGTTCTCTGGTGGAGTTCTTTGGGTCGCTTATGTATACTATCATATCGTCTGCAAATAGTGATAGTTTGACTTCTTCCTTTCCAATTTGTATCCCTTTGACCTCTTTTTCTTGTCTAATTGCTCTAGCTAGAACTTCAAGTACTATATTGAAAAGATATGGAGAGAGAGGGCAGCCTTGTCTAGTCCCTGATTTTAGTGGGATTGCTTCAAGTTTCTCTCCGTTTAGATTGATGCTGGCTACTGGTTTGCTGTAAATTGCTTTTACTATGTTTAGATATGGGCCTTGAATTCCTGATCTTTCCAAGACCTTTAGCATGAAAGGATGCTGAATTTTGTCAAATGCTTTCTCAGCATCTAATGAGATGACCATGTGGTTTTTTTCTTTGAGATTGTTTATGTAGTGGATTACATTGATGGATTTCCTTATATTGAACCATCCCTGCATCCCTGGGATGAAGCCTACTTGATCGTGGTGAATGATCGTTTTGATGTGTTCTTGGATTCGGTTGGCAAGAATTTTATTGAGTATTTTTGCATCGATATTCATAAGAGAGATTGGCCTGAGATTCTCTTTCTTTGTCGGATCTTTGTGTGCTTTTGGTATTAGTGTAATTGTGGCTTCATAGAACGAGTTGGGTAGTGTTCCTTCTGTTTCTATTTTGTGGAACAGTTTGAAGAGTATTGGTGTTAGGTCTTCTTTGAAGGTCTGATAGAATTCTGCACTAAAACCATCTGGACCTGTGCTTTTTTTGGTTGGAAGACTTCCAATGACAACTTCTATTTCTTCAGGGGTTATAGGACGGTTTAGATGGTCTATTTGATCCTGATTTAATTTTGGTACTTGGTATCTGTCAAGGAAATTGTCCATTTCCTCAAGATTTTCTAGTTGTGTTGAATACAGGTTTTTGTAGTAGGATCTGATGATTTTTTGAATTTCCTCAGTTTCTGTTGTTATCTCTCCCTTTTCGTTTCTGATTTTATTAATTTGGATACTATCTCTGTGCCCTCTGGTTAGTCTGGCTAAGGGCTTATCTATCTTGTTGATTTTCTCAAAGAACCAACTCCTCGTTTTGTTGATTCTTTGTATGGTTTTATTTGTTTCTACTTGATTGATTTCAGCCCTGAGTTTGATGATTTCCTGCCTTCTACTCCTCTTTGGTGTATTTGCTTCTTTTTGTTCCAGGGCTTTCAGGTGTGCCATTAAGCTGTTAGTGTATGCTGTCTCCCGTTTCTTTTTGGCGGCACTCAGGGCTATGAATTTTCCTCTTAGCACTGCTTTCATTGTGTCCCATAAGTTAGGGTATGTTGTGCCTTCATTTTCATTAACTTTCAAAAAGTCTTTGATTTCTTTCTTTATTTCCACCTTGACCAAGTTATCATTGAGTAGAGCATTGTTCAGCCTCCATGTGTACGTGGGTTTTCTTTTGTTTTTGTTGCCATTGAAGACCACCCTTATTCCATAGTGATCTGATAGGAGGCATGGGATTATTTCTATCTTCTTGTATCTGTTGAGGTCTGATTTGTGACCAATTATATGGTCAATTTTGGAGAAGGTACCATGAGGAGCTGAGAAGAAGGTGTATTCTTTAGCTCTAGGATGAAATGTTCTATATATATCAGTTAGTTCCATTTGGTCCAAGGCTTCAATTAGATTCACTGTGTCCCTGTTTAGTTTCTGCTTTCCTGAACGATCCATTTCAGAGAGCGGGGTGTTGAAGTCACCCACTATTATTGTGTGCGGTGCGATGTGTGCTTTGAGTTTTAGTAAAGTTTCTTTTACGAATGAGGGTGCCCTTGCATTTGGAGCATAGATATTCAGGATTGAGAGTTCTTGATGGTGGATTTTTCCCTTGATCAGTATGTAGTGTCCTTCTGTGTCTTTTTTGATGACTTTGGGTTGAAAATCAATTTTATCCGATATTAGGATGGCTACTCCACCTCGTTTCTTGGGGCCATTTGCTTGTAAAATTGTTTTCCAGCCTTTTACTCTGAGGTAGTGTTTGTCTTTGACACTGAGGTGCGTTTCCTGCATGCAGCAAAAAGCTGGGTCCTGTTTACGTATCCAGTCTGCTAGTCTATGTCTTTTAATTGGGGAGTTGAGACCATTGATATTAAGAGAGATTAAGGCATAGTGATTATTGCCATCTGCCATTCTTGACGCTATCTTTATGTTTGAGTGGTTATCTACTTTTGGGTTTGATTCAAGAAGGTTATTATCTCATTTTTTCCAGGGTGTTGTTTCTCTCCCTGTATTGGAGGTTTCCACCTATTATCCGTTGCAGGGCTGGATTTGTGGAAAGATATTGTGAAAATTTGGTTTTATCATGGAATATCTTGGTCTCTCCATCTATGGTGATTGAGAGTTTTGCTGGGTATAGTAGTCTAGGCTGGCATTTGTGCTGTCTTAGTGTCTGCATGAGATCTGCCCAGGATCTTCTGGCTTTCATAGTCTCTGGTGAGAAGTCTGATGTGATTCGGATAGGTCTTCCTTTGTATGTTACTTGGCCCTTTTCTCTTACTGCATTTAGTATTCTTTCTTTGTTTAGAACATTCGGTGTTTTGATTATTATGTGACGGGAGGTATTTCTGTTCTGGTCCAGTCTGTTTGGAGTTCTGTAGGCTTCTTGTATGTTCATCGGCATCTCTCTCTTTAAGTTAGGGAAGTTTTCCTCCATAATTTTGTTGAAGATGTTTACTGGCCCTTTAAGTTGCAAATCTTCACTCTCATCTATACCTATAATCCTTAGGTTTGGTCTTCTCATTGTGTCCTGGATTTCCTGGATGTTTTGGGTTACGCGTTTTTTGCATTTTGCATTTTCTTTGACTGTTGAGTCGATGCTTTCTATGGAATCTTCAGCACCTGAGATTCTTTCTTCCATCTCTTGTATTCTATTGTTGATGTTTGCATCTATGACTCCTGATTTCTTCCCAAGGTTTTCTATCTCCAAAGTTGTCTCCCTTTGTGATTTCTTAGTTGTTTCTACTTCCTTTTTTAGTTCCTGGATGGATTTGCTGAGATCCTTCACTTGTTTGTTTGTATTTTCCTGTATTTCTTTAAGGTATTTTTGCATTACCTCTTTCAGGATTTCTTCCTGATGACCCACGTTCTCCTGCATTTCTCTGAGCGATTTTTGTGTTTCCTCCTCATGGGATTCCATCTGTTGATCCATCGTCTCCTGCATTTCTTTAAGCAGTTCTCGTGTTTCCTTTGTAAGGGCATCTAACCGTTGATTCATTTCTTTAAGCAATTTTTGTGTTGCCTCCTTATGGGCATCCGTCTGTTGACCCATATTCTTCTGCATTTCTTTATGCAAATTTTGTGATTCCTTTGTGAGTGCATCTACCCGTTGATTCATCTCGTTAAGTGATTTTTGTGTTGTCTCCTTGTGCGCCTCCATCTTTTGATCCATGTTCTCCCGCATTTCTCTAAGCGATTTTTGTGTTTCCTTTGTAAGGGCTTCTAACCGTTGATTCATGGTCTCCTGTAACTCTTTATGAGATTTATTTGTGTCCTTCTTGTGATCCTCTAATAGCATCATGAGAAGTGATTTTAAATCCAGATCTTGTCTTTCGGGTGTGGTGGGGTATCCAGGACTTGCTGCTGTTGGAGAGTTGGGTTCGGATGGTCCCACATTACTTTGATTACTGTTAGTAACATTCCTACGTTTGCCTTTTGCCATCTGGATACCTCTGGTGTTAGTTGGTCCTGCTGCCACTGGCTGTTGGTTGGACCTCCTGTGAGCTTGCAAAGCTATTTCTGCCCCCCCTGGATTACCAGGATTCCCCTGGCACCGATTTCTGGGGCCTGCCTGCTCCTGAGTGACTTTGGAGCCCTAATGTGCTTTGCCCCAAGTGATCTTATATTGGGGAGGCCTTGCACATCTAAAGGCTCAGCCTAGTGGATTCCTGGAGCAGAGGTCGCCAAAGGGAGGCTGGCAGGCTCCTGCCCTGTGCAGGGGTGTGTGATCTCTCCTGGGGGGGGGAGGGGGCGTCCCTCTGCCAGGCAGAAGTCCCACAGCAGATCTGGCGCGCTGGTCACTGCAGATCAGCCCAGCACCTGGGAGCAGGTTACACACAAGCTGCCTGAACCCGAAGCGATATTATGCCTGTCTGTCTCTGAGCCTGGTGGTCCCAACTACCTGGTCACTGGAGCAAAGATGGCGGAGGGCAGTCTCCGTGGCGCCGCTCACCCTGTGGTCACGATGGCCCGCCGATCTGGCACCCAGACGACCACAGCGCCAACCCGCCCTCGGGCACAGACAGAAGCCCCAACAGGCCGTGTCCCAAGTGATGTTATATCGGGGGGAGAGCCTGGGTACCGGTCTCTCCAGCGCAGTCCGCGGGAACAGAGGTCGCGGAAGGGAAGCTGGCAGGCTCCCTCCCTGCGCGGGGTCCCGCCACCAGGCAGAAGGTCCCACCGCGGAACTGGCGCGCTGGTTACTGCAGATCAGCCCAGCACCTGGGAGCAGGTTACACACAAGCTGCCTGAAACCGAAGCGATATTATGCCTGTCTGTCTCTGAGCCTGGCGGTCCCAACTACCTGGTCACTGGAGCAAAGATGGCGGAGGGCAGTCTCCGTGGCGCCGCTCACCCTGTGGTCACGATGACCCGCCGATCTGGCACCCAGACGACCACAGCGCCAACCCGCCCTCGGGCACAGACGGAAGCCCCAACAGGCCGTGTCCCAAGTGATGTTATATCGGGGGGAGAGCCTGGGTACCGGTCTCTCCAGCGCAGTCCGCGGGAACAGAGGTCGCGGAAGGGAAGCTGGCGGGCTCCCTCCCTGCGCGGGGTCCCGCCACCAGGCAGAAGGTCCCACCGCGGAACTGGCGCGCTGGTTACTGCAGATCAGCCCAGCACCTGGGAGCAGGTTACACACAAGCTGCCTGAAACCGAAGCGATATTATGCCTGTCTGTCTCTGAGCCTGGCGGTCCCAACTACCTGGTCACTGGAGCAAAGATGGCGGAGGGCAGTCTCCGTGGCGCCGCTCACCCTGTGGTCACGATGACCCGCCGATCTGGCACCCAGACGACCACAGCGCCAACCCGCCCTCGGGCACAGACGGAAGCCCCAACAGGCCGTGTCCCAAGTGATGTTATATCGGGGGGGAGAGCCTGGGTACCGGTCTCTCCAGCGCAGTCCGCGGGAACAGAGGTCGCGGAAGGGAAGCTGGCGGGCTCCCTCTCCAGCTCTCTGTTTTTTGTTCTATTAGAGTGAGTATATCCATATCCTTTTAAAGTTGGTTGAATGTAGTTATAATCATTCATTTGAATTCTCTAACTGGACCTTGCTTGTCATTCTCATTGTGATTCACTAACTTGTGATTAGTCATTTGGAGAGCTAAAATGCTCTCTTGGTTTTCATGCTATTTTTGTTTCTGTGCTGGGACTTGAGTATCAGAAGCAGTTTGTTAGTTATATTTTTCTTTTTGCTCAAACATCTTTGTTCACATATACAGGAGTAGATTAAGTTGCAAGTCATTCAAAATATTTTTTTCTTTTGTGGAACTGGTATTGAGGACTGCCCTTATATCTCTAGCATTCTTCTAAGAGTCAGCTCTTGTCTGGATAAACAGACAATAATTAAGGGTCAACACATATCTTGGTGGTACCTTTTTCTGTTTCCTTCTGTTGTGGCTCTCTAAGATTGGTTGGTCTACCATGAATAAGTTCTTGTAAACTAAGGATTGGGGAGAGAAGATCTTGGGACAGTAGTTTTCTAAACAATTAGTCTATGGGCTTAAGGAGGATCAGGAAGTTTGGAAAAGTGAAATTATAGGGGAGTGGCAAGTTTATAGGGTGGGAGTGAATCTAAGATCTGTGAGAGCCAGGCTGGGTGGCAGCAAGTGGTGGCAAGATCTTAGAGGAATCACCAGGTCCTAAAGGTTAGCAGTAAGCATGTATGCCTAGTGCTGTGCTGAGGGGAATACCAGAGAAGCAGAGGTAGGATTGTAGGATGGGAAGAAAGCATACCTGGTGTGTGTGTGTGTAAATCCCAGAGAAACTGAGCAGGTGTATAATATTGAAAAGCTGTCCCTTCTTTTTCTATTTCCACAAAAGACTATTTGTCACATCTAATTATATATATATATTACTAAATATATATAATTATATATATATTTACTATTATATATATATAATTACTGATATATTACTAAATCTCAAATCTTTAACACATATATATTCTTTCTCTTTTTGATATCACACTTTCCCCATTCTATTACTTAAGTATCAATAACCTTTGATCAATGAAGAGTAGAAACTGCATTTCCCCTAATTAGTAGTCAAGTGCTACTGTCTCTGAACTTTTTGGTTGATGCAAGCAAAATGCACTAGTGTCTTTTGCTGTAAATAGATGTGGACCACTGGGAAATCATTAGGGAAAATGAACAATTACTAGTAACATTTCCAAAAATCAGCAGAGAATGCAATTCCAAGTGACGATGACTCACACTATAAAAAGTCAAAAGTATAGGGAAATAGTACAGATTTTTTTAAGTGGAAGACATGAACATCCCAACATATGCACAAAAGACAACAGAAAAAAAGCATAAAAAATATTTTAGAGAAAACCCACTACAACTTCTTATACTAAAAGTCTAGACAATGAGATATCACATGTGCTGGAGAAATATATGAGTCCTACATTAAAAAAGAAAGAAAGAAAGACAGAAACAAACAAACAAACAATGGCTATCCAGAGACCTGAAATAAGCACATCAATAAAATAAAAAAACTTGATTCAGGACCTAGACAAGAAACTTATAAAAATGAATGAAGTGGTTGAGTAACTTAAAGGAATAATTCTACACATGGGACAAAAAATAGTAAGGAATTGAGAATAAAAACAAAACAAATAAAAATTATGAAAGGAAAAAAATCAATCAACCAAGTTAAAAACACACTAGGAAGCATCATCTGCAAGATACGACTAAGCAAAGAATAAATGCTAAGGAGGAAGGACCATATCAAAAATGTAAGCTATTTTGAGATATATAGGGAAAAATAAGCATAAATGGCCCAAAATTCCATAACTCTGGGTTACATTGAAGAGAGCATGCCTAAGACCCATGGGTTTAATAAGGAATTGAGATTAAACCTAAAGAAAATGCATTCAATTAGTCAGAGAGAAAATTTTCTCAAATCTCTATATACAAATGGACATCTAAACACCAGCAGGATATAGAACCCCTATGCTTTATGTTTATTATTTTATGTTAATGTGAAACAAGTTAAAGTCATCTGAGAGGAGGGAACTTCCATTAAGAAAATGCCTCCATGAGATGGGTTGTCCACAAGCCTTCAGGGCATTTTCTTAATTGGTGATTGATGGGGTGGAATCCAGCCCACTGGAAATGGTTTCAACTCTGGTCTAGAGGTCCTGGATTCTATAAGAAAGCAGGCTGAAGAAGCCATGGAGAACAAACTACTAAGCCTTATGTTGTCACAGCCTTTGCATCAGCCCTGGCCTTCAGGTCCCTGCCCTGTTGGAGTTCCTGTACTGACTTCCTTCAGTAATGAAGAGCAATATGAACGTGTGAGCCAAATAAGTCCTTTCCTCTCCAACTTGCTTTGGGTCATATATTTAATTTTGTTGAAGATATAAACACTCTAATAACACCTCACAAAATTTTGAGGAGAAATCTCCACACAGCACATAATAATCAAGATGTCAAAATTAAGTAAAGAAACAATTTTAAAAGCTATGAGCCAAAACACCAACTGATAACCAAAGACGTAAACATCAGAATAATGCTAGTTTTGTCTTTAGCAAACCCTAAAAGCCAGGTAGCCTAGAAAGGTATAATTCAAGTTACAAATTAAATAACTGTACACCAAACATCATTGCACTCAGCAAAGTAATACCTTGTTTATAATACATTTTAATTTATAATATTATTATATCATTGCTCCCTCCTTTTCCTCCATTCAACATATCCCATGCACCCTTTGCTATTTAAACTTTATGCCTCTTTTTTCAACTGTTATAATTTATATATTTTTAAGTTGTCATTGCATACGTACAAATTTATATTCCTAAATATAAAACTAAATGCCGCTAATTCCAAATAATGTTACCTATATGCATAGGATCCCAGGGCTAACCACTTAGTATTGGATAACCTGTTTTAGGGAGGCTCTTCTCCAGGGGAAGACCATTTCTGTTGCCTTAGCGCACCCATATTGAACATAGTTCTTTGTTTGGAGTTGATCTTCCACCTTACCTCTCTCCCTTCCATGTTAGCATGTTCATCAGTCTCATCATTGCTCAGGTCTTCTTTGTTCAGTCATTTTGATGAGACTCAGTGGATGTAGCCTCTCTGACATTTCTAGGAGATACAGTCTTAAACCAAGCTTTCTATTCCTCTGTCTTTTACAGTCCTTTGGTTCCCTTTTCAGAAACGATCCTCAAGCCTTGTGTTCAGGTATTATGTTGTAGATGTTTCAATTGGAACAGGGCACTACACTATCATTTATTCTCTGTATTTTGATAAGTTATGCATTTTTGGTTTTGTTTTGTTTTTTATAATGTTCTCTGCCTGTTACACAAAGAAGGCAATTTTTGGGGAGGTGAGTTAATATTAATTTTTGATATTTTTTCAATTTTAACTTATTTCTTTTTTTACTTATTCACTTTATATCCCATTCACTGTCCCCTCCCAGTCACCCCCTCTCACATTCCTTCTCCCATCCTCTTCCTCTTCTCTTCTGAGTCGGTGGGCCACCCTTGGGTATTCTCCCCTACCTTGGCACTTCAAGTCTCTGCTAAGATAGGGGCTTCCTCTCCCATTGATGCCAGATAAGGCAGCCCAGCTAGAAGAACATATCCCACATATAGGCGATGGCTTTTGGGATAGCCCCTGCTCCTGCTGTTTGGTACCCACATGAAGAGCAAACTGCACATCTGCTACATATGTGCTGGGAGGCCTAGGTCCAGCCCATGTCTGCTCTTTGGGTCATTGGTAGTTCAGACTCTGAGAACCCCAAGGCTCCATGTTAGTTGACTCTGTTGGTCTTCCTGTGGAGTTCCTATCCCCTTTGGGGGCCTACAATCCTTCATCTGATTCTTCCATAAGAGTCCCTAAGCTCCATTCACTGTTTGGCTATGGGTGTCTGCATCTGTCTGAGTCAGCTGCTGGGTGGAGCCTCTCAGAGGACAACATGCTCCCATCTGCAAGCATAACAGAGTATCATTAATAGTGTTAGTGATTTGCACTTGTCCATGGGATGGGTCTCAAGTTGGCCAGTTATTAGTTGGGCTAGTTATTCCCTCAGTGAGAGAAGGTTCTGTGATGAGGGTTGAGGGCTGTACTTACCTGTGGATATACGGATGAGTATTTAGAATGTAGTTATAAATTTTGCTTGTTTAGTAAAGTGGTAGTTGTAGGTTCTCCTCCAAGATCCATGACTGCACTATCACTAAGTATTTGACTAGGTTTCTATTTTTTTAATGATTTTTAATATTTTAATTTCAATTGGGGAATTGTGGGTTACTGCCACAGTATGTATGCTTAGAGTTACTGTGCCATGGTGGTCATTGTTGTGAGATTTAGCCATCAAGACTACGTAGGACTACTGGTTTCTTCTCTCCCTTGGAAGTTTGCATGGCTCTTCTGGTATCAGCTAGTCCTTAGTGAGGAGAATTTCAAATCAGATCCAGCTCAGGTTCACTGGTTCCTTTGTCTGAAGAACATAGTGTCTCCAGCAGTTAGAACTTGCCTTTTATTCTTGGTTAAGTAAGATCAATAGAGCTGAAGAGAGAGAGACCTAAGCTTATGCCCCAGTTTCTCCATGGCTATCCTGGGTTGATGGGCTAGAAAAGAGATAGCCAAGCACCCACCAGGGCCCCAAGGGAGGATGGAGTGGAGAGAACACTGTGGAAAGAAGTGGAACTGGAGATGTGATGGGGGGGAAGTGAGGAACAGAATGATATGCGGAATCTGCACAACCAGCTCGGGTCATAGTGAGGTCCAGGCCCAGGCTGATGCCTGTGGCCATGTCTGCTTCCATGGCCTGACTGTAGCCTGGATCTGTGTTGATGTCTGTGTCCCGTGTGGCTATCAAGGCCCATCCAGGTGTCCGTGGTCTGTGATGCTGCATGAAACCATGTTGTTGTCTGGGGATCATGCTGACACTAGAGGCCATGTCTGGGTCTATGGTCTTATCTCAGGGAGGGTCTGTGTTGATGTTCAAGGCCCAGGTTACCATCAAAGGTCTGGGTTCCGGCCTGAGGTCATATTGACATCTGAGCTGGCTGTGGACCTTGTCTGTGCTAGGAGAGTAGGCCATGCCCCTCATTGACCCCTGTCCTCACTGTGGCAGCACGAGTGAGCTGGCACTGGTGGTATTAGTGTGGGAAAGCTGGTCCCAGGAGGTAAGCACTGGAGAGCTGCCAACTGCCACCCCCAACCCCACAGCCATTTCTAGCAGGTGGGTTAGCTGGCCCCAAGGGCAGGAAAACAGGGAGCCAGTTGTGCCCCACACCTCCCGCAGCACTTGGGAGAGTGGGGCCAGCTCCTCCTTGAGGGAGCACAGAAGAGTAGCAGAGCAGAGTTACCCCTGTCAGCTTCGACCCAGGCTCAGATCCAGGATTCTGAGTTGGCCCAGCATCCACTTCAACTGTGAACTGCTGGAGCACATGAAGGGCCTGGGCCTGGAGATCCAAAGCTACAAGATCTCCCTGACACAGGACAACAAGAGGGTTTCTGAGAGGAGTGGTAATGAGGATCCAGTATTGATAGTGTAGGAGGCTTTGAACCAGACCAATGACTCATTACAATAAGCATTTACAAGTAAAACTGTTTGGGCAAATAGGGTATACTGTGTGATACACCATGATACACTACAACTTCCATTGTGAGATTTTGTTTTGCTTTTATTTATATTTTATTTTTATTTCATTTGGGAGGAAGGTTAAAAGGGTAGAAGATGATTATGATGGGGAGATGAATGGGATTGGAGTACATGATGGGAAACTCACAAAGAATTAATAAAATGTTAAAAAACAAAAAGTAAAAAAGTCAATAGACCCTTGGCTTAACTAACCAAAAGAAAGAGAGGAAAAAGACAAAAGTTAATAGAACCAGAAATAAAGAGGGAAAAATTGCAATAGATACTATAGAAACTCAGACCATTATAATGACATGCTTTTAAAAACTATACTCTACTAATCTGGAAAACCTAAAAGAAATGAACAAAATCCTATATTAAGTAAAAACACAAAATTAGATCAAGAAGAAACCAGCAACCAAAACAGATCTTTAACAAATGAGGAAATTGAAATAGCAATAAAATCCAGTGAGAGAAGATGCACCTAACCCTCTAAAGACCTGAGGCCCCAGGTAGTGGGGAGGCCTGGTGGGGTCAGGGTGGGGTAGGGACATCCTCTTGGATACCAGGGAGGAGGAATAGGATGAGGAATCATCCAAGGGTGGACCAGGAGGGGGATAATGACTGGACTGTAAAAAAAGATTTAAAGATAATTTAAGAAATACAAAATTTCTCATTTTAGAAGAAAACTATATCTACAGTAATATTACTAAAAATTATGATGAGCTAAAAAAGAAAAAAAAGCCTTCTAACTAAAAAGTTCAGGCCCCTGTATGCATTCTCTCATACTTTTTTCTTTTCTTTTCTTTTCTTTTCTTTTCTTTTCTTTTCTTTTCTTTTCTTTTCTTTTCTTTTCTTTTCTTTTCTTCAAGACAGGGTATCTTTGTGTAGCCGTGGCTGTCCTGGAACTCATTCTGTGGACCAGACTGGCCTCAGACTCAGAGATCTACCTGCCTCTGTTTCCAGATTGCTGGGATTTAAGATATGCAGATGGAGGGAGGGAACTAGGTGGAAAAGGGGGTGGGGGAAGCAGAGCAGAGTGGGGGTGCTGTGTAAGGAGGGCATGAGATTTGCATTTCCCTGATGACTAAGGATGTTGAACATTTCTTTAGGTGCTTCTCAGACATTCGAGATTCCTCAGGGGATAACTTGAGATTCCACCTCACACTTGTCAGAATGGCTAAGATCAAAAACTCAGTAGACAGCAGGTGCTGGCGAGGATGTGGAGAAAGAGGAACACTCCTTCACTGCTGGTGGGATTGCAAGATGGTACAACCACTCTGGAAATCAGTCTGGCAGTTCCTCAGAAAACTGGGCATGACATTCCCAGAGGATCCAGCTATACCACTCCTGGGCATATACCCAGGGGATTTCCCAGCATATAATAAGGACACATGCTCCACTATGTTCATAGCAGCCCTATTTATAACAACCAGAAGCTGGGAAGAACCTTGATGTCCCTCAATGGAGGAATGGATACAGAAAATGTGGTATATTTACACAATGGAATATTACTCAGCTGTTAAAACGGATGAATTCATGAAATTCTTAGGCAAATGGGTGGAACTGGAAAATATCATCCTAAGTGAGGTAACCCAATCACAAAAGAACACACATGGTATGCACTCACTGATAAGTGGATATTAGCCCAGAAGCTCAGAATACCCAAAACACAATTCACATATCAAATGATGCCCAAGAAGAAGGAAGGAGAGGCCCCTGGCCCTGGAAAGCTGAATGTAGCAGTGTAGGGGAATACCAGAACAGGGAAGTGGGAGGGGATTGATTGGGGAAAAGTGGCAGGGAGAGGGCTTTTGGGACTTTTGGGGAGGGGGGGATACAGGAAAGGGGAAATCATTTGAAATGTAAATAAAGAACATATCTAAGAAAAAATTAATTAATTAAAAAATAAAATATGTTCTCTTTTTAATTTTAAAATGATTTATTTATTTTATCTGCACAGGTGTTTTTTTTTATTTTCTATATTTTTTTTATTTACATTCCAAATGATTTCCCCTTTCCTGTTTCCTCCCTTCCAGAAAGTCCCATAAGCCCTCTTCCCTCCCCCTGTTCCCCATTCAACCCCCTCTTGCTTCTCTGTCCTGGTATTCCCCTACATCCAGTCTTTCCAGGACCAGGGGTCTCTCCTTCCATCTTCTTGGAAATTTATTGATATGTGAATTGTGTCTTGGGTATTCCGAGATTCTGGATTAATATCCCCTTATCAGTGACTGCATACCATGTGTGTTCATTTGTGATATGGTTACCTCACTAAGGATGATATTTTCCAATTCTGACCATTTGCCTAAGAATTTCATGAATTCATTGTTTTTAATTGCAGAGTAGTATTCCATTGTGTAAATATACCACATCTTCTGAATCCATTTCTCCGCTGAGGGACATCTGGGTTCTTTCCAGTTTCTGGCTATTATAAATAAGGCTGCTATGAACATAGTGGAGCATGTGTCCTTATTGCATGCAGGTAAAGCCTTTGGGTATATGCCCAGGAGTGGTATATCCGGATCCTCCGGGAGTGTCATGCCCAGTTTTCTGAGGAACCGCCAGACTGCTTTCCAGAGTGGTTGTACCAGCTTGCAATCCCACCAGCAGTGGAGGAGTGTTCCTCTTTCTCCACACCCTTGCCAACAACTGCTGTTTACTGTGTTTTTGATATTAGCCATTCTGATTGGTGTGAGGTGGATTCTCAGGGTTGTTTTGATTTGAATTTCTCTAATGACTAAGGATGTTGAACATTTCTTTAGGTGCTTCTCAGCCATTAGATATTCTTCAGGTGAGAACTCTTTGTTTAGCTCTGTACCCCATTTTTAATAGGGTTACTTGGCTCTCTGGGGTCTAACTTTTTGAGTTCTTGTATATATTGGATATTAGCCCTCTGTCGGATGTAGGGTTGGTAAAGATCTTTTCCCAATTTGTTGGTTGTCGTTTTTTCCTATTGGTCTATAGATCCTACTAAGAGAATTTTTTTTTAAAAAAGTTGAGTGATTTTTTTAATTGTTGGGAATATAAGGACATTCAATACAAGTAATTAAACTGTCAAAGGTGACACTTGGCAACCAAGTCAGCTTTCAGAATATTTAATAGAATACTATGCACAAAGAAAAAAGACTCACTCACGAGAACAAGGGAAAGAATATATTTCATGACATTAACAAATGAATAAAGAAAGCCAAGAAGGGATCCATTAGTTGCAATACAGTAACCTAACAACTTCCTAATATTTACATAGGAAGAAGGAAGAATGATCCAAGCAGAATAATCATAAAAATGTAGGAACTAGAAAATCCATCTGAAAAAAATAACTGAGTGAAAAAAACTAAACACTATATATAAAAGAAACAGACTAATTGGGTTTAGAAACACAATACAAGTATTTGTTATGTTCAAGAAACACACATTATTGAAAAATGCATTCAAAGACAGCGTCAAGATTTATAAATAAATCCATTAAGCAATTAGAAACTGTAAATGAGCTGGCGTAGCAACTTTCATAGTGAAAAATGGACCTCAAACTATAACTACACAGAAGAGAAAAACCTCCACAAAAAAACAGACTCTGTTTTTGCTGCCTATAAGTAACATACCTCAAAATCATGAACAGACATATATTTAGGGTGAAAGGATAAACCGAGGTTTTCATAAATTATTGGAACCAGCAAAGATAATAAAAAAGCAGGTGTCATCCTTGTATTATCAAACAAAATAGTCTGCAAACTAAAATGAATCCAAAACGATGAAGAAGTCCATTTAATCCTGGCTGAGGGAACAATTCACCAAGAACACATTACAATTATAAATACAGACATACCAAATATAGTTGCTTTCAATTTCATAAGCAAATACTACTAGATATGAAGCCATACATTTCCTCTAACAAAGAAATAATGAGTGATATTAATGCTCACTCTGACAAACAAGTAAGTCACCCAGACAAGAAAGTAAAAAGAAATTTTGGAATTAAATGACACTATAGATCACATGACTTAAGAGATATCTACAGAACATTTCATCCTCATGTAACAGAATAGTCTCTTCTAAGCACTACATGTGACTTTCTCCAAAATACACATAAGAGGACACAAAGCTAATCTTAATAAATACAAGGAAACTGAAATGCCTTCTTGCATTCTATCTGACCACAATAGGATAAAGCTCAAAATCAACATCAAGAGCTATGACAAAGATGCTGAAGAAACTGGTAGAAATTAGAGAACACACTCCCAAAATAAAGGACATCAAAAAATTCCTAGAACTGAATGAAAAATGAAAACAGAGCATATCAAAATTAGTAAGATAAAATGGAAGTAGTCCTGACATCAAAGTCATAGCTCTATGTTCCTGCATTACAAAATTGAGGGCTATCAAGTACATAAGGTAATGATGCACTTCAAGGCAGTAGAAGCAAACCAACCCAAGAAGCAAACCAACCCAAGAAGCAGTGGATGAAAAGAAATGACCAAGAGAAAAACTGGGGCTGGAGAGACATCTCAGTTGTAAAGAGCATTTGCTGTTCTTGCAGAAATAGTAAGTTCAGTTCCCAGCACCCATATAGTAGCTTACTATCATCCATAACTTCAGTTCCAAAGGACATAAGGTCCTCTTCATACTTCTAAAAGCATTCTACAAACATGTTGCACATAAATGCATATGTGTAAAATAAAATACATGCATTTAAGTTTTAAAATACAGAACAGAAATCAATGAAAAACAAATAAAAAAGAACAAAAATAATTAATGGAAATAAAAGTTGGTTCTCTGAGAACATCAACAAGATTTATAAACCCTTAGTCAAATTAACAAAAACAGGGGTATAAGACATTAGACATTTGTCATTAGACATTGGAGATAAAGCATGACTGAAGAGCTTGCTTGACACAAACTTGAGTCACTTTAGAAAAAGAAACTTTAGTTGATGATTTTCCTCTTTCTGCCTGGTGTGTGTGCATATCTGTGAGGCATTTTCTTGATTAATGTTTGATGTCAGAGGGTCCAGGGTTGGAAGTTCTTAGTTGTTTAAGAAAGCAAGCTGAGCAGACTAAGCAGCTTCGATCCATGGATCCTGTCTCCTCTTCTACCCTGACTTCCCTCAATGAAGTATTGTGATCAGGATGTGTAAGACAAATAAACCCTTCCTTTCCAAAGTAGCTTTGGTCAGCATTTTATCACAGCAATGGAAAGCAAACTAGAAGAGTTGATACAAGAATGCCATCTTGCTCTAATGGAGCTATTTGGTTTTATGCCTTTGAATGTTTTGTGGTAGGAAGGTGGAGTTATTGCTGTGAAAATCTATTATAAAAACTGACAGATTCTATGCAGTCACCATCAAAATTCTAAATATTTCCAGCACAAAACAGAAAAAAATGATAAATTTTATACAGGAATAGACAATACCTGAATAGTCAAATCAATCCTGACAAGAAAGGAACTGTTGAAGATATCACAATACTTAACCTCAAATTACACTACAAAGCCATAATGACAAGTATAGTATGGCAATGGCAAAAGAACCAATTGGATCTGCAGAACAACCAAACAGAACTGAGGACTAAGAAAGAAACAATTACAGCCTCATAGATTTGTCAAAAATATGACAAAATCCATGGGAAAGAAGACAGTTAATTCAATGATGGGTATTGGCAAACTGACATTTGCATTTAAGAGAATAAAATTAGGTCTGTGACATCCTGCAGAAAAATCATTTCAGACTGTATCAAAGATCTTAGTTTAAGACTCCTGAATGCAGAAAATATGATAGGAAAACATATCAAGATATGCTCACATATATGGACTTTCAGAAAATTTTGTTTCAACATTACAGGGAAGAACCCCAGAAAATTGACAGATGAGATTATATGACATGAAAGTGCTACTTCACAGCTATGAAAACTCTTAGCAAAGTGAAAGGATAGCCTACAGCACAAGACAAAATCCATACCAGGTATACTTCATACAGAGGCTAATAGCTATAATGTATACGGAACTGCAATAGTCAAACACCAGAAAAAGGAAAATTCCCAGTGACCAAACAGAATAATGACATGTTAGCATGTTCTTCAGTTCACACAGGAATAAACTCAACCTCCCATAAATACTTTTAAACAATTTGATATCCTTAGACATTAGGCATGCAAATTTAAGCTGTTCTGAGACCCTCATCTCAGCTCACTGAGAATGGCTTTCATCAAGAACACAAATGACAACAATGTTTTAGAATGTGGTGAAAGAGAAGCCCTGGTACACTGCTGGTGGTTGAGTAAGCTGCTATAGCCACTGTGGAAGCTATTATGGAGATTTCTCACAAAAGTAAAAATAGTGCTACTATACAATCCTCCTATACTGCTTCTGGGCATATTTATATCCAAAAGACTAAGTTAACATGCCAAAGAGATATTCACACATCAATGTTTATTGATGCATTATTCACAGTAACTAGGAAATGGAACCAAACCATATGTCCATCAAGAAGTGAATGGCTACAGAAAATATGGTATATATTCATGGTGGAATTTTATTCTGCCATAAAAGAAAAAATAAAATCTGCAGGAAGAAGAATGGATCTGGAAATTATCATAACAAGTTAAGTGACCCAGACTCAGAAAGAAATACTTTATGATCTCTCTTATAAACAGATTCAGTGTTTTAATTTTATATGTGTTCTATTTATGTGTATGGGGTATAAGTCATAAAATTGGAAAGGAAGTAATGAGAGGAGAAAAACAGGGCCTATTGCAAAGAAGGGGAAAGGATAATAGAATACACATGAGACGAAAGCATAAAGGGTCCACTGGGGAGAGAGGGTTGTGTTCAAGTAATGGGGAGAAGGAACTGGGGGAAAAGAAGAAGAACATCGATGAAAAACAAACAAATGGAAAACAAAATTATGGATGTAAATGTGACATGACTAATTACATTGTAAATAAAATAAGTTAATAACATAACTAAGTCAATAACAAAATACATTAACATAAAAACATTAAGTACAGATACATCGATTAGAAGACAGCTTGTTAGAATACAAAAAAGCAAGAGCGACACGTGGTGTGATGTGTGCTGCACTGGCAATCTAAGCATTCCAGCGACTGAGGCAGTCACTGGGTGAGTATGGACGTAAGCAGAGTTACAAGACCTCATCTAGAGAAACAAATAAAAATGAAGTGCCCAAACCAAAATAAAAACGCAGCTATAGAAATAAGGAGAGGCCGTTGGTCCTGGGAAGGCTCGATGCCCCAGTATAGGGGAACGCCAGGACAGGGAAGCAGGAATGGGTGAGTTGGTGAGCAGGGGAAATGGGGGGATGGGATAGGGTGTTTTCAGAGGGAAAACCAGGAAAGGAAATAACATTTGAAATGTAAATAAAGAAAATATCTAATACAAATACAAAAAGAAAAAGAAATCTAACTCAAGCATAAAGATTTAACCATATTTTTAGAAAAATATAGCACAGAAATATTAGTTCAATCTGAATTTTCAAATACAGACATCGTCACAGAGAGCGACAAGTGGCTAAAACACAGAGGAAAATTAAAGGTGAGATGCCCAACCCCAACTGGTGTAGCTACAATGTAATGCTTATGCCTACGGCTCAGGAACAAAGAAGGCCTAAAAAACCATTCATCAGCCACTTAAAATTACAGAGTTGAATTGAAGTCAATTGAAGGTAATCAGAGAACATCTATCCATATATTATGATATATATTCCTTTACTGCATATTGGTCATATATGTATATATATGATATATATGATATATATATATGATATATATATCATATATATATATGATATATATATCATATATATATATGATATATATATATATATATGGATGTAAGCAGAGTTACAAGACCTCATGAATGGTATATATGATATACCATTCATATCAATGGTATATATGATATACCATTCATATTGCCTTCTTCTTCTCTGTATACCATTGGGTAGCACAATAAAAAGTTTTTGTTTGATGTTACACCAAGGTTTGATGTTTTATTCTCCAGAACTGTATGTCAAAAAAAAAAAAACCTTTCTTCATTTTTTACAAATTTTTGATATACTTATATAAGTAAAATTTCCAGCTCTCTACAGTTTTAGAAAACAAAAGAACACTTCCCAATTCATTTTATGAGACTTTATCAACTTTTCTTTTCTTTTTTTTCTAAGTTTTTTTTATTTACATTCCAATATGGTATATATTCATATATACCATTCATGTATATATATACATATATATATATGACATATATATATGATATATATATATCATATATATATGTATATCAGATAATGAAACTTCAACCTATACCAACCAGTGACATACTGCATCATGCAGTGCTGCTATAGCTCTAATATATCCAAGGTGTGGGACACTAAGTACCCGTGATTACAGTATAGAGAGTAGTCAGTGCATATTAACTAGTGCTGATGATCAAAGCTCAGTAGAACAGCTGTCTTTTTATGGCTCTCTTGCCTTCTTCTTCTCTGTATACCATTGGGTAGCACAATAAAAAGTTTTTGTTTGATGTTACACCAAGGTTTGATGTTTTATTCTCCAGAACTGTATGTCAAAAAAAAAAAAACCTTTCTTCATTTTTTACAAATTTTTGATATACTTATATAAGTAAAATTTCCAGCTCTCTACAGTTTTAGAAAACAAAAGAACACTTCCCAATTCATTTTATGAGACTTTATCAACTTTTCTTTTCTTTTTTTTCTAAGTTTTTTTTATTTACATTCCAAATCATTTCCCCTTTCCGTTTCTTTCCTCCCCAAAAGTCCCATAAGCCCCCTTCCCTCCCTCTTTTCCCCATTCAACCCTCTCTCCCTTCTCTGTTCTGGCATTCCCCTACATCCAGTCTTTCCAGGACCAGGGGTCTCTTCTTCCATCTTCTTGGAAATCTATTGATATGCAAATTGTGTCTAGGGTATTCCGAGATTCTGGATTAATATCCCCTTATCAGTGACTGCATACCATGTGTGTTCTTTTGTGATTGGGTTACCTCACTAAGGATGATATTTTCAAGTTCTGACCATTTGCCTAGGAATTTCGTGAATTCATTGTTTTTAATTGCAGAGTAGTATTCCATTGTGTAAATATACCACAACTTCTGAATCCATTCCTCCGTTGAGGGACATCTGGGTTCTTTCTAGCTTCTGGCTATTATAAATAAGGCTGCTATAAACATAGTGGAGCATGTGTCCTTATTTTATGCAGGTGAAGCCTCTGGGTATATGCCCAGGAGTGGTATAGCCAGATCCTCCGGAGTGTCATGCCCAGTTTTCTGAGGAACCACCAGACTGCTTTCCAGAGTGGTTGTACCATCTTGCAATCCCACCAGCAGTGGAGGAGTTTTCCTCTTTCTCCACATCCTCGCCAACAACTGCTGTCTCCTGTGTTTTTGATCTTAGCCATTCTGAAATGGAACTAACAGATATATATATATATATATATATATATATATATATATATATATATGGAACTAAGAGAAATATATATATATATATATATATATATATACATATATAACATTTCATCCTAAAGCAAAAGAATACACCTTCTTCTCAGCACCTCATGGTACCTTCTCCAAAATCGACCATATAATTGGTCACCAATCAGACCTCAACAGATATCAGAAGATCGAACTAATCCCATGCTTCCTATCAGATCCCTATGGAATAAGGGTGGTCTTCAATGGCAACAAAAACAACAGAAAGCCCACATATACATGGAGGCTGAACAATGCTCTACTCAATGATAACTTGGTCAAGGAGGAAATAAAGAAAGAAATCAAAAACTTTAAAATTTAATGAAAATGAAGGCACAACATACCCTAATTTATGGGGTACAATGAAAGCAGTGCTAAGAGGAAAATTCATAGCCCTGAGTTCCGCCAAAAAGAAATGGGAGACAGCATACACTAGCAGCTTAATGTCACACCTGAAAGCCCTGGAACAGAAAGAAGCAAATATACCCAAGAGGAGTAGAAGGCAGGAAATCATCAAACTCAGGGCTGAAATCAATCAAGTAGAAACAAATAAAACCATACAAAGAATCAACAAAACTAGGAGTTGGTTCTTTGGGAAAATCAACAAGATAGATAAGCCCTTAGCCAGACTAGCCAGAAGGCACAGAGACAGTATCCAAATTAACAAAATCAGAAACGAAAAGGGAGAGATAACAACAGAAAGTGAGGAAATTCAAAAAATCATCAGATCCTACTACAAAAGCCTGTATTCAACACAACTAGAAAATCTGGAGGAAATGGACAATTTCCTAGACAGATACCAAATACCAAAATTAAATCAGGATCAAATAGACCATCTAAACCGTCCTATAACCCCTGAAGAAATAGAAGTGGTCACTGGAAGTCTTCCAACCAAAAAGAGCACAGGTCCAGATGGTTTTAGTGCAGAATTCTATCAGACCTTCAAAGATGACCTAACACCAATACTCTTCAAACTATTCCACAAAATAGAAACAGAAGGAGCACTACCCAACTCGTTCTAAGAAGCCACAATTACGCTAATACCAAAATCACACAAAGAAAGAGAATCTCAGGCCAATTTCTCTTATGAATATCGATGCAAAAGTACTCAATAAAATTCTTGCCAACTGAATCCAAGAGCATATCAAAACGATCATTCACCGTGATCAAGTAGACTTCATCCCAGGGATGCTGGGATGGTTAAATATAAGGAAGTCCATCAATGTAATCCACTACATAAACAATCTCAAAGAAAAAAACCACAGGGTCATTTCATTAGATGTGGAGAAAGCATTTGACAAAATTCAGCATCCTTTTATGTTAAAGGTCTTGGAAAGATCAGGAATTCGAGACTCATATCTAAACATAGTAAAAGCAATTTACAGCAAACCAGTAGCCAACATCAATCTAAATGGAGAGAAACTTGAAGCAATCCCACTAAAATCAGGGACTAGACAAGGCTGCCCTCTCTCTCCATATCTTTTCAATATAGTACTTGAAGTTCTAGCTAGAGCAATTAGACAACAAAAGGAGGTCAAAGGGATACAAATAGGAAAGGAAGAAGTCAAGCTATCACTATTTGCAGACGATATGATAGTATACTTAAGCGACCCAAAGAACTCCACCAGAGAACTCCTACAGCTGATAAGCAACTTCAGCAAAGTGGCCGGATATAAAATCAACTCAAGTAAGTCAGTAGCCTTCCTATACTCAAAGGATAAGCAGGCTGAGAGAGAAATAAGAGAAATGATACACTTCACAATAGCCACAAACAATATAAAGTATCTTGGTGTGACTCTAACCAAACAAATGAAAGATCTGTATGACAAGAACTTCAAGTCTCTGAAGAAAGAAATTGAAGAAGACCTCAGAAGAGGTCATGGATTGGCAGGATTAATATAGTAAAAATGACCATCTTGACAAAAGCAATATACAGATTCAATGCAATCCCCGTCAAAATCCCAATTCAATTCTTCATAGAGTTAGAAAGAGCAATTCAAAAATTCATCTGGAATAACAGAAAACCCAGGATAGCTAAAACTATTCTCAAGAGTAAAAGAACTTCTGGAGGAATCAATATTCCAGACCGCAAGCTGTACTACAGAGCAATAGTGTTAAAAACTGCATGGTATTGGTACAGTGACAGGCATGTAGATCAATGGAACAGAACTGAAGACTCAGAAATGAATCCACACTCCTATGGTCACTTGATCTTTGACAAGGGAGCTAAAACCATCCAGTGGAAAAAAGATAGCCTTTTCAACAAATGGTGCTGGTTCAACTGGAGGACTAATATCTTCTAATACTCAAAGCATCTATGCCCCAGACACAGAACTAACAGGCTAATAGCTTTCATGGGCACTGTCTTAGGGTTTTACTGCTGTGAGCAGACACCGTGACCAATTCTAGTCTTATAAAGGACAACATTTAATTGTGCTGGCTTACAGATTCAGAGGTTCAGTCTATTATCATCAAAAGGGAGCATGGCAGTATCCAGGGAAGCATAGTGCAGACAGAGCTGAGATTTCCACATTGTCATCTGAAGGATACCAACAGAATAGTGGCTTCCAGATAGCTAGGATGAGGGTCACACTCAGTGACACACCTATTTTAACAAGGCCACACCTACTCCAATAGGGCCACTCCCTGAGCTGAGCATATACAAACCATCATAGACACAGATACAAAATTCTTATGAGTAAGTGGGTTTCATATATTCATAAATCATTTAATTTAATTCATATTATTAACAAAAATAAATAATAAACTACATGCTCATATAAATATTTGATGAAGATGTTCATAAAAAGATTTTTAAAACCCCATTGAAGATTCTGAGGAGAAATATTATGTTGTCTTTACAGATTTTGAAAGTGAGTGGAAACTAATGGAAAAGCAAATGTGTGTGAATAGCACACCTTACTTTAGAAGGTATTTCACATGTAAGAGCATTTAAAGTATTCTGGAGCTACTGAGACATTTCTTGGAATTGACCAAAAGGACAGCAGGTGGATTTCTTCTTGCAGGCATGGTAATTTACAGACAAGCAAGAGGAATGTTTTAGTTTAGATTTGGAGTGTCCTCCAAAAGTCTATGCTAAGACTATGCCTCTAACACAGGAACAGCACTTACTGGGAAATCCTGGGGCCTTTCAGCTTCATTCTGGTACAACTTTTAAAAATGCACAGCCAAGGAGATCATGAAACTCTGATCCCATCGTTTTTCTCATTTGGCTATAAAATAAATGTTCTCCTATCATGTTGTACTAACTTACTAGAAGTCTAATAGCATGGGTAATGGGTATGCTTATTCATGAATGGGAACATATTCATGAATGGGAACAAAAGCTTGGGAGTCAAAACAATCTCTTTCTCTTTATAAGTTAATTAACTCAGTATTTCAGTATTTTGTTATAGTGATGGGAAACTAACATAGGAGGTAAATTTCGTAGATTATATTTAGAATAATGCATTTAGAATAGATGAATAGATGAAGTTAAGTACTATGAATATATATATATATATATATATATATATATATATATATATATATATATATATCTCCAGTCCATGGTTTGCTAACCCTGAGGGTTGTAGGGGTCCTATGGCAATAAGTATGCTATGGCTACAGTATGTGCCTAAGCAAGAATGTTCACTTTATCAACTGAGAAGAAGCTATAGCTGTTACATTGCAGCTTTGCCCCAAAGACCTAAAGACTTCCCATAGGTTTAACATTCTTAAAGTTCTACCACCTTCCAGAGGTGCTTCCCTAGGACAAGATGATGCCCTAATGTTTTTGTTAATGGATCAGAAACAGCTAAAACTATCTCATGTATTAGCATTTGGAAATGCAATTCTTCCAATAGGCCTCCATTGAAGTTGTTTCAAGTAAAGAGGAGAACAAAACTCAGATTAGCATTGAAAACAAAGCTTATCACAGGTTTATATATATCCATTTTACTTTCTTTTTACTTTAGTTGCACACTTCTATGTGTTCGGTAACAGAATGCTTCTGTAGAGTGCTCAGTGATCAACTGTTTGAAAAGAGAGTGGGTAAGTACTAGTGGACTCCTTCTAGAGAACCACTATGATAGTGTTAAAACTCATCATCAAGCTTCCACAATTTAAGAGCTTAAAATAATCGTGGGTGTGTTCTACATCTCACTCCTCTTGGATTCCAGCAGACTGGCACTCAAGAAAAAGACTTTTCCAACATCCTGAGTTTTCTGCCTCAAACCCAGCACAGTAGCCAGAGAAAAACAAGTTAAACGAGATCATGTGACATAAAACAAGAGAAAATCCCACTGTCAGAGGTTGTATGGGTTGAGTTCCCTACTTCCAGTGTCTATTGATATCACTGTTGTTCCTACTGACTATGGCAATTTGAAAATACTCCACTTTCTGTATTTTTTGAACAGTTTGTGGAAGTCATCCAGAGACTACATTGAACACTGAACGTTACTTCAAAAACCAGCAAGGACCACGAATAAGCATCCTGGTAGAGCCTTCTAGAGATTGACTAAGCATGGGTGTCGACAGCCTTCCTGTGGAACGACAGAGCAAAATTCTGTAGGGGCTGGTTTCCTCAGGCAAGTTTCTGTGTGTGTGTGTGTGTGTGTTTTTTTTTCTTTTAATACTAAGCACATAAACCTAACCCCTGTGGGGATTTCCTTTTCTTTCTTTCTTTTTTTAAGGGTAAAACAATAACAAAGGTGGAATGGATGGATTAGGTAAAAGTTGATGTTGAACATTTAGGGTATCTCAACAAACAGCAAATCAATTACAGAACTTTTTCTGCTCTTTGCTTACAGACCATCTGGGGCTGTCATGTAGCCTTGCCCTTTCTTTAAGAACTGTCGAGAAGAAATTGTCGAGATTGTCAGAAACACATGCCTTACACCACTTGCACAGCATCTGAATGAAGAATGAAGCTTACACAACTTTGGGTAAAGTTACGCAGTGCGCAGGAAGTGCATCAGTCTGACTTGCCTTGGGATAATGTAAACATTTACAAAGCACAATCAACCGTGCAGAGTTCACACCTCCATCCACCAAACACCTCATTTATATTTTTCTTGATATTTTTCCTTTTATATTACATTTTCAATGTCAGAATGTTTTCAGACATGCTAATGTTTGGGATTTTTCATATTTCAAAAAATTATGTGTGTATGCTCCCCCATGTTTCTCTTTCCTCTTCATAGATGTTTAGAAATCTAAAATTATTTTTAAAAATTCAGTTCTTTCACTACTACATGGTGGGACATAGAGTACTACTGAGTCTTTAATAACTGTAAGCCATACAAATGGTAATTTGGGTCTGAGTAATTAGGGTGAATTATAGCTTACTTAAATCCATGTTATTATTTCATCTGTTCAGACTTCCATTCCCTTGACTAGTTTTTCAAAGTGGCAGCCAAAGCATGAACAGTATATCTCCCAATCTTATAGAACAAACAGCTACTCAGTTTCATGGATAAATAAATCTTCATGTGAGAATTAACTTTAAGGAAAGAACTTTACAATGAAAGTGGTATGTGTGTGGATCTGAGGGAAGCCGGAGTAAACCAGTGTGGAGTGGATGAAGTCCTAAGAGAATGTGTGCTGTAGAAATGGACGCAGTCGTGTTGAGGACCCGGTGCGTCAGTCCCATGGCAATAGCAAAGACTTCCCATGGTGAGACTCAGAGAGATGATGAAGCCTTCCTTCAATCTGTGTGAACATTCCCAAGGTATATAGACTCATCTACCACAGCTTCTTCTTCCGGGATGATTACAACACGAGATGTACCAAGATAGCTAAACCTGCCTATCGTTAGCTAAACCTAGCTCAACTGTTTTATAACCTCCTTACTCAGCTTTATACAATAAATTCATCTCTGTTATTCATATGCATAAAATAAATGGGCTGAAGTTCTGGGCTGAGGTTGATTCTGTCTGTTAAAGTGAGCATATCCCACCTAAACCCCAGCTCCTCTGTACATGTCTCTATCTGTGTACGGTGTGTACCTGTTCTTTTGGAATTCCCTTGTTGCTCTAGATAGACTGACTCCTGGAGCCATACTAAGCACAACGAGTGTCTGAGTTCAGATTAAAACAGTTAAAGAAAACTAGGTCATGAATTTGAAAGCAAGGTGAGGGTGCATGGGAGGGTTTGGAGGAAGGAAAAAGAGTGAGGAAATCATTTTAATTATATAATCTCAATTAAAACTCAGAAAGCATATCAGAGCATTAGTCTCTTGTTTAAAAATTATATATTGTTCCAATAGGAACTCAAATGCTGTTCTTGCTCACAATTAGAATACTGAAATTATTTAATATTTGTAATAGCCTTTATTTCTCTCTGTACACTAGCATATTGATTCTTCATGGAAACTTTTAATATTCTCGGTACTTTGTCCTTGTTGATGTTGTATTTTAGAGATACTTTGCCTGACACGGTCTAGATCAGTAGTTTTCAACCTGTGGGGTCACCGCCTTTTGGGGATTGAAGAACCCTTTCACAGGGGTCACCTGAGATCACCAGAAAACACAGATACTTATACTATGATTTATAATAGTAGAAAAATTACAGTTATGAAGGAGCAATGAAAATAACTTTATGGTGGGGGTGTTACCACCACATGGAGAGCTATACTAAAGGGTTGATGCATTAGGAAGGATGAGAAGCACGGTTCTAGCACCTCTGAGGTCATAAACAGAGGATAGAACCCTGCTGAAGACAGCAGACTTAGGCAGTAAAAGAATTTTACCTGGTTCACCTCTGTTAGGGAAATCTAGACACTTCTCTTGAGAGAACAACAGCAAAGCCTTTCTTCTGACTGTGTTCTTCCCTAGACATGCCTTATTACTTTTGCCCTGCCCTCCTCATGGGCATTTGATGGTCACTGAAATACCCACAGAGGAAAGGTTTGGAAGGTTAAAGCAAATGACCTCCAAATGCCAGCAGAGTTCTGGCAAGGGCTATGAACTCCCTTATTACTGCTGATAGCTGAGGACATTCAGGGGCATAGACAGGTTAGCTGACCAGCAAAGGTATGATGACCCCAGGTCTGAGCAAAGGTCATCATAACAGTTTGTTTCACATTTACAAGCCCTAGTCCTCTCTGTTAACTGCTATCACTACACTTCCTGCTCTGTGTCACCTTTGGAATGTGCGAAGGAGCCGGCGTGAAGTTAAGAGCTGTCTGTGTTCTAAGGAGAATCACATGAGCAAGGCTTAATCTGCGTGCAGATTAACAGACGAGGAATCGTGGACTTGTGTTACTGCTCTGAGAGTCATCCAGTTCTCCCGCACATTGTAAATCCTGATTTGGAATGTGTTTGGCATGCTTTTCTTTCGTTAGCATTATTTTTAATTTTATGTAAAATTTAAATGGTATATAAATTTATATTTGACATAAATTCAAATTTTAAATTCGAAATGATCAGGAACTTAGATTTTGAAAGCACAGTTTTCCTGCATCCAGCCAGTCAGATAAAGGCAAAAATATTGTCCAAAAATTTCTCCATTGAAATACTTAATTGTAAGTACCACAGCTGTACATAATATATAGCCAAGGGCCAAGAACAAAACAGTAACATATTCAGCTTAATTTTAAATACCAGGCACCTTTCAAAAGTTCTGCAGGTCTTGCTGACTTCAAAGTTTGGGCTCTTCACGTGCTGAGAGACAGGCAGCCTGCTGCTGCACATTGGAAAAAGAGCTTGGGGTCAAAGGTCGACACAGTGAGGGAGTTTGCTCTTTAAGAGGTTATCTGTGGATCTGCAAAGCCAAAGTGTAATTGGGTTTTGTGATGTGATTTTAGTGAGTAATTGTATATGATCTGGGGAGGTTTCAAAGACAAGCTTGGGAGATTTTTTCGAGCTTGCTCGTGATAGCAATTTGAGATATTGTGTGCACTGGTGGAGAGACAGTGCAGAGTGATCCAAAGAGTGATCAGAAGTGACACAGCAAATGTTTTATTCTCTATAATTATAATTTTAGCTCATCGATTCTAATATAACGTGTTCTTTCTTCTGAGGCCATCACACTAGTTAGAAAGAGCGAAATACTTAGCGTTCCTAGGTAGTACCAGCATAGTCAATTAATGTCATCAGAACAGCCATTTCATGCTGCTCTCTGTGCTTCAGAGACTGAATGTTATTTGAGGATTACTGGATGATTATAAAGAAAGGGAGGGAAAAAAAAGTTCAAGCTCTGCAATTGGCTGTGGAAGGTTGAGGGGCTTAGTCCCACAAAACCTGCTAACTTCCCGATCCTGAGTTTCCTACACAATGAGAAATAAACATTTCCTTATTGTTTTAGTTGTTTAGGGTTGCCTTGATTAAGCTGTCCCTCCTGTCAGTTATGTTCCTGTAAGCCTGGTTGGATCTATTTCATGTTAGGAAAAAGCTCAGATAAATCCAGGAAAGCTTAATGTTTATCCAATGTGAAAATAATTACTCAAAAGTGTTATTCTTAATCCAGATAATTAGAGCGAGGAAGGGAAGATCAGTGTCATTGTGAATTATGCCCTGGCAATTGACTCTTGGTCCTTGTAAGTTTCAGGTGAAGATGTGGATGGATAAAGGTTAGATTAAACATAATCCAAAGTAGCTGCAGCTTTAATCTGTTATGATACAAGGATGATCACTTAAAAAGAGCTGGATTGTGGGATTGTTTCTGGTTGGATAAGATGCTGCTCGATTGGGACTAGTCTTAAAACACGCTTAGCACCATGTCACTGCGGCTTTAAGTACTTGTGCACGACTGTGGGCTGCCACACCAACAGGGGTGCCTGGGCTCACACTGTGCAGCAGAGTGCCAGACATTAGCAGTATCTGGGCTTCACATTAGCAGGGCTTCCAGGGTCTGCTGCGGGTGGTGGGGGGGATATTTCCTGGGACCCTCCCAACCCCATGGCATCTCTTCTGGGTTGCAATAAGTGTGGATTTGGAATCTGCTAAAATTCAGGCATAAAGTAAGCAGCCATTTATTAACTGGTATGATTATAAAGTATTTTTTCGTAATTGAAGATTTTTTTTTGTTCCCATACAACACAGAAGTTATATTTTAAGTGTGAAAACTTAGGTAATGGGCAAGGGTTCAATTAACTATCCGACATGTACTCTGAAATTAAAATTAGCACTTTCTAAATATTTCTGCGGAATTAAAAATAATTTTGGGGGAGTATGAATAATGAGTTCCAATAATGACAGAATGCAAAATCCAACCTAGTCATTTTTTAATTAAAATGAAGAAATATTGATATTTCTTCTATTTCTCTCAACAAACCCAAGAAATTTAATATAATTTCTGTGTGACAGAATTGACTTACTTTGATTATAGAAAATGAGAGCAAAAATATTTTACCAATTATCATGTGAAATTTTATTGCATAAATTAAATGTTATTGCTATTTTATGACAAGTAAATTTTAATTAGTTTGAATATTTAGTAGTTGGCTAGAGTTGTTTATTCTTTTCCCCTTTAAAATTGTACTGCATCCTATGTACTTCTCGAAGTTTAAAAAATGACTACTGTAATGTAAAAACCAGTAATGCAATACTTCTTAGCACATGCTCACAAAAACTCATAACAATTGACATTATTAAAAGGGAGACAGAAATTTTCATAAAGTACATTAAACAAGTATACGCATATCAATTTATTTTTAACCTTTATCAAAATCCAACTTTATTTTAGATAGCAATTATTGTCCTTAGATAAATATATAACATGAAATACTGTAAACACAACAGACATGCTTCCACTTTTGTTAGCAGATTTCATATGTACTTGTTCAATTTTTTTTTACAAAGGCCAAACACATTTATTAAGAGTTCACCACCCTTTTTAGTCATTTGATCCATATTTTCACAACTTATTTAGTGCACATAGCCAGGGTGTTACCAGGGGTCTTTTATAATGTGCCAGACAGTGGTCAAGAGCTAAGATTATGGTGGTAAATGGAACAAAGTCCATGACATTTTGAATCTTGCATTCTTATGAAAAGAGAGAAAGTATAAATTACGAAGACAAGATGGCTCAGGAAGCAAAGGTGCTTACTGCTAAGCCTACCATCAGAGTTCTATCCCTATTCTATCATCTATTATCTATAGATGCATGCATTGAACTAGACTTTGCTTTGCAAGTATACTGACATGTAAGATATGATTAGTATACTTAGAGAAGTCAGTATGTTTGGAAGTTTTAACTAGATGGCTTGTGGCCAGAATTCATTCCTCTTCATTTTCAAGATATGATTTTATTATAATCACCAAAGGAGAAGACAGACCATTTCTGTTATTCATTTATACAGTTGAAAGAAAGTACCAACTCCTATAAATTGTCCTCTGACCTCCATATGTACACCAGAGCAATGCATTCCTCTCTACCTCTCTCTGTCTCTCTCTCTCTCTGTCTCTCTGTCTGTCTCTCTCTCTGTCTGTCTGTCTGTCTGTCTCTCTCTCTCTCTCTCTCTCTCACACACACACACACACACACACACACACACACAAAACAATCACAACTATAAAAATTAAATTATTAAATGTGCAGTATAACATAAAATTAGGGTTTAGAATGGTACCTACCTACTACATTACTATTTGTGATGATAAGGTTACAGATAGCTTTACAGAGACACATTAGTTAAGTACTAGTATTAAGACCTGAAGCATATTTGTGAATGAGCTGTATGGAGTTACCAGGTCTACCAGCTTCTGTATAATTAATTACTCCTGGTAAACCAGACAATTTCCTAGGCCAGTAGCTTTTTAAGAGTCCAATCATAATTGTGATTTAATATTTTCTGATTTATATTTAGGTAAAGGTCTAGCTTCCTCACATTTGAAAATCATTTAAGCAGGACAGACTTCATTAACTTGTGTGTCTTAAAATACTTATGAATACACTATGCTCTTACTTTTGGAAAAATGTTCAGATAGTGGAAGGGAGCATCGATTCTTTAACAATCAAGATGTTTGTGCATGTTTTAGTAAGGAGAACTAAGAATAGTTGGAACTTGTTCAGTTGTCTGTGGGTGCTACAGACCTGTAGCATTATTCTGTCATTGTGTGATCTCTTATCTATAGATGAATGTCTTAAACTAGGCCTTGCTTTGCAAGATCACTGACATGTAAGAAATGATTAGTATGCTTATAGTCAGTATGTTTGGAAGTTTTAGATACATGACTTGTGGCCAGAATTCTCATTCCTCTCCATTTTCAAGATATAGTTTTATTACAATCTCCAAAGGAGAAGACAGACTTTTCTGTTGTTCATTCATACTCTGTAAAGGTATTGACTAGGTAATCATTAGAGGGAAGCCAAGGAGCCTCAACACTATACAAAGAACTGGAAGCACCTAAGGAATTCTGGGAACAGGAGGGATAGTCTTCCCCAGAGAAGCACATACCAATTCGTTATCCAATATCAAAGAGTCAGCCATGGAAAAGTAACGGTTGTTGAGGTATCTATAATCTCAGAAAATAAAAGAAGCAACTTTTTAAAAAGAATTGAAAGCTGAAAATCTCTGTCTAAATTATAAGGCAAAAAGCAGGTGTAAAACTTGTAGGACACAAGGACATAAATCCATCCCATTCAGCAGATTATCAGATTGTTTACAAGAATACCCAAGATACTAAACTATTAGAACTAAGAGAACTTAATTAAGCATCAGTATATAGCACAAATAAAGAATATTAACTACTAGTTAGAGCACTGTTACGTGTTAAATACAGAAATGATGCTTCTACTTAAAATTTTTTAAAAAAGATAATTTCAACTACGGTTTTAAAAGTTAGAGCTACCATAAGCATTATGAAAAAAGAAACAATAATCTTGGAAGATTGGGATGTGAGTGATGCGGCAAGGATGGGCATATTTGAATATAAGAACACTTGAGAATTAGAAAAAATAACATTTATAGGGTAATAGAAAAGATACCAGGAGATCAATCAAAGAAATAAAACATTAATGTGAAAAGAATACTCTAGTCAATAAATGAAGTAGCTGCAACATACTACTGACTACTAATTTTCGACCATAGCCATTTCTGAGTGTGTGGTAAATTATTCAAAATATAGTCCTTAAATATTGAACATTTATGATCTCATATTTTTGTATGTGAGGAATCTAGATGTCTGTCGTGACTCATGAACTGTCATGGAGAAACCAACAGGCCTGGATCCATTACAGGCCTCCCACCCTTGACATGAATTTTTCTCTTCTGGATCTTGTCATTGTCCAGAGACAGCAATGGTTTACTATATGAATCTTTTCACAGAGCTTCTCACAGTGGCAATTTGAAAAAGATGGGCATCTATGATGCAAGGGACTGTCTTTTTGTAACCTAACTTGGGAAGTGATATCTTACCATGACATTTTAGTCAACAGAAACAAATCAGTCATTGCCATGGTTTTTGTCTTTTTTTTTTCAAGTAAATTTGTCCTTGTATGTAATGCATTCTGAATACTCTTGACTCCTGCCTATCACTCCCCAGCCCTGTGAGCATCCCCCTCCCTTCAAATCCCTTTTCACACGAACTCATAGTTTCTCTGATTACCTTCACTGGGTCTGCTGTAGCCTGCACTTGTTAACAGCTCAGAGGTCTACCTCTACCAGCTAGACTACTGGTAACTGAATAATGCTAGGGGTGTGGAAAATTGAAATGGTGAGTCCACCAAACTCTAAAACCATGATCACACAGATGATCCTGCTTAAACTCAATGGGTCTCACACACACAAAAGACATTAATATGGATTTGACCAGTTTTCTTCTTTCCAAAACTCACGTAGTAATTTAATTCTCAATGCAAGCATCTTGGGATGCAGTTCCTGGGGACCACGCCATAGATACCATGAAAAGGGCTTGTAGACATGGTTCTGTTTCTCAATGTGTAGGAGGCCACTCAAATACTCAGACATGCAAAATGAATTCAAATGTTTTAAAATATAAAGAAACACATCTTTAAAGAAAAAACAACATGAAGGGAATGACCCTGTAGCGTCAATTAATTACCTAACCTGGGGGAAAAAAGTGCTGTTAATCAAATTGTAACTGAAGATATATAGATTTATTTGGCTACAATGACTGATATAATTATAAGTGAAGCTTTGAAATAAATTGTTTTGATTTGTAGGGGTGTTCTGTGTATGAAAAAAATCCAAACATTTCTTTGGCTCTTTCACTGTCTTGTGCCAATGCAAAGTAGAGGGCTATGATTTAAGAATATAATTAGCTGTACTAGCAGAAGCATGCTCAGTCATTTTAATTGGCGGTATGTCACATGATAGATTCAAAGTACAGACACACCATGGAACTGAGAGCAACTTCTCTACTCTGTGACCCAGTGATAGTCTTGGCTAAAGTAATCCTTGATGACAGTGAATACTGTATTTATAAGTAATTTCCTGTGGCAAACATTCAATATTGCTCTGTGCCTTTTAGCCAAACGTACTGAATTTTAAATGAGTTTCTAATAAAAATCTGACATGAATTTGCTTTCAAGACATCAATTCCCCCAACCATCATCTATTAACACATTGCAAATCACCACAATGTTTTGTTTTGTTTTGTTTGGTTTTTCTTTAAAACCAGGAGTGATCAAGAGAGACAGACCAATAGAGAGAATGCTTATTTTTTCAGAGCTCTGCATGAAGACTTCACCTGGAATAAGCCATCTGTATCATTCAGACATCATGCTTTAAAAATAGTGTTTCAAGAGGTTGGTCCTAAATTTCTACTGTACCGCATTATGACCTTGATCCACCTGACGTCACATCCCAAATGCCACACTCAGGTATACTCCACTCTATCCAGTTGTATCTATTTCTGGGGAAAGAACTCAGGACTTCCAGGATGCCAGGTGGGAACTCTACCAAGCTACATGCGCAGCTTTAGAAAACACTTCTTTAAAATCTTCCCTAACAACTTGTACAAAGATGAAGGTAAGTACATCTTTCCCTCATCAATCTCTTTTGTATACTTTAGCCCAGTGTCCAGAGAATTCCAAGGATACACTATTTCTTTCTTAATGGAATGGCTGAGTGAAACTGAGCATTTGGGTTTGTTTACAGCAACACTTTTGCACTCTTTCACTTTGGTCCTTTTCTCTTTCTATGTTGACCAAGCCAAGACTAAGCGTTTTAGAATCCTTTTCTCCATGACTTTTCTGCTACACACAGTAAAGAAAAAGCAAAGTGACTTGTCTAAGTAACTCCTGCTAGGAGAGTTGCTCCTGATGCCAAGTATTTCTTTTATTCATTCAAGTAACAAGACATAACTGTTTCAGCTAGCCTTTAAAGTATGGGTTAAGGCAGCTGCCGTTTTGTGGTCATTATGTTTCTACTTACCCCAATGCCCTGTGGAGTTCAAATGTGTGTGTGTGTGTGTGTGTGTGTGTGTGTGTGTGTGTTTAGTGTATGTGGTATGTTTGTGTATGTGTGTAGTATATGTGGTATGTGTGTGTTGTGTAGTGTAGTATAGTATAGTGTATGTGGTGTGGTGTGTGTGTATTCATGGCTGTCAGAACAATGGCTTTTGAAGATAACTACTCTCTAATTCCAGGAATTGTGGATGTGTTACCTTACATGGCTAAGGAGACTTTGCTGGTGTGGTTGTGGGTTTACTGTCTGAGATGGGGAGATTTCTTTCCATTATTCAACAGCCCAAGGTAACTGTGAGATTTCTCAAAAATGGACGGCCTTTCCTGTCTCTAGTTAGAGAGAAGGTGGGTTGGAACATTGTAACACTGCTAATTTGATCAGAGATAGCAGAAGACAGGAGCTGGAAACTGGGAAGAGCAAGGGGAAAGATCTCTCTTGCCTCCGTAAAGCAACATGGCGATGATATATTTTAATTTAGTCCAATGACATGCATGCTGGCCTCTGAGTCACCAAATTGGAAGATAATACATTGTGGTAATGAAGTATACCCAATTTGCAGAAAACAAATTGGGGCTGTTAGTAAATTTGTGTTATCTAGATGCTAGGTATAGGAAGGTACTTTGATAAAAACATGATTCAAAAGTAATAGCACCATGACAGCTGTTTGACAAGTAAATTTAGATACATGTGTATTTTATAGATTGGCCCTATTGGTTGAAAGAAACATAATCAGGTATGGCAGATGAAATTTTAATAGGCAATGATCTGTTTCTACAACCTTTTGTGGGAGTTTATGGAAATCATTATATATAGTTAAATTACGATTGTGTGTGTGTGTGTGTGTGTGTGTGTGTGTGTGTGTGTGTGTATGTGTGTGGCTACAGACATGTTTCCCTTGACTGAGGATATGGGGATTAGCAGGTGGGGTATTGGAATGGGAGGTAAGTTTGTATTTGTGGTCACCTTGGTAAAATATTTGGTGCCATGTTGATTTTATATATGACTCTTTAAGTCAGAACATCTTGGCAATAAGGCAATACCCTTCATCTGGAATTTTATAATATTAAACTTAATATCAGCATGAGAGTAAAGAAAAAACCAAGAATCTCAAAAATTAAATTATATAATATCATGGTTAAAATTGTACTAGAAAGTTAATCTTTGGAATTTTCTTTTTATTTCTGCTTCAAGTAAGTGAAAAAATATAAGCAAAAGCTTAAAATGTTAAAAATCTACTAAGTTTAAAATAAATTTTAGTATAAAGTATAAAATTACTTATTTTTGTGACACATCTATGTAAATTTTTTGTAACAGTTTTGACTCTTGGAAATAATAGTAATCTTCTATTAACAAATCATTTATTCTTCTGTTTGATCTAAGTTGCTATTGTAACAAGTTACCATAGACTGCATCACTCAGTTCAACATAAAGGTTTTCTTTTAATAGTTTGGAAAGTTATAAAATCAATCAAGATGTCTGTGGTGTTGACTCTATTACTGAACTGAAACATGAATGCAGTCAACTCCTTCCTCAGTCTGTTTTCTTTCATGGCACGATCATGACTTGTCAGCTCCTTGGCATTTCTACAATTGTGCAAAATTGTACAGCTAGTAATAGTTGGTATTTTGAAGCACTAACTTTCAAGTTGTACCTACTATTCTGCAGCTGAAGGTCAGTCATGATGACAATCCTTCTGTGGACAAGGTGAGTACATCCCAAGTTAGCATTTCTGAGGCAAAGCAACCTGACCTTCTTGTAAAACCATAATCTATAAAACATGTTTCCCTTTAAAGTCCTTTTGGTCCCTCATAGAAAATATGCTTCTTTTAAAAAGTGTGCTATTCCTTAAATGTTCCTTAGTATTCATAACGTGTAGCTAATTATCTACTTACCTTGTATTTTGGGCACAATCTAGAAGGGACTGTTATGATTTACACATGATGCCCCTCAAAGGACTGTGTTGACCTGGGTCATACACGTCAACTTACCAAACCTGAGTCTATTTTCAGACCAAGAATTAAAGTAATTTTAAGGCAAAAACATTCGAAATATGATTCAATGAAAATACATTTATGCTAATCTATGGAAAAATGAAAGACTATTTTAGACACATTTAGGGCTAAGGGTAACATGCACAGAGACACTTAGCTCCACACACTTATTCTCAATTTGACTCATGTGTTTTAT
Organism: Tokudaia tokunoshimensis; assembly: GCA_036184795.1. Classification (NCBI taxonomy): domain Eukaryota; kingdom Metazoa; phylum Chordata; class Mammalia; order Rodentia; family Muridae; genus Tokudaia; species Tokudaia tokunoshimensis. Next base: position 31,880,141 of record BTHU01000003.1, read on the forward strand.
GGACTTGTGAACACTTTGACTTTTGTGTTAATTAAGTATATAGCATAATAATATAATTATAAATTATTATTTTGTGTATAATGATGTATTTTCACATTGTTACAAAGGTGTCTCATTAGCACATCCATGTTTCTTTTTATCTGCTATTTCAAAAGTATTGTTGATTATGATATTGGTATATGGATACATTTCCCTCCACACATATTCACACATATTAAGACATATCTTTCAATTACTAAGTGATACAAATATGTAAAAATAAAATTATAGGTCACAATAAAGTGCATTCTATTACTATGCAAAACATGAGGTATGCTGTATTTTATATACTAGCCACAAAATATTAATATGATAATATTCCTGTAATATACCACAATATATATTCAGTATCTGCATCCTTCTATTGTTTTTAGCAGAACTTATCTTATAGATAAAGTTGCATCACCTAGGAAAATTTAGGAAGACATATAAGCTACAAAATTATGATATATATGTATACATATATATCATAGATATATATATATATTCTTAATTCTAACCTTAAACCTAAACACAATACAATATATTATATTGCTGTATAAAACATGAGGTATACTGTATTTTATATACAAATCATAAAATATTATATATTTTATGTATTACATATGATATTTTATATATATATATATATATATATATATATATATATATATATACAATATGCTAGGAGCAGAAAATTAAGTACAGCCATTAATATAAGCCCATATAAATGCAGGCACATTAATCTCTGTGTGTGTGTGTGTGTGCGTGTGTATGTGTGTGTGTGTATGCTTGCAGGCATCTGTGAGAGTGTGTTTGTGCACATGTGTGTGTATTTGCATGTGTGTGCTTGTGTGTGAGTGGGTGATGTGTATGAGTGTGAGTGTGAGTATGTGCCTTTGTGAGTGTGTATGTGCATGCAGGCTTATATGTGAGTATATTTGTGCATGAGGCTGTTTGCGTGTGTGTATTTGTATGTGAGTGTGTATGATGTATGTGCATGCTTGTGTATAAAACTATGGAATGTTGCTAGAATATAGTTAAAGTGTAGCTCAATCTTCCACATTGAAAAGGTCAACTCGTGTTTTAAAAGTAATACTTACAGTTTTCAGTGTGCAGTGGGGTTTAGGTATGGGGAGGGATAAAATAGGTTTGCTGACTTTGTGCACAAGCAAAATGATTTAAATTCTTAGACTTCATAAACTATGCATATAACATATTTTTCTTTGATAAAAATTTAAAAATTTAGGACGATATGCAAATTGTCTGTCTAATCCACTCAGTCATAGTTTAGTGGTGACTTCTTCAAGAAGGCAGAACAAATTCTCTCTGCTCCGTGAAGTGCTTGGCATGTGAACCATCCATACATTGTCACAAAGGTATGTTCATGCATGATTGTTCATACACATGTGTATACAAATGCCTTATTACCACTTAGGCAGACTGAATAAATATGAATCACATGTCCAAAAGTCACCACTATTTGAGGTCACCGGCCGTATGTCTAACAATATAAGAGGAGACATAGAAACTCTTATTTGGATCCATGTCTTAGTTTGTCAACACATCTAAGTTCATGCTTTATTGCAAAGAATCAGAACTGAAATGGTAATACCTGCAATAAAGGTGTACTTTACATGGAGAAAATAGCACACAACACACAGTCCAAAGGACAAGTCAGAGAAGGAAGCGTGGAGCAAAGCCAGGGGAAAGAGAGGACTGCAATGATTTACATTAAAGAATGGCCCTATGCTGTGTGTATTTCTTTCTGTTGTTATTATTTTCCTTTGTCTCAACCTTTTTTGATTACCTGACCCACAACTGGCCTTCTCTGAATTGATTAAGAGATTACCTGTGGTAATCAGAAAGAGCAGGGAGCCCCCTTGAGAGGGAAGCAACAGGACAACAACCTTCTCTCAGAAGTACTGGAAAGCAGTTCCACTATTAGTTTCAGTGTATACTATAAACATGAGAAACCTGCCATTTCCCACTGCCAGATTTCTTAACTGAGAGTCTGCTAGGAGCACGGGAAGTCTGCCTTTTCTACTTTGGGGAAAAATTCCTGAGAAAAATCAGCATCAGAGTATCTAGCTGATTCCATCTCAGCTTTCCCTTGGCACTAGAAGTCTGAATACCTTTCCTTAATGCAGCTCAGCTCTATGTACAGAGGATGAGAGTAGCTAAATATGCTCTTTTCCCTAAAGCAGCCTCCCCCACTTCTATGAGGGAATTTGACTACTGGACAGGATGTTTGTTTTCCAGTCTACACCTCAGATTCTCCAAAGAAAGGGCAAGCATAAATCAGCAATGCTTCCAGAACCATCAATAACATTGTAATAAAGAACCAAAAAAGACAGCCTAAGAGTGTTTCCTTTCCTGTTATTGAGATGCTTTGTCTAGACCGTAATGTTCTGTTTGCAACCATGCCTATGGCATGACCCTTCAATAGGATATTCCCATGTTCTCCAGCCCGCTCTGTATGGAATCACTGTTCATCTGTTACACACAAACTCACACTATAATAGCTCAATACTCCATGTTAACCACCACATTCTTCACCTTTAATATCAATAAGAAATGAAAAAAAAATAGTTTTATCTTTGTTTATTCATTCCTTAATAATTATCTTTATACATACCCATCAAAATCTTTTAAAAACTAGTGTTATCCGAAGTGTGTGTGTTTGTGCACGCATGCACACAAGTGAATGGAGGTGCCCATGGGGCTAGAAGAGGCTGAGAATTCTTTGGAGCTGTATGTAGTTCCTGGTGGTTGAGAACCACTCAGCACAGGTCCTGGGAACTCAGATCATCTGCTGGAGGAACAGTTTCTCATAATCCTGTGTAAATTCTCCAGCATCCTATAATTATGTCTGCAATAAGGATTTCTTTTAACATTTCTTTTGGCTTACCTGATCTGCTGGCAATGGATTTCCTTTATTTTTGATAAGGAATTTTTTTCATTTACTTTTGATGGGTGGTTTTATTGAACTCAGAGTTCCACACTGATAGTTTTTATTTTTCAGTGATTTAGCCTTGTTTCTCCAGCCTGTCTTGTTTGCTTGATTTAAAGAGAAGTCACTTTTCACTCATACTTGTTCCCCTCTGTGCACAGTGATGTACTTCTCCCTTTCTGGCCTGTGTTAAGGTTTTGTCTTTGTCTTTGGTTTTCTGTACTTTGAGCTTGTTATGCCTAGATGGGCCTTCTGCTTTCTGCTTGCTGTGTTTTGGTATCTGCCCTTGCTTCTGGAAGATTCATGTCCTATTACTATTTCATTATAAATACCTTTCTGCCCTGTTGCCTCATATCTTCTGATATTCTAATTAGACTTATAATAGTGCTTATTACTATTATTATTGAAATTATCCTAAATATATGTTTTATTCTCTTCTCCCTTATTTTCTCTGCATTTTAGTTTGAAACGTTTCTGTTGGTTTAACTTAAAGTTCACTAGGTCTTTCCACAGTTGCATCCAGCCTACCGGTATATCTATCAAAAACATCCTTTATTTTGATTTTGGATTTTTGTTGTCTTTCATTCTGGTTTTCAGGTGAAATTTGTATATATCGCTAATGTAAAGTGTTCATTGGCATTTCATATGTCCACAAAACCTACTCAATGTACACAACCACCACATCTCTCTAGTTTTAAAACATTCCCATGACTTTATACTACTAATCTTTCTACATCTATGTCTTTGATTATTTCAAATATATCATAGGAAAAGGATGATAAATGTTGGGAAGCCCTGCTACTGAAGATCGAAGTCTACCACATCTGGATAGCTCCTCTGAGCTCACAGCAAAATGGAGGACTCCCTTTCTCCAGCAGGGCTTCCTCTTCTCTGAGCTTACATGGGGAGCTTGACTAGTGCCACCCTGGCCCCATAGACACTAGGAAATGGACTTGAGGAAAATCACATAGCTCTTGGCACACTTCCAAATTCAACTTCCTCTTTCCCTGAGAAGAACAAGGCATTCACCATACATTAAACTCTAGCAATGATTTTACACTCACCCTGAAAACTCCTTACCACTCTCCAAGTTTCACATATAGCCTTTGTTCACCCTGAATAAAGTACGCTCACCAGCTTTTTCACTGAAGATGGTTTAAGAAAGCTGTTTCATTGAGTATCATCTAAAAGAGTTGTAACACTAAAATCCTCCAAGAAGGCCTCCCCTCCCCCAACTCTACCCCTAGTACTCACTCCTGACCGGACCAGGATCCTGCAGACCCCACTCATTCCTGACCCTGCTTCCTTGATTCCAGCCTGGTATGTAGCAGCTTCTGCACATCCTGTGGAAGGGATCAGAACAACAGCTGGTGCCCAAAGTAGAGGCACAGCTGGGGGAAGCACAAAGGGATACTACAATAATTTATCTAACTTTAAAAATAGTGTATCTTCTACTTGGTTTATGGTCTCACGGTTCATTCAAGTTATGGCATCTAATGGTCCTTTATGTCTTGTTTGACTGAATAATGTTCCACTTGTTTTGCAGTTTGCACAACATTTTCTCTAATTCTTTTGAAGGTGATGCTAGTTGTTCACGCCTTTGAATTATTAAGAATAATGTTGCTATAAACATAATCACATTTTTGTGTAAAATTGTGTTTACTTCTCTGTAGTATATACGATCAAGAACAGAATGGATCATTAGTACTACTGTTATAAATTTTGAAGACTGGTCAAACTTTGTAGAATGGTCGTTTCTACAATAACCAATTCACATTTATGCCAGCTCTGCATAAGATTTTGTTTCCCTCCATTTTTGCCATTACATATTCCTTTCCTTTATTTTCATCAAAGTCATCCTAATAAAGGGTATTTCATTTGTATACCTTCTTTGAAAAAAAACATATTCAAGCCTGTTGTGGAATATATTTAATCTCAATCAGGGTTTCTACCCTGTGTTTGATTATTTAATTCCCACATAAAAGACACATGTGACCTTTAATTTATAATAAGCCTTTTCAGCACTAAAGCTTGGCAGATATCTTCTCTCTATATTATTAGAATCTACTTTCCTATCAAGAACAAGTTATCACTTAATATGTTCTATCTGAGCTGCTCTTAACTTCAACGGGTCAGCCTTTATGGCCATGATTTTAAGATTGGTACCCCATGGCATCTTCCCTTCTTTCTATCTTCCTCTCCTCTCCCCTTCATGGTAAATATTTTCTACAACCCAAGCCCTTTGCCTCCTAAAGCTTTCAAATTATATATACCAATTATTTGTTTATTGTTTCCAACAATAAACCTAATAAATGTTATGTTATTTATATACCTAAATGGGTCACAGAGATTGGAGGCATTCACCTTAATCAGTTGAGCTGTCTCACTAGCAACTTTTAAGATGTGTTGTTTCTCTTTGTTTTGTTTGTTTACATTGTTGTTTTGTTTTGGGTAGTATATATGCTTTATATGTTGTGGATGTCAAATTTTTATCAGTTTTATGTTTTGCAAATATTTCCTCCCATTTTTGAAGCCTTTCCTTTCAAGTCCTTTCTTGATCAAAGTTAATAATTTAAGGAAAGAAAACTTTCTCTTGTTACTTTTCTCTTGCTTAAATCTAATACTCCATTGTCAAATGCAAAGTCTTAAAGATTCTTTTCTTTTAATTTCCCTACTTTGTTTATAAAGCCCACCTAATTTTATGTGTTGCCAGATTCTATTGGAGTCTTTAACATATTAATCATAGTTACTTTAAATTCCCTGTCTATAAATTTAAGTGAGTGTGGCATCTGAGCTTTACTCTTATGCTTCCTTAATTTTGTCAAATTATTTTGAACAGCTCCATGTAACAGCCTGTAACTCTGTGTTGGAGGCAAAGCATATTGTATAGTGACTAATACCTGAGGTTATAGGAAGTTGGCCGTGAATCTGGGTAGGAGTTGAGCTCTTCTTAATGCTTGCTGTCTTTAATTTTCTTGTGCTATAGGTTTAACATCTTTCTAGTGCTTTTATTCTTGTCTTCTCTCTGCCTTTGAGCTTATTTAAGAACTCTAGAGTAGCCATATTGTGAATTTTGTAATCTCTGTACTGATATTCTGTATTATTCTGTGGAAACCCTGTTGTGTTGTCAAAGTATGGTGGGAGAGAATATTCCATAATTTGATGATTTTGTCTGAGTCTTACAGTGAGGCTATACAATACCACTGGATGTTGACCTTCATTCACAAGTGTCCCTTTACTTCTCAAAACAGGAAGGTTGAAGGGAACCAGGACAAAGAGAAATGCCATAGTAGAGTCTCTAATAGAGCTGAGTTCCTAAGGAGAATAAGCTTTTGCTTTAGAAAACAATAATGCCACATTTCACATTGCTTACACTTCTCCCTGTAAAATAAAACACAGAGGTGCATTTCTTAGGTTCATCACCAGAAAACTTTGTGGAATTCCTAGGAGCAAAACACTAAAAGTGTAGGCTCTTGGAGAATGGGTCTCTCCAGGTCTTCCTTATGAACCCTGAGGTATATAACCCAGAGTTCCCTTTTAGAATCTCTCAGAGTTGAAGCAAGTGGGGCATAGGTAGTTAAGAATTCATTCACTCAGGGCAAGTATTTTGAGACTTATAGCACATGAGCTCCTGATCTGTTTTGTCCTTTGATAAAAATAGAAACAAATCCAGTTCATAAAACTTATTGTTTATGAATAGATTATGCCTTTTTGAAGTAAAGAAGTGTGTGTGGAGTGTCTGATAAGTTCATTTGATAGGATCTTCTAAGATTGTCATCTGCAGAAATTTCTCAGGTCAGTCCATATACAGCTCCAGCAAATTGCACCAAGATTCTCATTTTAGTTCATTTTTATCTTAGGTTCTATAATGAAGAATATTGTCTAAAAACAGTGTAAGGAAAAAACTGTGACCTTAGCTCACAGTTCAAGATGGAGTCTATCATGCCAGAGAAACCAAGACAGCAGGAACTTGGAGCAGTAGGTCACCTTATATCTGCAACAGCAGAAAGAGAACAAGGAGTGCATTGACAATAGCATCCAGACAACCTTTCCCATTTTTTACAGTGCAGAATTCCCTGTCCTAGGAATGGTTCTACCCACATTTATGAGCCTTCCTATAACAAATAACCTAAACAAGATAATTCCCTACAGAGAGTTGTGGTTCTCATGCTGCCTAATGCTGCAACACTTTAAAAACAGTTCCTCATGTTGTGGTGACCCCCAATCATAATTTTTTTTTGCTATTTAATAATTATAATTCAATATGTAATTGAATCAATGTAAATACCTGTGTTTTCTGATATTCTTAGGTGAGCCCTATAAAAAAGGATGGATAAACCCTAAAGGGGTGGTGAGCCACAGGTTGAGAACCACTGTCCCAGATGATTCTAGATCTTACCAAGCTTACAATTAGCAATAACCATCACATCAGATAAGGGATTTATCCCTTGACTCTGGATTTATTTTTTCTTAGGTTTTTGAGTAGTTTTTCATATAATGGAACAAATAAAACTCATTGGTTAAATATCGTCTTCAACTTTTGTACACATTTCCACTAAGGCAAACATTTTCTGTTCAGATTAAGATGTTCCATGATAATGTTCTCTGAGTTCACAGTGGTTAATTACCCTCTTTATATAAACCCTGCTGTACACATCACAACTTAATGTTTCAGAAGGATTCCACTCATGACACTTTCCCACTGGCATTCATCCACAAGATGCATGCTTATGACTCTCCACAATCTTTAGTTCTATTAGAATTTTTTTATAGTTATAGCAATCTGCAATCAATACTTTTAGCTTTTGCTTTTCCAGCACTGTGCTATTCATAACTATGGATAATTTTTCATTTCTCATCATTACACTTATCTTCAATTTGTTTGCTATTACATTATCTTAAGCTTAGAATTTCTAGGTTCTATCAAGAAGTAGACTTGAATCCACTTTCAAGCATCTGTTTTAGAAAAATAATCAGTTTGGTCAACCTGATCTAGGTCTACTGCAACACAACTTACTAGGATCTTCTATAATTAGATATTCTTCATCAAGTTGAGATTTCTTAGTTTGAAGTTAGTTTCCTTTCCATGAGTAGATATTACTTTTTGACAGATGACTTTCTGAATTTGTCATTATGTTCATGTTATTTTTTTTTAATTTGGCCTGTTAATTGATTAGATTATTTAATTTTCAAATGCTGAAGCAGTCTTGTATACATCCTTGGAATGCTACTTGATTATGGTGTGAGATTCTCCTTATGCACTGGTAGAATAGATTTGTTTGCATTTATTAAAGATTCTTGCATAATACTAATGAAAGATTTTAATCTATTTTTATATCATTGAGGTGAATACTTTGAGTGTTATGGTACTGTGAGTTCATAGAACTAGTTAAGAAGATTCTACATGCTTCTGCCTTCTAGAAGACATGATAGGGAAATACAGTTCCTTAATCCAGTTTGCTCATGTCTTACCTTTTTTTCTGTTTTCTGAAAGATAACTTTGTATAGTAAAATATACTGTGATTTATGATACACAATGGTCTTGGATATGATACTTTGGTATCCAAAACTTTACATTTTTACTCTTCTTCTTTTTCTTGATTACCCAGAGGGTTATTAGTTATATTTGTCTTGTCATAGAACCAACTTTGGGTTTTGTTGAATTTTCTCTATTCATTTTCTGCTTCACTGATTTCTTTTTAAATATTTATTTTTCTTCTGCATACTTTGAATTCTGTGTGTCTTCTTTCTCTAGTTTCATGCAGTTGAGCTTTGAAATACAAATTTAATTTTTTTTGTTTTCTAAAATATACATGGGTGCTATAGCTTTCCTCTACACTACTGTTATTATTGTACCCAGCATATTTATTTTGATATTTTAATTTAACTCAAAATATTTTAAATTCTCTCTATTTTTCATTGATACATAAGTTCATTAAAAACATATTGTTTAATCTTCATATTTTCTGCATCTTAATGAAAATTTTTATGTTATTGGTTTCCTGTGGAATTTTACTATGGTCTGGAAACAGATAGGACATTGTGTCTATAATTTAAAACCAGTCAATAAATGTTTCATGGTTTATCTGGTTATGATGAGTAATAGTGATTGTCAACTTCACGGATTTAGAATCACCTAGGAGGCCGACTTCTGTGTGAGCTCATTAGAATGTGTCCAGGGAGTTATATTGTCTTTTTTTAATGTTTTATTATTGAATATTTTCTTTATTTATATTTCAAATGTTATTCCCCTACCTGTTCCCCCCTCCCAGAAACCCCCTATCCCATCTTCCCTCCCCCTGCTTCTATGAGGGTATTCCTCCACCCACCCCATTCCCACCTCCCCACCCTCAATTCTCCTACACTGGGGCATCTATTGAGCCTTAATAGGACAAAGGACCTCTCCTCCCATTAATGCCTGAGAAGGCAATCCTCTGCTACACATGCAGCTGGAGCCACGTGTACTCATTGGCTTAGTTCCTGGTTGCTCTGGGGGGATCTGGATGGTTGATATTATTGTTATTCCAATGAGGTTGCAAACCCCTTCAGCTCCTTCAGTCCTTTCTCTAACTCCTCCATTGGGGACCCAGTGCTCAGTCTAATGGTTCACTGTGAGCATCTGCCTCTGTATTTGTAAGGCACTGGCAGGGCCTCTCAGGAGACAGCTATATCAGGCTCCTTTCAGCAAGCATTTCTTGGCATCCATAATAGTGTCAGCGTTTGGTGACTGTACATGGGATGACTCTCCAGGTGGGACAGTCTTTTCATGGCCTTTCATTCAGTCTTTACTCTATACTTTACCTCCATATTTGCTCCTGTGAGTATTTTGTTCCCCTTCTCAGAAGGACTGAAGCACCCACAGGTTGGTCTTCCTTCTTCTTGAGGTTCATGTGATCTGTGAATGGTATCTTGGGTATTCTGAGCTTTTGGACTGATATCCACATATCAGTGTGTGCATACCATGTGTGTTCTTTTGTGGTTGGGTTACCTCACTCAGGATGATAGTTTCTAGTTCCATCCATTTGCCTAAGAATGTCATGAGTTCATTGTTTTTAATAGCTGAGTACTCCATTGTATAAATGTACAACATTTTCTGTATTCATTCCTCTGTTGAAGGACATCTGGGTTCTTTCTAACTTATGGCTATTATAAATAAAGCTGCTATGAACAGAGTGGAGCATGTGTCCTTATTACATGTTGGAGCATCTTCTGTGTATATGCCCAGGAGTGGTATAGTTTCTGAGGAGCCTCCAAACAATTTCCAGAGTGATTGTACCAGCTTGCAATCCTACCAGCAATGGAGGCATTCCTCTTTCTCCACATCCTCGACAGCATCTGCTGTCACTGAGTTTTTGATTTTAGCCATTTGACTGGTATGAGGCAAAATATCAGGGTTGTTTGATTTGCTTTTCCCTGATAACTAAGGGTGTTGAACATTTCTTTAGGTGCTTCTCAGCCATTCACTAATCCTCAGTTGAAAATTCTTTGTTTAGCTATGTACCCCATTTTTATAGGGTTATTTGTTTCTCTGGAGTATAACTTCTTGAATTCTTTGTCTATTGGATGTAGGATTGGTAAAGATCTTTTCCCAATCTGTTGGTTGCCGTCTTGTTCTATTGACAGTGTCTTTTGCCTTACAGAAGCTTTCCCCATATAACTTAAAACACTATGTATACACCAGGATTTTGTTGAACTCATAGAAGTCCACCTGCATCTGCCTCTAAAGTTCTAAGATTAGATGGATGTCACCATGCCCAGCTTCCTGAGAAGTTAACTAGGGTGAGAAGCCCCTCTCTGAATGGAGGTAATAATGTCCTTAGGGTAGGATCTTAGGCAGAAAAAAAATGGAAAAGGAGAACATGAACAGAAAATAAGGCTTGTTTTTTTATTTTTCTCACTGACTGCTAGTGCAATGTGGATAAGTACCTCATATTGTCACTGTAACAGAGTCCCTTTCAATAGGCTACATTTTGGGTCATGAACAACTATGCTCACAAACTGAGAGTCAAATAATCCCATCCTCCTTTAAGTTATCTTTATCAGGAGTTCATGATAGTAATGTCAGACATAACAGAACAAATGTATCAAAAAAGGAGTCACTGCTGTAATAAGACTTACATTGTGTTTCCTAAACTGTTGGAACTGGCTTTCTGGAGGAATGTAGAAGAGTCTGGAGCTGTAAGTTAAAGAATCCCAAAAGCAGACATTAGTAGTCAATTTTAGTGGGAATTTGGAAGTCTAGATAACTGAGAAAAATGTAAAGAGTAGGCAAAGTTTGGTAGAGGAAGAAGAATTGTATTTGGAACTGGGCTAGAGGTTATTCATATTGTATTTTTGATGAAGAACCTGACTGATTTCTGCCTGTGCCCTGAGAACTAAAGGGAAAGTGGATTACAACTGAGCTTTCTTCCCAGCCTTTCTAGATCCATATTCTAATTGTATTTCTGGATCTGATATTAATTGTGCAAAGTATTAATTTTATATTTTAATTAATTAATTCAATTAATTAATTAAATATGTAAGTAATAATTAATGACAATATGTGTCATTAATAGTTTTCCTATGCCAACATTGGTGGCTTAAAATATTTTAATTAACCTGCAATATTCTTAAATATCTGTGGTGTATGGTCTGATGTTTCAATGGATGCTCATAATGTGCAAGGTACTTAGTATACGCCTGGTTCTTTTGACTTTTGGGATTTTCCTGTAACCCTTCTGCTCCAGTAAATTGTAGTTTTTGCTATCTGCTTGTCTGTTTCTCCAGTTCTGAGAGGGAACAGTGTGCATGTTACCTTACCACCACGGCACTTCTATTGTGGTTTTTATATTGTTTTGTAATAAGGTTAATCTGTAAATGGTCATACTCAGAGATCTTAAACCATTTGGTAGCATCAGGCCCACAGTATTCCTATATAATCATATTTTTAGGTTATTTGAAATCTACACATATCTTTAACAATATCTGATTGATTTTATAATTTGTACTGTATTAGTAATATTTTTTTCAGTAATAAAAAACTGAGGTCACCATAACTGGATAAAGACATAGATATGGGAAAATATTTTATAGTAAGATCAGGAGTATATGGGCTGCAGCTCTGGAGGGAAAGGCTTCCCCTGTAGAAGGGTTACAGCTCAGCTCTAAGAGTTATCGTGGTAAAGAAGAGCCAAGGAATATCACACCACATAACAAACCTCACACAAGAGATGGAAACCCAGTGAGAAACGGCCATAAACTGAACAGAAAGCAGGATTTGAATAGGATTTCTTTGGGGACAGAGCTGTCCAGGGTGAAGATTTCCAGGGTGAGGTTTAGTGGAATTTCAAGTCCTGAGCTTGGGGCTAGCTCAAGGATTGATGGGATTTCGTGCTCAGGGATTGGTGGGATTTTATGTTCACAGATTGGTGGGATTTTGTGCAGAGGGATTGGTGGGATTCTGTTTCTTGGCCCAGGGCTTGGGCTTGGGGTCAAGCCAGGCTCAGGATATTCTTTCCATGGCACTTTTACCCTACAAGTAACATCTGTTGGTTGTGTTTGTTAATAAATTAAAATAATAGAATATAAAATTGAATAATATAGCCTGTGAACTTTTTTCCCCATGAAACTTCAACAGTGAAAGAAAAGCATTTAGAAATGCTTGCTAAAGAGCAATTAAGTATGGTTAAAGGCAAATGGATTTCAAATTGTGAAAAATCTGAAAATGGAGAAGTTTAAAATGCTGCTGGTTCTCAAACTCAATTCAGCATTTGCCTGACTATTCCTGGAAATGAATTTAGATTTTCCTGACCAATCCTACAACTATGAGTTATATCTATAATCAAGTTCTATAAGTGAATGTCTGTGGAAAATAAAAGCAAACCATTAAGATATATTGATTTTAGATCACATAAGTATCAGATTATTTGCCTAAAGAAAAATCCATAGAAGAATATAAAACTACTGCTTGTGCATGAAAAATATAGTGCACAACTTTTATAAAGAAAAAGTTTAAAATTTTACCTGTCAGCTTTATTATTGCTATAAGCCATGGATTGGACACTATTAAAGAAAGAAAATTGATCAGTAGAGCTGGTCTCCCCTAGATGATACAAAGAGAAGAGGACCGTTTGCAAACCAGGAAGTGTGTCTCACTACACACCAGATCTGATCCCACTTTAATCTTGTCCTTCCCAGACTTCAGAGCTGTCAGAAATAAATTTTAATTGCTAAAGGCATCCGCACACTGGTGCTTTGTTCTATTTTGTTGTGAAAGCCGGAAATGATAAGGGCAGTATTGCCAAAAAGAAAGGAGATCTGGATCAGTCAACTGTCAGAATCACTGGACGACGCTCTTGGGACAGTTGGAAAGCTGCTAGGTGAAGTAGAAAAATTCTAGTTTTAGCTGTAAGCAAATGAAAGCACATTTCTAAAGTTGATCAGAAGGCAAGAGAGTCAAAGGAATCTGGAGGGTTCGGCTGGAAGTTCCCTGCTCCCTGTGCAGAGTGAGCACAATGAAAGAGTTGGAACCATTTCTAATACAAAGAGAGCATCAGAAAATACACACTATAATCTTGGTGCTAGAAAATGAGGATCATGAAGGAAACCTTGCTGTACCCTAACAGAGGATGGGATGCTGACCCAAAGCAGGGAACAGGGGATTAAAAATCCACAATGTGCTCTTTATTCTACAAATCTGCAATTAAACCAGAGAGGAACCTTGGGGGTCTGCACACTTCACAGATGCCAGTGAAAATCCTCTTTTCTTGTCACTTTCCTAGAGAAAACCATTTTTAAAGAACCATTTCTTAGTCAGTAGCTGGAAGCTAAATTCCTTTGTTATCCAACTTCTTGCTGGAACCCATAGAACATGTCAGAGGGCTATGCTTTAAGATCTGACTCCAGAATACCTCTAAATTTAGTGGAAGAACTTTGAGTCAGGTCCACAGTGTGTTCCACATGATAACAATCTGGTCAGAGACATACTCTGTAGAACACTCTAACTCCTTGGAAGAGGTATGAGTGACAAATGACAAGTGCTTAAAGTCTGTATAGCCTAAGATGAACCAATGGAAGGCTTGCTAGAAGCCTACCAGTACCCAGACACTAAACACCATATGAGGTTATATTTATTACCTAAACCATGAATCAAAGTGCTGGATATCAGACATAGTTTGGCTTCAATGCTGTGATAAAATACCATGGCCAAAGGCAACTTGGGAAGGAAAGTGTTTATTTAAACATAAAATTCCACACCGTAGTCCATTGCTGAGTGAAATCAGGGCAGGAATTCAAATAGGGAAGGATCCTGGAGGCAAGAGCAGAGGCAAAGGCCATAAAGGATTGCTGCTTATTGCCTTGTTCCTTTTGCTGTGTGCAACCAGCTTTCTTGTAGCACCCAGGAATACTACCCAGGGATGGCACCATCCACAGCAAATTGTGCCCTCCCACACCAAACACCAGTCAAGAAAGTGCATGACAGGTCTATCCACTGGCCATCCTAGTGGGGGCATTTTCTCAATTGATATTCCCTCTTCCAAACTGGGTCAAGTTAAGACAGTTAGCCAGCACAGTGACAAACAGCACAGAGATTACAACAAGGAAAGCATCAAAAAGTTCCACATTCATTGAAGGAAACAACTTAATTAGAAAAGGTAAAGCAGGATGATGTAGACACACTGCTTCTTTTGCCCTTCAGAGTGACTTCAAAGATGGATTCTGTATGTGTAGCACAGAAGACTTAATACAAAACAACTCTGAGATTCAATCTTATACCCATTAGAATAGCTAAGATCAAAACCTCAAATGACAGCACATGCTGGTAAGTATGTGGAGCAAGAGGAACACTCCTCCAATTCTGTTGGGAGTGCAAACTGGTACAGCCACTTTGGAAATCATTGTGGCAGTTTCTCAGAAAATTGGGAATAGTTCTACCCTAAGACCCAGCTATACTACTCCAGAGCATATACCCAAAAGATGCCCCACTATACCATAGGACATTTGCTCAACTTTGTTCATAGTAGCCTTACTCATAACAGTCAGAAACTGGAAACAACCTAGATGTCCCTCAACTGAAGAATAAATAAAGAAAATGTGGTGCATCTACACAATGGAATACTATTCAGCTATTAAGAACAAAGACATCATGAAATTTGCAGATGAATGGATGGAACTGGAAATTATCATCCTGAGTAAGATAACCCAGACCCAGAAAGACACACATGGTATTTATTCACTTATAAATGGACATTAACGATAAAATACAGTATAACCTTACTATAATTTACAGACCCAAACAAACTAAGTAGTAAAGAAGGCCTAATGGAGGATGCATGAATATCAGTCAGAAGGAGAAACAAAATAGTCATTAGAGGTAGATGATAGAGGGAGGGATCTGGATGGCATAAGGAGTGAGAAGGAGAATAGGAATGAGAATCAGTTACGGGCAAGGATGGGTGGGAGAGAGTTGAGAGTGAGAATGGAAATCAGTGTAGAGCATCAGTGGGACTAGCTGGAGGCCTGGGACAGGGGAGTTTCCAGAGAGTCTATTGGGGGAGGTGACCATTGCTAAGACTCTTATCAGCAAGAGATATGAAGACTGGAGTGGCCACCTTCTGTAGCCAGGTAGAACTTTCAGTGGAGGTATGGGGACATCAACCCATCTACAAAACCTTCACCTAAAAATTTGTCCTGCCTACAAGATGTATAGGGATTAAGATGGAGCAAAGATTGAGGGAATGGCCACTCAGTGACTGGCCTAACTTGAGACCCATCCCATGTAAGACAGCCAACCCCTGACACTGTTAATTATACTCAGCTATGCTTGCAGACAGGAGCCTAGCTTAACTATCTTGTGATCTTGTGAAAGGCTTCATCTAGCAGCATATAAAATCAGAGACAGAAAACCACAGTCAAATAGTAGGTGGAGCTCAGGGAGTCTTGTAGAAGAGTGGGGGATAGATTTGAGTGAGTGGGGTGGGGGCATGTGGAGGGGGTGGTCTAGGACACCACAAGAAAACCTACATAGTCAGATAACATAGACCTATTGGGCTCACAGAAACTGAACCACTAACCAAAGAGCACTCAGGAACTGGACCTAGGTTCCCTACACATTTGTAGCAGACTTACAGCTTGGTGTACAAGTGGGTTCTCTAACAATTGGAACAGAGTCTGTCTCTGACTGTTGCCTGCCATTGTATCCTCTTCCCCAATTGGACTGCTTGATTCCAAAGAATTAGATCCTGTCTGAAAGAATCACAGGGATGGAAATGGAGAGGAGCCTGAGGCAAAGAAGGTCCAGCAACAGGCTCAAAGTGGGATCCAGCTCAAGGGGAGGTCCCAAGGCCTGACACTATTACTGAGGCTATGGAGTGCTTACAAAAATGGACCTAGCACTCACAAAAATGGACCTAGCATGACCTCACTCTGGAAGACCCAACAAGCAGCTGAGAGAGTCAGATGCAGATTTTTGCACCCAACCAATGGACAGAATCAGCTGACCTCTGTTATTAAATTAGGGAAAGGCTGAAGGAAACTGAGGAGGAGAGCGACCCTGTAGGAGGACTAGCAATCTCAATTAATCTGGACTCCCTGAGATCTCTCAAACACTGGACCACTAAACAGGCAGCATACACCAGCTGATATGAGGCCCCCAACACACATACAGTAGAGGTCTGTCGGGTCTGTGTTCATTCAGAGATGATGCAACCTCAAGACACTGGAGGCCCCAGGGAGTTTAGAGGTAAGGTGGGGTGGAGGTGGGGACATCCACGTGGAGATGAGGGTGAGGGTGGGGAGGAGGTATGGGATGTGGAACAGTAGGAGGGTGTACGGGGAGGGGTGATAAAATATGAAGTGGAAAGAAAGAAAGAAAGAAAGAAAGAAAGAAAGAAAGAAAGAAAGAAAGAAAGAAAGAAAGAAAGAAAGAAAGAAAGAAAGAAAGAAAGAAAGAAAGGAAAGAAGGAAGGAAGGAAGGAAGGAAGGAAGGAAAGAAATAGAAAAATGATCAACTAAAATAGGACCTGAATAAATTGTTTTTATGCTGAAAGGTAATAAAGCAAAAAGCTGAACTAAACATAAAAATCAACATAGGATATGAAAGATGAATTACAAGGAGAATAATAATATACCACTAGGTATGAACAAGAGAAAATGTAGAAAATACAAATACACATGACTACTGAATGACAGTATTGCATGATGAATGAGTCTTTGAAAAAATAGAAAGGGAAATTAAGAAATTCCCTTAATGAAATTAAAATGCAACTTATTAGATCCTGTGATATATAATTAAAGACATTCTTAAGATGGAAGTTTACCATTATAAATGCTTATGTTAAAATGTCAGAGAAATGTCAAATAAGTAACTGAATAATGATTCTCAAGATTTTAGATAGACAAGAACAAGTCAAATGTAAAATTGGTAGATGGGAGGAAAAATAAAGATCAAAATATAAGCTAATAGAATGTAAATAAAAACAATAATCCAAAATGCCTCTTAGTCAATAACTAATATGATTAGGACACATAATGATGGTTTTCCAAGAATTTAATTGAATTACGTCTGTCTTTGCATTCTTTGTCTGCTTGTTAAAGGCACAAAAATGTATAGAACTATGAAGAACTGGCCTGCTGTGCATGAATGTAATTTAGAACTGTAGAGCATATAGTATGTGGTGAGATAGAAACAGTGCTCCGCTGGCAGAAATAAGGTCATTGATGTTATCCATGCTTTGAACTAATGATTCATTGCACATTAATCTAACTGTGAGGCTTGTCTTATCTTCTCTGTTGAGGGAATATTTCAATTCTTTGATGTTGAAATGGTATCAGGAATTTGGTGGAGGTTATAAGTTTTTATTCTTATATTTATGGAAATCAGACTTCTAAGCAATGAGAGGATGGTAAAAGTTATTTATGTATGGCCCAAAGCTTTTAGAATTTCCAATGTGACTTGGAGGGATGGCTTTATGGGCAAAGGCTCTGGATGCCCTCCCAGAATTCCTAGCATCCACTTGGCATCTTTCAAATGTTTGTGACTCTGATTCCAAAAGAGCCAATGTTCTTCCTAGCCTCCATACATGTATGTAGTACACGTGTCACACACATACACACAGGCAAAACACGCACACATACACACACATATTATAATTCATCTTTATTAAAAGATTAAATTTAGATGTCTAAAACTCACTTGGCTACCTTCAACCCTTATATGGGTAGAGTATTCTTACTGCTCTTTTGAGTACTGGGTGAATGTGTTCACTTCCTTTGTGTTATAATCATAGGCACTTACACACACAGGCACTAGACTCCATTCTTTCAGAGAATGAGTGGTCCATAATACAGCTTTACTTAGCTGAGGTACCAGTCACACAGTAATAACTCAGCAAATATTTACTAGAACAAATAAAGAAATGTAACCTGATGAGAGCAATTAATTGCCTAGAACAGAAGAGCAAAATTTTTAAGGTGACAAGAGAAACCAAATCCTGTAGACCAATCTGTTAAATATCTTGAGGTGGAATGTGTCTTAACATAGCTAACAAATTACTTAAGAAAACCAGGGTATGTACAAAGTATATAAAGAGAACACCGACTCCATATATAAAAATAGACTAATTAATTAAGAGTCAGAGATGAAGCTTAAAACATAGCAAAACTGCTTATAATATGGAACACATATATGAACTTTACGATAATGTATAAAAGACACTGTTATTACTAAATGTATAGTTTGCATAAGAATAAATAGATATATGAATGATAATTTTTTTATTAAGGTCAATGATTATCATAAAATGTTCATTTGGTGAATGATATTGGTATTAGTTAGTTATTAATACTTTAATAAATCATACCATTCATTATTTGAAACATTTGCTAATATTTGGCTGAAAATCCAGATTGGATTTTAATCAGAGCATTGCAGGACTGGGCAACATGGCGTGCAGTCACTTTGACCTCTGAGGACCTTCTAACTGCTGTTGCTGTGTTTCCATTCTTTGTATTCTCACGACTAATCTATCTGCTGCTTTTATGTTTGTTGAAGCATCTTCAAGTCGCTGAAGGACAACAGGAGCAAAGAAACTAGTTCTCGTGTGTAGCATCTTAGAAATGGATTCTCAGATCTGAAGGATGAAGAATGGCCTCAGCTCTGGGAAAACTGGAATGTAGAAAAACATAGAAAGCTCTGGTTACAAGAGGGGTTTATCTCCTATGCTCGCTTTTAAGGGGGATGCTTTTCTAGTGCAAATGAATTCTCCTGTTTTCCCAATTTCCAGTTCCACAAACCACCATCTGTATTAGATGAATATGTGCTCAACAGAGCAATAAAGTTTGTTATATTAGCCTTTGGGAGATAAATGACTTGCTACAATTTTCTAGGTTAGCTAACACAAAATTCCCAGCGTACTGCAGATCCTCAAACTAGGCTGGAGTGTTGACAGAATGGCCGCTAAAATCAATGCACAGGGACTGAGACAACACCTAGTAAGGCCCCACCCTTTCCTTTTGGTTTTTCTTTCTATCATTTGTTGTTGTTGTTATTGTTTTGGAAATATGTTTTTTGCTCTTCTGATACTCCTGAGTGAGTTTTTAATTGTATTTTCTCCAGTAGTTTGGCAATGTAATGGAAATATTTCTAAACCCTTTTTCGGTTCTAATTCAGGCTGTGAGATTTGGTTTCTTTACTGTTCATGCTACAAACAAAAGAAAGCACGGTTGGGAGAAGATAACAATTAGCTGATGGAACATCTTAATGAGTTTTAAAATTGTAACTTACTCAAAATTTTGGCACTCAGCACAGAGACAAATTAGGCATCAAAATAAGACATGGCATAATTTCATTTTCTGAATCTCATCACCGGTGATGTATATGGTATTTCCTTTGGCATTTTCACATCTGTTGTAAGGAATGAAGACCATAACATAAACACCTACATATAGAGACATCTACATGCTTCTTTTCTTTCTAGCAATCTGCTCACCCATCCTCTTGCTTTGACTATAATCTTTGTTACATCACCATCAGAATACTCGAATGTGTGTTGTAAACTTGATTTTTTTTTATGTACTTGCAATGTTTTCAGCTCTTATCTAAAACTACCAATCTACTGAAACAATGCAAGATCTTCCTGTGGCCTAGTCTAGAAATATAGTTGGAGGCTGTTTTCAGATTGAAAGTATAGCAGAATTTAAAATTTGTGTTATATTTAAGAAGTATGCATGTTAATATATTTACTTATAGTTTTTAAGAGTTAAAATTTAAAGGCATTATACCAGTATGTGAAAATAAAAAGTTATATGTTAAATTGAAACTAAGAACTTTATGTGTTAACTTTGAAATGAGATTATTCAGTTATTATGATCAGAGCCATAGGTGTTCGCTGATGTTGATGGTAACATTACTTGGTTTCTGAAGTTTTCTTTACATGTGTTTGTGTGTTCTCAATTAAGCACAGAGCTCACTGCTACAACTATCCTTGCCAGCCAGTTCGCTCTCTTTGGCCCCTCACTCTAGGTTCATCTGTAGAATCTGATCTTACAGATTAGTTGTCAACCCCATTCAACATTTACTGAATGTCTTCTGTCCTGTTGCCTGCATGGCAAGTGTTTTGACTGCTGAGTGATTTTCCAAATCCTCTAGTTTATATTCTAGAACTTTTACAGCTTAACCATTTGGGCCAATTATATTTAAATTTTAAACATTTATAAGGCTATTCTTCATCAGAAAGAGGAGAATGAAACAAGTAAACCTCCTAGTTTTCTCATGCATGTTCAAAATTGAACATTTTCTACATTTCTCTTTGAATAAGATGAGCCAAATGTCTCCTAGGGGAAACTGTATGTGATTGTGAAGCAAGCAGACTTATCAAATCGGTGCTTTCTGGACTGGAGGCTTATGACCTTGGGGCATCCCCAGTTTTCCTACATATAAAATAACAGCAATAATTATAATAGTACATATGAATTACATAATGCGCAAACTCAGTGGTACAGTGTAAAACACTGTATTATATCAGTTCAATAGATGATCTTTCATAGATAATTCTGCTACTGTCTTTGTAGGCATAAATTTTTCTCATCAAGATGATTGTTCATATTCCCAACATTCTAAATGTGTAGCTGAGGCAACATAGGAATTGTTTTGTGGTTTATTGGATTATATGAAGCTAATGTTTCCTCTAAATCCAAGATTCTCCTTTAGTGATATCAACACTAGCTTTGTATTTATTTTAAGCATGTCTAAATGAGTTGCAATGCTCTGGCAATTGCTTACTGACTGACAGTGAATCATTCACATGTTCATATACAAAACTTGTATCTAATATTCTCTGGATATGTGTTCCTAAATGAATATTAACTTATCTTTGAACTATCTCTAACTAGAAGGTTTGCTTAAAAGTAACAACAAGAATTCATATTTATGCTGCTTTGAGATCTCTTGCCATTTGGTCTCCTGATGCAGTGATATAAGCATTGGGTACTATTAGCAGACCCATTTGTATTAATACGGTAGATATATAGGCTATCAGAAGATTTCTAAAGTCACACAAAATGTCCTAGTAGAAATAAAATTCAAATCTAAATATCTCTGCACCAAATACTGTACTTTTAAAAATTATATTGACATGTTCACCTAATGAGTGGTTTGACCATTTATTCTAGTCTTGTACTAGAAAACAAGAAGTGAACAAAGCAAACTTGTCTACCTTCGGAATGTAGATCAAGGAACACTAATGCCTGAGAAATATGGTCTACTATTTCAGCCACTAACTCATAAAAATTTTTAGAAAATAAAGAATAAGATTTGGCAAAACTGTCAATCCTTTGACCAGGAGTCTATGAGTATTATTTCTTCTTGTGAGGTCACATAAGCACACACGAGAATATCTTTTTGCTCTAGACAAGTAACAACAGCCAAAAACCAAACCCAGAAGGATCTACACAGTGGATTACAGCAGGAAGCTTCTGGAAGGAAGTCAAAATTTGATAGAGGAAACAGCATGAGTGACATTTTCAGGGTTCATGATTTTAGTTGAAGATAGGTACTCAGTTGGTTATTAAGGGTGACTAGGGCATCTAAAGTAACTCCACAGACTTTGTGACCTAAAGAGTAAGTTGGTGCTTGAGGGCCAGGGTCACTAGTAAGTAAGGGTAGAATCTCATGGAAGGAGGGAAATATCTCCTGATCTGCACGGAGACACTGCGATGGTCCGTAGCTACCTCCTGAGCCACCTATGCCCACGGAGTATTACAAGGAACCCAGTTGAGGTTTGCATTGAATTGAGACTGGGTCTGTCTGCTGAGATGGAATCTGCACCTGGCACACAGCCAAATCAATTGCATACTTAAACAAAACATCAGCAGTTTCTGAAGGAGTGCAATAAAATCCATGGCTCCCTTAACATAATGCTCTCAGTGTCTGGAATGAAATCCATATTGCTCACTCCCTTTGACATCCTTTTATCTTTGTTGTGCATTTGTAAATTTTCACTCAGGGAGACTTTAACATGTTGAGGTTTGGTCTGTTGCTATGTACTGTAATGCTAATACTGCTCCTGGTTGCTTCAGGAACAAGGAGAGCCTCATGTAGACCAAGGGATGCTACATAACCTTGCCTCCCCTCCCCGATGTCACCACTTATTTGTCAATAAAGATGATTACAGCCTTTAGCTGGGCAAAAGAGAAATGGGCAGGGGTTTGGTTCCTAGGCTTGGGGTGTAAGGCAGGACAGCATGAGGGAAGAGAAGAAGGTGGAGAGAGAAGACTCCACAGGGTTGATGAGTCATGAAAACATGGCCATGAGGGTTGGCCAATTGGAGTTAAGAGGAGCCCAGATGGAACATGGTGAGTTAGAACTCAGGGTTATTGATAGGGAAGTAGATATTAATAGCTTAGAGGGTAGATAGTTGCCCAGTTCTAGTGCTGTTTAGGACTTATTATAAACATAAAAGTTTTGTGTCCTTTATCTGAGAACTGAAGGTGGGTCAGAGACCCCTGAATGAGATTAAATGCATAATACAACATTAGCAAGTCAATGATATGATCATATGCCATCCATGAGGTACCATTTCAGAAAACTATTTTCCAAAAATAGTTATCTTACGCTAATAAAGGGCCACCTCATAGTGTTAGGAATCAGAGACAAGAATAAGACCTACATTTAATTATCCACTCCTTGTTTTGCACTTCAACAGAACCCTAGTTTCTTTCCCATCCTCAAAAGAGAATTGTTTTCTATCCCGGTTCTCCTGAATCACCAAATCTTTTATAGCCATAAAATCTAGAACATAGGAAAGTCACAGAAATTTGTACAAGGTGACCACTAGTCAATCTTCCAGTAATAAGACATCTACTGGGAAATTAATACCAATGTGCATGCCTCTTAATGTCACCTACTAGCATCTCTATGATTAGGGATGATGAAAACTGAAGACCCAACTTCCATGGAAGAAGGAGACTGACTATTTTCACTTTAGAAGCACACTCAAGAACATTTTCTAACCCCAAAGATCATCTTATCCCAATCTTCTCCAGCCATGGTCTTCATGTTGCATTTTAATTAAAAGGTCTCGGTTGATGAAGTTGGCCTGAGACTCACAATTTATCTGGCTTGTGACAATCTTCCTATCTTATCTGTTTGAGTGTTGCTAGTCTTAAAGTCACTCACCATGTGTCTAACATCATCCACAAACCCATTTATCAAGGAGATCAGAGACTTGAAGAGAAAAGGACCTACCTCACATGTACCAGCACTGGGAATTGAGTTTTGT
The DNA here is from genome assembly GCA_036184795.1 of Tokudaia tokunoshimensis. Classification (NCBI taxonomy): domain Eukaryota; kingdom Metazoa; phylum Chordata; class Mammalia; order Rodentia; family Muridae; genus Tokudaia; species Tokudaia tokunoshimensis. Next base: position 31,903,868 of record BTHU01000003.1, read on the forward strand.
ATCACAAATGACAATTTTGTCAGGCTAGAAGAGCTACTAGATTGTTTATATGCCAGCAAGAAGGCACAAAAAATATAGTTTACTGAGTCCATTCTAATTAACTCTTCAAATAGTTATTTAGTATAAGTAACATTTAGACAAATCAGAACATGTTTTAGTCTGTCAAAAATCGCATCACAACATTTATGAATATCCATAAAAAAAAGGTGAAGAGAAAAATGAAGTACCCGTATTAAAACATCATCTCACATTGTTAACTCCTGTCAGATTATGAACTTATGTGAATGTAGACGTTCAACTTTATTCATCTCAATATTTTCCTGTACCATGAAAACCAACTCACAATAATTCAGCGGAGATCCCATTTTTTTTTATCTAGGTAGCTGAACACTTTCTCTTTTCCTCCTCTGTACAAATTTTGATCTTCTATATAAAAGGTAAAAATAAATAGTACTCAATAAAAATAACACATCTTACAAGAGTCCAACGAAATCCACTAAAATATCACTTCTACAGCAAAGGTCAAAATCACCCACAATATGCAACAATAGGAAAGTACTTGAAGTGATTTCTCTATTCTTATCTCTTCACTGTGATATTGTCAAGCATAATGGCTTTGTACTTCAATTCATCAGAAAATAAAGTTAATTCTAGAATTTGAAAAAATTAAGAAAAATAGTTCTTATTAGTTTCTTTGAAATTTCATCTTAAAATTCTTTTACCCAATTTTTAAAAATGAGTGTCTTTGGACAGTTTCAAGCATGAGAGAGAATTGCTCACAATCCATCTCTAACAGGAACCACAGTACTTTGATTTACATTTTTAGTTTCAAAAACTCAGCACATGTGACATTTCAGTTGAGCACCACACAACTTAGACTTAGAAGATAGCACTGATACCATCATCAGAGGAATACCAAGTGAGGACAACTGAGTTGTTACAAAATACAGAATCACAACCTAAACAAGATATTATTGTGAAATTTTCTTTATTCTCTTTTCCCCTAAACATTTTTTAGAGCGGTATGAGGAGCTTATGATTTTTAATGTATTTACACACTGGGACTAATTTTAAAATTAAGATTGATTTTGTAATATTCTTAATTAACTAATTCAATGACTAATACTCCCAATGAAATTAAATAGGGCTGATCTTTGTCATCAGACTTTCTTGGAGCAAATTCATTAGTAATTAAACCGTGGCATGAAATTAATTTTAAATACCCACATCCCACCTAGAAAAGCCACTTCACCAATAGTAATTTAAATAAAATCCTTTTGTTTATCATAATTCCTTTCAGTAGTAGAGCAACCTTGACTGCTTATCCAATTTGGCAATGGGCAATTTACTTCAGCTGGTAATTAGGATGTTGGTTAGAGCATCCTTTCTGATGTTTACGTGGGCCGAATATTAATGTTTTGGTCCAATTTGTGAATTAGATTTTGTAGAATCCACAAACAGTGGCCTGTAATTAAATGCCTAAACTAGAAATATGTTTTAAGATTTGACAAGCTAACATTTTAAGTTCCCCTTTACTATCACTTCTTGATCTCCTTCCTGGATACTGGATAGGTATTATCTGGGTTGGTAAAAAAGTCCAGCAGCAAGCTACTTAAACTCTGACTCTACCTCTCAATGTGTAAAGTGAGATAATCATGTCATTAGGTTATCAAGGTTGAAATGAGTGATGCAAAGTGCTTAGAGACAAATCTGATTTACTACTTCAGGAATGTTTGCTCATGTTGCTAACAAAACATTTTGCTTCATGTAAAGTAACACCATAGTTAACTTCAAGATGATGAAGCACTGTTTTAATAATGAAGACTTTTAAGAAAGAATATAGATGTTGTTTTTCTCTCACTTCAGGGGAATATAAATTTTTCCATTGGACAGATAATAAGCAAATCATATGTTGAATATCCACCAAGTGAACTTTAAAATATGTTGTTCTCAAACAAAATATTTCAGTAGTATATAAAGTAATTTACATATAAAGTATTTGGATAGTAGTTTTGGTTTGCAAAATGCAGGAGGCACTTCTAAAAGGCAGCCGGAAATTGGGGTATATTTCAGAGATTTGTGTTAAGGAATTACCCCAAAAAGTTACTTTCTGTGATTCCTAATCAGCAGCATAAAACTGGTTGGGAATTCAGTAAGCTTTTTACTGTGATGAAATCTGTAATTCATTTATATATTCAAATACAGGATGTTAAATATTTGGACATGAGGTCTATATGAGTTGAAAGGCCTAGGATTTCAATTCAGAAGTCAACAACTGCATGTAGGGCTTTCCAGATCATGATCTTCCCTTTCTCTAAATTTAGATCTGAGCCCACAGTAGGGCTTCATCCTGAGCAGATGTGAGGTCAGTTGAGGTAAGCTGTATTTGGTATTCTCTTCTCCTTGTATACCCCTCTACAATCTAGTATTGTGCAGCATGCAGGATATTGAGATATAGGCTGACATGTGGTCTTATTTAGATAACTTTCTGGGTCTGAGTAATCTCATTTTCATATCTTAGTTCTATTGATAAAATAGATATTACACAAGTTTCTGACACTTATGGGACAGAGGAAAACCACATGTTATACATGAGTGTGCTTGATGTGTAGAATTATTATTTGAACTATTATGACCAAAACATATTAAGATAACAAACACAAAGTTTCTATAAGAATCTAAATAGACAAGATAGGGCTCACTCAGTCAGGGTGGCACAAAACCTTTGATCTACAGTCTGTCCTGCCTGAAAAACATGCTAGGGCAATGGTGGCACAAGCTTGTGGGAGCAACCAACCAATGGCTGATTTGACTTAAGGTCCACTCCATGAGATGGAACCCATATCTGGTACTACTTAGCTGACCAAGAACCAGAGGCTAGAAAGACCAGGAACCCAAATACTACTGATCTAAAAAGACAATTTAAAAGTAACAATAAAATGACTCCTAATAATATCCTGCCATAACTTATAGATCAGTGTCTCATTCAGCCATCTTCAGAGAAGCTTCTTCCTGCAGTAAATGGGAACAAATACAACAAATACAGATACCTAAAAAAAGATATTAGAGAGAGAAGAGAAGAGAAGAGGAGAGGGGAGGGGAGGGGAGGGGAGGGGAGGGGAGGAGGAGAGGAGGAGGAGAGGAGAGGAGAGGAGAGGAGAGGAGAGGAGAGGAGAGGAGAGGAGAGGAGAGGAGAGGAGAGGAGAGGAGAGGAGAGGAGAGGAGAGGAGAGGAGAGGAGAGGAGAGAGATCTTGGAACACACTTTCTAATGGAGTGTCTCCATTAAATCACTCTCTTCAGAGCTCAGACCAATGCTGTGGAAGAAGGGACAGAAAGCGTAAGAGCCAGATGGGATGGAGTATACAGAATAACAAGACCCTTCAAATCAACCGAGCCAAGCTCATATGAACTCTCATGGATTGAACCAAAATGAAAAGGGCCTGTATGGGTCTTCATCAGCTTCTTTGCTCAAATATTTAGTATTTTATGGGACTCCTGAATGTGTAAATGAGTGTGTCTCTGATACTTGTATATTCTCTTTGGTGTTCTTTTCCTTCTGTTGGTTTGCCTTGTCCAACTTTGGGGTGTGTGTGTGTGTGTGTGTGTGTGTGTGTGTGTGTGTGTGTGTGTTGTTTTATCTTACTATATTTTATTTTGTTATGTTTGGTTGCTACCTCCTAGAAGTCTTTTCTGAGACAAAGAAAAGGAGTGAATCCGGATGTGAGGGCAGATGGGGAGAAACTAGAAGGAGTTGAGGGAGGAGAAAATGTAATATAAAAATAATTCAAAAAACAAAATAATCTAAATGGAGTCATCATATAATGGGGTTGGGGCAATACCCAAACTATACAATTTGTACAACCACGTAAAACTTCTAATATCAGGAGTAAATCATGCATTGTTGAGTTGTCCAAAATGTTCCCATGGAACCCTGCAAGCTTCTGTAATGTAAGGCTCCATTACTGAAGACATCACGTATTTGTATCATTAAACATGGAGAAGTTGAGCTGGTACCCAGTCAGTATCCTCACCCCCTACTGACTAGTGTTCATGGTGATGAAAGGTACTCTGTATACTACTGGGAGAGAGAGATAATCACCAGAGTCCCCTATTTATAAGCCCTGTGACCTATAACAGTGCCTGGCCTACAAGATACACTGGCAATAAAGGCATAAATGTTAAAAGAATAACCAACCACTTTTTTGATTGGGAGATGGAACACATACCTAAAATTGTTAAATTTACTGAAAGTCTGAGACTATATAGATATTGGGCCTAGAGGGGAGAACTACTGTGATTATTCTGTTGAAGAAAAATAGAAATAAATTGACTCCTATTGGCAGATATATTGCTATACTTAGATTAGTACCTTGCTCAACCTCATCAGAGAAAACTCAATGAGGTAGATGCAAGTTAACAAAGAGATTCTCATGACAAATGCAAAGAGAGACTTTGGAGTACTCACTCCTAAATGGGATGAAGGCCCAAAATCCCTCTCCATAAGAATACCTAAGCAAAAGAGGATGCAGAAAGATTGTATCTCTCAGGTCTGGTAGATGAGTCCCAGGAAACAGCATCTTCCAGAAAAAACTGACTGTTGCATTCATGAATTCAAAGGCTGTGGCAGCATGATAAATACCTGCACAGGTTCAAGCCAGATGTGGTCCCAGCACTGCGAGGGGAAAGTGGACATGGTATCCTACCTTTAACCGAGAAGCTGTTTTGGAATTGACCACAGGTGTGTGGGTTTATATCTGGGTCTTCAATTCTATTCGATTGATCTACCTATCTGTCTCTGTACCAATACCATGTGGTTTTTATCACTATTGCTCTGTAGTACAGCTTGAGATCAGGGATGGTGATTCCCCCAGAATTTCTTTTATTGTTGAGAATGTTTTTCACTATCCTGTATTTTCTGTTATTCCAGATGAATTTGAGGATTGCACTTTCTATCTTTGTGAATAATTGAGTCAGAATTTTCATGGGGATTGCATTGAATCTGTAGATTGCTTTTGATAAGAAGGCCATTTTTACTAGGTTAATCCTGCTGATCCATGAACATGGGAGATCTTTCCATCTTCTGAGGTCTTCAGTTTATTTCTTCAGAGACTTGATGTTTACAGCAGCCCTATAATTTGTAAGAACCAGAATCTGGAAAGAACCCAAATGCTCCTCAACAGAGGAATGGATATAGAAAATGAGATACATTTACACAATGGAATACTACTCAGATATTAAAAACAATGACTTCATGAAATTCTCAGGCAAATGGATGGAACTAGAAAATATCATCCCGAGTGAGGTAACCCAGACACAAAAGAATGCATATGGTATGTACTAACTGATAAGTGGATTGTAGCCCCAAAGCTTAGAATATCCACAATTCAACCAACAGACCATATACAACTTAAGAAGGAAGTCCAAAGTGTAGATGCTTCAATACTACATAGAACAGGGAACAAAATAATGACAGGAAGTAGACATAGGGAGGGACATGGGAGGGAGAGAGGAGGGGGAGGGAAAAAAGGGTGGGTAGGAACAGGTATTGGAAAGGACAGGAGAGAAGTACAGAGGGTGAGGAATTTGAATAGAAACTTGTAACACTGGAGGATTGGGAACTGGGGGTAGCCAGTAGAAAAATCCCAGATTCCAGGTAAGCAAGAGGCTCCCAGGAGCCAATGGCTATGACTTTAGCCAAAATACCCAACAAAGGGGAGAGAGAACCTATACAGAACACCTCTAGTAGATAGGCACAGCCCCCAGTTGAAGGATGTGGTCACCTATGTATCACAAAATTTTTAACCCAGAAATGTTCCTGTCCAAAGGAAAGACAAACAAAAAATGGAACAGAGACTGAAGGAAAGGCCATACAGAGACCACCCCACCTAGGAATCCATCCCATTTGCAGACACTAAACTCCCACACTATTGCTGATGTTAAGAAGTGTTTGCTGACAGGAACCTGGTGTGGCTGTTCCCTGAGAGATTCTACCAGCACCTATCCAATATAGATACAGATACTCACAGCCAACCATCAGACTGAGCTCAGAAACCTCAATGGAAGAACTAGGGGAAGGACTGAAGGAACTGAAGGTGTTTGCAACCGCATAAGAAGAACAATAACAACTAACTGGATCACTCAGAGCTCCCAGAGACTAAAACACCAATCAAAGAGTATACATAGAGGAAGCCAAGACTCCAGATACTTATGTAGCCAAGGATGGACTTATCTGACATCAGTGGGGGCAGATGAGGCTTGATGCCCCAGCACAGGGGGACGCTATAAGGATGAGGCAGGAGTGGGTGAATGGGTGGAGAAGCACCCTCATAGAGGCAAAGGGGAGGGAGAAGAAGGGGGATGGGATTGGGAGATGTGGAGGAGTAACCAGGAAGGGGGATATCATTTGAAATGTAAAAAACTAAAATGATTAATAAAATAATAAATGATTGCCAGATAAAGGAATAAATGCAAAGAAAGACCTGAAAGAAAATGGTGATGACTTTGTGTTTGATCATGATGTAAAGAACATTTTTGTAGATAGAAAGATGGAAGGGGAAAATTCATAAAACAGGGAAGTGAAACATAGCAAAATTAAGAAAAACTATAATGATAATAATAATATACTTGGTAACTGAGAAATCTGGAAGAGACAGGTCTGGTTTTCACAGCTGTTCTGCTGTGAACATCAAGCAAAGCATTAACCTTTCTGTACCTTGATTCGCTAAAATGTAAAATATTTGTAATAATTATAACAATAACTCTTATTACTATAGAATGTAATGATCTCATCATGAAAAATTTTCCTGGGGAATAAATAAGATAATGGTCCTTAATCACTTGGAAGAAACATTGACAAGTTAAATAGAGGCAGGGAAATATTTAGAATATAAATAATAGACCAAAAATTTAGCATTGACATAACAAATATTTCTTATGAGTCTCCTTTGAGATGCCTCAGACATGAGAGAAATGAATACACAATTCACACTTAACAATAACTGAAGCAACTAGAAGTGCAGATCATGTGAATTCCTAATTGCTAGAACAAAGACTGAGTCTTGATGTTTGCAGTTTTCATGTCTCCTGCACTAATCAAGCTATTTGAGGAAAAGAAAAAAGATCTAGGGAATCATTTAATCTGATCTCAGTGCAAGTAATGTTTTAACTGACAAGCTTTTCAGCAGTAAGTACTCTTTTCCTTTCCTATATTGAAGGGTTTGACTCTGCCTTATATGACATGTGAAAGTTTAGATCTCACTTTGTATCACTAATGACCTTCAGAATGCTTTGATGCATCCTCAGTTTTTGCTTACATTGGATCCTGAAACATTAGTCTTCATTTGACAGTTGTTACTGTCTTATAACTTCTCATAATTCCTTTGCGTCGACCAGCCCTACAATGATTAAGACAGCAGGAGAGAGAAGACTAAGGGTGGTGAGAGGGTGATTTTAATCAGCTGCCTAACTTCTGATGACAATACCAGTGTACTATTCTCATTAGAATCCAATGCAGGCTCCCATGTGAAATCTACATTGTATAATAACATACAAATTTCATGCCTTGATTTGTCCCACAGTAAGGTGTTTGTCATCAATGAAATTTTCTGATATAAATCTGAGGCAGATTTTAGGGACATAATTTAAAGGAAGACATAATGAGGTTAGTTTACAGTAATCCAGACTGCTATTGGAAATAGGCTGCTATTCCTTATTTGAATGTGATTCTGTATTTTTTATTGCTGTCTTCCTATGACCTTTAACTGGGAAACATATATAAAGATTGCACACTAATGTTTCAAGTGATTCCTTTCATTGTTTTGGTAGGCTTTATACATACGGTTCTTATTGTCGCTGTAGAAGGGAGAGGTAAAATCAATTTCCTCTTTAACATATTGATAAACAACTCCAGATATAAGAGGTAGAGAGGAGAAACTAGACTTACCTTTGTGTGACCTACATAGGAATGCTGGAAAAAATTAATTCCAGAATATTATGTCAACATTCCTGGAAGCCGTGGATATGATTTACATAGTAGGTCTTCTCTTTCCACCCAGAGGCTTTCATCTCTATACTGTAAATTGCTTTCATTTTCCCCTCCGAGCCGTGCACTTGAGGTATTGTTGTGATAAATTATGGAGGTACAGAACTGAAAATGGTGTGTAGATTGTCTAAGAAATTGAGTGCAGTCAGCCTTAAAAGTGGTAGATGATGTGCCGGACTGCTCCCTCACCCTGGCCATGTCCCATATGTCCTCAATGAACAGCTGCTTTTAACTTTGCCTTTTACCCAGAGAGCATGAGAGTTGCTGGATTTATTGAATTAATAAACCACTCCATTATGTATGTTTTGTTTTCCTGTGACCGTGAAATCTGGCTCTAATGTTAGGAAAGTGTAAGACAGCTCTTCTTAACAAACAAGGCGGTTATCTATTTGGGGGTCATTATTTAATACTTAATCTTTGGGGGTAGAAAATCATAGGGAAATCCTTTCAAATCTGGGGTAGAATGTTTCTAAGAATGTTGAGTTATAAAGGAATTTTGTGGGTTACACAGGCAGATAGAATCTGGCTTCCACTGTGATTTGTGATCTGAAGCATGGCTACTGACTACAATGTGTTTATGATTGGATGGAGTGGTTTTATTGTATGTCTTATTTTTTTTAAAAATCTTTTTGAAAGCAGAATGTTATACAAATATGCATGCATGCATACATAAACACATATTCCTCAGTAATATCTCTGTATCTTCACACCTATTATCATCTATCATTCACTAATCTATCTCTATCTATCTATCTATCTATCTATCTATCTATCTATCTATCTATCTATCTATCTATCTATCTATCTATCTATCTTTCTATCTATCTATCTATCTATCTATCTATCTATCTATCTATCTATCTATCTATCTATCTATCTATCTATCTATCAGCTGTCTGTCTCTCTGTCTTAGGGTTTTACTGTTGTGAATAGACACTATGATGGAGGCAATTATAAAGGAAAACATTGAACTATGGCTGGCTTACAGGTTCAGAGGTTCAGTCCATTATCATCAAGTTGGGAGCATGGCAGAGTCTAAGCAGGCACGTGACTGGAGGAACTGAGAGTTCTATATCTTCATACAAATGCAGTCAGGAGAACACTGTCTTCCATGTGGCTAGGACAAGGGTCTTAAAGCCTATTCCCTAAGTTACACCTACTCCAACAAGGCCACATCTACTACAACAAGGCCATACCTACTCCAACAAGGTCACATCTACTCCAACAAGGCCATATCTACTCCAACAAGGCCACACCTACTCCAACAAGACCACATCTACTCCAACAAGGCCACACCTACTCCAACAAGACCACATTTACTCCAACAAGGCCACACCTCCTAGTAGTACCACTCACTCTCTGGGCTAAGCATATCCAAACCACCACATATGTATCTATGCATCTATGCATCTGTCTGTCTTCTATCTATCTATCTATCTATCTATCTATCTATCTATCTATCTATCTATCTATCTATCTATCTATCTATTTATCTATCTATCATCTATCATCTATCTATTTTCCTGCTTGGTAAATAGCTAAATACTTTTAGAAGGAACAAGAGCAGTGGTTTCTCTTTCCTTTACTCTTCAGGCTACTTCTTGAAGAGTCTAATTCATCACAAATTGCAGGGCTGCAACCAGGGATGAAACAGCACACAAGGGAAAGGTTGTTGCAGTGAGCTTTACTTCTTCTGGGCAAAGAGGTGTGAGAGGAATCGCCTTATCAAGGAGTTTCAGTCAGGGTCACTTTGACAAATGGTTCCTGCTTTTCTTTCTCTTCTGCCTCTTTATTCCTAATCACATCAAGTCACAACTGGTCATGCACCTTCCATAACATCTGCCCCCATGTTCCCCCATGACTTTATGGACTAAACACTGGATGCAAAGTGTTTTATAAACTGTTTTATCACACCTGAGCATTTCCTTGCTACTATACATGAGTAACAGAAATGGATGTCATTTGAAGACTTACCAAAAATAGTTTAGAAAAATCTATTTTGATCCATTACTTTTTGAAAAGAAGAGCAATAACAACAGCCAAGTTTATTATTTTAAAAGACAATAAAAGAACACTCATTTAGCCTTTCCCTTTATATATGAAAAGCTATGCTCAACTAATATTTTTAATTTGCCTAAAAATAATTTAAGTTGCTGTAATGAATGTCTATCAAGTCATAGCTCAATTTCACACACAAGGAGAAAACGCCCATATTTTCAAATAACCACAGTCTTCTCTTTGTTTTCCATTTGTTTACAATAGAGACATTTCTAAACTATAAGGTGATAGTTTCTTCTAAAACCTTATTTTGAAGACAGGACTTAGAGCTACAGTGTATTAAAGTGACTGAGTATTGCTAGTGGCTGTGCAAAATATGTGAAGAGCTTAAAATGTCTTCTGAATCCTTACAGCTAAATTTTGTTCAGCCCAGTATATTTTATTCTCTTCCTAAATCTCTACAATGTAACATACTCAGTAACAAATTTCTACTGTGTGCCAAAGTTGCTGAGTGTTGCCTGACCTTCAGGACAACTCTTTGTGATGGGTTATATCATCCCCTTTTCATAAACTAGAAAAGTAGGAATTCGACTTTTGGCAATTTTCTCGAATTCAAAAGTTATTATTGTGAATCTATTTCAATCAAAGGTCAGACTGAGGCTAGCAATCAGGTTATTTGCATATACATTAAAAGTCAAAATCAATAAATTAGTATTCATACCCTATGTGAAAAACAAGGCACATAATTTACATTTGTCTTTGAAAAGTACTCAAATATTTGCATATTTCTATAGTCGAAATGCTTATTGATAGTTATATACAAACACTTGAGAAAACAGATTTGAAAATGTATTTTGTCAATATTAACATTGTTAGCTGAATTGTAGTTGTGTGTTGCATTATCATTCTTTAAAAGTTGAAGGTGAAATGAAATAAGCTGCTTGCTGTGGATGGAGAAGGGATGTATTGGGAGAGAGCCAGGAGCTATTTGCAGATAGACTAATGATGTATTTGCTTGGGCAGTGGTGGCCTCTCTTACTCCCATACTTTTCCCTCTCACTTTCAAATGGTTCACTTTATTCTATGCTCAACAATCTGAGAGAAAACACAGCAAGACAGGATGATTACCTGTCAGTACAGGGTGTTTTCAGATCTCAGAGTGAAAAACTACCTTACCTTGTTTCTTTGCTTATTAGTACACATTAGCATTTCTATGTCTTAATAATCTTGCAGTTCTCTATACAATTCTTTCACCAAATCCAAAATGACATGCCTATCTAACTTTATTCAAACAATGCTGCTCTAATCGGGAATAAATTGTATAAAGGTGGAATAGTCACTGAGCCATTGTTCTTGCTAATCTATCTCAGCTTCTGTCTCAAAGCACACAAACAAAAGTTCTGCCTTTGTCTTCTTAAAGGCTAATTTTATCATCAGCATCTTCCTCAACACAAGACAAATCCTTCTAATGCATCTCAGCCGATCAACGCTACTCCCAAAACCATCATGTTGAATACATGATCTGCAGTTTACATTAAAAGTATCTCAGAGAGTTACAATTCAGTTCTAATCAGCTTGATTCATCTTATAAAGATATTTATTCTTTACTAGGGAAAACTGATGAGTTTGGGTTCTTTTGATCTTGTGTTGGTAAAGTTGGGAGCTTATCGAGGGCCCTGCAGGTGCTCAGGAGGCGCTTTCCCAGGCCTGTGAAACCTCGATTTCCAAATTCATTTCCATCTCAATTTGTCTTCCTAAATATGAGGAATGTTGACTGTGGGCTGCCCTATACAGGGCTGACACTAAAGTTGTACCTGAGCGTGGATGTCTACTAACCAAGGACAGCTTGTAAGGATCAGTTTCCTGTAGATAGAACACTGGGATCCTTAGTAAGACTTGGATGGCATTAGGTAATCCTAGATTTTTGTGATGATAACAAAATAGGCCAGCTTCCTTTTTCTGAATGTTATAGAGCTGACCCTACAACTTGCTTATTAGAGAAATGTGTAAAACTTTGTCTTTTTCTTCAAACCCTTTGGGTTTTTTTTTTTTTTTGGCCTTTTCAATGTTATTCAAAACATCCATGTAGGCATATCTGAAACCTTTGTCAGATGTTTTATTAAATGCTATTTTAATGTACTCATTAAAATTTTAGAAATAAACCGAGTCTGTTTATGTACATGAGTATTGATATGCTAACTCTGGGGATTTTGATTTGTCATGGATTGCATTAAATATAAAAGTCCCCTGTGGAGGCTGCTGGGTTGCATGTACAGGTGAACACACACAGGACCAAGTCGACACATGTGCAGAGCAAGCAAGGAGGACACAGGAAGTGAAAACCTGCCTCCAAAGGAGCCACTGGTCAGAGAAGTCAAATATTTGCATTTCGGTGTTCACATTTTCAATTGTGTTGTAAATATACAGGCTCCTGTAAGCGCTCAGGCATAATCTCAGCAGGTCCTTCATTCTTCAGCCAACAGGCTGTGGCAGAGTTCTGTAGTAGCAGCTTCCTGGGTGGTCTGTAAGCATTGCCCCAGGAGGTAGGTAGGCACTGTCATCCTCTAATCCGGATGTTACAGAGGTATGTACCATGGCTTGTCTTGAAGATTTAGTTTATGTGTTGTCTGGTCCTTTGCGGGGAGATCCAACATTCTTTCAACCTTCTTTGGAACCTCTGTGGAATGAATGGGCTTGAAAGCCATTAACTGATATTCTTAATAAAAGATGAAATGAGACTGGAGATTACATGGAAATATAAAGCTATGTGGAAGGGGATTAAGGAACTTTTCAAATTGAAGTTCAGGTTTCAAGTCTGTGTGTTGAATCTGTAGGTGAGTTTTGGTCCATCATAATGTCACCTGCTCCTGTGACATTCTGGTAAATAAAACTAGCCTGTATGTATTTTAAAGGTAGGAGACAGTGCAAGTATACTTTGTGTGCCTGTTGGCATATGGCCCTGGATGGACCAACATGCAAAGGAAAGAGCATGCTAATCTTTTCAGGGAGCTAGGATCAAATCCTGGAAAGACTGGGAGTTTGGGAGTCAAAATAGAAGCCTTATCATGGGCTCCTTTATCACAATGCTCAGCCCCTGGAGCTGCCCCAAGGGATGCACCTGCCCTGCTTACAGCCCCTAAAGAGCCAGAGCAGTCACATCAGTAAATCACAGTGGCATCTCCCTCCAGACTAACCAGAAAGGGAAGAAGTTCAAACCACACATTCCAATCATCCTGGGCCACCTGGAATTTAAAGGGAAAGCACTGGCTTTTTTTTTTCCTTGAAATGCACAAGAAGCGTTACCTCCCCACTGTGACCTTTCAGTCATTTTAGAGAATTAAATAGAGCTTAGGGAAGGGTAACCTTCTCTCTTTTTCTTGCACCTGCACATATCCCAAAGCAAGAGTGCAGAACCTAAATGATCCTTGAAAGCAAGGGAAACAGCGATGACCTTTTGCGAGGGAGTCTTCCTGGAAAACATCTGGGGGACAGGTCTTGATGACATTAGAGTCAATGTCAAAATAACTGATCATTGGAGAAAACTATGAGTTTATTTCCAGTGGAGCTCCATATTCCCAGGAAAGGAAAAACTTGTTGAAATTAATTGAAAAAAAAAAGGGGGAAAAGAAATGATTTTTTTTGCCTTAATCTATATGGATTGAGTGAAGGAGGAAAAAATGGGAAACCATGAAAAGTAATTATTTGAGGGTTACTAAGATGAATATTCTAATTTCATTATACGCAGCTATCTTCAGTGAGAAATCCTGTGGAAGTGTGCTGATTAGAATAATTCAAGTAAGAAATCCAGTGTAAATGGTTTTAATCCCTTCCAGCTAAATTAATATGGTGTGGATGCCTTGTGGCTACAGACTCGGTTATCTTTCTTGTTGACACACATAAGAAAATTCTGGCTGGGCACACATGATTTATTTTTCATATCTGCCACCACGCTATAATCATTCACCCCCTTTCAAGTCCACTTTGGCAACTTTATCTCGCTTGCAGTTTGCATCTTTTTTTTTTTTTTTGAAAGTGAAAATATATTCTGCAGTTTTGATGTGTTGATTGGTAGGAAGGTAAAGACAGCTGCACACAGTCCCTCGAGACAGGGCTCAGTGGCTAAATGAAGACCTCTCATGCTTTCTTGTTAGCCAAGATAGATCTACATCCCGATGAACCAGAGCTAGTCAATAGCAGGGGCTCTCAGTACTTGTGATCAGCAGCCACAAATCAGTTTTCCCTGGGACTTAGTTATCGGCATTTTGTGCCGTAGGCTATGCCCTTGCTGCTGCAGCGGGCTGTAATTTTTCCCCTAGTGAAGTTTTTAAAGTCACAGGCTGAGACTGGAACTGTGCTCTCTTGGCAACAAGGCTGTCACCAGCCTGCCAGATATCAATGGCCCATCAAATAAATTGCGACATTAATGCACTCAACCTCTTGCTGCTAAAGAGATTCGCTGTTCCTAGGATTTCCCAGTGTTATGCTGTCTTTTCCCAGAATTATGTCTAAATAGTGGCTTAGTTCTGTGCCATGCATGTTTGTTACACTGCTGTATGTGTATAGTCTGGCCCTGTTGAAATTTCAAGTCACACTTGGATTCCTATCAGTTTTGTGTCTAGGTTAAACCATAGCCAGCTTCTGCCGATCAGATCCATTTTGCCTCTAGAAACATCTTTCCAAATTTTACCACAGTCCCCTTTAGAATCTCAAGATGTCTTTTGGTGTCTCAACAGGCTGTCTTGCAGTAGGGTCATGGGTGATCTAAGAAAACTCTACTTTATCAAGTAGACTTAATGTCTTTGACCACAAGACTATCCTCTGAAAGTATTCAAAGGCTTCTTCTTTGTAAAATTATTTATGTTTTAGATTTAAGACACCCATATGAGTTTGAAACGGTGTGATATTGACTTGCAATACTGTTTTAAGGGGGGGAGCTCATTTTCAGCCAGTGTGACTGGGACAAGCATACCTCAGCTGCATATTCTCCTTGCCTGTGCGCAGGCTGCTGGTTCCTGCACAACTTCTTGTAAGATTGTGCTATGAAATGGCCCTTAGAGAGGAGCCTGCCGAGACTGTACAGCCCTGATGGTCTCGGCTCTATCCTTCTCCATTCTGTTGGGAGTAAGATACTCAGGATAACTCTTTCATCACTCTCTGCCAGGGTTAGGTGTCCTTCTTGTGAAGTGGTGTGAAGTCCCAAATCTTATATATATATATCCATATGTATATGGATACATATGGATATACATATATTAGCAACTATTTGTGGGTTTTTTGTTTTAAAATTTTTCAATTGATATAGGATTCCAATAAGCCAATAGACTACGTATGGCAATGTTTCAGAGCCCTCTCTGTCCAGTAGTTCCTCTCTCTCTCTCTCTCTCTCTCTCTCTCTCTCTCTCTCTGTGTGTGTGTGTGTGTGTGTGTATTAATTAATTATTTTATGGAAGATTTAGGGGAAGGACTGAAGATGGTGAAGGGGATGGCAACCCCATAGGAAGAACAACAGTACCAATTAACCTGGATCCCTGGGAACTCCCAGAGACTGAGTCACCAACCAAAGAGCATGCAGGGGTTGGTTAGAGCCTTCCCCATCCTCTGCATTCTACACATTAGTAGTAAAGGGCTAGCTTGTCTGGCCTCAGTGGGAGAAGATGTGCCTAATTCTGAAGAGACTTGATGCCCCAGGGTGGGGGAATACATGGCCCAGGGCAGGGTTGTCATCCACTCAGAGGTGAGGGGTAGGGCAGATGGGGATAAGAACTCTGGAGGGGACCAGGAGAGGGGTAACATGTAGAATGTAAATAAATAAAATAATTAACTGACACTAACCATTTGTTTACTCATAATTCTTCCAGCTCCTGCCCAGTGGTGGCTGAAGTAACTTAACAGAACTGTTGTCCCTTACTGGAAGCACTGTAATGTACTCTCCAATTTTTCTCCTTGTTTCTACCTTTTCTACACTCCGGAATAGACACAGCCCAGCAACCAGAGTGAGTGTCCAATGCAAGAGCTGTCCTGCTAGCCTCTGATCAAAGCCTTCCTCTCCTTCCACCGAACTTCTCGCCTGCATTGCAATATTTAAGCATTAATATTTAATAATACTTACTTGTCCTGTTTATTAATCCTCTCACCCCAAGGAGTATGGGAGCTCCACACAGGAGGATTTATGTGTTTTCCTTCCTCCCCTGCCCTCAGCAACCAGGCCACCTAGGAAGTCCTTAAGTCATATTTATTGAGCAAATGAGTGAACTGTATCACAGGTGCTCCTCCACACAAATATACAGAGAGTGAGAGGAAGGAAAACAGACACACAACTTATGCCACCTCCGACTTATCCTAAAGTCATGGATACTTAAGAAAAAATGTCCCATTAAAATTTGCTATGAATTACACTTGGCAAATTTGAATAACTCTGTATTAAGACAATATCATTTCTTAAGAATGATTTTAAGATTATCGTACTCACGTGTCTTAGCTGATTATTTTTTGTCATTTTTTTTAACTCTTGACACTTGACCAATTCCCTGAATATGCCAACAAAATGAGTTTTCAAGTGATGACTGTAATTAAATGTCAAAACAAAAGAAAAAACTAAGAAAAATAGGGAAAGTCAAGAAAATATACAATTCAAGTGTGAATAATTGAAATAAACAGAAACTTCATATTTAACTGCATCTTAATGTCTTGGTTGTCATTATCATAATTAAAATTTTAATATATAATATATGTAATTTAGTTAAAAAAACATTGTCCCTTATCTGTCTCCAATGTTTTTCCATTGGGAACCATATCTTATAGAGACATTTAATCTTAGAAAATTTCTAAAAGAAATATTTGTTCTATTTTGAAGTATAAAAATACATTTTTCTTGACTAACCTCTAACCTGTATTTGCTCCTCTCTTCTCTTAGGATGCAAAAGGTAAAAAGTCCATTTTCAAGCCATCCTGTCTGCATTCAGGGAACTCAATTGTGGCTATTTGGGGTTTGAGCGGCACACTAGCAAATCAAGTCACATATTTCTCAATGCCATTGTGCAAACAGAGGAAGAACAAAAGCCAGATCCTAGAGAAGAGATTCTTGGCTGTCTTGAGGAGAGTGCAGAGTCTGCCCTCTCCTTTTCAGCCCCCTGCAGCGCAAGTGATTAGTTAAGGAAACATCTGCACTGGTTAGTTGTCCATCTTTGAAACCATTTTAAATTATGGAAAAGATAGTCCTCAAGAAATTAATTAAAGTTTTGGACAATAATGCAATGAGGGATATCTATGTTTGCAGTCTTTTCTCTCTGCTTGCGTACATCTTTCTCTGTCAAGTACATCAAACAGCTAATTAGCCTCTTTTTAAGAGCTTCCCAGCTCAAGTCACTTAAAAGGATCTTTGGGCTGCCTTCTTAGAAGGTTCACACTTTCTCTGCTTTCGCTTTCAAAATGCGACCTAGACTTTGAAGGAATCTATTCTTCTCATATTCGGGGAGCTTTTAAAATAGGTTGGACTTTCTTCCCTCAAAATCAATTTTCTTTGTTTCCTTGCTGCTGAGCAGCATTTTATAAATAGCCTTGTAAAGACTGTTAAGCCCATTTCACCTAGTATTTGCTTATTTTAGTTAAATACCTCTGGGTTTGTTAAAGACATCTGAAAAACATTAGCATGGCTGCTTTTTATTAAGACATGTGGTACCAGAAGAGAGAAGCGAGGAAAAAAAAGTATGAGAGACCAAAGTGTTGCTTTCATTTAGCATAAAGTGTTACTACCATGACAGAAGTTTGGTGTTTCAAACACTCATTTCAGAAATAACTGCAGGTCACATGATCTAAGGATATCACATGTTAGCACGTGTTAGAAGTTATAACTATAACCAGAGACAGAATTTCTGACTCACAGCTTCCGTGAATCTGAAATATCACATGTCATCTCAAGTTGACTATAAAAATAACTCTGGACGCCAGAGTGCTTCAATTAAACCATGAAATATTGTGATATTTTAACACAGGTGATAGCAGGAGTCAGTGGTGAAATGGGCACATGGCTGTGAGTTACAGCCCTCTCCTTCAAGCATCTCTGCTGAAGGCAGATGTTGAAAATGTCTCTCTTCATAGATTAGAGGCATGCAACAGGATGCGACAAGAGAGGCATTGGGGGGAGGGTGTTATGTTTACACCATTTCTTCTTCCTCATTCCTTACTTTGCTCTCTGTGCATACATGTGAATATGAGCTGGGAAAGCAAGTAAAGAACTCTCTGTTCTAGATTAACAATGATGCTACCTTACTGTGGCCTTTATGCCTTAAAAATCAATGTAAATGTTTTGAAAATATCATATAAATAAATAAAATATTTGAAACTGTCTATTGAGGTTGTTACTGTTATTAAATGCATCCACAGCTTACCAGTGTAGAGGCAGCTGTATAAAAAGCTCAAGTCATGTGTCCGTCCACCAGATTGCATTGAAGACTTGATACTAGGAAGTTGGACTCCAATACTCTGCATTTTAACATCCTGAAGGAACAATGAATGGGTAGAAGTGGTAGATATTAGGATTAAGGACATGGAGGATAGGATCGAACTGAGGTGGAGAAAAAGAGGAGCGAGACTAATACAAGCAAGGGAATCGTTACAGTTCACACTTAATAGGAATAGTGTGAACTGGCCCAACGGTCAGTCATGTGGTTAAGAAGTAAAGGGGAAACGGGAAAGGGGAAGTGATTTGGAATGTAAATTAAAAAAATAAAATTAAATTAAATTAAAAAAAAAAAAAAAAAAAAAAAAAAAAGAAGTAAAGGGGAAACGGTGAGAAGGATTTCACTGAAGACTGTGACCCTTGGCCTCTTCTTTTGAAGTAAATCACACTGGATTTAACTTTCCCCCCTTTCCCCCTTTGCTTTAGGATTTCATTAAAACTGAACCCCTAAGTTGTATTAATCCTTAATAAAGTGTATTTTCATACAAAGCAGAAAATAATTTCAACAAAAATAAATATGATTTCAAAGAAGAAAGAGTGGAAACCAGGTTGATACGTGAACTATCCAAATACGCAGGAGAAAAATAAAAACACATGAACAGCTATTCTTTCACTCATGTTTTGCTACAAGTGTGACCCTACAATCTGTACTTCAAAGATACGCATCTGAAGCATCAAGTATGTGTACAAAGACCAATGAATAAGACCCGAGGCCTTTAATATGATAACCTAAAAGCAAAATTGTTTGTAAGGTGGCAGTTCTAAATCTGGGTTTATTTTTGTTATGTTTTCTATGACAAACATATCTGAGAAATATGACTTTTCACCCATCTGGCTTCAGAGTCTTGCCCTGGTAGTGTCTGGGCCTCAGGAATCATGTTGAGAGCTACCTAGAAATATATAAAATATTTTGGGGCTGTCACCCAATCCAACTGACTCATGTTATAGGTGAGAAAATCCAAGCCCTAAAAATTAGAGAATTATTTAAAAATTTTGCCACCTATAATTTTCAAGGCCCTTCCATGTGCAGACAGCATTTTCATGGGAGCACACAAGAAAACCCACAGAGTCAACAAACCTGGAATCATAGGGTCTGAGACTGAACTGACAATCGGGAACCTGCATGGGTCTAACCTAGGCCCTCTGCATATATGTTATAGTTGTGTAGCTTGGTGTTTTTGTGGAACTCCTAGCCGAGGGAGCAGTGACTATTTCTGATGCTTTGACCTGATTGGGAGACCCTTGTCTTCCTTCTTGGTTGCCTCGTCCAGCCTTAAATATGAGGAGAGGTACCTAGTCTTATTGCAACTAGGTATGCCATGCTTGGTTGATATCCCTGGGAGGCCTGCCCTTTTATGAAGGGGAACAGAGGAGTAGTGGATTGGGAGGGGGAAGGAGAGGGATGGAGGAGATCGGCAGCAGGGGGAGGGACAGGAAACTACAGTCAAATGCAGTACCTGAGAGAATAAATTAATAAAAAGGAAGAGCTGAGAGCTGATGGATAAGTGGGGTCGGGGGAGGCAGTCTAGGCTCACACTCTATTTGGAGCACCTGCCATTGAATCAATGTAGGATTATCTCTTCAATTTGTTTTAGAGAATGTATCCGATTAACTGATCATTATCAGTTACCTGCCCAATGATGATAGCGGTTCCCTGCCATTTGTTTCTCTATGAGAAGCCTAGAAACATTGTCCTAGGGAGTGCATTTGATGGATAGAATTTTGCCACTTTTGGTTTTTTAGAAAAGTGAGAAACCTATTACATTGTGCTGGCTAGATTTTTGTCGCTGCCATACAAGCTAAGGTCATCAGAGAGTGGGGAACCTCAACTGAGGAAATGACTCCATAAGACTGGCCAGTTAATATTGGTTCCAGAGCTCACCATGGTGTGGCTTCTTCCAGATGCTTTGATTTAGGAACTGATTTTCTGCTAGGTTTGTAGGGCCACCAACCCCTTCACCTTACTTTCTTCATCCTGATTCTTATCTTTCCTTCCTATGTTACCTCGAACTTGGCTGATCGTAGCATTCCTTTGGGGGCAGTTCTTTGTCCTTCCAGATCCCTTGACCTCATCAAGGCCTCCCAGACTGACAAGATTATTCTCATTGTGAACGAATTTCAAGGTAAGTGCATAAACTAATGGCAGTTCTCAAGACACTCTATTCAAGGGCAAGAAGAAAAGATATGGACAAAGATAGGGGGCGAAATGGTCCAAATTGCACATTTTATACTACAAATATAGCAGAGTGACTAACATAGCAACACGGTAGGTTTGCCTTAATTTGTTTTACCTAATAGTATTATCTATCATGATATGCTCTCAGTTAAAGCCCTACTGTAATATTTCAGCTCTTCTCTTTGTGATGGATTTTTTTATTCTGAATTTAGAATAGATTTTAGAATATATTTAGAATCTATTATTTTATTCCCATAGTTGATGAGATTCTTAGAATAACTGGAACAATTTGAAAGGCACATACACCCAGGACAATATTCATATTGTAAAAAGACATCAAGCTGACTTTCATTGGCTTTACTTAATCCTTAAAGTGAAATTTTACTTAAACATTTCACCTCTGCTCTTGCTAACACACACTACTTATATTGAAATTATTATGAGTTGTGGATGACTCAGGAAGTTTATATGAGAAGAGTCTTGACAACAAGAATAGGGAAAAGGAAATTCCCATCTGTCAGTCCAACTCATGCCGCCTGAGAAACCCACAAAGCTGACAATAGGAAAGGATTTTATTAACAGCATGCAAGTCTAGTTTCTGAATGTTTTAGTCAAATGTGCTTAAACTATGTATACCTGCAACCATATATCATCAGTTGTCAAGGGCTTGGGAAGTTTCTATACCAGTAGTTCTTAGAATGCATCTAGTTGCCTAAAAATAGATGAACAGTGATGACCCCAGAGGACACGTGTATTGTGAGAAATATTAAGCTGTATTTGCAAAGCACCAAAACTTCTATCTGAATATGTTAACTTCCTCTTTAGTTCTCATACTATAAAGTATTTTTCAGTATGTCCTGAAGAATGTTCCATCTCATGTGACAGTGGCTCATTTTTCTTTTGTAAATAGACAAAGTATTTCATTGAGTACAGAGATGCTCTGTCATTTATCTAATCAGGTTTCCTACATTGATGGCATCAATGCATTCCCAATATTTAGGCATAAGATACAATGTTTAATGAGAACTCAAGCACAAATATTTTTGAAGGTGACAGGATAGGTATCAATACATTTTCAGACGTAAAAAGAATTGACTGAGGATTAGCTATAATTGCCATTTTAATAAATAGCTCCCAAATTATCTTCAAGGAATTATCTCATTCATGTTGTAGTCACAGCGAAAATGCTGGGTGATATGTAGCCACATGGAGACTTTTGCTTCTACTTTGGAAAACTGATGGGTGAAGAGGGTGTGTCCACGTGGGACCTCTAATCTACATCCTTCGTCATCAATGAAGAGCTGCATTCTGTTAAGAACCATTGGAATGACTTTTCATAATATAAATATCTTTTAGCTATACGTTACATAACATTTTGACCATACTCTGAAGTTTCCTAATCACACACTCTGTGTCAGTCTTCATTGCTCCACGGGGACCGTTTATTTCTGAAGACTGGATTCATGCTGGCTTCAGCTCATCTGCTGCCTTGTGGCATGGTTACTAAGGAGTATATAATGCTGTCTCTTATTGTATTCGTTCCTTGAGACACCAAATCTTCAGGAACCTGATGCATCCCAACCTTGTAGTACTGGTGCATAGGCAAAAGAATGTGGGGAGGGAAAGACTAGAGTGTCTGTTTTCCAAAAAATGTCTCATGTGATAGTGAAGTTCTGTGCTACACTAAATTGGGAAGATATAGATTTTAATACAGTTAAATAAATTAGCAAGGTAATTCTTAGTATTTTGCATTCCACCTATGGATTTCTGAGAAGATAGTAAACACAACATACAGCGTTTTTCTCACTGCCTGACACTAGAGAACAGGACTGGACTTGCTTATGTGTCCTGCCTCCCCTCCCTGCATCTCGTCAGCTGTGTTTTCAAAGTTCTTTAGATGCAATGCTACACAGCAAAGATACATTTAAGTTATGCTAGCCTGATAAGCAATTATGATTCCTAGAGCAACTGAACATCGGAAAATAAGAAACTAGAAAACCACAGCTGTGGTTCTGGGGAGACGACTGAGTTGGGAACAGCACTTGCTGTGTGAGTGTGAAACCTAAGTGAATTCCCAGAACCAGCATAAAGGGCTCAGCATGGTGAACACAGGAGAGGGCCTGTAACTCCAGTGCCTTTGAGAGTGATGACAGAAAGATATCTGGGGCTTGCCGGCTGTCCACCAAGCTTGGGTTTAATATGAGATGCTATCTCAGTTGAATAATGCAGATGGTGGTTGAGCAGAACATGCTCCTCTCTTGCCTATATGTACACAGGCATGCACACCCGCACCTACATGTCTATACCACATATAACATACAGAGGGAGGATAAAATTACATTTAGTAAGTGACTTATGTAGATACTGAAATCTTTTTCTAAATGCAAAGATAAACTTTAATCTATAAATTCAAATTTGCTAAATATCCGCTGTTAAAAGTTTGACATTTAAAAATTAAAGTGATTTAATGTACCTGGAGATTCGCTTCCGTAGTAGAGTTCTAGCCTGGCATGCCCAAGGTTCTGGATTCCATATGTAAGGCTAATAGAGTAAATAAAATGAAATAAAAATCATTATGGCTTATTATTTCTCACAGTTCTATGGGTACCTGTGCTCAGGTGGACTGCGCTTGTGTTGGCCTTGGCTGACATCATGTGCAGCTATTGCTTACAGTTCCTCTGGGGTTGAGGTTCTGTGACGACAGTGAGGACCCTCTTTCTGGCCTCATTTTCCATATGACCTTACAGGCCTAGATTTCTTAGACCTAGACTCTAGGATACTAATTCTGCCACACACTCTTAGTTTAAGCTAAACAGACACTAGCCACATCCAAGGACTTGGATAAGATCCTTCTTTGATACAAGGAACTGAAAACATTGTGAGTGTGTGGTTAATTTGGCGGAAATGATTTGCCTAAAATAACCACAGAAGTTTGGAGCTGACATCTCAAAGAGAGTCATAATAAAGACATCTCTCCGTTTCTGATAAGCGGTGGTTAGTATATGAAATATATAAAATAGACTGAAGGATAGAATTCTATGGTAAAATTTTCTCTTGAATAATTATCTGGAAAGATGTTTAAGGAAAATTATGATTAGATGTCTTTTACAGTATAGTAGCAAAATATGTTACAGAATTTTAGAATTCATATTTGAGTTCTTTGTTAGTCATCATTTTATATAATCGATAAAAAATAATTGTTCCCTCTCTACCATTCTACACTATGTTGATACCCATTAAACAAAGGAAAGTACAATCTCATCTTCCATTAACATCATTTCATGATAAGAGATTTACAGTCTAATATTTGTAAAGAAAAAATTCATGCTTTTTACTGCTTTCCTTTTATTTAAGTATGATCATTGACAGGAGAGAAACACAAAAATGTTTACATTTAATTTTAAAATGGCCATAAAGCACCACTTAAAACTCTATGACTTACAAATGATTTGTGTGTGGTGTGTAAATGTGCATGTGTGTTAGACAATAGCAACCCCACAGTTAAATTATAAAAGCTCCAGAGGATAAAAAGTAAACCACAACAGAAGAAACAAAACCAAGCCAAACTGTCCCTGCAGTTCGGTTTGGAACATGCATTCTGTGAACACAGCCATTGAGAAAGCCCAGGGTCTTCCCAGACAGACCATTGTGGGGACTAGCCAGCAGCTCCCAAGCTGGGGGAGACGGAGAGTGCATTGGGACAATGCCAGCTTGACCTCTTAACTAGAAATAAACTAAGAGGAAAAAAAAAGAAATAAAGAAGCAAAAATGAAATGAAATGTCTTTCCAATTGTTCACTCCTATCTTGTCTGCTAAACCTCAGTCCTATAGAAATCTTCAAGATTTCTGTCTTGTGTTGTGATATCTTGTTACATAAATTAAAGTAACATTTTAGCGTTAGAGAAAGAGATAATAATGTTAATGTTGTACTTGGGTAAAGGGATAGTTCCAGTGGAGAGGACAGAGATTGCAATAGGTCAAGACCCTTACATATCATCACTCTGGAGCATGTTGGATGCTGTTGATTGGTCACTACCAGGAGACTCCAGGAACCTGAGAAGGCAGGTATCTTAATTTGCTTCTCTGTTGCTGTAACAGATCACTGACCCTAAGCAACCTGAGAGAAGAAATGGTTTATTTAGCTTATAGATTATAGGCTATCACCAAGGGAAGTCAGAACAGGAACTTAGGGTAGAAACCTGACAAAGAATCTATAGAAAGACACTGTTTACTGGCTTACTCCATGGGCCTTGCTCAGCCTACTTTCTTATACAGCCAGATCATCACCCCAGGCAAGGCACTGACCTCAGTGTATTGGAATCTCTATGTCAAGCATCAATCAAGCAAATGCCTGACAGATATACATATAGGTCAAGGCGATAGAGGATATTTCTCAACTGAAGTTCCCTTTTCTTAGGTGACTTTAGTCTCAAGTTGACTAATCTAACCAGGAGAGCTAGTGAGATTCTCCAGAAAGTTGTGTGCCAAGAAGAGTACAAAAAAATACACTGCTATTGTCACCTGAAGCTCCCACGCCATCTTTGAGGGTTCATGGGTCATCTCTGTATTACCTCTTTTGTCATATCTCATAATATCATTCGAAATGTTTTTTTTCATAGCCTAACTTCAAGGAGGTAATGGTGTATTCTTCAATTGCTAGAGCTCCTAAACGGGCGCCTCGCCCCAGACAGTCAATGAGATGATCTCATTGTTTAGACGTAGAGAGCACTAGGTTCTGTTAAATAGCTGTGTTCTCATGTCCTGACAAATGCCATAAAGACAGTATCTCCAGTTCAGCTTCCTCCTCCGCCGTTCCAGACATATGGATCGCATTATGCTTAGATTTATAATATTGATGCTCTGTTACTAAACTAGGTATTTTTCTTCTCCTTTAAAAAGACTTCTTTTCGAATATAGCTATACATTGTAACCAGGAATATTGAGAACCGTGCCTTCCATGATTCTTTGCCATAGCATGATGAAATGCTCTATTTATATTAAAATGAAGGCACTCCTAGGGGAGACATAGAGAAGAATGAAATGACAGACAGAGCTTTGGGACAGAATATGTGAAGTGACAGAAATGGAAGCTCTTGTTACAGAATGGTGCAGGGGACACCAGGAGACTTCCAGCAAGCACTCTGGTAGCTAGAATCTGGCAGATCTCAGGCTGAAGGACCCACAGCCAGCAGCTAATCAAGTCACTCCTATTCCTGAACATCTTGACTTGATGGGTCATTGCGATAATATTGCTGTTAGCCGAGGGTCAGATAGACTCCCTTTCTGTTAACCAAGTGAATGATTTTGAATCAAATAATTTGATTTCTGCACTTCAATATTGTGATGGCAATCGTATGTTTATTCCATGTAATTAGCCAGTTCAGTGAACAAAATCATGTTAAACTCAATGTGATATGGCAGTCATCTTCTCAAATACAAAGATACTGGAAGTTCTTTCCTCAAAGTTCGGTTTTCATGCTAATGAGAGAGATAAGGTAGGGAGGGGGGAAGAATTGGTGTGCCCAAGAGACATGAATTCATGTCACATTTTTGTTTTCAGACTGAGAAGCAATAAAAAGTGATGTATATGAAAGACCTAGTTTTCCACATATATACATATAATACATTCATATATACACATATTTCTTATTGGATTAAGCCATCTTTTAAATTTTCCTCTACTATTAAAGCCTATTATTCATAATGGAGTTTTGATTGAACAAAAGTTTACAAATGTATTCAAAATTATTTTCCCCTGAAAGTGTTTTTTAGGGCTGCTTTACCTGAAAGTTATGCATACTTACAGAAGCTGAAGTAATTTTCATAATACTATTGCATAATTTTAGTTGCTTTTGAATTAGATAGACTTTCTGAGATATGGGACTGGTATGTGGCCTAATCTTTAAACAAATTGGCCTTTTTGTCTAGGTATAGGCTCTGTTCTGAGCCTTTACTATGTGCTTTTCTTAACGTATAGGAAACTCTTGCCCAGATAAATAGTTAAAGCTGTGTTTATCTATCCATATATAAATAATCTATATTCTAAGTGCTTGCAAAATACCACGATTTAAAACTCATTTCTTTTTTAACATCTGTCAAAGAATCTGCAGATTAATATATATATGATCAATTAAAAGATGACATTTATCTATTATTCCAGACTCAACACATACTCCAAGATTAAATCAGTTTCATACCTGAATGGCATTTGTATTGACAGCATTGTTTGAGAATGATGCCAACAGCTCTGTGAAAGTTGTCATGCTGTCCACTCCTGAAGTGTTTCTGAGGATATAGGTGCCTCTATTACATGGTGCTGATTTTATGAGGACCACTGGGAGAAGTTTCTCTCCAATATTAGTGACAGCCATAATTTTACTCCTCCTAAAAACTGTTAGGATTTTATCTTATATTCCTTGTAAATTGTGGAACTGACCAGAGTTCTATTTTTCCACCTCTTGCTAAAAGCTAGGGACAGATTTTCAGTTTATCCATAGGAAGACTCTATAGTAAGAAATTTGTAGGCATCTCACTCCTGCTTCAGTTCTATGACCTCACTAATGATTTTCTTCATATTCTCTCCTCTGATTTTTATATCAGGTGCATCATTATTTATTCCTTTGAGACTTATAACTTGTTTCTTCAATGAGCTAAAATATACACTTGCATATTTTCATTTTGTTTCAAAACACATTTTAAAAAGCTTAACAAAATATGTGCACTTATAATTAAAATATAACTCTCTGGAATTGAAAATAAGTTTAAATACATCTTTTTAAAATTTCTCTTTTAATCACTCCAGGTTGCTATAAATGAAATATTTTACCCCATAAAATTTATAAAAACAGAAATGAATTTTTCATGGTTCTTGAGGCTCAGATGTTCCAAGACAGAGGTAGAACTGGTGTCTAGAGAAGGCTCATTCCTCCAAATGATATCTTTTTATGTTTCTACATGATGCAAAAGAGAGGAAAACAATTCCCTCAAGGACTTTAATAAAGTCATTAAGCTCATTTGTGAGGACAGGGCCCTTATGGAGGAACAACCTTGCTAAGATCTTGCCTTTTATTAATACCTTATTCTGCTTAAATTACAGCACATGAATTGTTGGAGAACTCATAGTGATGATCAAGAATAGACTGGATTAATATCTTCCTTAGATTCTCTGTAGAGTTTGTAGAATGACTTGTTTCCAATTCAGGAATGCAGTACCCTTTCAATGACACACAATCCAGATATTATCAGCAGTATTATTATAGTCCTTCATCAGTTACAAAGCAACTGAATTCTGGAAACCATCTTCAGTCTTGCTTTTGTTGCCCCTAGAAATTCCTCACCCTTCAATCCCATTTGTTCTGGAAAACACTTACATTTAGTTCAGAAGATTTCTAAACATTTCTATAAACAGTCTTTATTGATGTGTTTTACTCCTGAAAATATTTACTCTTTTATTCAGAGTGTTTACTTTTCTTAATGTGAAGAAAATACCTATGTGGTATTTTAAAGACAGTATAGAACACAAAATAACTCCATGGGGGCATATTTTTAGTTTTTGCTATGTGATTTTTCAGAAGTCACTGTCCTTTTCTGTTCTTTACTTTATCAAAAAAGAGATAATGTCAGTAGTCAGTTTGATATAAAGATTAAATGAGTTTATAGACACAAAATCCACACAAGCAACTGTCTCCAGAAATGTTAAATATAATTGCCATTATGGAAAAATTAATGGAAGTTCTTCAAAACTAGAAAGAAAAAGAGAAAGGAAGGCAGGAAGGAAGAAAAAGAAAGAAAGAAAGAAAGAAAGAAGGAAAAAATGGAATATTAGACTTATCCAGTTGCCACATCTCTGTTATATATCCAAACATAGTGAAATAGCGTATTTAAGAAATTGCTATACTTTCATGGTTTCTGAAGTTCTCTTCACAGTAGCTATGAATGGATCAGGTTATGCATGTGCCCATCAACTCATGAGTGGATTAGGGAAAGTGTCATCAAGATCAAAGGAAATGATGTTCAGACAGAAGAAAAATGAAATCCTGTCATTTGCAACAATATAGAAGATTTGACGAATAAAATATTAGGAAATAAGTCAGGGCAAGTTAGAAAAAAGAAGAATTGTATGTTCTACTTTACATGAACAGAAAAAAGAGGAGACATATCTGTATGTCAAATAGATGAGCAGAATTTGGAAAGAAGATATAGGAGGATCAGAGGATGGATAATGGGTATAAAACAAAGAGAATCACACAGGGTAGGGTAATGACAAGTCACAGGAAACCATTACACTTTTTATGAAAAACTAAAGATAAGAATTCTAAAGCCTCAGACAGAAATTATAAGGAGATGAAAAATGCTAGCTACTGTGATATAGTCTGTACACACACACACACACACATACATACACACACACACACATATATATATATATATATATGTTCTGAATGATAACATTGCATCCTGCAAATACACATAAGTATTGCAGTGGAATATCTACAAAAAGAAATATTTAAAAAGGTTTTCTTACATCTTACAATACATGTTTTTAAATTTAGATTTTTTTAGATAAAATTATAGATGGTCAAAAAATGTGAACGTCACACACAAATTTGAATTAAAATGGTTTGTAAAGATAAGGACAACCTAGAAGCATTATTAAGCTTTTTCAATAGACTAGTGTTATTAGAAATTCATCTGTAGGATACATAGTGGGGCTGCCTGTAGTATAGTAATATCATGGGGAGTCACCACAAAGACAAAAAAAGAAAAAATAACTTGATTTACTGCTTGTTCATTTCATAACAGACCATTGGGTCTAAATAATATCGGATCCCAACAAAGGGAAGTGATATAAACTGGTACACAGTCTGTGTAAGCAAGAAAAACTTGGATTTAAATCTTCGCCTCTCCATTTAGTATGCGCATGGTTTATCCTTTAATTTCTCAATTTCCTTTTATGCAAGACAAAATGGCAGTGCTTATGTCTCGTAATTGTTGCAATGTAAGACACCTTTGGTTTTGTTTTGCTTTTTGTTTTTTGAGAAATAGCCTAAGGTTCAAGAAAGCTGATTTATATGGCTTCTTCAAGTCTTGGTTGTAGGATTCACACACAAACAATACCTTTCCCTACCTCTGTGCCTGGTATACTTTTTGATACAACTTGATTAAACCCCTAAGAGTAGGTTTTAGCTCTGTTGTCTGAGATGCCTTTCTTTTCAATCTCTAGCCCTGGGATTGAATTAAGCTCTCTGCCTGATTGCTTGCTATCTATGGGAAATCCAGATATGTCTTATGATGTGCCCTATTCCACATAAGTCAAACTAAGAATTTCCCCCTTTAATATTTTCTACTTGATTAATTAATACTGTGCAATAAAAACGTGGTAGATCATTTATTAGCCACCCTGCCTTCATTCTTTATTATAAAAACCAATACCCACTGTTGGGCATTTCGGCTAATGTCATCCCCTTTGAGTCCTGATGGACCAACAGCAGGGAGATGGAACTGGAAGAGATCCCTCCAGTAGATAGACATGGCCCCCAGTTGAAGTAGGGGGCCACCCACCCATCTTCAAATGTTTCAATCTAGAATTGTTCCTGTCTAAAGGAAATGCAGGAACAAAAATGAAGCAGTGACTGGAAGAAAAGCCACCCAGTGACCAGCCCAACTTGGGATCCATCCCATGCATGCACACCAAATCCTGACACTATTACCGAGGCCATATTGTACCTGCAGACAAAAGCCTGGCATGGCTGTCTTTGGAGAGGCTCTAGCAGCAACTGACTGAGACAAATGCAGATACAGCCAAGCATTGGGTTGAGGTCATGGACCAATATGGAAGAGTTAGAAGAAGAATTGAAGGAGCTGAGGGGGATTGCAACCCGACAGGAAGAACAACAGTGTCAACCAACCCAGAGCCCTCAGTTTTCTCAGAGACTAAGCCAAAACCCAAGATGCATACATGGGCCAGTATGTGACCCTGGGCACATGTATAGCAGAGGACTTCCTTGTATGACCTCAATAGGAGAGGATGTGCTTAATCCTGTGGAAACTTGATGCCCCAGGGAAGAGGGATGCTGGTGGGGGCAAGGTGGGGGTAGTTGGACGGGTAGAGTGAGGGGATGAGATGAAGAACTCTGTGAGGTGGGATTTGGAAGGGGGACAACGTTTGGAATGTGAACAAATAAAATAATTTAATAAAGATTAAGAAAACCCCTAACAATCTGCTTTGCTCTGTGTAGGTGCATGAACTTGCTGCATGCGATATCTTCTCATCCCTGGCAGATGATGAAGAATATCCATGAGCATCGATCTAAATGTTGAGAAGTTCTGAAATGGGCACATGAACTATGATTTCTCAGCTTGCACATGGATAACTACAAGGGCTTCACTTGGCATGCATAAAGCTGCTCTTGTCCCTGCAGCTGTCCTCCATGCTAAGGCAGTATAGTGGCCGCAGGAGGGAGTTGCAATAGAAGACTCAAGCTCTTCTTGCCTGTTATCCAACAAAGCTCCTCTGCTTCTGCAATAAACACTATTGCCAAAGGCAACTTGGGGAGGAAAGGCTTTACTGGGCTTATGTATCTCAGTCACAGCCTATCAACGTAGGAAGTGAGGGCAGGGACTCAAGATCGGAGCCTGCAAGCGGGAACTGTAGAAGAGACCACACTGCTTACTGGCTTGCTGTCCATTCCATCTCTTGATAATCAGCTTGCTTTTATTTTTTTTTAAAATAACCCAGAACCACCTACTGAGGTTTGACATTTCCCACAGCGAGCTGGGCACTCTCATATCAATCAATTGAGAAAATGCCCCCAAAGATCTGCCTGCAGACCAGCGTGATAGAGGAATCTTCCCGAAGTTCTCTCTTCTGAAATATTCTAATTTATGGCAAGTTGACAAAAACTGACCAGTATATCTGTGCTGTGAGCTTAGCCAAGTGACCTCTATGGAAGCCTCTCTAGTCCCTCAAGCACCTCTACTGAGATCTCATTTTGGGGAAACAGTTTAGTCTGGTCTCAGTACTCAGTCATTTTCTAATCTTATTCCACTGCCAGATACTCCACCTTAGACCCATAACATGGCAGGTGCATTTTGGGAGGGTTGGGGTAGGGTAGGAGCCTTCTACAGGCTGTTATACAGGGTGTTGAGAATATTATTTTAGCTAGGGTTTGTTGCCTTAATTACCAACTGGGACCAGTGGTCTCTCAGCTCTCCCTCTTAGCTTGGTTGTTAAAGATCATTGATTAGCATTTGGTTCCGAGAATTGTCCTGAGAAGGCTGGATGCCCCAGTGTAGGGGAATGCCAGCACAGGGAAGTAAAGCAGGAGTGGGTGGGTTGGTGAGCAGGGGGAGAGGGGGATGGGATGGGGGGGTTGGAGGGGAAACGAGGAAAGGGATATTTGAAATGTAAATAAAGAAAATATCTAATAAAAAAGAAAAGAAAAAGAAACCATTTTACCAGCAGGAGAGACTGAGAGTAAAATACTCCTGTTTGTTCCACTTTGTAAGTCCTGAGCTCTTTACATTTTCCTCTACATTACATTCTCGCATAATCTTTCAATGGGCATGAGCTCCTTTCTCTCTTCAAGGGCTATATTATAACTGTCTAAAGTCAGACTGTCAGCTCTTCCACTATTCTGTGTCAAATGTCCGAGCTATGAAATGAAGAGCAAACAAGCAATGGATTAAGACTGTTTCCAGTCTTTCAGATTACCTTGAGGGACAAGTTTTCAGTTGTTCTGTGCTGAATAACAGAGAGAATCCTTTCTCCACTCTCTCCAATGGAACAGCCTCTCTTCCATTGTTACCTCCATCTTGGCGCTGGTCACCTGCTGCTCAGGTCCAAAGCCAATGCTACATATGAAAAGTTCTGTAAGGTAGCCCAGATTTCTTTAGCAATTCTCTTTTCCTTGTGGAATAAAAGTAAACTGTAGTGAAACATAATGGCCTAGGTAATGAGATTCTGATGTTTCTCTGGATCTTAGTTGCTTCTCTTGTGGCTACTCATGTGATCATGCCTCACCATACACTGGATTCTCAGGCAGGGTCCAGAGGGCGGGCCCTCTTTGTGATTGTCAGTGAGCTCTTGGTTCTCCCGCCTATGGTGCCACCTTTCTTTTCAGATGATGTTTCATTCTTCAGTATGTTAAGCAAACATCTGTTCACAGCTGTCTCGGGACAATTTCCAAGAAGGTAGAATGTATAAGACCACCAGGTGCCAAGATTCTAGAACTCACACTGTCATCTCCTTTGTGGTTTCTTAGTGGTTTACAAGGCCAACCCAAACAGTAATGGCAGGGCAATAAGTGCTGTCTTGCTGAAGGAGGCTGCAAAGGGTGAGGGACCCCTACATGTGGGACCCCTTAATGCACCATAATAATATTTCCACTGAAACAAAGGGGCTCTCACACAGCAGGGTGTGATCTGAAAAACTTGCTTCCTCTAGCATGACAACAATGTGCAGGAAGCTGTTCCCAGCTGTATCTCCTGAACCAGGGTTTGAAGTCCTGGGATCATTCTAGCATTTGGGACATCCTGTGTTAGTCATCCTGCCAGACTGCATGCTGCCTTGCAGCCTGTTTTGCCTTTCACTGAAGTTGGCGTGTAACTCTTCCACTGTGTACAGTGAGGTATCCTACGGGGTTTCCAGGCCACTTCGGTGTCCAGAGAGACCCATCTCAGCATCATGCCTCATACCTGTCAGAGGTGAGCTCCTGTCTGATGCTTCATAACTATGTCCCAGAGGAAATCCACATCTTAACTTCAAGAAGATGACTTTTTTTTTAATGTTAATGAAAATGGTAACTATCCTACCCTTCTCAACAGCAACCTACAGAAAGATCTATTAAGAAAGTCTGGATGTAGCAGTGTAGGGGAATACCAGGACAGAGAAGCGGGAGGGCATTGAATGGGGAACAGCAGGAGAGAAGAGGGCTTATGGGACTTTCGGGGAGGGAGGAACTGGGAAAGGGGAAATCATTGGGAATGTAAATATAAAATATAGAAAATAAATTAAAAAAAGAAAGACTTGTGTTTTAATTTACTATGATCAGGGAATTTTCATACAAAGTGAAGACAGAGACTTGAGTTTAAAAAAAAATGTCCCCAAAATAAGGGTCCCCAATGGAGGAGCTAGAGAAAGGTCCCAAGGAGCTGAAGGGGTTTGCAGTCCCATAGGAGGAACTCAGTATAAACCAACCAGTATCCCCAGAGCTCTCAGGGACTAAACCACCAACCAAAGAGTACACATGGAGGGACCCATGGCTCCAGCTGCATATGTAGCAGAGGATGGCCTTGTCGGACATCAATAAGAGGAGAGGCCCTTGGTCCTGTAAAGGCTCTTTGCCCAGTGTAGGAGAATTCCAGGACAGGGAAGCAGGAGTGGGTGCTGGTGAGCAGGGGGCAGGGGGAGGGGATAGTGGGTTTTCGGAGGGGAAACAAGGAAAGGGGATAACATTTGAAATGTAAATAAAGAAAATAATAAAAAACTAAATTTTATATAAAATTAAAAAAGTAAGGACACTGGGAAATGAGGATGATATGAGCACAGACAATACTGTACAAGATAAAATGTTGCTGTACCAAGGACTCTTTCGGAAGCTTTCCCTACACAGGCCTGACGGTTCGGCAGACCTATAAAATGAGTGTTACTGAATGGAAACTAGTTCTTGACATTAATTCATAGGATGTTTTGTGCCTCTACAAAGACAAGAGCAGACAAACTAAGAGGATTCAGAGGTGCAAGAGTTCCCAGGGAAAATTAACCACTTCTTTCATAGTATAAATAGAAACAGACTCCATGCGCGGAGCAAGACTTTCCTGAGTGAGGAAAAGCCATTTTATTAGAACGGAAAACATAGGATGGGAGAGTTAGCAAAGCTTAGCCTAGCCTAGAGTAAGCCCAAAGCAAACCTCCCAACTGTTGTTGAATTACAAGGTAAAATTCCTCAGAACGTTTCCTCTAAGTACATACATACCTTACAAAATTCCAGTTCTTATAAGAAAGCTATCCAGAGACTACCCCACCCAAGGATCCATCCTATATACAATTACAAAAGTTAGACACTATTGTGGATGCCCACAAGTGCTGGTTAACCGGAGCCGGATATAGCTATCACCTGGGAGGCTCTTCTAGTACATGATACAGAGGGGGACACTCTCAGTCAGCTATTGAACTGAGCACAGGGTCCCCAATGAGGAAGCTAGAGAAAGGACCCAAGGAGCTGAAGAGGTTTGCAACCCCATAGGAAGAACAACAATATGAGTCACCCAGTACTCCCAGAGCTCCCAGTGACAAAGTCATCAGCCAAAGAGTACACATGGAGTTACCCTTGGCTCCAGACACATAGGCAGCAGGGGATGGTCTTGTTAGACACCAAAGGGAAGAAAGGCCCTTGGTCCTGGAAAGACTTGATGTTGTAGTGTAGAAGAATACCAGGACAGGGAAGTGGGGAAAGGTTGATTGGGGAAGGGGAGATGGCTTATGGGATTTACAGGGGAGAGGGGAACCAGGAAAGGGGACAACATTTGAAATGTAAACAGAGAATATATCTAATAAAAAAATAAAAAAAGAAAGCTACAAGCTAAAAAAAAGATTTTTCAATATGTAAACTAAAGACAAGTGTTATATCTGCTGTGAAAAAACTCTTAATTTATAATTTTAATTATGTAGCCCTTCATGTGTGATCATTTATATTCGTAAGCTATACTACCATGTCTACAATTATTGTTATATTCATTTCAGAATGTTCTCACCGTATACTAATAATACCACTATATTAGCATAAAATACAGCATGTAAATTGTAAATACATTATTTCTTATTTATTTAAGATCTAGAACAGTTTACTTGATTCTTGGATTCTAAAGGTTTACACTTCCCAGTGCTTCATATCTAGCAGTCACCAAAAAAAAAAAAAAATCATATTCAAGCAAGCTTATTTAAAAAATCATAGTGGTGTAACTTTTATTTCCCTGTTAACATACTCAGAGGGATACAGATCCTTTATTTTATGAAGAAATACATGATAAAATCTCAAAATATTCATATTTTTGTTGTGCAATTATTATACTGTTACCTTGAACACAATGGATACATTTGGAAGGTAAGTGAGCAGACTTGAACATTGAAAAACATATTTCAATGACAATTTCACAAAATGACAAGTAAGGACAGTGTTCATGACTCTGTTAACACAAAATGCACTGGATCACCTTTCATCAGGCATCTTAAAAAGAGACATGTAGCTAGATGAAATATGTAACTATTAGTTTAGAAAACTAAATACCAGTAATAAGCTGTCGCTGCCTCAGCATTATGCATCTATTCTCTATGTCACTGGTCTCCTCTATGATTTACAAGTGAGGGTGAAAGGGAAATTAGAAGTCCTTGGAATCTGTCAACTGGAGAATAAAGGGGGAGAGACATGTGGCTTTCCTACGGTCTGGTCTCATCCTTCTCTTTGTAGGCATGGTAGTAAAATATGTAAGTGGATCAAAGATACTAATTGTTTTATTTATGCTATGAGTTTATATCTGGAAATAATTTCCTGTGCCTTGTTTTTGTCTTGAATACTATGTAATTTCAAAGGAGTTGAAATTTAAGAAGGAAAATAGGTATTTATATCATAATCAGGTAGATAGAGATGATTTTATATATATATATATATATATATATATATATATATATATATATTATGAGATAAATATAGATGGCAATAGATAGATAAGTGATATAGATAGATAGATGATAGACAGAGTACAGACAGATGCATAGATAGATGTTAGACAGATAGGCAGAAACTTTATTTATAAATAGTAATAGAACTTGAATGTTGGCACTGACATTGTGACAAGAAGTATCCAAGAGAAGTTTAAACTATAGCAGAGGTACTGTTCACCATTCCATATCTTTCCCTCTATAGAGCAGTAAATGATGCTTTTCTTGTTCTTGTGCCACTTGGAAACATAAAACTGTGGGTCCAAGAGCATGTCAATTGGTATCTCATCCACCTCTTGCTCACCTGTAACCCATGAGAGCACTTTTAACCTCATCTGTAAAATGGGGCTAATAACATTGACCTGATAAAATAGCTCTCGAGAGTGTGGGCAGTGGATGCTTGAAAAGCTTTCTCCCCCCTTTTCTTTCTTTTATTGTTATTATTTTTTTTAAAGAAAAGGTCACTTAGGTGGCAGCAGAAAATCACACCATATTTGAGCTGAACTAGGTTAAACAAACATGCATCTGAGACCCTTTAGGAGGCTGCTCGTGATAGGAGACTTCTATTCTCTTTCTCTTCAGTGGCCACGGCTCACTTCCTTATGAAAGCCGTTCTAGAATACTAACATCAGAAAACTGGTGCTAAGCTCTCACAAAGCTCTAATTTCATTAGTGTTCTTAAGAACAAACAAACAAACAACAAACACTGTACATGCTTTGGAAGAGCAGATGCAAACAAAAGTAGAGGGGAAGTGAAAAGAGCTCAAAGACCAAAAGGAAGAGGGATTTTGTTGTTGTTATTGTTTTTTTTCTCATAACAGGGAAAGTACATGAGATTTTGAGTCCTTGGGAAGTCACAACACCTAACACCAGCGCAATTCATCACCAAGACAATAAAAGGCAGGGCAGAGTGAGCTAGGAAACCTCCAGACTTAGGGTGACAGAGACAGTGAACCATCAAGGGCAGAGGCTGGTAGGAAAATAGAAATGGTCCTAGGAGCATCTCGTGACAAAGGAATGCAAATTTGAGTAATACTGTGTATTAGCTGTTCAACAACCACAGGTGACCTTACTAACAGTGTTGGGTGTGGGTGCACTTCATTTTAATATGAGGAGGTAAAAAGCTATTAAAGATCCTCAGGATCAAAAACTGAAGAGAGGGAACAAAAATTTTATCAGATGTGCATGCATTATATTAAATTTAGAAATTCACAGACTGAAGCCATCTGTAGAGCCCAGAACAGGTGACAAGCACACAGAAGTGCCCATCGTTCTAACTTACAATGACTCTTCCTCACAAGGGGGTTGGTCATTACAATGGAGGGTGGTCATTATTCTGAGTTGAAGCACTGTAAATTTGTTTTAAATGTCCTGGAAATTCATTTTAGGGTAATCACAAATGAAGGTTTTCATCTGGGACACTTATGTATAATTTTAAAGTTTATTCATTTACTTGAGGTTTTTTAATATTTTAAAATATTAAAATAATGAGGGTTTTCTTCCATGTGTGTGTGTGTGTGTGTGTGTGTGTGTGTGTATGTGTGTGTGTGTGTGTGTGTGTGTGTGTGTGTGTGTGTGTGTGTGTGTATGTGTGTGTGTGTGTGTGTGTATGTGTGTGTGTGTGTGTGTTTGTGTACCATTTGCATGCATGGTACTTGCAGAGGACAGAGGACAGTATCAGATCTCCTGAAACTGGAGTTACAGAGAGTTGTGTGCTGCCATGTTAGTGCTAGGAACTGAACCCAGGTCCTCTGCAAGATAACTGGTGCTCTTAACTTCTAAGCCATCTCTCTGTCTCCACCTCATGTACTAATTTATTTACTTATTTGTCTGTTTACTTACATAAATTATATCTTTTTTGTTGCTCAATTTCTCCGTGAGATGGAATCCATTCCTGCCACTGTTGATAGGTCTAAGTGCATGTGGTTTAAAATGTCATAAATCTCAAGAGAGAGGCTAATACTATTCTGCTAAATGGGAATGGTATTAAAATGACTCAAAATGTTTTTCTATGTTACCTATAGAACATAAAAACTGACTGGCATTCTGTTGTACCAAGGGTCACATTATTAAGGCAAGCTCCCTCTTCCTTTCCCTCTCCCTCTCCCAGAAGCTATCAAATGTCTATAACTCCTTACTAGTGGTAGAATCCCAGGCCTATCTTCCCCTTATGATGCTGGGATTTTGTCCAGCTTGATTTTTTTTGAGTGTGGTATATACTGTCATAACCACTGTGAATTAATATAGACAATAGTACTGTAATGTCAGAAAACACTCTTTTCTGGAAGCCATCCTCCATCTCTGGTTCTTACCATCTTTCCATCCCTCTTTATCTAAGTTCCCAGAAACTTGAAGGAAGGTATTCTACATATGTGCCTCTTATGACTGAGTATTCCACACATTGTAACCAGTTGAGGGTCTCTGCATTATCATCTACTGCAAGAAGTTGTCACCCAACTGTGAAGTCTACGAACTATAATAACAAATGTCCTAACAATATATGCACAGTACTGCAATAGTGGAAGTAACCAACCACATCCTAATTGGATTGAAGATCTTGCTCCACGAGATTGAACCCATTTCTGTCACTGTTAACAGGGCCAAGAACATGTAGTTAGACAGGTCATAGGGAGAGCCTAAATCTACTATAATGTTAAATGTACATGGTATTAAAATGACTCAGAATGATTTCCTTGTTTAACTATAGACTAGGGCATCTCTCTACCCTGTAATAGTTTCTTATCTGAAGTTGTAAATAGCCCTTCAGGTGGTTATACCACTTATATTTATCTACTTTTTACTGGTTGAGTCATATCAAATCTAATTTCTTGTGTGTGACTGTGTATCAATATGTTTGTAGATAATTTCATAAACATGCATTTCCATTGGGTATATATGTCTGATGCTTAACTTGTGAATAATAAAGAAAAGTTATATTTAAAATGATCATGCAATTTTTCGACATGATAGAAGTAATTTATGTTCCAATAAGAAATGTGTGAGAGCCTCATCACTCCCTTTATATTTCACTAATATTTACTATTTCTTTGGTCTTTGGTAGTTTCTGTTTTAGTCAAGTTTTGGGGTCTTTGTTTTGTTTTGGTATGGATTTTTTTTTGGTAAGAGCTTGGAAGATAAGAATGTTAAAGGCAGTAAAGAAGATGGAGCCCTGGCTTGTAAAGTTTTAAAGGGAAGTTTAAAGACCATCAGGGATATTTGCTATTTTGAATTAATATTCTGTCATTCTTGTCAGCTAGGCCTGAGGAGTCAGCCATGATTAACAGGAGACTGGCACCATTAACGTGAAACCTTTGCATTGCTGGAATAATTGATGCTGGTTAGCTAGAGCTAAATAATTAGTGATGATTAAGAAGAGCAAAAGACATTGTCAAAAAGACAAAGCGGCAACCAACTAACTGGGAAAGGATCTTTACCAACCTTACATCCGACAGAGGGCTAATATCCAATATATACAAAGAACTCAAGAAGTTAAACTCCAGAGAGGCAAGTAACCCTATTAAAAAATGGGGTACAGAGCTACACAAAGAGTTCTCACCTGAAGAATATCTAATGGCTGAGAAGCACCTAAAGAGATGTTCATCATCCTTAGTCATTAGGGAAATGCAAATCAAAACAACCCTGAGATTCCATCTCACACCAGTCAGGATGGCTAAGATCAAAAACACAGGAGACAGCAGTTGTTGGCGAGGATGTGGAGAAAGAGGAACACTCCTCCACTCATGGTGGAATTGCAGGCTGGTACAACCACTCTGGAAAGCAGTCTGGTGGTTCCTCAGAAAACTGGGCATGACACTCCCGGAGGATCCGGCTATACCACTCCTGGGCATATACCCAGAGACTTTACCTGCATGCAATAAGGACACATGCTCCACTATGTTCATAGCAGCCTTATTTATAATAGCCAGAAGCTGGAAAGAACCCAGATGTCCCTCAACGGAGGAATAGATTCAGAAGATGTGGTATATCTACACAATGGAATACTACTCTGCAATTAAAAACAATGAATTCACGAAATTCCTAGGCAAATGGTCAGATCTTGAAAATATCATCCTTAGTGAGGTAACCCAATCACAAAAGAACACACATGGTATGCAGTCACTGATAAGGGGATATTGACCCAGAATCTCGGAATACCCTAGACACAATCCACATATCAATAGATTTCTAAAAAGATGGAAGGAGAGCCCCCTGGTCCTGGAAAGACTGGATGTAGGGGAACGCCAGGACAGAGTAACGAGAGGGGGTTGAATGGAGAAAAGAGGGAGGTAAGGGGGCTTATGGGACTTTCGGGGAGGGAGGAAACGGGAAAGGGGAAGTGATTTGGAATGTAAATTAAAAAAATAAAATAAAATAAATAAAAAAAAATTAAAAAAAAAAGAAGAGACCAGCATCACTGAGGTGGAATCGCCTGGGAAGTTTTTCCTCAAGGTCTCTAGAAGCTGGCTTCTAGAGGCAGCATGTTGTACTCTGCTGGCAGTTGAATGTTGTAGAGTAAGACTCACCCAAGTGGTTCTGGTTTTGAAGGCATGGAGAGATTGTGAAAAACAGCTGAGGTTTGCCATGGTGAGAGGCCAGGGGAGGCCATTGATGAAGTCTAAGCCTCAGTGGCAGTTGAAGACCAAGGATTAAAGGGATCAATCACACAGAGAAGTTGAGGATGGGTACCATGAAGGAAGCCTATGAGAGTTTCTGATGAAAGTGCAGCTTACTTGTCGCTGATCCCCAGAGGACCTAAGCATTTTAGAGATGCCCGTGCCTTGGAATGACCACCCAAACTACCAGCAGCAGTGTAATGGAGCCAAATGGAGCCTAGAAGATAAGCTGTGTGTGCTGCAGAAGGCATAGAAGGAGAAGTGACCCAAGCCCTTTGGAGGAGCCCAGAAGACCATCAGGGGATCCCAGGTATTAACTTTCTGTTACTTATACTTACGGAATTTTAAAAGAGAATGGATATTTTTTAAGGTATTTGTTAAAGGTTTTGAATTTCTACAGCTACAAAATAATGTTACATGTGAACCCACCAAAATTGTACACCATTGCTTGTCATATGGTGCTAGTCATAGTCAAAGAAGATAAGAGAGTAATGTTTTTCCTTATGATTCACCTAGCGTATGATGTACATGCAGCAGTTCAGAGAATAAACAGTAAATGCCACCAAGATATAGAAAGTTTAGAGCCTGTAGCAGAGCTGTGGGATAGGCAAGGGAGAGACACACGTTCCTACTGATCATTTTATATTGCTTTGATTTGCTGTGTTTGGAAGTGATGCTGTAGCAGCAGTGGCGGCGGCAGCAGCAACAGCTAACATCTAACCTCTAAAAGTTACATACAGCATATTCACAGCTCCCTGTGTTTTGCATTTGACCCTTATGCTCCTCTTTTAACTAATATGAATTTGATATCATAGAGCTGTAGGAAGAGGGTATTCATTTATTCTTTACCAGGACCACACTTAAGAAAATGATCCAGGGCCGGGCGGTGGTGGCGCACGCCTTTAATCCCAGCACTTGGGAGGCAGAGGCAGGCGGATTTCTGAGTTCGAGTCCAGCCTGGTCTACAGAGTGAGTTCCAGGATAGCCAGGGCTACACAGAGAAACCCTGTCTCGAAAAACCAAAAAACAAACAAAAAAACAAAACAAACAAACAAACAAACAAAAAACCCAAAGAAAATGATCCAGAGACTGCTCCACCTGGGGATCCATCCCATATGCAGACACCAAACCCAGACACTATTGAGGATGCCAAGAAGTGCTTGCTGACAGGAGCCTGATATAGCTGTGTCCTGAGAGGCTCTGCCAGTGCCTGACAAATATAGAGGCAGATGCTCGCAACCAACCATTGGACTCAGCACAGGGTCCCCAATGGAGGAGTTAGAGAAAGGACTGAAGGAGATGAAGGGGTTTGCAACCCCATAGGTAGAACAATAATATCAACCAATCAGTCCCCTCCTCCCAGAGCTCCCAGAGACTAAACCACCAACCAAAGAGTACACATGGAGGGACCCATGATTCTAGACAAATATGTAGCAGACGATTGCCTTATCTGGTATCAATAGGAGGAGAAACCCTTGGTCCTGTGAAGGCTTGATTCCCCAGTGTAGAGGAATGCCAGGGCGGTGAAGTGGGAGTGGGTGGGTGGGAGGGGGAGCATCGTCATAGAAGCAGGGGGAGGAGGATGGGAAAGGGGAGTTCTGGAGGGAAAATCAGGAAAGGGGATAACATTCGAGACATAAATACATAAAATATTCAATAAAAGAAAAAAAATAAAAGAAAGAAAATGTTTGGATCTTATTCTTCAAGCTCCCCAGCGCATTTAACACACACGTATGCAATCTGCTTTTTTTCTAAGTTAGAAAAGTCAATTAAAAGAAATGGGAGAAAGGGAATGGAGTGTTTCTAACAACAAGTCGAATGCATTTGAACAGTGAGAATAATTGCTGTAAGAAATTAAGGTGCGAGCACACGCTTGCTGTAATTGGGGCACACTTGTTAGGTGCTCTTCCCTTACAGCCTCTCTCTCTATTGGGGGCCCATGCTAATGTGCATACTTATGGGATTGGTGTGATTAGGGGTGGTGTAGTTCATTCAGCAAACATTTCTTAGTGTTTGATGTGCCTCAGCTGAGCGTCACATATGATTTTACACTTTTATCCTCTC
Organism: Tokudaia tokunoshimensis; assembly: GCA_036184795.1. Lineage (NCBI taxonomy): Eukaryota > Metazoa > Chordata > Mammalia > Rodentia > Muridae > Tokudaia > Tokudaia tokunoshimensis. The sequence continues at coordinate 31,946,937 of BTHU01000003.1, forward strand.
AGGCAACTGACAGGTCTCTAATCTCCATCTCAAAACCTTCACTCAGCTTGAACTTTGGCTCATAAAGGTCATTTTTGTACCACTTGGGACCAAAAGCCACATCCATGAAATCCCATAGAGTCGATAGATGCGATAATAGCTTTAGGCACATTTTGTTAAGACCCAAGGGGAAAGACAATTTCAATAAATGTAAAACTACGCCATGTGCAACCTGCACAGTGTCTTAGAGAATCCCACAGGAACAAATCTTCCCTTTTCCTTCAGGCAAGAACCGACATAACAATAACGGTGCAAGGCACTATTAAGGATAGGGAGTAACTGTGCTAAAGAAAAAAGGAAAAGCCTCATACATACACCATCTCTTACCCCGGGAGCTTCAAAGACAAAATCACATTCTCACATTTGACCTGTCATCCTCCTCATTCCACTATGGCCTGTAAGGCACACTTTGAATATTTAGGTTCTTGTTTTCAAAGGGACTCCATTCAGGGTCTATGCAAATGATGCAAGTCAATGATGCGAAAACGACACAGGCATATCATCAGATTATGAAGCGATTTAAATGTAGTTTCTTTTCCTTTTTACCTCTTAGTCTCATCTTCAAAATAAAATAAGAAAGAAAGAAAGCAAACCTTGCAGGGGTAGACGTGGGAGGATAATTACCAGGAGGCCCTCAGCAGCAGATGTCTGAGATAAGTTGGAAAGGGCATTGCCTTCCCTTGACATACCATCAAAGGGAAGAACAGGAATATTTAAATGGAAGGAGTGGAGGCTACAGACATGCTTGTTTGAATGTCTGAATAAATAACAAAGGCACTTACATATCATGATTTAATCTGTGGGACAGTTAAGATGGCTCATGACAGTCATAATTGTTTTGACTGGACACGTTTTCATATTGTCTTTGATTTATTCTCTTTCCTCAGTGTTGTTCACCAGGCAAAGGAATGCTTCTTGAAAGGAAAGTATCCCCTCCAGCAAAATATTTCACTCCTTTTGCCTCTGAGAATTCTGCTGGCAAGAAAAAAAAAAAAAAGACCTTCTAGAAAAACTTCAAGTTCAGCTTAAAAGCAGTTTAAAACAATCTTTTAAAGGAACATAGTCAATAGGACAAAGTGAATCCAAACTTAAAGATTTTATTTAAATATCAGCTTTGAATACTGTAATTTTTTTTTACCTTTTATCACTTTTGCATTTTTTTAAATAGTGTGTTAGTCACCACATAGCTCATCTTCTAACTTACGTTGTATTAAGAATAAGGTTACATTGAAAGGCTTCACCCCAAACATAGCTGAGACCCACAGAGGAATTCTTTCCTTATTTTATATGTATGAGCATTTTTGTTGCATGTAGGTCTGTTTACCACGTGTATGTCCAGTGCCTACAAAAGCCAGAAGACAGTCTCCGATCCTCTGGAACCAGAGTTACAGCTGGTTGTGAGCCGCCAGGTGGGTCCTGGAAATCAGACCCTGTTATTCTGCAGGAGCAGCAAGCGCTCCAAATCCCCATGCCATCTCTCTCTAGCTTAGAGGAATCCCTCTGAAAGCTAGGATTGGGATTTTAACTTGCTCCTAACCAAGAAGTGTCATGCACCTATGCAGACAACACTCGATCCTTCCTGTGACTATCCTAAGAAGTGTTGAAGCTGGGGAAGACAGATAGCTATACAGGGAACAGCGGGTTGAAGTGGAAAATGTATCAGTGCCTCCAGCAGAAGCTCAGTGATCAGTGCAGAAAGAGATCTTTGTTTTTATTTTCGGATTGAGACTATATAAATCTCTCCATACCTTCATGTCGCCTACAGAGGGAATTTAGCACTCAGACAAATTATAAAGTGTTCCTATGGTTAATCCTGTTTTAGAAGTAGTGTAGAATACAACTTCTTAAACTGTACAATATGTACCTAAGTGTAACACAGTCTCGAGGCAAAGTATTCTGACCACACAATGATCAAAGCTTAATTTGAAATTAAACATGCAAGGAAGCCAGTTTCATGCAACACCTGCTTGTGTTGCATTGAGTGACTTCACTACAGCCTTCATTCTCAACATACTGTGTGGACACATTGTATCATGTGCATCCTTACACCACACAATAAGAAACCCTACTGCAGAGCAGGCCTGGCACTTTATAAAGAACAGGAAGTTGCCCCTCAGTCCTGGAGGTAAGGATGCACCATCCACTGTCCACATTTGCTTGTCATTAGAAGCTGCTCTTGGCTTTGATGATGTTGCTTTGATTCTTGTCCTCCAGTGAGGACTGTTGTGTCCTCCTATAGCTTAATGTAGGTGGAAAGACACTTTGAAAAGGGTGTGAAGTCTCTTTTACATTCCTCAGGAGTGGAGGAGTCCTTGTAACCTCATTATCTCTCGGGGCATTTTCTTTTGCCATTTCTTTCCAGTGCTTGAAGGACCATTCAAACCATGATAAAAATCTCTGTGCCACAAGTAAGAATTTTAGAGATGAGATTAAACACCAGTAGCCAAGAATTCCCCAGAAGAGTTCCAATATGCCATAAAATTTGAGAACCAATATGTTGTGCCATTTGTAGAGTACAAGTTGATACAAAGGTGTATAGGTCTATAAAAGGGAGGCATTCGTGTTTCTTGAATCTGTTTTAACACAAGTATGTATAGTGATGGAGGGATAATCACAAATCATTTATGTAAAGAACGGAATGACATGGGTTTTATTAGGATAAACAGTTAGGACTGGATATGCAACACTGATTTTTAAATTCATCATACTTTACTGCAGGTATTTGGATGGAAAGGCAGCTCATGTAACTCAAGTTTTCCAAAAGTTCATTTTATGGTGGATCAGCTCCATTTGGACTCTGGAGGAAACAAGGTTAAATGAGAGAGTTTCCAGCCTCACAGTTTACTGATGCTGAGGAGTGCTGGTAGTTTTGGGAATATTTATAGATGGGCACGTTTAGAATCTCAAAACCAACCTGCCTACTTGTGACTTTAAAAACACATTTCTTTTGTTTGTTTGTTTGGTTAGTTTGTTTTTCCATTTTTTTCTGGAAGTTTTTTTTTCCTAGCACTGTGGTGGAGTAAATATTTTTATTCTCTGACATGCTGTAAAATCTAAGCTTCAAGTTTATTTTTCTAAAAATCTTAAAAACTAAGGAGTTAGAAGAAGAGAAGATAAAGTGATAATGATGTAAAAAGAGTACTTATGGATGAAATTTGCAAAACAAATTAATTTAAAAATTTTTTAAATCTAAAAAAACCAGAGTATATAATCTTATCTAATTTATGCAATTATTTATGATAAATTCGATAACAGTATGATATTATTTATGAATTGACAACAAAATGCTTTACATACAAATTATTCACCTTACCAATTTTTTTAAAAAGTAAAATTTCTATTAATTTAGTCTAGATTTCTATTCTAAAACTACTGTATATCCATAAATACAAAAGCTGTAGGAAACTTTTTCTTTGTTATTGTCTTAAAATTTTCCAATAAAATATTCAGAAACAACCTCAAAATGTTCAGTGTACTGTGATGAATGTATGTCTTGTATATATAGCAGAGATCATTAAATTGTGCACTAAGAAGGTGAGTTTGTTGAATGTCCATTGGGCCAGGGTAAAGTTATTAATAAAACCAACTGTCTACAGAATAATAAGCTATTGAGATGTCAACATTCTCCTTTTTTGTAGCTTACATTTTAGTGAAACCATCGGTAAACATATCAGCTATTTGTTGCTTTTCATGAATTTACCTGGAAAGATGTTCATTGACTTTCATACCATTCTTTTAAGTAATATTCTTTTTGAGATATTTAAAATTTTAAAATAATCTCTCATATGTACAATGTGCCTTGGTCAAGTCTAACCCCTACCACCTCCTTCTGTCTCATCCAACTCCCTTAAACATAGCTCCTTACCAGTGTCATTCCTGTTTTTATAACATAAGTTCAATTAATGCTGTCCTTGTGCACATGTGTGTTGTCCAGTCACACACTGGAGCAGGAGCAAATGCCTGAGCTGTACATACCTCAGGCAAGCTGACCTCCCTTCCTCAGCACTTAGTACCAGCCGTTTGCTCCTTTGCTAGGGATGGGCAACATCAGGAAACCACGTTCCCTCAATACTGAACTACAGAAGCAATAAACTTTACTGTGCTACTAAGGATTTGGTCTTTTCAGGTATTTTAAGCTGTGAAGATGAAATTAGATTAACGAAGAAAAGGAGGATGTTGCAGGATTTTCCCCGTCCAATCACATTAGGGATGTAGGAGGTCTGTGATTGGACAGGGAAAAGGAGGCACTAAGAGTTGAAGAGAGAGGAGCACCTCAGGGTAGGAGGAGGAAGGAAAATGGCTGCTGACATGTACCTGCGTGGTGTTTTCCACCTATAGGTAGCTACGATTTCACAAGGTTAGAAATATTGGTATAAAGCTTTTTTCTTTTCTTTTTCATTCTTTGGTTTTTTGAGACAGGGTTTCTCTGTATAGCCCTGGCTGTCCTGGAACTCTGTAGACCAGGCTGGCCTTGAAGTCAGAAATCCTCCTGCCTCTGCCTCCCAAGTGCTGGGATTAAAGGCATGTGCCACCACTGCACAGCGGGAAAGCTTTTTATCATTATCAGTTGGTTCTGAAATTATTATATTGGCATCTTGTGAATTAGGATATTGAGACATAAATCTGATTGGTTAATTAAGCTTTCAGAGTTTTGATTTTACCGGGTAATTAGATGTTGAGATGGCTGACCATGTGGTGTACGGTCAAGCGTGGCCAGAGTTGGTGAGCCAGCAGGAATGCTGGTACGGCGGAGAGCTGGCGGGTTTATCTTTTAATATTTTCCTCAACAGGAGAAGGGAACCAGTGTATGGCTTGAGAGAACACTGAAGACAGAAGCAACAATGCATCATTAACTCAACGGGCACACACAACACTGAGTGAAAGTGACTATGTTTAAACCAGAAAGGAAGGAGTCTGTATGACACAGATCCTGTGACAGAAGCGGAAATCTCACTGGCCAGACTTGGTCTCAGCTGTGAACATGAGAAGGCATTGGAAAGGCTAAATCCAAGTGATACTACGGATTAATTTGCTCCAAGAAACTTGTTGATGCTGATGGTTTTATCAAGGATAAAGGAAAATAAACAGTATATTTAAATAAAAAGGCAGGAGAAAATGACAACTTGGTCTATGGTAGTCGCAGGGACCAAGAACATACAATTCTTTTACAACTTAAGTGTTACATATATAAAAATGAATACATTATACTTATAGATTCTATTTAGGGGATGGAGATGAACTTATTTACAAACTTCCCATGTTTTGTCTCATTTAACCAGATGGATGTAAGAACATTCACTGACTGACTGGGGCAGCCATAATTATGATATTACATATTTGTTTTCATACTGCCATGAACTTGAAGTGCTTTTGAGAGCCAAGAGGAGATAGAACCAAGAAGAAAAGTATCCAAGTCAGTAGCTCAGAGAAGAGGCAGGCTTGGCTGTGGTCAAACACAAAAATTATAAACAGCTGTCTGTAAGAAAGCATTAGAAACCAGTATACATGGCCTTGGTTTTGATAATGACTTTTTAATATAACATCAAAGATCAGATCAAAAAATAACTGGTGAGCTGGATTTCACAGAAAATAAAGATTTTAATTTTGTAAAAATGTTAATATGAAAATGAGGGTAAATATGAACAGATTAAACCATAACCTAACAAAATATTTGTAGTATATTTATTGGATGAAGAACTTAACAAAATGGAGTTGGGTATACTTTAGTCCATAAAGAGCCTACCACATAAGCAGGAACTGGGTTTGTATCCTCAGAAGTCACTTAAAAGTATAAACATGGTAGTGTTCATCTGTAACCAAGTACTGGGGTACAGCAAGACAGGGGAGTCCCAGAACCTCTTTGGCTAGCCAGTCACTTTAAACCATTAATTTCAAATTCAGTGAGAGATGTTGTTTCAAAAAAAGGAAGGTGAATTATGATCAAGGAAAGAAACTTAATTTTAACTTGTCTCCTACATACACACCTGCACATGTATGGTTGCATACACATGCAAATACAGACTAAGAAATTCACACAACACTGATAACACAAGGTCACACAGTTACCCAAAACAAGATTTTAAAGAATTTACTAAAATATATGAATAATTCTTTCAAAAAATGCAAGCAAACAAATTTAAAAATAGACAAAAGATATAAGATATTTCTCACAAAAGAGGAAATAAAATGGAAAAGAAATGAGATATTCAGTATCACATACTGCATTAGTTAGGGTTCTATAAAGAATGGAAATGATCATACATAAATATAATATTTAACATAAAATATATATAATACATACGTATCTCTACTTTATTAGAGTGGCTTACAGGTTGTGGTCCAGGCAGAACAACTATGGCTATATCATGATGGAAAGGTCAAGAATCAAATAGTTCCACAAGGCTGTCTCAACAGTTCCAATTTGACTCTAGATTTCTCTAGTATTCCTGGAGCGCTTCTGATTTTTAATGTTGGAATCCCAAAAGAATTTGGTTCTAATACCAGAGAAGTAAAGAGTTGATGAACATGCCATCTGAGTGAGGAAACCCAGTCACAAAAGAATGCACATGGTATGCACTTCACTGATAAGTGGATATTAGCCCAGAAGTTAGGAATACCCAAGATACAATTCACAGACCAAACGAAGCTCAAGAAGAAGGGAGACCAAAGTATGGATACTTTGGTTCTTCTTGGAACGGAGAACAAAATACCCATGGGAGAAGATACAGAGACAAAGTGTGGAGCAGAGACTGAAGGAAAGATCATCCAGAGACTGCCCCACCTGGGGATCCATCCCATACACAGTCACCAAACCCAGACAATATTGTGGATGCCAACAATCGCTTGCTGACAGGAGCCTAATATAGCTGTCTGCTGAGAGGCTCTGCCAGTGCCTGATAAATACAGAGATGGATGCTCTCAGCCAACCATTGCTCTGAACCAACCAATAGAGGAGCTAGAGAAAGGACCGAAGAAACAGAAGAAACTTGCAGCCTCGTAGGAGGAACAACAATATGAACCAACCAGTACCTCCAGAGATCCCAGGGACTAAACCATCAACCAAAGAATACACATGGAGGGACCCTTGGCTCCAGCTGCATATGTAGCAGAGGATGGCCTTGTTGGACATCAAAGGAAGGAGATGCCCTTGATCCTGAAAAGGCTTGATGTCCCAGTATAGGAAAATGACAGGACTGGTAAGTGGGAGTGGGTGGGTTGGTGAGCGGGGTGGGGGGAGGAGGAGGGGGGATGGGATAGGGGGTTTTTGGAGGGGAAACCAGGAAACGGGATAACATTTGAAATGTAAATAAAGAAAATAATAAAAAAAAAAAGAGTGAGGGCAATCAGGCAAAAGCAGTTTCCTTCTTCTATGTCCTTTTATTTAGACTACCACCAGAAGATGTAGTACAGATTTAGGGTGAGTTTTCCAGGTTCAAATAATCTAACTAAGAAAATCCATCACAGGAGTGCTTAGCATCTTGTGTTTTAGTTGATTCCAAATGTATTCAGGTTAACAACCAAGATTATCGATCGCAGGGGCCATTTGTAAGCTAGAAATTAGCATCAAAAAGCTATACCTCTGTTTGAATGGGCAACACTCAGTAATATAAATTCAACACATTGACACACCAAAATGTAGATATAGAGGCTGAAACATGAGGAAACCTAGTCATTACTGGTCAGATGCAACATGTACTTGGAAAGACAGCTTCAGTTCCTTTTATAGTGAAATACACTCCTGCCACAAGATACGTGACCATACCTGGATATCTACCCAAAGACATTAGAAGCAAGTCTACACAAAAACTCAGATATTATAGTTGCTTTATTCATAATTGTTCAAACCTTGAAACAGCCAAGGGGTCCTGCAATTGCTCAGTGAAAAAACTGTGGTATAGCTAAGCAGTGAGATATTGGTCAGTACCAAAAGGAAATGAGCTATCAAGACATGGGAAAACATGAATTTTATGTTAATATTTTTTTCAAAATACTATTTTTAATTGATTCTTTGGTAATTCACATCATATACACTCACTTTACAGTCCTTTCATGCCTTACCCACTCCTTATGACCACCTCTACAGCCAAAAAAGTAAAATTTTAAAAATAAGAGTTCAATTTGGGTTGTTGCTCTACTTATTGTACTTACTGGAGCAAAGTCAAACACCCAGTGGTCCACCCCTAAAGAAAATGGAATCTTTCTCTTCCTTATCCCTGCCAGAAACCATCAGTTGTGGAGAGCTACCCTTCAGCATCCTTATTGCATTCTTTAATAGTTCTTCTTGATGGATTCCTTTTAAGGCTGTTACTTTGGGGGCCCGTTGGGTGGTAGGGATTGTCGCAGATGTATTCAATGTTCTTCTTTCTCCATGGTACGTCATGGGTCATTGATAGCACTGCCAACTCACTTCCTTACTCTTTATAGTCAGCTAGAGCTCTGCTTAGGGGCATCCTCATTGTTTCTGGTGACAGTACAGACAAAAAACATGGCCCTTGAGTGCAGTAGGACCACAAATCTAGACAAGGTCCTTGGAGGCAGCCTGGACCATGGACATCAACACAGCCTCAGGAGGCAGCACAGACTGTGGGCATCTATATGTCCTTCAGTGGTAACAAGGGTCATGGACATCAACACACACCCCAGCTGCCATCCAGACATGGTCCTTGGTGGCAGCACCATTGATCCACATGTCACCATGGCCTTAGGTGGCAGCCCAAGCCACAGCCATCAACTTGGCCCAAGGCCATATTAGTATTGTTGACCTATACATATTGCTTATAAGTACAAAGTTTTAAGGTTGACTACTGGTATTGAATAATCAATTAGAGGGCTCATCATATGAAAAGACTTATTTGCAGCACCCGCTAATGGCCTCAAGCTCTTTGTCTAGGAGTGGAGCTTCATGAGATTTCCTCATCTATGTTGGCATGTCAGTTGATGGTGTCATTGTTCAGGTCTCGTAAAGCAGTCATACAGTTCACATTTCATCAGTATGATTTTCCTGTTTTATGTAAATGCCAAAAATCTCATAGCAGACCTAATGACTTTGATGATTAGGGACTAAAACAATGACCACTAATGCAAAATATTCTTAAAGTTCTTTGTATATCTTGGATATTAGCCCTCTGTCGGATGTAAGGTTGGTAAAGATCATTTCCCAGTTAGTTGGTTGCCGCTTTGTCTTTTTGACAGTGTCTTTTGCCTTGCAAAAACTTTGTAATTTAATGAGGTCCCATTTGTCTATTCTTGATCTTAGAGCATAAGCTATTGGAGTTCTGTTCAGGAAATTCTCCCCTGTGCCCATATGTTCAAGGTTCTTCCCTAGTTTCCCTTCTATTAGTTTCAGTGTGTCTGGTTTTATGTGGAGATCTTTGATCCACTTAGAATTGAGCTTAGTGCAAGGAGATAAGGATGGGTCAATTTGCATTCTTCTGCATGTTGACCTCCAGCTGAGCCAGCACCATTTGTTGAAAAGGCTATCTTTTTTCCACTGGATGGGTTTAGCTCCTTTGTCAAAGATCAAGTGACCATAGGAGTGTGGATTCATTTCTGGGTCTTCAATTCTGTTCCATTGATCTACATGTCTGTTACTGTAACAATAACTCCAGAGAGGCAAGTAACCCTATTAAAAAATGGGGTACAGAGCTACACAAAGAGTTCTCACCTGAAGAATATCTAATGGCTGAGAAGCACCTAAAGAGATGTTCATCATCCTTAGTCATTAGGGAAATGCAAATCAAAACAACCCTGAGATTCCATCTCACACCAGTCAGGATGGCTAAGATCAAAAACACAGGAGACAGCAGTTGTTGGCGAGGATGTGGAGAAAGAGGAACACTCCTCCACTGCTGGTGGAATTGCAGGCTGGTACAACCACTCTGGAAAGCAGTCTGGCGGTTCCTCAGAAAACTGGGCATGACACTTCCGGAGGATCCGGCTATACCACTCCTGGGCATATACCCAGAGACTTTACCTGCATGCAATAAGGACACATGCTCCACTATATTCATAGCAGCCTTATTTATAATAGCCAGAAGCTGGAAAGAACCCAGATGTCCCTCAACGGAGGAATGGATTCAGAAGATGTGGTATATTTACACAATGGAATACTACTCTGCAATTAAAAACAATGAATTCACGAAATTCCTAGGCAAATGGTCAGAACTTGAAAATATCATCCTTAGTGAGGTAACCCAATCACAAAAGATCACACATGGTATGCAGTCACTGATAAGGGGATATTGACCCAGAATCTCAGAATACCCTAGACACAATCAGCATATCAATAGATTTCTAAAAAGATGGAAGGAGAGACCCCTGGTCCTGGAAAGACTGGATGTAGGGGAACACCAGGACAGAGTAATGAGAGGGGGTTGAATGGAGAAAAGAGGGAGGGAAGGGGGCTTATGGGACTTTCGGGGAGGGAGGAAACGGGAAAGGGGAAGTGATTTGGAATGTAAATTAAAAAAATAAAAAAAAAAGAAAAAAATATTCTTAAAGGTGCCTAATAGCTATAAAATTGGACTTAAGACCCAGTCAGCAGAAGGGAACTGATGTCTGGACCTATAAACCTATTCAACCAGCCATACCTAATGAGGTTATGGATCTTATAGAATATTCTACTGTCATTTTCCTAAACCAGAATTATTCATAACTTTAGTTTTATATCCACAAATAAGTCTAGCTCTCATCTCTCATCAAAACAGCGTATCATTTGAGGAAAGTGGAGACCATTGCAGAAAGCCAAAACTGCTCAAAATGCAGAAACCAACTGATAATGGGGTGCCCAAACACAATTAATAACATGTACAACATAACCTCATAGTGAACATTTCCAAAGAGGGAGCAGAAAGATTTGTACAACTCTTTCTTGTTTCAGAGAGTGAGTGAACAGTGAAATGTTTCTTGGAGAGGCAAACAACACCTCAATGCCCTCATAGTCAAGACAAAAGAAAATATTGTATTTAGATGCCTCTAATATGGTGAACCCTGGACAAACTGTTACTGCTAATTCCCCGAGGTCTATAAGTTTTAACCATGTTAAAAACACATGATGAAAATAAACATAATAGATTACAGAGAACACAGCTGTGCTTGACAAAACATGAGTTCACTAGTGAAACTTTGTTGTGCGTGTCTCTGGGAACTTTCAGAGAAACAAGAAAGGAAGTTGGCCTGAAGACCTTGATGTCATAAAAGAAGAGAATAAAGGTCAGACACCCATGTTGGGTGTGCTGATGGTACAAGAAGGAGTTTTGGATTTGGGGAACTCTGTATTTTTCTAAACAGATGTCCTCATCATGGAAGTTATTGTAGTCTCCACTTAACCAGATGGGATACCAAACTCCCTGCTGTGTTCAGAACTGGCAGGGCTCATTAAGTTGGCTTTAAATTGGGTATTAAGAAAGGATCTTTTGCTTAGCCCAAATAATCTCAACATGCACAATGGAGAGAGGAGGGAGTTCAACACGCGAAGACAAAATATAAGTGATAAGTGATATTAACATACTGGACTTAATTGTCTATAAGTAACTACAAAGTAAATGGGAAATTAAAAAGATTAACTGGAAGTGTTTCTAAATGATGGAGAATATGACCTAATGAGCACTGCCAAAGTAGAAAGATAACATTTCCTTGGAATGTCAAAACTGAGAGAGAAATCCAATTTATATAGAAGATTAAAGCAAATTAAACCTGAGGAAGAGGCATATGTATTTTGTCTAAAACTAGATAAAATGCCTTTGTATTTACCAAGTAATAGTAGGGAGCATATTTTGGTGGTATATACTGAAAATTAAGATAAAATGTTAGACTTGTTATTTACTTAACCAAAAGGAGTGTGATTTCAGTTCATTATAAAATTTCCCTACAAGTGGATATATCAGTCTTTACAATTGAAGTCTGTAGAAGTTAAAATACAACATGCCAATATTCATGCGTATTGATTCATATGATAATCAACAAATGTACTAGCTCAGAGACAAAGAACAATGAATATTGAATAATGTATGGTGCTGGTCACAATGAAGCTGACTTTGCTCTTGGAAACAGTAAAACTTGTAATATACTGCATTCGATTATTAATTTATTAAACTCACTGTGCCAGCAAATATCTACCACACTAAATACTGGTTACCTTAATGTGCTAATTATAGACAAAATATTAATATTTGGTATTTATACTCATTATGAACATTATTATAACAGACACTTCTTCAAACCTGTATAAATTAAGGCCATGTTAGTAAGTCTATTTATTACTTATAAGCAGAGATTATGTAGTTACTATCCAATAACCCATTGTTTCATTCATTAGGATGTTAACTATCTGTTTATATGCTTTTATGGTAGGTCACATAAGTTATTATAGTTATTATTATTGTCTTACCCCTTTTAATTTCATGGTTTTATGATAAATTTGGTTTAGTTTTTAATTGCTATCTTAAACTAATTTTAATCTTTCATTTATTTAATTCTAATTATAGAAACATTTATAGTATCTACCAAAAAATCAAGATAAATAATCTGATGCTCTTTATATAAATAGAGAAATGACTTTTAAAAGTTTTAATAATCTTATTAAAGTTTCATACTAGCATTAAACATAAGCTTCTAGTCAGGTGGTGGTGGTACGTACCTTTAATCCCAGCACTTGGAAGGCAAAGGCAGGTAGATCTCTGAGTTAGTGGACAGCCTGGTCAATAGAACATTGTCCAGGGCTACACAGAGAAACCCTCAAACTACCACCATCACTCACCCTCAAAAAACTCTGATTTAAGGACAGTGTTCTAGGCCTTTTCACAAAACAACCAACAATTTTGTATTTCCTATGATGAGTAAAATATATGAGATGAATGATATGCTTCAGTTTGAAATGAAAAACTAGTTCCTTGGCCATTCCCATCAATGTATTACAATAATGTAATGACTTCCCTTGCTGGTACTTCTCTTTCTATTTGGATCAGAATATCTCTCAACCCTCACTAGAGAAGCATCTCTATATAGTCCATGGCAGCTAACTCAGAGACTCCCATTGGTCAACATGCGAAGAATGTGAGATTATGGACTGCTCAGCCCTTAAAGGACCATTCATATCGCAGCACTCCCTCACAAAAGCTCTTCTGAAACTGTTGCTGAATGGGAGGAAGCAAGATTTCAAGAGCTAGAGTTGGCAATTATCATCAAGAAAACAGACATAACAGGTCAGATGCATGTGTGAACTCATGGTGATTATGACACTTGCACAAGACTTTCAAAATCTACAGTCAGACAAAATCCCAACACAGAGGGAGAAGGTAGAGACATATTCTTAACAAACTGTGGCACTATTGAATTTTAAAGTTGCTAGGATAAGGAGTGTCCATTTCTCTGATGATGGAAAACTTCATATAAAAGTCAGGGTAGGCCCCAATTTCAAGTCAAGCTGTAAAATACAAACTAACTAGACTCAATGGAGAAAGAGGAAAAAGAAAGTATTTGTTTTTCCATCAAGTTGGGTGGGAAGGGGTGAGAAGGTGGAAAGGGTGGTAGGAGAGGAGTTGGGGTTGATGAATAGGCTCAAAATATATTCGATAAACTTCCGAAAGTATTAATAAAATGTTGCAAAAAGAAAGTAAATTAATAGCTGAATAGTAAAACAATTCAACAAGCAATGTTCAGCCTAACAGATAGTATATCTTCATATACAGAAAGGTTGCTTGCCCTGTTGATATGAACAAGTCATTTGTACACTGTCATTTTTTGAATATTCAGTGTTCTCCACAGGCAAGCGTTTGTATTTTGGTTCTAAGAGGTAGTGCAATTTGGGGAAGTTGTTGAGCCTTTAGGATGCATGTTTTATTTTATGTGCAGGTTGTTGGCCACTGGCGGCTGGACCTTAGTGCTATATAGCTCTACCCTGCTTGCTGTATTCTCTCGACTTCCTAACATCTGTTCTCTTGATCAACAAAAACAACAACCAAAAAAAACCACAAACAAGCAAAGCAACAACAGCAAAATACTGCAATGACTTATTCAAAGAAAAGGGAAGATATCTGATATAGTTAGACTGCCAGACTAAGAGTGTTCTCTGCTCTCTAACCTCCTGCCCCTTACATGGGTTCTGTGTTGCTGCTGAGATGTAGGACTATTTTGAGGAAAGCAGAGATTTCCTTCACTCATATACTTCTTTCAAAGAACTCAGTATAGCATTTCCAAATATCACTTCTGGGCCTATTATATGTGTATCACTTTCAAAATTGAAAAGTCCTATCAGACCTGTTAAGTATTTAGCACCTGTAGAGACAGTGTGAAATACAGATTCTGTGACTTCTTTATAGTCTTTCAAGCACATGTTAAGCACAATAAGCCATGTAGAACTCCCTTTTCCTTCCATTCAAAATTTCTTAGATATTTCTTATACCTTCCTTGTGTTTAAAAAAAATGATTTCCTAGCTATATACAGGAATGTGTTTCAAGTTAATGACTGAAATTCCTTTTTATTCTTATCCTCTTCTGCCTTCCTAGAGAAGCTATAGAAAGACATTTCTGCAGTATTCTAGGACAATTGTTAATTTAGACTCTAAATAGCAAATAAAATATCAGACTTATTCTTGAGCTGTTCCTAACTCTCATGTCAACTTGGGTTTTTACTTTAGGATTATAAGCTAACATCTTAGAGCATCTTTATTTTTCACATTTTAAAATGTTTCATATGATCATTTTAAGATTTGACTGATACACACTCTATAACTTCTGTAGTCCTTTGAATTAGAATAGAGCTCATGGCATAAAATGCACAAGCTAGAGACAAAAGTTTTATTTTATGTTGTTTGTATACTAAAGTTCCTTTCTTTTGTCAAACAGGATTGCAAAAAGCCCACGGGAATCCTGCACTTCTCACCTCCTCTTCCTATGCTACGCCAACTGTGTGTTTATTACATTCCCACTATAAAGGAAGCATGCCTTTGGATTCTTTTTGTATGGTGTGTGTTAATCATCCTACTAGTATAATTATTGATGGAAGTGTTCATCAGGTCCAACACAAAGCATTTTACTAAGATTGTTCAGTACCAGTTGATCTGTCTCCTTCAACAATAAAAATTGTTTTATATAAAGTTTTTGGTAGAAAATCACGTAGATCATAAAAAGAATCAAAAGCCTACCATCATATCTAAATTAGAAGTTGATGAAGATGGTATCTCAGATCACTTGGAAAGATCTGCTGAGAAGTAGTCTTAGAAGAAGTGTTAAGAGAATACTTAATACTTCCTAAGCATTATGAAGTATTTTAAGAGAAGTATTTTTAAAAGTAAGAAAGTAAGACCTCAAACTGCATTAATATTTTGAGAAGCAGAAGTAGAAATGTAAGATGCATCAATATTATGTTTTAGGAGATAGTCATGAGGAGAGAGATTTTAATCTCTAATTACAGTTGTCTGAATATGAAGGAGAACAAACAAGATACTTCTTGTGTAGAAAAAATGTAAAGTTGACTCTCCTTGCTTTTCATCAAGTGGGTGCTTATTTCACAGATAAAGTAGAGAAAGGAGTCAGTCTGCACGTGGATTCTTTATTGTAGAGCCTCAGTTTGTTTGCCTACCTTTATAACAATACTTCTGCATTCCATATAATATAATGATAATTGAAGGAGAAAATTGAACAGGTAGTTCACAAATTAGGAAAAGAATATATACAAGACATAAAACTATGTCAAAGGCCTTGTGTCTCTAGAGTATAAAGGACTCCAGAAAATCAATAGCTACAGAAAAAAACTCACTGAAAATGCTTATGAGCAATTCCCAAAATTTATGCCAAGCTGAGTAGTATATTTTCAAAATTCTTAACAATTATTTGTCAAACAAAAGCAAATCATATCCACAGTGAGATAGACACTACACTAAAAGGCTAAAGCTCACAAGACTGATGACATCAAATGCCAAAGAAGCTGTGGAACAGTAGGAAATTCCACCCTCGCTGATGAGATTGTGAATTGGTTTTAGATAGGAATAAATGGTGTCTATCAAAGGTAAATACAATTCTACCCTAGTGAGAATGCTACTCTACTTCTAAATGATTTCATAATAAATGAAGTTTTATCTCCATCAGATGTCTGTCTCTCTCTTCCATCTGTCTCCACAAAATTCATATTTTTGATGTTGGTTTACAAAGCTTCCAAACTGTAAGTGATTAAAATCCAAACATATGAAAATATGTAAACAAAGCTAGGTATGTCTGTATACAGAACAGTATGTAGTAGAAGCTGCTGGGTCACAGCTGGATGCACTCAGAATCATCGAGCTGAGCAAAAGATGACAAAGATTTTTAAAGAACACATATTGCCTTATTTATTTTAGTAAAACACCAGGACAAATGGTATCGTTGAGGAGTCAGAACTGAGTTATCTGAGTTGGAATGGTATTAAATGAGAAGAGGGAAGAGACGTCTTACATGTGTTGGACTATTCTGTATGTTGATGTGGGTGACTTCTACCTAGAGGTACACATAAACAGCAGCCCATCCACACCTATTTCTGCGCTGAATGTACTACTGAGACTTCCTAACTTACACTGGACAGATTTCACTTTAACTCAGAAAATTGACAGTATGGAAATAGGAATCTTGCATAATGCTGGAATAAGTATTAGTAAAATGCTGTTGTCTTCTTTCAAACCATGACACATCTTTTCTTTCATGCTTGTGTATTAGATCCAGGAGATTTTGCTTGTGGTAGTTGGTTCTACAGAAAGGACCTGACAAATGGCAAGAATGTATATAGAGAACCATCTGTTTTTATGATAGTAAGCCAAGCAATGCAGAAATACTCTATCCATGTTAACGTGGTTGAATGGAGGAAAAACACCCAAACCCTTACTTGGGTGTTTAGAACTGCAAAAGAAGAAAAGATTTTGAAGGCAATAGTTTTAGAAAGCACATTGTTTTGTATCTGTACTATGTAATTAAAGTGGATTTTTACATCTACTTACTGTTTACTAGGAATTGAAGGTATTATTAATATCTTGGAATTTTAAAGATGTGAAAAACAACTTAGTAATTTGTTAAGCTCACTTAACTAGTGGGTGGCACAGTCAACAAATGAAGCAGGTTTGTCTGGATCTAAAGCCAGAGTGTTCATCTAGAATGGTGTCGTTTTCATGTAGGGTGCTGTCTACAATGTGAAGCTCTGAGAAGCCAGTCACTGGTGGTGGTAAGATTTCCAGCAAATCCGTGAAGACAGGGACACAAATACGGGGGCACAAGTGTGGACACAAAATGTGAGAAACTGGGGGAAAACATTCTATGACTGACATTGGATTAGCAGATCTCTGTCTTGTCCCAAAAACCAGCTATGGAGATTTGCCCCAGATCTTCTCATTAATTTCACCATAAAATATATTCATGCTTTATGGAATTGAACATTTCATATCTCATTTACAATTTATGTCAGAGTTTTATTGTGGATAATTCATGCCCTTATCACACATAAATATTACTTATTGGTGAGTGTTCTCTATACTCACCAATAAATAATATTAGTGAAACCAAAGTTTGTAGTGAGTATATTATAAACATCTCCTATGAATAGTTTTTTTTAAATTAATACTTTCAGTAACCCTGTGAAGTAAATGTAATTGTTATTCCCATTCTATGAATGAAGAAACAGAAAAACATAGTTTCTTTAATTTGTACAAGGTTATACAGTATAATTTTAGCCCAGAAACTCTCAGATGGCAATTTACTGTCAGAGTCTACTATGTTACACAATCTCTTGCTAGCTTGAAACTGGGGACCTATCACCTTCTCCTAAAATACAAACCAAAATAAGTCATTTTAAAGGCACTTACATGTTCTAATATGCTGTAATTGAAAACCATTTATTTGTCATTTATTTACTTACTTATTTACCAAAAATACTGCTTTATATGTAAATGAGCCAATATTTTTAGTAACTATTTTGTACAGGACTTAGTAGGAGCCTTGCCTTTTCATTGTGTCCAATGTCAATGCCGTTAACGCCAAACATGAGCTGAAAATAGTCTAACTTGAGTACCAACTAGGCTTGACCCAAGCAAACTACTTTGATTATCTAAATGAGGTAGGGTAGTTATTTTTGATTCCTTTTTTTCTGACACATTGCGCTGTTAAATTAATCTGATTTTTCTTTCGTTGCTAATTTGATTCAGGGTAAGATCACAGATGAGAGTTTTTGTTGTGTGGGGTTTGTTCACAGATCACTCTGGTTCTGCGCCCTAATTAGTCAGTGTTCATGGGGGAATGCAAGGTTATTTGCCTTTCAGCTTCTGCCGATCTACTAATAGCATAGCAGGAGAATTCAGAAATAACACACGCTGCTTCTCATATTCGCGGCACTTTCCCATGGACTCTTACGCAATTATCTAGAAAACGTGATCCACTGTTGCTATTGGAATTGTATCTCCCGCTGACAGGAAATCCCAAGACTGCAAAATCCTCTCTGTTACTAGGTCTTTTGAGCATAATATTATTCCAATATGTTAAATTGAACATATCATTATATTTAGAACTCCCACCATAGACCCTGACCTTTCTAATCCAGAGAAAAGAGAGAGCATTTCTTTTTCTCAATTAAATCAGTTTTTAAAACATGTAATAAAGCATTTCTCATCGACTGAAATAAAAATAGTGTACGATTTTCCAATTTAGTAGAATAGTTTAACAGGATATTGGGATCCAGTAAGGTTTAGCTAACGATCAAACTTAAAGAGAAGCATTACTAGACTTCCTTATATGTTATCATTAGCCCCGTAAAATTGACTTATTGAGCAGAGCCTCAAATCAAAATTTTACAACATTTACTCCCAACGCAGTACACACTGGGGCCTTTGGCTAAAGGCTCCGTTCACTCATTATCCAGAATTGTGAGGAAAATATGACAGCTGCAAAACTGAAGCTGTTCTCTCCCTGATGGCAAGTAATTTTGATTGCAACAAGTACCCTAGGTCAAAAACAACCGCTATTGCTTTGAAATTGCCTTACGAAAAAAATCTCTTGACTGATCGGGTAAAATTAAAATGAGCGGAAGATGCTCATATTTTAGCATGTTCAGGCTTCCAGCTCGTAAGAACAATTCTGTGCATTGGTGTAAAATTATTTACATAATTACAGATCAAACCAATCAGTTACTACCTTGTAGGGCTAAAGGTCACATCTAGCGTAAGCAAGAGGCCCCACTGCTGTTCTGTTGCTAATACCTGCTCACTCCAGGGCTGCCGCCCTATTCCCAGGGCTGATTGCCCTCTGTCCTGTGGCTTCAAGTAATGTAAATTGTATCTTGTCCCTGGGTAATCGAGATCAGTGAAGCCTTGTCTGTCCACTGCCTGCCAATGTCCTCTCTGTGCCGCGATAATGGTTTTGGTGGGCAATCAAGAAGCAGGCCTTCTTGACTCATCTCTCATAATAGATTGTCCTCCTCAGGCAAAATTGAATAACCCCCGACATGGCCTGGAGGCAAGCAATGAGAATTCAATAAGTCTGCAGGGTCAATGTCCTGTCATTTTTGGCAAGCAAGTAATTATTCTGCACTAACATTCAGTAATAGGAGCAGGAAACTGTTGTGGACACCTTCATCCTGGTGCCCAGGAAAGTCACCTTAACAGGATTTTCCTTCTAATCAGCAATAATTCCTCTTCCTCTTCTGATGTGATTTGACCCACTTTTCATGTGAGTTGCATGTGTGGGTTTTCTAGACACTTTTATTCTTCCCCCCCAAAACCTGCCTCGTCTGTGGGAAAGTTTAACAACTTCCCTGCCTGTTGTTTAATATTTTCCATTTTTATAGGCTGCAGTTGCGCTGTCTATTTGCTTTTACTGATTTGTGAAAGATTTATTATAAACCAAATACAGCTGTTCGCCCCTCTCATAAAGTCCAACTATTTTGGCAAACCTGTTTTTCACTATGAAAATACATTAGGAATCCTTTCCCTCACCAGCTTGCTGCTCCGTAAGCGTGGGCTCTGCTGAATGGGGCCGGACGGGCACCAGCGTAAGGAAAAGAGAATGCACGTGCTTCAGAAGGAAGCAGGCAGATGGGAGGACAGGGCTCTTTTGCTTAAGGTTGGGATTCAGCATGATTCTGTACAGATTTCAAGTGGACAGAATTACAACATCCAAACCACCCCCGCTGCAATTCAAAGCGCTCAAGCGTTCGGTTTGTGAACTCCAACCTGTGATCACATAGATTTAACTATTCAGCTTTTATCTCAAATTAGCGTTACGATGAATCTCTAGATGTTCTTAAGCTTATTGCTGCCATCTCTTTGCTCACCACATATCCCCGGGGTTCAGCGTTCTTAAATCTATATTTATAGAAATGTGTCTACATAAAGTAATCAATCCTCACTCTCCCATTTCCATGTCCCGACTTAGGAAATGTTGCATTTCCAGTTTTTACAAAAGCAGACTTTCATATCACTTCAGTTATTTTTAATGCCACCTTAGAGAAATAGCTTTTTGTTTTCTTTTTAAGGAAAAGAAAATGCAAAGAGGAAAACAAAATCGTCTCCTAAACCCAGTCTAAGTTGCTTTCCAGTTCAGGTTTCACTGTGCAGAAACTATGCTTTATTCATGGCTAGGAACCTTATCTTCCCTCTCTTGAGGTTGGTATTCAGGGAGTAATGAAGAGACGCCTGCAGGAGCAGAGTAAGCATTTTCCATGACTGATTGGCGATTGATTATTGCTGGATGTCTCCCCGCGGTCGCTCATCACGATGCTTTTTTGACAACCAAGCTCTATTTCTGACATGAAAAAGGTGTTTTTGATCTGTATCAATTTGGCTTGTTAACTGTGACAAAACTAGAACGGATACGGTTCATGCTCACTTGTCAATGCCCATTTAGACCCTGGTTGTAGAAAAGACTCATAGTAGTAATAATAATGATGATAATAATAATAATAATAATAAAATAATAATAATATAATGATAATAAAATAATAATGATAATAATATACTTTACTCTTTAGGATACTATGATATTTGGACATCATTTTTACTGTGTTCATATATTTAGTCTGCTGATCACTGTTTTAAGCTCTTGGCAATATTTCGTCTTACCGATGCTCCTTTTAATGAGTTTGTGAGTTTGCTTCAGAATTTCTGACCGTTTTTTTTATTAAGATCATTTTACCTTGTGACATTAATATGTGCTTCCTATGTAGACTACTAAAATATGGATGATTATCTGAAGAAGAATTATTCAGCACTAATAATTATTAAACTTTCTTTGTATGGAAGCACTAAGGCAGGACAGAAAAAAATCTTTCTCAAGATTCTATTAAGGGAGGAAAATACTGTGTAACCTCCAGTTTTTTTCCAGTTGCTGTAAGTTTAAATAATGAGATAAATTGTAGGTAATATTTTACTTTTCTTCAAATGTTAAGACTAAGATTTGTTTTTAAATATTAAAACACATTATAAATGTGAATCAAGTTATTTTTGCAGGCACAGTCTCGGGGCTGCTTTTCAATGAATTTGCTGTTATCTGTTTGTGGCTTTGTACTGAGAAATTATAATGAAGGCAATGAAAATTTATATTCCAACTTGAGTTCTGCTTCAAACTAGCAATTAGAAAATTTCTTTTGCAGCCTTTTCTTCTCGTTCTTCCACGAGCTTTGCCATCAGTGCCTATCCTTGTAGCACAGAGCACGCTCGCCACAGGCAGCGAGCACTTTGAATTGTGCTCCTTGTGCAAGCTTTGAACATGACCACGAGACCTCAGCCAGTAAAGTTAGAACAAAACTGTCTCTTATAAACTGTGAAGTATCATTCCGGGCTCGTGTCACTGACTCTCTTTTTCTCCTTCCAATTCTGCTTCCTATTAATTTCCTCATTCAAATTTGCAAGCAGATTTCATTGTTAAGGTATGTTAGATTATGTTTCTTAGATCGCCATATTGAAATCACTACACAATTATCTCATTAACCTCCAATTATATACAACTCCCTTATAGTAGCATGTCTTCTTTAGTGTTATTTGTGAGGTATTAAAAATCATAAATAAAGCGCATGTAAACCTCCCTAACACGTAAGACAGACACTATGTGAAAGCGAAGTTTTGGCTGATGCCCGAGGAACTGCGTGCCGTCTCGCTCTTACCTTTTTCCAAGTGTGGTAGTCCTGTGTCATGGAAAAGGATGAGTTCCAGTTGTGCCGAACCTCGCTAGCTCGAAGTTTCCAGATGATTCTGTCTCTCTTTGACGATGAGTTCCTGATTGTTTCTTGTTGTGTCTTCAAGACAGACGGCTCAGTGGGCTGCACCCAGAGCTAGCTGGCAGTGCTGGCAGCTAGCCGGTCCAGGCCCTGTTGGCAGCTGTCTGCAGGCTCTGGCCCCACCCTTCACCTTTTGGCTCCAATGTCCTTGTGAACTGCCTATGGGAAAAAGCTCAGGAGATCTGTTGTGGGAAAAAAAGGGAGACCAGAGACTATGGAACTTAGAAAGATAAGAAGAAAGGGAAGGAGGGAGGGAGGGACGGAGGGAGGGAGGGAGGAAGAAAAGAAAGAAAGAAAGAAAGAAAGAAAGAAAGAAAGAAAGAAAGAAAGAAAGAAAGAAAGAAAGAAGGAAGGAAGGAAAAAGAGGAAATGTGCGTCATCTGCTCCTGCTTCGAGTATTTTCCAACGATCACGATGGAGATTGTGGTCACGGCATTTTGCTTGTCTTTCTTCCCTTTGAATTTTGCTTATGTGCTTTTTTAGCCTTCATGTGATCGTTTTACACCATTTCATACATTCTCCAACCTTTACATTAAGGCTCCAAAGCATTTAGCAGAGCCTCAAAGGGAAGCATTGCCACCAGTGTAGATGAAGGCCATTTGGGAGACCCAGAGAAGGAATCAGACAGTATCTTAGTATGAAAGAAACTGAGAACTCAAATTTTAGAGCCAAAGACTCTCAGCTCAAGCCTTGTCTTTCCATGTCTGACTTTTTCTCCCCCTTAGAACTGCATGTACCATCTTGTGTCTTTACTTACCTATGTATTAAATGGGGATATAATAGAAGCCAGTTGTAAAGCTGCTCTCAGGAATAAACAAGGCAAAATAGCCACCATACACTATTTGGGTAGAAATGGAGTCTTTATGACATGTTTTTATCAAACACTATTCTATAGACTCTCAAGCTGCAAATACATTCTTCCTGGATATAAACTAAGTCTAGAATTTTAACAAAAAGACATCATGAGGAGATCCTGAATGGTTTGATGGAGGTTTTGTCTATGCTCACGCTCATTTTCCCTGAAGTAAATCTCTATCTGCTATTAGAGAGGATGACATTCATTGAGACAAAAGGAGTGCAAGAAAGAAAGAGCAGTGGAAAGCAACATGGACTTAAAAATACTAACAGAGAAGACTAATAGAAAATGGGACTCAATGATTTCAGAAAGTTCAATCATTTGTTTATTCAAAAGCTTCTGGGGCACACCTGTGATTGTTCGGGCATACCCATAGAAAACAGGTAATAGTCTGTAGATTTAATTCACTTTTGGGGAAACAATACAAGCAAACTATCAGTATGTTTTGTGTATATATGATGAGTACATTTTTGAAACTATTTTTATAAATTATTTTTATACACTCCATATTTTATTCTCCACCCCACCAACTCCTGTTCACCCTCCAACTGTTCCACATCCCATACTTCCTCCCCTCCCCTCTGTCTCCACGTGGATGTCCCTATCCCCCACTCCACCTGACCTCTAAACTCCCCGGGGCCTCCAGTCTCTTGAGGGTTAGGTGCATCATCTCTGGATGGACACAGACACAGCAGTCCTCTATTGTATGTGTGCTGGGGGCCTCATATCAGCTGGTGTATGCTGCCTGTTTGGTGGGCCAGTGTTTGAGAGATCCCGGGGATCCTGATTAATTGAGACTGCTGGTCCTCCTACAGGATCACACTCAGTTTCTTTCATCCTTCCCTAATGCAAGAGTAGGTGTCAGCTGCTTCTGTCCATTGGTTGGGTGCAAATATCTGAATCTGACTCTTTCAGCTGCTTGTTGGTTCTTCCAGAATGCTGTCATGCTAGGTCCCTTTTTGTGAACGCTCCATAGCCTCAGTAATAGTGTCAGGCCTTGGGACCTCCCCTTGAGCTGGATCCCACTTTGAGTTTGCCACTGGACCATCTATTCCTCAGGCTCCTCTACATTTCCATCCCTGTAATTCTTTGAGACAGGAACAATTATGGGTCAGAGTTATGACTGTGGGATGGCCTCCTCTTCCTCATTGGAAGCCCTTTCTTCCTGCTGGAGGTGATCTCTATAAGTTTCCTCTTCCTGATGCAGAAAATGTGGTTCATTTACACAATGCAATTCTACTCAGCTATTAAGAATGAGGATATCCTGAGCTTTGCAGGCAAATAGATGGAACTAGAAAATATCATCCTGAGTGAGGTAATTCAGACACAAAAGGACATGCATGGTATGTACTCACTAATAAGTGGATATTAGCAACCCCCCCCCCAAAAAAAACCAAAACAAAACGCAGAATACCTGAGATAGAGTCCACAGAACCTCAAAAGATCAACAAGCTGAAGTGCACAAGTGAGGACACCTCAGTTCCACTTGGGAGGGAGAAGAAAGCCATCACAAGTGAGGAGGGAGGGAGGAACCTGGGAGGGAAAGTAGCCTGGGATGGAGAGAGAAGGGAGGGGGGGAGAGAAGGGAGAGGGGTACCTGATCTGACTTTGGGGGAGGGGGAAGACTGAAGCCCTGAGGGCCAGCAGAAAGAATGGAAATAAGCAACCTTGGGAGATAGTAGGTTGGGGGGCACCCTCCAGAATGCATCAGAGACCTGGGAGGTGAAAGACTCACAGGACTAAAATGACCTTAGATGAAATGTCGAGTAGTTTAAAAACACAGCTTAGGGGTACCTAACCCACACTGATAATGTGCAAGACTCAGGGAGGATTATCTGGAGAACCTACAGGAGAGACGCTGTGAATTTAGTCACTAGTTAAAAAAATATTGTGGTCACTATTTTAGTAATAGAGCATATTGAGTAAAACCAGAAGCAAAATAAATGCTGGAAACTCTTGTAATAGTTTAGGCAAGATAGACCATGGTGCGGATTGAATTTACAGAGTATGAATTTACATGTGAAAGGCTATGTTTTCAATCTTCAGTACTGAAAAAAAAACATAAATTTATTTCCTGAACTGATGAAGTTTGACTGTGTTCATGGATGGAGGGGTTTCATTAAAGAGAGACTTGTTTAAGACAAAATTTAGAAAGTAAGTGGGGAAGCCTGTTATTAAGAGCACAGAGTTAAATATTAGTCAGGGGACAGAGTCTCTGAACTGAGAGGAAAGAAGAGGTTGATGAGAAAATTTAGAGTAGAGTTATAGCATCAACCAGTACATACTTACGACACCTAGACAGGGGTCCTGTCATGAAGTCATGATGGCCGCTTGGCATATTGCGTCTGTAAACATTAAGGGTGAAGGATATGAACAAGAGCCCTCTGATAATGTTTGGGTCATGGTAAGAAGCCAGCTTGACAAACAATGATTCATTGCAGCTAAAACCATTAAGATGACTCAGACTGAAAGGGAACAGCCAGAAATAGAGGCACACAGAGCAGTAAGCTGACGGGTACTCTAAAGGACACAAAAGCAGAAGCAGAATGCAGTCACTGATAAGGGGATATTAACCCAGAATCTTGGAATACCCTAGACACATTTCGCATATCAATAGATTTCCAAGAAGATGGAAGGAGAGACCCCTGGTCCTGGAAAGACTGAATGTAGGGGAATGCCAGGACAGAGAAGGCAAGAGGGGGTTGAATGGGGAACAGGGGGAGGGAAGGGGGCTTATGGGACTTTCGGGGAGGGAGGAAACGGGAAAGGGGAAATCATTTGGAATGTAAATAAAAAATATATAAAATAAAAAAAGAAATAAAAAAAGAAAATCTCTATGCTCTCTGATTTCATATTATAAAATGTGATGCCACCTAGTATTACACACTAACGTGTTTTATAATAGCCATCAACATTTGCTTACAGTCTATGTGAAACACAGCCAACTTACTGCTGTCTCTAAATTCAAAGCACTGAATTCAAGAGATGGGAACAAAGCAACAACTACATAAAAACATGATGTTCTTCTGACTGAGTGAGGAGTTTTCTCTTGCTGTTAGAAAAAGAAAACTTAGAACAATCTGTAAAAGTCTGAATTTTAGGTTTTGTTTTGTTTTTTTTGTTTGTTTATTTTGTTTTTTGTGATGACTCCTTCCAGCCTGGTGTCTAGATTTTTATCTGATGCTCTGTGTAACTGTCTAGTTGACTATCAATAATGTAGTTTTCTAGCTAAGGAAAAAAAATTTTTCTCTGTGTAGTCCTGGCTGTCCTGGAACTCATTCTGTAGATCCGGCTGGCCTAGATCTCAGAAATCTGCCTGCCTCTGTCTCCCAAGTGCTGGGATTAAAGGCATGCGCCACCGCTGTCCTGCGGAAAATATTTTTAAGAAATATAAGATTTTAGATATTGGGGGAAAACCTATAACTTTGGCAAAAAGAAGGCTAAGCATTTCTGACATGGTAGGATTAGCAACATGAAGAAGTGAATGAGTCAGATAGAGTCTTGATGGAGAGCAGAAAGAATGACCTTGTCTATGCTCAAGAAGCAGGAAGACTGGTTCTCAGAAATCTAGGAAGATCAAGTATGGTTTGCTACGGAAAAACTTGCAGCAAAGACTGTTGAAAAGTTGAACATTAGTTTCTGAATCTCAGGCAAAGGTCATGAGTTAATTATACATGTACATGGCCAATTAAGACTCTTCTGCAGTGGTAGACTGGCTATTTCTGCAGGAATTCTCAAGTGCATGCTAGATTGAAAAGCAGTCACAATAGAGATGCTTGAGAGGTGAGGTCATTTTCTATGGGATGTCAATCCTTCATTTGCCTATTTTGAGCAATTCACCAGTTCGATAAAGCTTTTCCTCTTCACACTTTGTATGAAGAGAAGAAAGAAGGTGACTTCTGCCAACGGACTGGATAGGAAAAAGAAGGGATATGAGTTACAGGGCAGCATTCCATTCCACTGTCTAGGGCTGTATTCCCCTTTGTACATTTTTTTGTAATTGCATACTGACCTCTGAGATCAGTGGCTGGTTACTTTTGGGATAATATGATTAAAGTATACATAACAAGTATGCTAAATTATTTTTAATGCAACTCTAGTGGAGAAGATCTGTGTAATTGCTAATTCCATTTCATCTGAGATAATGTCCCTTGGGTCCAAGCCTATGAATTAGACTGAGGCTTTGTTCACACAGAGGCTAGTTTGGAAATACTTGGTTTTGCTTTGCCATTGAGTGTTTTGCTAGGAGAAAGAAACCTGAGGCGACTTAGAAAATCTAAAGGGAACACATGTACCTTTCAAGAGATACTTCGGGGCGTGCAAATAATTTTCCCTAAAGTAGTTGGGTTTCGTGTGATGTAACTACTTTGATGTTTTTGATGGTTGCATATTTTGATGAGGCCATTTCAAGTGTCTTGGAAGTAATTTTAGTACCTGAAAATACTGTCACTGGAGATACTTTTAAAGGACATGGAAATTTATCAGCTAGTAAGGATACAGGTAAAAAGCTAAGAGAAAGCTGTTGATAATGGTAGATGGAACATCACAGAATGAAGACTTTAAAAGGGATCTGTACTAGGCAATGGTTCAATGAATAAGAGTGCTTACCATGGAAGCATGAGTTTGAATCCCTAGCACTCATGTAAATAAAACATGTCATAAATATGCTGCATCTAACCCTGAAGCATGTATATACCTCCAGAATTTGCCTATAACTGCAAACTAGGACTGAAGATTGGAGGACCTAGGAGTTGTTGAATAGACAGCCCCTAGTCTATTCAGCATTACTCTCAAAGCAATTAGGAAGCCAATGATAGAAAAGAGGTCCAAAATCCCCTTTCAGCTTCTGCATGTGCACGCAAAGGCTTCTGTACTTATACACACAGGCATATGCCACAACCACACATCATGAATACCACACAGACACATAAGCACGTTGTAAAAAGAAAAAATGGACCATAAGGATCATTGGATACTGAAAGAAAATATTTTTCTTAGTGCTGTGAGAAAAATGATGTTGGGAGTAGAGACAGGATCAAGACAATGGCTTCTCTATTGATGGAGTCTGGTGAGACAGAAAAATAGCAAAAGAGAGGATGACTATGTTTCATAAAACTTAATAACATGCTAAGACCAAGTATATTTCTTAATTTTATCTCAGAGTTTTTCAAGTTTTCTTTACTAAAATTAAATGTGTGTTTGTATTACCTGGAAACTTATAAATATATACTAAGAGATCATAGTGATAATATTTATTATTGATGACTCATATTTCAGCTGTCAATCAACTGCTAGTACATATCATACATAGTGAGTATAAGTTGACAGTTTAATGTAGTTTCATTTTTGTCCATGTACACTATGCCTTAGAATTCTGTCACATGGTTACAAAACCATTGGCGTTTAGTTCCTCTGATCATTTAATAACCATGACGTACTGGAAGACACTCCTCTTTCTTCAGTTAAGATAATAATTCCCATTTCCTTCTGAAATGTGTTGGCTGAGGATACTGACTCACAAGTTAAAGAACCCTTGCAAAATCGCTTCGGTTATTAGCTCCAGGGGTTTCCTCCTCTGGATATGTATCATTGTCCACTGGAAAGATCTGAATGACGCCGGGTGGTGGTGGCGCACACTTTTAATCCTAGCACTTGGGAGGCAGAGGCAGGCGGATTTCTGAGTTCGAGGCCAGCCTGGTCTACAGAGTGAGTTCCAGGACAGCCAGGGCTATACAGAGAAACCCTGTCTCGAAAAAAAAAAAATCTGGATGGCTGTTTGAAAGAATCTATATAAACGAAGGTGCAATACAACTCTTGCTGTCAAAGTTTACACTTAAAGAGCACTTTTATTTTACTTAACTTGTATTTTCAGCTCTTAGGAATGGTCACATAGTAGGTGACTGGCATTTGTTTGACAAGTGAACAGATGGTTCTGATGGGTAAAGAATACTTGTGTATTTAGCTTGAAGAGGCCACTGCATACATGACCAGACACAAATTTCCAGTACAAATTGTCTACTCAGACAAACTTGAAGTTTGAACCATGGAAGTTTGCAGTTATGGGGCTACTGTCCTTAGGATCAAACAGAAGAATTTGAGTGGCTTCTCACAAAACAAAGGAACCCAACACCTCAGATTGATCATTAATAGAAAAAATTATTATGTGGGTAATTGATATGATATTGAACAAACTGCAAAAGATCCAAATTTTATTGAATGCAGATACAACTCACTAAGAAAGACTATACTGCTTTTTAATTTATAATTTCAGCATTTTCATGTGAATCTGTCATGTTTTGAGTTTATATAAGCCTCCAGGAAGGCATTATTATTTCGCATTTGGAAGTCATTAATTTGTCCAATCAACAAAAATTGTTGAGTATTTTTGTGTTACTTCACATGTTTTATACAGGGGAATAATAGATAAAAGAACCAGAGTTATCTGAACCTCTTAACTTAGGTAATTATAGGCTAGAAAAGCTGTTAGGTAATAAAATATGCCACAGTAAAATGGTGGGAAACAGAACAAGAGATGGAAATTTCAAAGAGATGAACCCAATTATATATTAAACCTTTTTTGCCCAATTAGTGCTACAGAGATATATTTTGTGATTAATATAAAAATGATTCCTCTATTGACCCAATAAAAATAGTAACTTTAACATTCTGTCAAGTATTGCTATTTCTTACTTTTACTATAATACTGCAAACATAAAATAATTGGCAATGAAGTTCAGCAGAGGTGAGGGTCAAGCTTCTACTTGGAACAGATTTTCAGCACTATGGCTTAGAAGAAGAACCCAGTGGATTTGGCTATGCAAACATTTAGATCAGGAGAAGTACATCAAATAGACTTTGAGGTCAGCCTAGCTGCCCAGGAAGACCCCACTGAGCTAACCAAGGTCATCAGGGTGTGTGCACTGCTTTTCTCCAGCGTGTCCACCCTTTGCCATCTTCCCATGTTCTCTCTCTCTCTCTCTCTCTCTCTCTCTCTCTCTCTCTCTCTCTCTCTCTCTCTCTCATCTATCTATCTATCTATCTATCTATCTATCTATCTATCTATCTATCATCCATCCATCCATCCATCCATCCATCCATCCATCCATCCATCCATCCATCCATCTATCTATCTATCTATCTATCTATCTATCTATCTATCTATCTATCTATCTATCTATCTCTGCCTCCCTCCCTCCCACCTATTTACAAACACAGCTGTATTTTCTACTCCTTCTTCAACACCATAATCCATTGCTACATTTTTATTCTTTTGAAGTACTACAGACTCATTTATTTAACAACAGAAACTACAAGCAAATCAGAAAGCAAGAAAGTTTTCAATCCTTGGCTAAATCTTTAGCACACTTGCTAAAGAAGAAAAGAAGAAGAGAACGCTCTAAAACTTAGGATTTCAACTCACTTCTCATCAGAACTTCAGCAAGGCTCTAACTCTAAAATAGAGGGAGAAGAGATCAACACCTTTGCTTTCCCCCTCCACCATGAGTTTAAGGTGTTCTCAAATGTAGCCATTGATTGAGAGTTTGGTTTAATCACTGCAAGGAGCAGAAAGAAGGAACACTTCATAACCCTTATGCATTCTCTCTCTCTGTCTCTCTCTCTGTCTCTCTCTGTCTCTCTCTCTCTCTCTCTCTCTCTCTCTCTCTCTCTCTCTCTCTCTGTCTCTCTCTCTACTTCTCTCTCCCCCTCCCTCCCCCTCCTTCTCCCTCTCCTCCCTCTGTGTGTTTCTTTGAGTCATGCTTATTCTTTTGAGTAACACAGTTTGGAAAAAATATATAGTAAGAAAGGAAAAGCTATCTTTCTTCGTTGCATAAAGAAAGACAGACTGGGGCTGGAGAGATAGTTCAGTGGTTAAGAGCACTGACTATTCTTCTGAAGGTCCTGAGTTCAAATCCCAGCAACCACATGGTGGCTCACAACCATCCGTAATGAGATCTGATGCCCTCTTCTGGAGTGTCTGAAGACAGCTACAGTGTACTTACATATAATAAATAAATAAGTCTTTAAAGAAAACATTAAAAAAAGAAAGAAAGAAAGAAAGAAAGACAGGCTGTACAGAATCATGTCTGGTACTGCAGCAGGGCCATATGCTGAAGAGGACAGGCACTGTGTTCCTTTGTTATCTGAATTGTAATTCTGTCATTCGCCTGCCTCTCAAACGAGGAAGCACATTTTAGAGCTATGTGGGCACTCATATAAACTATGCTAACTTTGGGTGTCTCATGTAGAAAATAGTGATGATAAATGAGCTGCAACATTAGGAATGTATCCACAATGCAGTTAATTGAATAACTGTCATATTAGCAAGCATGGCGCAGGGCAATGAGAAGACAGCAGCGGGTAAGACAAGACAGGATAAGCTTCATGGAGTGCACACAGCATCCATGCCAGTGAAACAAGAGACATCTGTATGTGCATGTCCCGTTATATGCAAGCATTCAGTATGCAAATAACTTCCTTCTTAGAACATGATAAAACTCAGATGTTCAAGGATGTTTCCTAGTGTGAAGCCAATATGAAGTGTCCTTCTAAGAAAGCTCGAACTAAGAACAATTTCAAATTTCTTCTTACTGAATGACATTGCATGTTCTCTCTTAATTCTACACAAACATTCTATGCCCAATGAGTGTTGACACTGACCATGCACTTACAAAGCGTCTCCCCAACTGACAAGGTATATGATGAGGTGCCTGAATAAGTGTTTTCAAACTTTTCTCTTATATCTAGCATTATGTATTATTTCTCTGAAGGAGTGTCTTTGACCCTGGATACACTGTCTACATACTGTATGTTTCTGTGTCATGCCATATTGTCCTATAAGGACATCTTTACCCTTACCATGATTCTTAAACCTTGGGATTTTTTTTTTATAGAAACTTCCTCTGGTACCATTGGAGTGGCCATATTTCCTGGACTATCTCTGTCTCTGTCTCTCTGTCTCTCTCTCTCCTCTCTAGACTAATTATATACTAATATCATAAATTGTTATTAATTTTGTTCCATAGTGCTCTTTCGCCTACTCAAATTGCACAAGCCCCAGATAGGCACTCAATACTGAATGGTAAACGATCTAATCAGTCAATCTGACCACATTTTGAGCTCCCTCCTGAGGATAATACATATGTTGTTAACTTGTTTTGTCAATTAACTTGGTGGAAGAAGTATTGGTGTTGGAGATTTCCTCCCAAGCCACTCCACATGCCCATGTGTCTGTCACTCATACCAGAAATAAGATGGGCCTTGCCTTCAGGGTGAATCAGGAGAAATGTGGGCCACAAAATTCCTTCAGAGTTCTTTAAAGGCTTACTTTACACTCTCTTTTGAATGTATAATGAAGAAATGCTAACCTGTGGTATACTGGAACAAAATCACACTTAAATGGGATTCTGGTAACTAAGCATGTTATTGAAAGTCAAATAATCTGCTACAGATTCTAAAGGAACCAGTGAATTATTAGGAATAATGTAGTGATCAAGAGTGATGGTCACAATGGGGTTGGCTCAGTGTGTTGGAAAGATGCTGATAAAAATTGAGTGCCAATTGCCTCAGGTGACAGAAAGAAGCTACGTTTCCCTTTTCTTCTTCTGTGGTCTCAATTCAGCCATGTCCTTCATCTCCTCTAGATCTAGCACTAACTGGCAGGCTGAACCAAATCAATGTAACTAGCAAAGTGTAAAAAGCTGGGCCATTACAGGGATGATCTTTGTTCTGCCTTTGCTGACATCGAAATTTACTGATATTGATATAATAAGCCATTTTGTGTTTTCATTTGTATAAACCAAATGTGTGGCTTAGCTTATTGATTTTATAATCAAGATATAGTTTACTCAAGTGTTTAAAAATGAACTTGTAAACACACATCCCCTACCCATTCATTAATCCAAGAAGGACCTCTTATGTCACCTGCCTTTTGCTGAGTTCTAAAGAAGATTTGATTTTGGCGAAGTGGCAGACAGAAAGGTGGTACATGAGGGAAGAATGAATACTTAGACTCTTTCTTCTAAAATCCAGAGATTTTATAAAACAAGAGTTTAAAAAAAGGGAAACTGAAAAATATGGTTGTCTTTGGGTTTGTGTTAAATGAGAAAGCAAAACAACAACATCATCAACAACAGCAACTGGTCCCCAAAGAAACCAAGATATAAAAATAAACTAAGGGTATTTGGAATATGGCTCAGTGGTAAGCTCAAGGCCCTGAATTTGATGTTTGGTGCAGGAAAAAATACATCAGGAAAGAAAAAATATGCAAAGGAGGATTTGGAGATAAAATAATAAGACAACGGGACTCTTCAGGGTTCCTACATTTCTAAATATAGCATGTAACTCAATGTAAAAACTATATTATAATTGTTTGATATTATCCTTATTTCACAAACTAAGAATTTAAGTTCAATTGGGATACTGTCTCAATTCACATCCTTTACTGTGTAATACAGGGGCATGTACACAGGTTATTAAGACAATGTATAGTATAAGCTATACCTTTTACTCAGAAAGACTCAAAAGATGGTGTGTGTGTGTGTGTTTAAAAAGACAAAACACTCAGAATGTGCAGATACTGGATGGAATTGGCATGCTGATTGTGATAAGGAGATAATAGTAATCTGGAATGCCAACAAAGAGGCATAGAACTCTTCTGGGCATCTGTCATCACAGAGGCCAGGTCAGGTTGTTTCTGATCTGTCTCTGTGGGATGCCTGGTAGCATGCACACATGCAGAGCTATGCATGGCTGCTCGAACCGCTGTTTGACTTACAAACTTCAATCCAGTGTTTCAAATCACCCTATTGTTCTGTAGAAATTTAAAGTGAAACCTGTATGGGATTGTATTGTATTTTTATTATTTTTAAAAATGATGTGGTAGGGTTTTTTGTTGTTGTTGTTGTTTTTGTTTTTTTAAGGAGTGATGTGATTAGATAGCTTTAATTCTGCTACTCTGGAAGATGTAGTATAAATACTTATACATAGACAATCTCCTCACCCATACAGCAGACCCTGTAACCTCTGGTCTTCCCTTAGATTATCTTCTAGTTTCTTCTTTGGGTTAAATCTATCCCCTTCAACCCTTTTATTTGTAAGTACCTGTGACCAGTCTCATCTATCGCCAGTTGAAGAAAACTGTCCCTCTTTGGCTTGTTGTTTCTCTCTGTTTTGAGACCTAAAAACCCCCATCTGTTTATGGGCATTGGAATAAGAGTTGAGACTGCAGGACTTATTAACTGAGGAACTTGGGATACATGTGGTAATCTCTAGAGGTATAGGTTTTATCATTCTGAAGTGAGAATAATGATCCTTAAAAGGTGTTCCATGATTTGATGGTTTTGTTGCCACATGTGGCATGGAGCTAGTACATAGGAAGACCTCAAAAGGCTTAACCGTAATATAGTAATTATTATAGTGCTAATTCATAGAGTAGGTACTTTTTTCTTTTATTGAAAATATATTTTTTTCATATAATATATTCTGATTACAGATTCCCCCATACCTGCTTCCCCAGTTCCTCCCCACCTCTCCTCCCATCCAGATCCATACCCTTTCTGTCTCTTGTTAGAAGACAAACTGGCATCTAATTGATAATAATAAAATACAATATAATGCAATAAGATAAGATAGAAGTAAACAAATCAGAATTAGAAAAAAATATCCAAACAAGATAAAGAGCCCAAGAAAAACACAAGAGATGCATATAGATGGAGATATGTGCATAGAAGGAGAGATGCACATAGATGGAGAGATGTGCATAGGAGAGATGCACATAGATGGAGATATGTGCATAGATGGAGAGATGCACATAGAAGGAGAGACGCACATAGAAGGAGAGATGCACATAGATGGAGAGATGTGCATAGATGGAGAGATGCACATAGAGGGAGAGACGCACATAGAAGGAGAGATGCACGTAGAAGGAGAGATACACAGACTCACAGGTTCACACACACCAAGAAGCATCATCTCTCTTCACCAAATGAAGTTTTTCTCTTCCTTCAAATATAAGTGCAATGGCAGTTTCAATCACACATCATATCTCTGCTTTATTCACTATTTGTCTAAAGACCACACTTAAATTCATACTAGTAACACCTCCAGGGTTTTCTACTTC
The DNA here is from genome assembly GCA_036184795.1 of Tokudaia tokunoshimensis. Taxonomy (NCBI): domain Eukaryota; kingdom Metazoa; phylum Chordata; class Mammalia; order Rodentia; family Muridae; genus Tokudaia; species Tokudaia tokunoshimensis. The sequence continues at coordinate 31,982,172 of BTHU01000003.1, forward strand.
ATTTGATTATGGACACTTCCCCATTCAAATATGTGGCCTTTTGCACCCTTGGGGTGAGTGACTATTTCCTGTCCTTACAAACTCCCGTAATTTCCACAGTTATCCTCCTGTTTCCCAGGACATCCCACAATTTTGAATCGTCTTTCCAGTCCTTTTCCCTAAGAATCTGGATGTTCTTTCTTAGGGCGTTGGGTTTCAAATTTTTGCATATCCTCTTCACCTAAATGCACAGTTTCAATTCTCAGGAGCCATCAAAACCACCAAGTTTCAGTTATTCAAATTATGTATGCTACAAACCGCTGGGAATTTCTGTCATTTCCAGCTCAAACGTATCATGCTCCTAAATAATTAAAATATTTTCATTTTTCCTATGAAAGAGTTTTCTTTAATTATATTTTCTTGTTTGTATTAAAAAAAAACAGAAAGCTGGTTGCTATCATAGATATCTAACTAGTGTACCATTAGCAATAAAATTCTGTAAACTGTACTGTCTCTATGCCCCTATTTAATTACTTCTTCCCTGTCCATCTTACCTGTTGCCCAGACTTTAGGCCTCTTTCACTAGGATCTTACAGTTTCCCTTTATATCCAGTTTCATCATTCTTCCTTTTGCTTTCCACTTGTCTTAAAGAGTGGCTTTTCATTTAAAAAAATCTTGTTATTTTCACATTAAAAGGAAAGAAAATAATCCTGAAAGCATTCTAAATAACATTCAATGCCTTCAGGTTGCCACATTCCTCCTACACTAAGCCTCCCCCCACATCTCCCTTTTCTCTGTTTCCCCTGTGTCCCATTGGAGGGCTATCAGCAACCTCTTGTTACCATTTATCTTTACTTCTGTTTCCTAAACCCAACTCAAGAATGCCCTTTCCTTATGCTGCAGTCAAGACTAACAGGTTAAAAATTTGTACTGCTGGGGTGAGGTTCCAAGTTCAAGTCCCAGTCCTCTCTTCAGACAGCAGATTATTGCCTGTAACGCCAGCTTCTAGGGATCTTATGCTTCTGGCCTTCTTGAGCACCCAGACACACATGTAAATATACACATGTGCATACACACACAATATTAAACATAAATACGTTTCCTTTCGAGGTTGTGTAGAACTTTCCTAATGCCCTGTTCAAATATTTCTCATCTCTATGCAAACTACATCTTGTTCCTTGTACCATTACAGAACTGAGCGTTTTCCCACTGAAATTCCTTCCTGCTTTCTCCAGGATGGACTAGGTAACCTTTAAGGAATTCATCGGTTTTAGGACTCCAGCGTTTAGCTAGCAACCTCACACATCATGGCTACTCAACCCTTACGCTGAATGATGAAATTGATAGGTGATACTTTGCTTCCCTCACTGTCAGATTGCCTGATTATGAAACATTGAACCCTTGTTAGAAATATTTGAGTATAGTTTATGACCATCCCGCCCTGATTTCAGAAGCGAAGCAAGATCAGCCACAGCTAGTGCTTGGATGGCTGAAATATTACATGCACATCAAGTGGCGTTCCCAATTGGACCTGTGAGCCGCCTTTCTATCACCTTACCCAGCTCTGCTATTTTCCAGCTTTATATCCATTGAGCCTATTTCCTACATCTATCAGATAAGAGATTAGAACATTAGATATTTTATATTACTCTAAATATAGATATGTTTTAAATTTTATTACATAATTATATTGCATAATTTAACCAATTAATACATTTTGAATAATTTTACCTATTATATAGGTTTATAAAATATCAGGGAATGTATTTCTTTCAGGTATATTATTTTATTTTTACATTTGTTTAACTGTCTTTTTTCATTTGCTGGCGCATCAATGACATGTTCCAATCTAAAAGCAGAGCATCTTGTTTATATGTAATAGCAACATCATAAATAGCTTGATCTATTGAAAACAATAAACTAAACATGGCACAGAAGAAACTGAAGCCCTTCATTGTATTATCTCCTTCAAGATGACAGGCAATCTCGGGAGACCAGAGAATTCTTAGTTGTATGAGTTTGTGACTAATAGGTGGTTTGATGTGACAAGAGCTGGCTGTCTTGGGAAATTGAACTATCTCTATGCTCGATACTCTTTGTGTCTCATTCTTTGTAGGTTATTGTTGGAGGCCTGTGGGGACCTCTTTTACAGTTTGCATTCACAGACAATATAAGATCAGCAAGAACTCTCTAGTTTTACTGTCATTATTGATCTACTGCCTTTCCATTCAGGAGCTAATTTGCTTGTTAGCAGTTATTTTAAAACCTATTTTTATTTTTTGTACTAACTCGCTATACATTGTACCTCAATTTTCTTTCTTTTTCCTTTTTTCTTTTTGATGAAATAAAAACAAAACAACTAATAACAAATTTATACCAAAACAATTTATTGCAAAAAGACTCAACGCAAATGTTTTCTGTGTTTTGAAAAAATGATAACAAAAATTCTCAAATGTAGTGCTATGATTTTGATATCTATGAAAGGGTCAACACAAGTTCATAAAAATTTAAGGAAAATTAGTAAACATACTCAAACGAAAATATCACTAATATGAAGTCTTTTGACCTGTAAATTTATACACAAATCCTAAGAGGAATGATGTATTGGGAATTCATGAACACAGCTTCTAAAGTTGGGATTTATTTGATGTTGAACACTCAATAAATGTGCCAGTTTATTGACTGGTTTTCTGTGCTGAAGGTGACCATCATACAACTTTCTTATTCATTCAAATTGCTGAAGGAAGAAGTATCCACTGGTTTCTGCAACAAGAGGCATTTTCCTCCTGAAGCCAACTTCTGACATACATATTCATACCAAATGACAGGCCACTAAGCTGAAAGTTTTGTGTATGTTCTTCAGAATTATGAGACCTACATAGAGATCATAACTTACATAAACTCAAAACTGTGGAATGCACACACACACACACACACACACACACACACACTAAAAATCATGATGTGTCTCCAAATTAAAAAAAAACATCAAACGAAGAAAATGCATTTTAGAATATATTAAACTTCTTGCAAAGCTAAGAAAAGCTAATGTCTTGCTGCTGAGGTGGAAGAAACTGAACTCCAAAGAATCAGCACTTGAGCTTCTGCCCCCTTGTGGTGGGGTAGGGAAAGGTAGCTAAGTGTGGAACTGTGACTGGCTTGCAATTTGTGAGAGAGAGAGAGAGAGAGAGAGAGAGAGAGAGAGAGAGAGAGAGAGTTTACAACTTGAGAAAATTCAAGTGAAACATCTGTGTAAAATTTGGACCTTCCATTAACAGGATACAAAGACTTCAAAATGAAGGGCTAGAAAAAGTCTAACCAATAAACTGGGGAAAAATTATATCATATTATAGTAAGCTTTTGTGAGAATTTATGTTCAAATGTACTTTGATTTCACACTACGTGAAGGGCTCCAAGAAGGACTAAACAAAATGGCCTCTTGGCATTGAAACGTGGAAGTTTATTATGAGGAAATACAGACATCAGAAAAACTGAGTGTTGGAGGCAGGAGGAGTACAGCAGAAAAAAAAGAACTCCAGAAGGGAGACTGACACGGAGATGGTTGTGCAAGTGGCCATGTTTAAGAAAAAACACGGGAATCTAAAAGCAAGCCTCGAGAAAGGGAGTGAATGCTCTGAGGAAATTATTGATACATGCTTGCCAAAGAGAAAGAGGAAATAAAGGGCACAAAGATGAGAGGACAAAATGAGAAATTGCAGGATCGTCTCTAGAGCTCTTGGTTTCAGAGTAGAATAAACAACAGCATCAAAACCTCAGCATTTCCCTTTTATTAATCATCTTACTTGCTTACATTACAAATGTTATCCTTTTTCCCTGTCTCCCCTCCACGACACCCTGCCTAAGGTAGGGGAGAAAAGATAGTAAATAGGACAAGGAGATGTGGACCTGTTTAAAAGTAGTTCTTTGGGGTGATTCCAATCTCTGTTGTCAGGGTACCAGCAGTCCAGTTCGGTAGTGTCAGGATACCAAACACGAGTCAGCAGTGGTAGCATGACCCAGCAGAATTGGCACTAGTCAGCGGGATAACTCGGATCAGCTGGGATACCAGAAGTACTCTGCTGTGCCTCTCAGTGAAGTGAAGATTAGATACCAGACCAGCGAAGCATTGCAAGGCTAGCTATCCAAGCGTCCATCACAGCCCAGTAAGTCCTATTTATAGTTTCTCCAAACATCACGTGCCCTCCCAGGGGTCTTGCCTCAGCAAGACACTTTGTGAGTCTGCATCACATGACAAAACCAGAACCATCTACTTCAAAGTTTGGAATGTTCTCTTTCTATTGCTCTTTCAATTATAAGATCGTGAGGTTAGCTGTTATTGAACATTTTGGTAGAATTTGTCAGGATACCTTCTTGGTTCCGGGCTTCTGGGTTTCAGAAATCTTTTTATTACTGTTTTATTCTTATAGATTGCCATGGATATTTTAAAATAATTTCAATTCTCCTTATTTAATTTGGTAGATCATATGTCTAGGAAGTTGTCAATTTCTTCTAGATTTTCCAGTTCTATTAGAATGTAAGTTTTCAAATGATCCTCTTGATTTCAATTGAAGATGTGAAATAATGTTGTCCCTTTATATTTTTGATTTTTATTGTGTCTTCTCTTTTCTAGGACTGTTTATATTCTCAAACAAACAAACAAACAAACAAAAAACCACAACTCTGGGACTTATTTCTTTTTTGTCCCATTTTACTATTTTCTCCCCTGATTTTTGTTACTTCCTTAGCTTCCTAGCTGGAATTTGTTTTGTTCAAGTTTTTCTGAAACCTTAAAATATATCATTATTTATTGAGATCTCCTTGATCTCAAATAAAACTATAACTTTCCTCCTAGGACCACCTTTAGGATATCAAAAATGTTCTGACTAATTTTACATGTTTCTTCTCATTATTCTTAGAAATTTATATTGCCCTTTAGATTCTCATGATTCTAAGACTTCTACATTTCCCCTCCCCAATTTCTTCAAGCTCCCATTCATCGTATGTTGGTGTATTATTCGACTTCCACATATCAGGGATGCTTTCTCCTCATGTAGTTTATATTTGTAGCAACCAATATTTTTATTCTACTATGATCTAGGACGCAAAAACTATCTTCAACACTTTGTACACTTCAAGCTTTGCTTTAGAACCTAAAATATGATCTACTTTTAAAGGAAAAGTTCCATTTTTTTCAGTGTCATTATACACAATGTTTTGTCTTTTTCATTTCAACCCTCCTGGTGGGGCAGTGGGTAATAACAACATTCAATGCCTTTAATGCGCACTTCACAGGTAATCAATATAATAACATAGAATATGATATGTTCTGTAGAAGAATTTTCTACTCAAGACCAACAGATGTTTTCTTTAATGAAAATTCTTTACAAGACCAATGCAAGCCTCCCTTTATGAACTACTTCTTTGAGTATTTCTGTTTTGCTAAGGAAATCCATCTTTTAAATTTATTTGTAGTTTGCTACATGCACCAGAGAGAATTTGTTGATAACTTTATTAGGAATGAGTGCTTTGACATCAGCACATGGCTTTTGTTTGGTCTTGTGATTATGCTAATGGTCCCTAGCCTCGAGACAATGATCCTATTGCTCATGGTAGCCATGAGATCAAGTTGCTTGGCAAATCATTTTAATCATCCTCTGTGGTTCATATTGCAGATCTTTCTGTGGGGATTTACTTCCACCTTCCCTCTATAGTGTTTTTTGGTGGGCAACAGTCTTCGATTTTAAAAAAAATAAAATTCACCAATGCTCTTGTTTTGTGATGAGCAATGTTTCATGAAATCTTTTATAATTTGTATACTATTTAATGTTTAAGAAGTCTTTGTTTATTTCATATCTACAGAAATGATCTCCTATGTTCTCCTCTCAACATGATAGTTTTTCCTGCCGACATCCTGTTGTCAACAATAATTAATGGCAACAAAATTGGTTATTATGTATGAGGTGAGGTAAGTGGCCAATGAATCATTTTACTATGCATTATAGATAAAATTCATTTACCCATCACACTGAAGTGCTGTAAACCAGGTCACTAAATGTGTTTGTCCTTTTTATCACTAATCTCTTTCCCAATAGACAGTCACTTCTCTGTCAGTTCAGTGCCTATATACTATCAGTATTTGTAAACTTTGGCATGAACTTTTAAGTTTTAGGATTACTTGACCATTTCAAAGAAAATCTACGAAGATTTATTCAGATTGTACCGATTATGTAAAATATTCTAAAGAAAAACAGTATTTCAGAAATTGAATCTTTTAATTAATATGTCCTTCTTTCTTAGGGATATGATATTAATATGTAAAATTTTAACCAAATATTTTATTTATTATGTATTTTAGTATCATTAAATTTTTAAAAATGTTTTAAATTGAAATATAATTACATTACATACCCATCCCTTTTCTCTCTCCAGCCTTCCTCAGCCTTCCTTCCAATTTCTCTACTCTTATGTTGAGACCCTTGGTCCTGGAAAGACTGGATGTATCAGTGTAGGGGAATACCAGGACAGAGAAGTGGGAGGGGGTTGAATGGGGAACAGGGGGAGGGGAGAGGGCTTATGGGACTTTGGGGGAGGGGGGAACCAGGAAAGTGGAAATCACTGGGAATCTAAATAAAAAATATAGAAAATAATAAAAAAGAAAGTCCCTTTTTCTTTGACTATTGTTACACACATGTAAGTATGTATATGTATATTTATATGTGTATATGTATATGTACACATATGTATGTTTATACATAAATATATAAATAAAACTCACTAAGTCCATTTTTGTTCCTTGCAGGTATATGATTTTTAAGGCTGATCACACTGCAATGGACAGTCTAATAGAGTTTCATCCCATGAGAAGCTACTTCTCCATCTTCCAGCAGTCATTAGCAGCCTATATTTTCTGTTTAGGGGTGAGTCACCACAAAACTTTTTCTGTCAATGTTAGCATGTTCATTTATATTGCCATTGTTCCTGTATTGCTTATTTAGCCATTTCTAGTAGAGACTCTACTACCTCAGACTTCCTGATGTTATGGCCCTAAAATCTTTCCATCAATAATAAACTTTAATTTTTTCCTACAGTTTTGTATTTTTAAGCATATCATTTTGCATTTATCATTAACTTATCTATTGCTAAAATACATAAATATAATTATCTTCATATATTGACTTTGTGTCCTATAGCTGTCTTACATTAATTTTCTAATATTAATTCATTGACTCAAACATTTTTATCTCTTCTTAAATGCACCATCACATTGTCATTGAATAATACCACTTTCATTTCTTTCTTTTCAAACTGCTAATGCTTTACTTTTAGTTTTCCTTGCATAATATGACCAGATGTGTCATTTAGAAAAATGAGTAATGGACTTTATTCATATTTTATATTAGATGCGGTAATGGGGTCAAAGAAGATTTCAATAAACATGTTAAAAACAGCAAAAAAATGAGTAACTGTGATGGCAGATTATAGTTTCGTTGTATTTTAATCTGAGGGAGATGTTAACTTTGAGCAATTAAGGTGCTATTGTCTCAACACACTGCACAGTACATTGAATAAGTTCCTTTCTTTCCCTTGCTTATTAAGAATTTTAACTTGTGCATTTGTGTTCAATACCATTAATGATTTTTCTGCCATTGTTGAAATGATCCCTGTCTGTTAATACAGGTGTCAGAAATGTCTCAAAGTTTACCTTATCTGTAAGATTAGAAGTTACCCTGTCACTGTTTACAGATGGTAGAAGGAGATAAGATTCTTGAGTTTGAGAAAAGATGGTTTATTATTCACAGCATAGCAATTACCAGAGGATCACTGGGTCTAGTACCTTGAGCTTCAGTTCAACAAGCAAATACCAAAACACACATTGATGTGCACTCAAAGAGAGCAATCATTAGGAAAGATAACCTAAAGTTCCTGTAACGTGAGCAGTAGGCATACCCACTGTTTGCCCCACAGTGAGATGGTATATTTATTATGCTGGAAAGAAAGAAAACATGCCCTTTCTCTGGAGGGTTATACTATGGTTACATTCTTGAAAGTATGTCTGCAATAGGCCTGTCATTTGCGAGATATGTAGATACATGAGAGTCCTATGGGGAATTCTTTTCTAACAATAGTGAATCACACTGACTAATTTTAAAATGGAACACCACTCCTGCATATTTAGAACAAAGCCACTTTCTATTTATACCTGTGAGATTACTTTGGTAATATTTTATCCAGGATTGTCCCATCTATGTTGTATATACTTTCTAAAGATTATGCCACCTTGAGATATTCTTGTCAACTTCAAAATTAATTTATGTTGGTCTTAGACAGTGCATTAGTCTCTTTACCTTACACTGTGAATGATTTTTATACAACTCTACAGTCATTTGCAAATACCACATGATTTGGTATTTAGATGAGGTTTTCTTAGTTTTTAGTCACACTTAATGAGTCATGAATCAATTTCTTTCCAGATTATCTTCAGTAAACTTATAGTCTTTTTAAAAAGTACAGTTTTTAAATTACAAAATGAATTGATACAGTTATTGATAACATGTATCTAGGACATTTCCAAATTATCGAGGTGAAATTTGTCTGCAGTATCTTTGCTCAATAATGTAATGTTTCTCCTGCTTTACACAGTACATGCACACTTCTAAGAATATCCGTCCTTGGAGCATAAAAATAATTTAGCAAATGAAGCACCTATGAGACAAGGACTCTGATTGATATTGAAGTTCCTACAGGGTGAGAATACCCATTAGGAGTGGGATTGTTTTTGATAATCAAAAGGACACCCTGACAATTATAAGACCTACCCCCACCAAAAAAAAGGTAATAGATGCTTCAATTTGGTGAATGTATAACCACCTTGGAAGTTGTCTTCACTGTTCCTTTAGTAATAAAATATATGCAATTTGAGCCCCTGCTGAATCTGAAATTCTATAACTTACTTACTCTGTAATAAGGATGGAAGAAAAAGAAACATGAATTCTCAAACAAGAAATCATATGCCTGAGGAATCCAGGATGTTTTAAGAAATTGAAGTTAGTAAAGTCACTGATTTGAAAACACTGATGGGCACAGAGGAATAAAAAGATACACAGTAGAGTTGTGGATTCAGATCAAGGGTAAAACATTGTGCTGGGCTACATCTACAGTATAGGAAAAATAACAAAACAAAACAAAAAACCCACATAGCATTACCAATCCACATAGCATTACTAACCCACATAGCATTACCACTGTGTGAGTCTCTTCCCCCCAAATACGTGTGCTGCACATGAGTATATGCAGAATGAATTTTTGCATGCCCAGAAACACAAAGACATATGGTATAAAATACAGATAAAAGCAGTGGAGGATGCCCATTTCTTTGTGTTGGGGTATATAAAAATAACATAGGTTTAAACAGAAATTCTCTTATTATTAATATAAACAGATTCTTGAAAGAGAAATGGTCCAAAAGAAAAACTACAGATAGTCACTGCAATGTGAGTTTCCAAAGGACAGTTGATGATTATGCAAGCTGCACTTGCAGCCCTGACTGATCTCGGGCTCTTACCATCTTTCTGTGTCACCTTTTCCAGGGTCTTGAATCTTGGAGGAAAATGGATGATATTCTGCAAATAAAACCTACAAAAATGTTATCAAACTCAAGGTTGTGTTTGCACTTACAAGCTTTGGGAATTTAGGATTAAGCTTTAGAATTATGTTGCATGTAATAGAAGGAAGTTGAAACGCCTATGTTGTTACTGAATGTGGTTTTATTCTTTTGAGTGGATTGAAGTGTTCCTGGTATCTCTTTCTGCTTGAATGATTTTCTTTAACTTTTCTTGTAGTATAGCTCAGCTTGTGGTGAACTTATTCAACACTTGAATGTTTGAGTAAGTCATTGTTTATATTTTGCTTACTGAATTTCTTTGGTCTGGATTGAGAATTCAAAATTAAATTGTCTTTTCTTTCGTACATTACATATATTTTAGCTTCTCTGACTATTCTTGAAAATTGTCATGCTGTTCTTTTTTTAATTTACATTCCAAATCATTTCCCCTTTCCCGTTTCCTTCCTCCCCGAAAGTCCCATAAGCCCCCTTCCCTCCCTCTTTTCTCCATTCAACCCCCTCTTGTTACTCTGTCCTGGCGTTCCCCTACATCCAGTCTTTCCAGGACCAGGGGTGTCTCCTTCCATCTTCTTAGAAATCTATTGATATGCGGATTGTGTCTAGGGTATTCCGAGATTTTGGGTCAATATCCCCTTATCAGTGACTGCATACCATGTGTGTTCTTTTGTGATTGGGTTACCTCACTAAGGATGATATTTTCAAGATCTGACCATTTGCCTAGGAATTTCGTGAATTCATTGTTTTTAATTGCAGAGTAGTATTCCATTGTGTAGATATACCACATCTTCTGAATCCATTCCTCCGTTGAGGGACATCTGGGTTCTTTCCAGCTTCTGGCTATTATAAATAAGGCTGCTATGAACATAGTGGAGCATGTGTCCTTATTGCATGCAGGTAAAGTCTCTGGGTATATGCCCAGGAGTGGTATAGCCAGATCCTCCGGGAGTGTCATGCCCAGTTTTCTGAGGAACCGCCAGACTGCTTTCCAGAGTGGTTGTACCAGCTTGCAATTCCACCAGCAGTGGAGGAGTGTTCCTCTTTCTCCACATCCTCGCCAACAACTGCTGTCTCCTGTGTTTTTGATCTTAGCCATCCTGACTGGTGTGAGATGGAATCTCAGGGTTGTTTTGATTTGCATTTCCCTAATGACTAAGGATGATGAACATCTCTTTAGGTGCTTCTCAGCCATTAGATATTCTTCAGGTGAGAACACTTTGTTTAGCTCTGTACCCCATTTTTTAATAGGGTTACTTGGCTCTCTGGAGTTTAACTTCTTGAGTTCTTTGTATATATTGGATATTAGCCCTCTGTCGGATGTAAGGTTGGTAAAGATCATTTCCCAGTTAGTTGGTTGCCGTATTGTCTTTTTGACAGTGTCTTTTGCCTTGCAAAAACTTTGTAATTTAATGAGGTCCCATTTGTCTATTCTTGATCTTAGAGCATAAACTATTGGAGTTCTGTTCAGGAAATTCTCCCCTGTGCCCATATGTTCAAGGTTCTTCCCTAGTTTCCCTTCTATTAGTTTCAGTGTGTCTGGTTTTATGTGGAGATCTTTGATCCACTTAGAATTGAGCTTAGTGCAAGGAGATAAGAATGGGTCAATTTGCATTCTTCTGCATGTTGACCTCCAGCTGAGCCAGCACCATTTGTTGAAAAGGCTATCTTTTTTCCACTGGATGGTTTTAGCTCCTTTGTCAAAGATCAAGTGACCATAGGAGTGTGGATTCATTTCTGGGTCTTCAATTCTGTTCCATTGATCTACATGTCTGTCACTGTACCAATACCATGCGGTTTTTAACACTATTGCTCTGTAGTACAGCTTGAGGTCCGGGATACTGATTCCCCCAGAGGTTCTTTTACTCTTGAGAATAGTTTTAGCTATTCTGGGTTTTCTGTTATTCCAGATGAATTTTTGAATTGCTCTTTCTAACTCTATGAAAAATTGAGTTGGGATTTTGATGGGGATTGCATTGAATCTGTGTATTACTTTTGGTAAGATGCTCATTTTTACTATATTAATCCTGCCAATCCATGAGCATGTCAGATTTTTCCATCTTCTGAGGTCTTCTTCAATTTCTCTCTTCAGAGACTTGAAGTTCTTGTCATACAGATCTTTCACTTGTTTGGTTAGAGTCACGCCAAGATACTTAATATGGTTTGTGGCTATCAATGTAATCCACTACATAAATAATCTCAAAGAAAAAAACCACATGGTCATCTCATTAGATGCTGAGAAAGCATTTGACAAAATTCAGCATCCTTTCATGCTAAAGGTCTTGGAAAGATCAGGAATTCAAGGCCCATATCTAAACATAGTAAAAGCAATTTACAGCAAACCGGTAGCCAGCATCAATCTAAATGGAGAGAAACTTGAAGCAATCCCACTAAAATCAGGGACTAGATAAGGCTGCCCTCTCTCTCCATATCTTTTCAATATAGTACTTGAAGTTCTAGCTAGAGCAATTAGACAACAAAAAGAGGTCAAAGGGATACAAATTGGAAAGGAAGAAGTCAAACTATCACTATTTGCAGACGATATGATAGTATACTTAAGCGACCCAAAGAACTCCACCAGAGAACTCCTACAGCTGATAAACGACTTCAGCAAAGTGGCCGGATATAAAATCAACTCAAGCAAGTCAGAAGTCTTCCTATACTCAAAGGATAAGCAGGCTGTCATGCTATTCTTACATGTAGTCTCTGTTTATTTTTATGATATTTATTACTAAATGTACCTGATTTTTATGATGCCCTATGCAGAGTTTTCTTAATATTTCAATTTGCATTCAGTTCCTTGAATCTGTATTTACATTACTGTTGGAAAGATTTTTCTGGTCTCATTTTTATAAATGCATCCAAAGTATACATAGTTTTATCCTTTTTAATATATAATCATTATGAATAAATAATAATAAATAATATAAATAAAATATATAAAAATATATAAGAACATATATTCTTCTCTCATACACTCCATCTCAATTGCATTTTCCCCTCCCTCCAGTCCTCCTACTCCTCCCCCCTTTCCCCAAGATCCATTCCTCCTCCTTTTCCTTTTGGAAAAGTGCAGGCTTCCAAAGGATACTAATGGAACATTGTATAACAAATTATAATAAGACTAGGCACAAGCCTTTATATCAAGACTGGAATAGGCAACCTGAGAGGAGGAAAATGGTCCCAAGAGCAGGCAAAAGAGCCAGAGACAACCCCACTCTCCCTGTCAGGAATCTTATAAGAACACCAAGCTTCATAACCATAACATTAATGTAGAAGCCCTGGCTCAGACCCATGCAGACTCTGTGATTGTCACTTGAGTGTCAGTGAGCCCCTATGAACCCATGTTAGTTGATTCTGTGAGTTGTCTTGTCCTCAACCCCTCTGACTTCTACAGTCCTTCCTTCCCCTCTTCTGCAGGTTTCCCTGTGCTCTACTTAATGTGGGTCTTGGCATCTGCTCCCATGACTTGCTAGATGAAGCTTCACTAATGGCAATTGGACTAGTCACCAATCTATGAGTAAATCAGAATATCATTAGGGATCATTTCATTTACTTTTGTAAAAAAAATATTTTGACTAGTCATATTTGGTTCTATCCTATGTCTCTGGTTCAGCCTATTCATCCCTTGGTTCCCGACCATCAGGACAGTATCAGGCATGGGCTCCCTTACTCAGCATGGGCCTCATGTTACAGGCAGAAGAATTTGTGGGTCAAAGGTTTTGTGGTTAGTTGATATCTTGATTGTACCACTGGGATCCTTCCTTCATTACAGAAGATGGCTACTTTAGGCTTTGATCCCCATTATAGAAATCTTTGCTAGGGTCACCCTTATAGATTCCAAGGAATTTCTGCTGCACTAGGTTTCCATATCTCCTACCAAATGCTCCCTCAGTTCCAGTTATCTCTCCAAGTACTCATTCCCTCAATCTCTCCCCATCTGATTCTTCCTCTTTTCATTGCCATCTGTCCCCACACAAAAATTTGAACCTTCCACAGTACTAAGCCTCTCTCCATCTCTGTTTGTAGCATGATTATCTTTTACTTTACAGCTAATATCCACTTAAAAGTGAGTACATGCCTTGTTCATCTTTCTCACTCTGGGTTATCTCATTAAGGATGATTTTTTTTAAAAGTCCATCCATTTGACTGAAAATTTCATTACATATTGGTTTTAATGTCAAAGTTTTTAATTAGTAATGCTCCATTGCCTGTATGTAACACAGTTTCTTTATCTGTTGTTTGGTTAAGGGACATCTAGATTGTTTCCAGTTTCTGGTTATGGACCATACATCTGCTATGAACATAGTTAATCAAGTGCCATAATGGAGGATGGAGCATCCTTTGGGTAAATACCCAGGAGTAGTATAGCTGGGTATTGAGATAGATCAATTCCCAATTTTCTGCAGAGTCATCATTTTCATTTCCAAAATCACTGTACAAGTTTGCACTCCCACCAAGAGTGGAGGAGCATTCCCTTTGTTCTGCGTCCTCACTGGCATGTGTAATCACTTGTGGTTTTTTTTGTTTTTTTTTTTTTTTGTTTTTAACCTTAGCTATTCTGACTGGTGTAACACAAAATCTGAGTTGTTTTGTCTTGCATTTATTTCCTTGATAGCTAAGGATATTGAACATAAGTGTTTTCTGGGCATTTGATATTCCTCTCTTTAGATCTGTACTCCATTTTTAAATTATATACTTTAATTTGTTGATGTCTTCCTGAGTTTCTTAAGTTCTTTATATAGTTTGAATATTAACACTTTGTTAGATATAGAGTTAGTGGAAATATTTTCCGAATCTGCAGGCTGACAATTTGTCCTACTGGCAGTGTTCTTTGTAATACAGAAGCTTTTCGACTTCATGAGGTTCCAATTGTTAAATGTTTTCTTTTTTAACTAGATGTATTTTTTATTTACATTTAAAATGTTGTCCCCTTTCCTGGTTCCCCCTTCCCTGAAAATCCCATAAGCGATCTCCCCTTCCCCAGTCAACCTTCCCCTGCTTCCCTGTCCTGGTATTCCTCAACACTACAGCATCAAGTCTTTCCAGGACCAAGGACCACTCCTCCCTTTGGTATCTAACAAGACCATCCTCTGTTGCCTATGTGTCTGGAGCCATGGGTAACTCTATGTGTACTCTTTGGTTGATGGTTTTTTTCCTTGGGAGCTCTGGGAGTACTGGGTGACTCATATTGTTCCTCCTCCTGTGGTGCTACAAAACCCTTCATCTCATTGGGTCCTTTCTCTAACTCCCCCATTGGGGACCCTGTGCTCAGTTCAATGGCTGGCTGAGAGTGTCCCCCTCTGTATTTGTCACACATTAGCAGAGCCTCCCAGGTGATAGCTATATCTGGCTCCAATCAGCCAGCACTTGTGGTCATCCACAATAGTGTCTGGGTTTTATAACTGTATATGGGATGGATTTCTGGGTGGGGTAGTCTCTGGATGGTCTTTCCCTCAGACTCTACTCCACCCTTTGTCTCTGTATCTCCTTCTGTGGGTATTTTGTTCCCCTTTCTACAAAGGACCCAAGTATCCCTGCTTTGTTCTTCTTCCTTCTTGGGCATCCTTTGATATGTGAAATGTGTCTTGGGTATTCCACGATTCTGGGATAAATATCCACTTATCAGTGCGTGCATACCATGTGTGTTTTTTTGTGATTGGGTTACCTCACTCAGGATGATATTTTTCAGCTCCATCCATTTGTCTAAGAATTTCATGAATTCATTGTTTTTAATGGCGGAATAGTACTCCATTGTGTATATATACCACATTTTCTGTATCCATTCCTCCACTGAGGGACATCTGGGTTCTTTCCAGCCTCTGGATATTATAAATAGGGCTTCTATGAACATAGTGGAGCATGTGTCCTTATTACACACCGGAGAATTCTCTGGGTATATGTCCAGGAGTGGTATAGCAGGCTCCTCTGGTAGTATTATGACCAGTTTTCTGAGGAACCACCAAACTGATTTCCAGAGTTGTTGTACCAGCTTGCAATCCCACTAGCAATGGAGGAGTGTTCCTCTTTCTCCACAACCTCTCCAGCACCTGCCCTGCTGTTTCCTGAGTTTTTTATCTTAGCCATTCTGACCAGTGTGAGGTGAAATTTCAGAGTTGTTTTGATTTGTATTTCCCTGATGACTAAGGATGTTGGGATGTTGAACATTTCTTTAGGTGCTTCTCAGCCATTTAATATTCCTCAGGTGAAAATTCTTTGTTTAGCTCTGTACCCCATTTTTTAATGGGGTTATTTGGTTCTCTGGAGTCTAACTTCTTGAATTCTTTGTATATATTGGATATTAGTCCTCTGTCTGATGAAGGGTGGGTAAAGATTTTTTCCCAATTTGTTGGTTGCCATTTAGTCTTATTGACAGTGTCCTTTGCCTTACAGAAACTTTGTAATTTTATGAGGTCCCATTTGCCAATTCTTGATCTTAGGGCATAGGCTATTGGTGTTCTATTCAGGAAATTGTCCCCTATGCCCGTGTGTTCAAGGCTCTTCCCTAGTTTCTTTTCTATTAGTTTCAGTGTGTCTGGTTTTATGTGGAGGTCCTTGACCACTTGGACTTGAGCTTAGTACAAGGAGCTAAGAATGGATCCATTTGCATTCTTCTGCATGCTAACCGACATTGAGCTAGCACCATTTGTTGTAAAGGCTATCTTTTTTCCACTGGATGGATTTAGCTCCTTTTTCAAAGAACAAATGACCATAGGTCACATAGTTGGGATTTTGATGGGGATTGCATTGAATCTGTATATTGCTTTTTGCAAGATGTCCAAATGAAATGTTCTCTCTCTCTCTCTCTCTCTCTCTCTCTCTCTCTCTCTCTCTCTCTCTGTCTGTATATATATATATATATATATATATATATATATATATATTCCATTTGGTCCAAAACTTCAATTTGTTACACTGTGTCTCTATTTAGTTTGTGTATTCCTGATCAGTCCATTGAGGAGAGTGGAATGTTGAAGTCACCCACAATTATTGTGTGAGGTGTAATGTGTGCTTTGAACTTTAGTAAAGTTTCTTTTATGAATGAGGGTGCCATTGCATTTGGAGCATAGCTATTCAGAATTGAGAGTTCTTGGCAGATTTTTCCTTTGACCAGTATGAAGTATCCTTCCGTGTCTTTTTTGATGACTTTAGGTTGAAATTCAATTTTATCCGATATTAGAATGGCTACTCCAGCTTGTCTCCTGGGACCATTTGCTTGGAAAATTGTTTTCCAGCCTTTTACTCTGAGGTAGTGTTTATCTTTGACATTGAGGTGTGTTTCCTGTATGCAGCAAAATGCTGGGCCCTGTTTAGGTATCCAGTCTGTTAGTCTATGTCTTTTTATTGTGGAATTGAGTTCATTGATGTTAAGAGATATTAAGGAATAGTGATTGTTGCTTCCTGTTATTTTTGATGTTATTTTAATGTTTGAGTGGTTATCTTCTTTTGGGTTTGTTGAACGAAGATTACTGTCTTTCTTTTTCTAGGGTGTAGTTGCTCTCCTTATATTGGTGTTTTCCATCTATTATCTTTTGTAGGGCTGGATTTGTGGAAAGATATTGTGTAAATTTGGTTTTATCATGGAATATCTTGGTTTCTCCATCTATGATTGAGAGTTTTGCTGGATATAGTAGTCTGGGCTGGCATTTGTGTTCTCTTAGAGTCTATATGTGATCTGCTGAGGATCTTCTTGCTTTCATGATCTCTGGTGAGAATTCTGGTGTAATTCTGATAGGTCTTCCTTTATATGTTACTTGGCTTTTTTCTCTTACTGCTTTTAATATTTTTTTCTTTGTTTAGCACATTTGGTGTTTTGATTATTATGTGAGGGGAGGTTTCTCTGTTCTGGTCTGTTTGGAGTTCTGTAGGCTTCTTGTATATTCATGGGCTTCTCTCTCTGTAAGTTAGGGAAATTTTTTCTATAATTTTGTTGAAGGTATTTACTGGCCCTTTAAGTTGTAAATCTTCACTCTCTTCTATACCTATAATCCTTGGGTTTGGTCTTCTCATTGTGTCCTGGATTTCCTGGATGTTTTGGGTTACACGATTTTTGCATTTTGCATTTTCTTTGACTGTTGAGTCAATGCTTTCTATGGTATCTCAGCACCTGAGATTCTTTCTTCTATCTCTTGTATTCTGTTGTTGATATTTGCATCTATGACTCCTGATTTCTTTCCAAGGTTTTCTATCTCCAAAGTTGTCTTACTTTGTGATTTATTTGTTGTTTCTACTTCCGTTTGTAGATCCTGGATGGCTTTATTCAGTTCCTTCACTTGTTTATTTGTTTTTTCTTTCCTGTAATTCTTTAAGTAATTTTTGTGTTTCCTCTTTCAGGATTTCTGCCTGTTGACCCATGTTCTCCTGTATTTCTTTAAGTGATTTTTGTGTTTCCTCTTTATGGGCTTCTGCCTGTTGACCCATGTTCTCCTATATTTCTTTAAGTGATTTTTTTGTGTTTCCTTTTTAAAGGACTCTTGGTCTCCTGTACTTATTTAAGGGAGTTATTTATGTCCTTCTTGAAATCCTCTATCAGCATCATGAGATGTGGTTTTAAATCTAGGTCTTGCTTTTCTGGTGTGTTGGGGTATCCAGGACTTGCTATTGTTGGAGAACTTGGTTCAGATGGTGCCATGTTGCCTTGGTTTCTGTTGGTGATGTCCTTGCATTTGCCTTTTGCCATCTGGTTATCTCTGATGTTAGCTGGTGTTGCTGTCTCTGCCTGTGGCTTAACTGTCATGCAAGCCTCTTTATCTGTGCTCCTGGGAGATCCATTCTCTCGTGTACACTGGTTTGTAGGTATTCCTGTGAGATCCACTCTCTTGTGGTTGTATCTGGGTATGTAGCTCTGTGGCCCCGATCAACTCTGGGTGCAGGTGGTAATTCAAAGACTCCTGTCCCAGAATATTCCTAGGCTCTTGCATCCTCAGGGTTTCCAGCTGTTTCCTCTGAGCAGCAGGGGTGGTCCTACCTGTGCTGCCTGGCCTCTCTACATTCCTGAATGGTTAGCTACCTCCATGCGTCACTTGGATATGGAATGTGGTGGCAGAGAGTAGTCCCAAGCTAGAGAAGGAAACTGGAGCACTTCTGCCAGAGAGTTCCGTGTGTGATCCTCTTGAGAGGACAGTTCTACCTATGCAAGCAGGCCCCTCCACACTCCTGGGTGGTTAAGTTGTCTCCCTGAACCACTTGGGTATGGTGTACTGTGCCAGAGGATGAACCCAGGCTAGAGACTGAAACTGGAGGGACAATTGTTAATTTTTGGTATTATGATCTGCATTATTGATGTTCTGTTCAGGAAGTTGTTCTTTTCCCAGAAATGTCTTAATTTTTGGTGTAATAGTTAATATCTCAAGATATATTGTATATTTATCCATTTATAAAGTCCTTCAGAAACACCAAAAGTCCATTCTATATCAGCCTAGCTTATTGCAAAGCCTGCCATGTGATTCACATGATCCTATGGATTTATAATTATATTGGTGTAAATTCATTCTCTTAGTTTGATAATCAATCATCAGACCCAGATTTAATGTAAAAAGATGTGCTATATTCAAAGCCATTGTGTCACTTCCTATTCTCAATTGATGTAATTTTCAGAGAAATAATTACTGAGAAAATAAATCTTTGAACAGCACACAGGAAAAAGTGCACTGAAGAAAACTTGTCCTTCACTGTGCATAGCTATGTTCCAAGGAACTGTGGATTTTGAGTAAAATACATTTGTCACATAAAATTAATATTTTGCCTAAACTGTCAAATAATAGTAATAATTACTATTATTATATGTAATATTTATTATTATTATTATTATGAGACAAATTTTCACTATGCAATCCTTGCTGCTCAAAAATTCACTATATAGACCAGAATGAAATAAAACTTACACAGTCCCCACTCTGGCTCCAGAGTAATGGGATTAAAGGCATGTAGCACCATACGCAGAAATTGATTTAATTTAAATTAAAAATTTGCCTTGAGGCTAGAGAAGTGGTTTGGCAGCGAGGATCACTTACTAGTCTGCCAGAAAACCTGAATGAGTTTGTTTCCCAGGATCGCCTTTGGAAGACACCTGTAATTCTAGCTCCAGGGTATCCTACATTCTCCTCTGGAGCACTCCACACACAAGATGAACAGTCTCTTTGTCTCTGTCTCTGTTTCTCTCTCTCTCTCTCTCTCTCTCTCTCTCTCTCTCTCTCTCTCTCTCTCTCTCTCTCTCTCTCACACACACACACACACACACACACACAAGTACAAGTGAAAGAATCCTCTAAAACTGATTTTATAGCTAAACAGGTCATAAGAATAAGGATTCTTCACCTTATTTTACTTTATGTTTAAATAAAAAATTATCATAAAATTTTCATGTCCCTTTAAAAGCTTGTGGACCAGGTGTTTCACTTGCGGGTGGAGTTTTAGTTCCCAGCTTTAAAGTATAAAACTGAACAGTCCAATACAGTGGCTCTCAATCTTCCTAATGCTGGTACCCTTTAATAGGTACCTCATGGTCGCACACCTCATGGTGTGGTGACCCGCAGCCATAAAATTATTTTTGTTGTCACTTCACAACTGTAATTTTGCTAATGTTATGAATCCTAATGCAAATATCAGATATGTAGGATATCTGATATGTGACCCCTGTGAAAGGGTCATTTGATCCCAAGGGGGGTTGAGATGCACAGATTGAGAACCACTGGTCTATGTTACCATCAGGCCTCCCTCTCTCTTTCTTCCTGAGATGATTTCCATGCAGCTTTCTTAGAAATTTGTCTTCTTTAAGTTTTCATGTGTGTGATAATAATTTTTTTCATAATCTTCTTTTTCTGTATCAGCTATAATGAGTAAACTTCTATAGCATCCAAAAAAAAAAAGCATGACTATGGAGGTATTATAAATATTTAGAAAATTTTTTTAAGTGCTTAAGACAACTTTATAATAAGTGCTTTACATGTACACACACACACACACACACACACACACACACACACACACCAAAAATATACCCTAAAACCTTAAACAAAATATACCCTAAAACCTTAAACAAAGAAGGAAAATTAACAAGCGTGCAGTCTTTCAAGTCATTCTCTTTGGGGCTGGATAGAGGACTCAGAAAACCAGTAAACAAAACAGTCTTGCTATACAAGAGTGTTGAACAATTTCAGTTCATGGAACCCAAAAAATGATGTCACAAAGTTGCCTTCTGACCTCTACGCATGCACGGTGCACAGTGGCCCAGGTCACAGTTGTACATCCCATACACAGACACACATTAACATGAGTACACATACTTATATAGTGGTAGGTGAAATTTTATAGTAAAGTATTTTTTTAATTAAGAATCATGTTTGCTTGTTTTTTATACTGCTATGAAAAAATAAACTTTATTAGTTTGCCAACAGTTGCTGAGATAGGAGATATTATAATCAGATTTATGTATTTATTCATTCATTCATTCATTTTTATTGGAGTTTTGCTTTGTGTAAAAGGAACCTGAAGAATCTTTCCAATTTTCAAGGTGCCTTTGTCATGCACAATGAGATTTAGCTTCAAATACAGGTGACTTTTTATTCCTGCTTTATTTTTAAGTCTTATCTTGAAAATTCATCAGTTAATTAAAGAATCCTACCTTTAGTTATATTGATTATATATGGGTCATAGGTCAATCTATATAAAATGTAGATCCCCAAGCTGAAATGGCTTTCATAAGATTAAATCTTAATCCTTTGTCACTTTTATTCCAGAGATTATCCAAGGCTAACATTTTAGTTCTGTTTTACAGAACTCTTGAAACTCACTTTTCTTTCAGTTTCTTACCCTGTCATATTTAGGGTATGATTCATCATCCCAAACCTTCATAGAGGCTAAAACTGAAGTCATATAGTATATAATAATAATAACAACAACAACAATAATAATAATAAAGCAGAATCCTATGCCAAATCCTAGAAGCAGTTGTTCTTTCTTATCTAGCAAACTATAGGCAAGAATTTAACCACAATAATGCATATAACTATAAATGACATTGAGATTTGTAGACATCCTATTGGTTAGTAATAGGTGAAGCTGTGAAAAAAGAGAATAGGTGCTAGGGAAATTTAAGTTTGTATACATTTTTAATAAACACTGGAACATCATTCAATTGTAATGTTCCTGCCTTATTACCGTGATTTGAATATAAAATTTCCCAACCAGGTCATGTGCTAAAGGTGAGTGACTGGCACAGCACTGCTTTGTCGGGGGATAACTTACGAGACGGTCTACTGAGGGTATTCCTATAGTATCTTGACCCTTTTCTGTCTCTCTGTTCTTCTGGACCAATATCCCCATAGGTGATCAGCTTGGTTCTCTTCTTACCACCGACCAACAACTACAGAACCGAATGAAACTACGAATGTGTGAGCAAAGCCACAACGGTTCTCCTTTAAATTTTTCAAGTATTTGGTAGCAGAGATAAAATATCTCATGTGCATACTAATTTTTCTCCACGGTACTGTTCATTGTACAGATAAGATGTTTAAATTGCCATTTCTGTTAACAAAAATTTCTATCTTATGTGCAAAGAAAATACTTGTTTTCAAGGAGTTAAAAGGAGAACCTAAGGAATGACCTATGCTCAATAAATGCTCAGTAAATATTCAAAGGGAACAGGATGAAAACATCTTTAAGGAATAATCAAGCTAGTTTATTTAGTAATTAAAATTAAAAAAAAATCACAGTTGCTCAGAAAGGCAGTTATTGCCTTTATGTTTGGAAAACTATAAGATGGTGAACATACAATAAAGGAGACTAACAATGAACATTAGAAAGTAAGGAGAGATGTGAAATTCATGGGAATTAAATAAGTCTTTCTACTAGGGACTTTTATAGTGAGAATTAATAAAAGGTAGAGAGACTTCTTTAAGATATAAGGCTTGTTTTAGGATAGAAAGGCATTGAAACCAAGGGGTTTGTTGGACTCACCTAAGCAAATAGAAAACAAACTTGATACTTGCTCTCTGTTATTTAAAAGTTTGCTTCTGATAAAGCCCTCATGCTGGATTGATTGTATACATCACAACTACATGGAATGGGTGTTCTTAAAATCAATGGATAAAAGAAAGCTGACAACCGAGATTTTACAAATCATTAATGTCCACATAATTAACTCATTAATCATTTCAATTGGCTCAAGGAAGTCCAGAGAAGACCCAATGATGTGCCTGGTTTCTTCAGCTGTCTTCTTTTATCAGCTGATGTAGCATCAGTGACAAGCCACACAGCAGGCTCCATGCATTTTATTGGAATATAGCTGAACTATTAAAATATATTTATTTTATATTGTTTTCCCATCCTAATATTTAACTTGTAGACTTACTTCTAATTGCTTACATTTGACATGTTTCCCTAAAGTGAAGTTGCACTAAACTAAGAGGCATTTGCAACTCCTAGAACTGAGCTGTTTGCAGTCAGTATATTTATCTTGTTTTACTTAAGAGGTTTTGTATACAAAGTAGACTAGCATTTGTGATGGAAAATGTAAGATGATTCCAACTGTCTTCCTACAAGGAAAACTACATTAAATAATCATGGTGTATATTTTTCAACTGCTGTTGATTATTATTCTTCCTTTGGGACAGTATGTGCTAAAGTTGTTTCCTTTTACTCGACAGTCCTCAAGGGAGTAATAAAGGACAATGACTATTTGTGCCAAAAAAAAAAATCAATGCAAATATACTGCCTGAAAGGATAATGAGGAAGATGCTAAAACTAAATGAATCGTACACAATGAGTACGTATAGATGCATGCATCAAGCAGAATACAGAGTTCATGTAGCTCTAGCATGAAGAACACGTGTTGTTAGTTCTCTTTGAGTTGCAAGTCACTGTTTGATAACCAGCAAGGAATATTCACATAACATTATAATTTAAGTGAATAAAAGTTTTGCAAGATTACAAGAAATATATTAAACTTATCACACAGGAGTTATCATTGTTAAAACCACCTCTGCAGCTATAAAATGAGCTGTGGAATGAATTTAATTTAGTATTACAAGTTCTGCCTTTATGGCTAATATTAACTGTATAGCCTGACAAGGTCTATTGCTTTCAATGATTCAGCCATGTGACGAGGGAAAAGCACTTGGCAATTAGAACTGACTTATGGGAAATAGAAGGATAGAGAAAGGATACCTCTTAAGTAATTATCAGTTATAGAAAGACAAATGATTAGAAATAATCAAAAATAGTATGTGAGAGGTTTTAATGGTAGAATAAAGCTACAATATTTTGGGTTCAAATGAATGATTATCTGGAGCTTATCTAAACAGAGAGATTTTCTTTTCTATGATGTTCTGTATAAGACATAATCTGTCTTCATATTGTAATGAGTTAAGGATGCAGTTCAGGTATGTAATACTATAGCTCTTGAAACTGAGGGAACTATCCAGTGTCTGTCTCTGGCATCCACATGAATGCAACACATGGGGACACGTATAGGAAAATCTATATACACACATACATGGATTTCTTAGTCAATTAAAATAAAATTGCAAGAAGAGATGAACATATGATTAGAATTCCCAGAGTACAAAACATATATATGCTAAGGTGACATTTTATGAGATAATTTAACTGGTGTAAAAAATATTGATAAGATTAACAAACATTAAAATTAAACAAGACCATGAGACAGGGAAGAGTACTATATCCTAAATAAAATTTACAAAAGTTTAGATGCTAATACACATAAAAATTCAAATATTCAAAGTCATTAAAAAAAAAACCTTGTGATTAAGACTGTAACAAGCGTACCATGTGTGTTCTTTTGTGATTGGGTTACCTCACTAAGGATGATATTTTCCAGATTTGACCATTTGCCTAAGAATTTCATGAATTCATTGTTTTTAATTGCAGAGTAGTATTCCATTGGGGAACAGGTGGAGAGAAGAGGGCTTATGGGACTTTCGGGGAAGGGGAACCGGGAAAGGGCAAATCATTGGGAATGTAAATAAAAAATATATAAAATAAAAAAAAAAAACTGTAACAAGCAGGCAATTTCAATTGGTTGGTAAAATATTCCGAGGAATTTTTCCCAGAGAGAATCTAGAAGCTTTGTTGGTACATTTTTTTTAACACTACAAGTCAATCTAATAAAATAGTTTTAAGTACATATTCCTGCATTACTAACTATTGTTGCTGAATTTCTCAGAAAGCATCTCAAGCTGATGTATTTGGCTTAGCTGAAACTTCATGCACTTTTTTTGGGTAGCAATGCCCCATTCTTCCGTTTTATAACCTATATAAGACATCCATTGGCCCTTTGTTCCCACTAATTTGGCTCTTTTATGTCATCTTGCATTTAAGTGCAGTGTTACCCTGTCTATTTTTCTGTGACTGATATTGTCTCATTTAACATGATGTCCTAGGGCTTATCCATATAGTCATTTATTTACATGGTTTTATTGTTTTTCAGACTGATTAATACTCTATAGTATTTATTTATTTATTTATTTTCTAAGTTTTTTATTTACATTCCAAATGATTTCCCCTTTCCTATTACCTCCCTCCACGAAAGTCCCATAAGCCCCCTTCCCTCCCTCTTTTCCCCATTCAACCCCCTCTTGCTTCTCTGTCCTGGAATTCCCCTACATCCAGTCTTTCCAGGACCAGGGGTCTCTCCTTCCACCTTCTTGGAAATATATTGATATGCGAATTGTGTCTAGGGTATTCTGAGATTCTGGGTTAATATCCCCTTATCAGTGACTGCATACCATGTGTGTTCTTTTGTGATTGGGTTAGCTTACTAAGGATGATATTTTCAAGTTCTGACCATTTGCCTAGGAATTTCATGAGTTCATTGTTTTTAATTGCCGAGTAGTATTCCATTGTGTAAATATACCACATGTTCTGAATCCATTCCTCCGTTGAGGGACATCTGGGTTCTTTCCAGCTTCTGGCTATTATAAATAAAGCTGCTATGAACATAGTGGAGCATGTGTCCTTATTACATGCTGGAGAATCCTCTGGGTATATGCCCAGGAGTGGTATAGCCGGATCCTCCGGGAGTGTCATGCCCAGTTTTCTGAGGAACCGCCAGACTGCTTTCCAGAGTGGTTGTACGAGCTTGCAATCCCACCAGCAGTGGAGGAGTGTTCCTCTTTTTCCACATCCTCGCCAACAACTGCTGTCTCCTGTGTTTTTGATCTTAGCCATTCTGACTGGTGTGAGATGGAATCTCAGGGTTGTTTTGATTTGCATTTCCCTAATGACTAAGGATGATGAACATCTCCTTAGGTGCTTCTCAGCCATTAGATATTCTTCAGGTGAGAACACTTTGTTTAGCTCTGTACCCCATTTTTTAATAGGGTTACTTGGCTCTCTGGAGTTTAACTTCTTGAGTTCTTTGTATATATTGGATATTAGCCCTCTGTCGGATGTAAGGTTGGTAAAGATCATTTCCCAGTTAGTTGGTTGCTGTTTTGTCTTTTTGACAGTGTCTTTTGCCTTGCAGAAATTTTGTAATTTAATGAGGTCCCATTTGTCAATTCTTGATCTTAGAGCATAAGCTATTGGAGTTCTATTCAGAAAATTCTCCCCTGTGCCCATAGGTTCAAGGTTCTTCCCTAGTTTCCTTTCTATTAGTTTTAGTGTGTCTGGTTTTATGTGGAGGTCCTTGATCCACTTGGAATTGAGCTTAGTGCAAGGAGATAAGAATGGGACAATTTGCATTCTTGTGCATGTTGACCTCCAGTTGAACCAGCACCATTTGTTGAAAAGGCTATCTTTTTTCCACTGGATGGTTTTAGCTCCTTTGTCAAAGATCAAGTGACCATAGGAGTGTGGATTCATTTCTGGGTCTTCAATTCTATTCCATTGATCTACATACCTGTCACTTTACCAATACCATGCAGTTTTTAACACTATTGCTCTGTAGTACAGCTTGAGGTCCGGGATATTGATTCCCCCAGAAGTTCTTTTACTCTTGAGAATAGTTTTAGCTATCCTGGGTTCTCTATTATTCCAGATGAATTTTTGAATTGCTCTTTCTAACTCTATGAAGAATTGAGTTGGGATTTTGATGGGGATTGCATTGAATCTGTATATTGCTTTTTGGTAAGATGGTCATTTTTACTATATTAATCCTGCCAATCCATGAGCAAGGATGATTTTTCCATCTTCTGAGGTCTTCTTCAATTTCTTTCTTCAGAGACTTGAAGTTTTTGTCATACAGATCTTTCACTTGTTTGGTTAGAGTCACACCAAGATACTTTATATGGTTTGTGGCTATCGTGAAGGGTATCATTTCTCTCACTTCTTTCTCAGCCTGCTTATCCTTTGAGTATAGGAAGGCTTCTGACTTGCTTGAGTTGATTTTATATCCGGCCACTTTGCTGAAGTTGTTTATCAGCTGTAGGAGTTCTTTGGTGGAGTTCTTCGGGTCGCTTAAGTATACTATCATATCATCTGCATATAGTGATAGTTTGACTTCTTTCTTTCCAATTTGTATCCCTTTGACCTCCTTTTGTTGTCTAATTGCTCTAGCTAGAACTTCAAGTACTATATTGAAAAGATATGGAGAGAGAGGGCAGCCTTGTCTAGTCCCTGATTTTAGTGGGATTGCTTCAAGTTTCTCTCCATTTAGATTGATGTTGGCTACCGGTTTGCTGTAAATTGCTTTTACTATACTTAGATATGGGCCTCGAATTCCTGATCTTTCCAAGACCTTTAACATGAAAGGATGCTGAATTTTGTCAAATACTTTCTCAGCATCTAATGAAATGATCATGTGGTTTTTTTCTTTGAGATTGTTTATGTAGTGGATTACATTGATGGACTTCCTTATGTTGAACCATCCCTGCATCCCTGGGATGAAGCCTACTAGATTGTGGTGAATGATCATTTTGATGTGTTCTTGGAAAAACCACATTTTCTCTATCCATTTATTTCTCAACGGAATTTAGGTTGTTTTGACAGCTTGACTACTGTGAATAGTGTCTTTAAGAGTATTAAAGTCTGAATGTCCTATGCAAATTAGTAACACAAACTCTACATATGTAGAAAAGTTAACTTGAGTTCATGTGGGATGTAAAACCATAACAGAAAAATCAGTAAGGTAGAGCAGGTTGAGACTCAGTGGGCACACATTTGAGGCATAGACGACTCCCAGCTCCCTGCCAGACTCCTGACTTTAACACGTGTCATGCTTCTTACCTAAAAGAAATCGTCCCTATGGCCATGTAGGCCCAAAACAGAGTTCTCTATGGTAATGAGGTACCTAGAGGCTCAGAGGTCTTAGTTAACAAGCTTCCCTTCCCATATATTCCTCCCAGCAAAAGATATATCTCAGGCCCACCCTGAGGAATGGGGTATGGTTTTATGCATCTACGTTCCTCCCTGATAGTAAACAATTTAGAACCATGGACTATATCTTTTCATCAAGATCCACCATGGGAAGCCATGAAGAAGGCCTTTACCTACAATCTCCCAAAATCTCCCATAGAAGGCCTCTCTGCACTCCTAGCCACAACCACCACCAAGCCTTGCATCCATCAAGCTAAGGACAGTCGTCTCTGTGGGACAAACCAGAGCTCCTTTTTTCCCCCTGGCTCCAGGACAGGTACGGCCTGTGGCTTGTGGGCCCCTGACTCCATTCTCTGTTCTTCTGTGACCCCCAGCAGTGCCTTGATGTCCAAGAGTCTGAGAACTCCAGAGCCCTGCCTTGGCCTTGTTGCAGGCCCAGGGATCACCCCTCAGCCAGTTCTGGCTTTCCCACATCTCAGATTGCACTTTCCCACCCCTGGGGTAGTGTCTTGGCAGTTCCCTACAGCCCAGCACCCACCCACCTTGGCTGCTCAAACTCCCTGAATTCTGCCTCCCCAAGTGGCCTTGCCCAGTAGCAGAGCAGACACTGGCCCACAACCTTACAAATTTACTCCAGATCTGTAAGATTATTTTAACAATAAAAATGATGTGTCATGGCACTCTTAGGCATGTTCCACAACTCCTGGCAGCAGAATTTGTGGATGCAGGGCAGAGACCTACAGTGTCTCAGAGTAAGGCCCACAGATACAGAGTTCCATAACTCCTCATGCAAGTCAATGAACCAAGAGGAAGACTAAGAGTAAATATATATATATATATATATATATATATATCTCACCACTAAAGTCAGATATAATCTGTCTTTATTCCAAGAATATGGAACAAAGAAACAAACAGGTGTAGCTATCATAGTATCTGACAAAACCGAGTATAATCCAGAAAGAGTCAGAAGAGATAAAGGTAATGTCATATTTATTAACAGCACAATCCACCAAGAGGTCATCACAATCCTAAACATATATACACAAAAATACAGACTCACAAAATTACATAAAATGAACACTACTGGTTGGAAAGCCACAGATTTGTCACAAGAGTAGCAGTCTGTTCATTTCTATATCCTACTCTCACCAATAGATAGGACATCTGGACAAAAAGAATCACTGGAGTTAAATTATACCGTAAATCAAATAGACCTAACAGACAACTACAGAACATTCCACCAGAACACTAAAGAACACATTCTGCTTGGTATCCCATGGAACTTTCTCTAAAACTGATCATTTATTGGAACAGAAAGCAATTCTCAATAAACATATGGAAATTGAAAGGATACTGTTATGAATGATCTCTGATCCCTTGGGATAAATCTAGATATCAACAGTAAAAAACTACAGAAAGTACACATACTTGTGGAAATTAAACAACACGATAATGGATTATAACTGGTAAAGAAATAAAAAGTATAATTCTAAAATTCTAGAACTGAATAAATTAGAGATACAGCATATTAAAATAAGTGGGACACAATGAAGATAGCCCTAAGAAGAAAGTGTGTGCACTAAATGCCTACATCAATGTGATTTTAAGATTTCACATAAATGACTTAATGAAGCAGATGCACTGTAACATCTTGGAAAAACGAGGACAATAAAATGTAGAATTAGGAGACAGGAATAAATAATCAAATTAGGGCAATAATTAATGAATAGAAATTTAAAAAGAAAAGAAAGAGAAACAAAGTTGATTGTTTGAAAAAATAAGGAAAATCAGCAGACCATTTGCTAAGTTAATCAAAAGACTGGTAGAACATCAAAATTATAAAATCAAAGATGATAAAGGAGACTTCACAAAACATACTACTGAAATTCAGAAAGTTAGGTGACATTCCATGAAAACATATATTTTATTAAGTAAGAAAATCAAAAAGAAATGGATGAACTACTTGACCTATCTTCCATAGAAAAATTAAATGAAAAAAATTATTATACAGGCCTAGAATCAGTGAGGAAGTTGAATCATTAATAGAAAGTATCTCTGCCAAGCAAATCTCAGGACTGGATGGAGTCACTGAGGAATTCTGCCAGAACTTCAAAGAATAACCAATGCCAATGCTATAAAAAATATTCAATAAAATAGAGGAAAAAGGTTTTCAAATTCCGTTTTAGGAGATAGAATTACCATAATATCCAAACCAGAAAAATACTTCCCCCAAAATAAAGGGAATTATAGACTTTTCTCTCTGTTGGACACATTGGCAGAAATTCTCAATAAGGTCTGCAGAACTAAATTCAAGATCAAGTAAAAGAGATAATTCCCCATAAGCAAGATGGCTTTATTCTAGTGATGCAGGAGTGGTCCAATATATAAAAATCTATAAATGTAATTCATCATATAAATGTGCCAAAATTAAATTAATAAATAATAATAATTATTAATTAAAATAAACACAAAATATCTTGGACAAATCGAAAGTACTTTGTGGTAAAAGTATGGATGGATGGGCATTTATCTAGATAATATTGGCTACTGAAGACAGACCTGTAGACATTATTATACTAAATGGAGTAAACAGGAATCTTCTATGTGATTCACCATAGGAGAGACCCTAAAGACACCACCAAAATATTTTTGGAGCTAGGAAACACTTTAGTAAAATGACAGGATACAATACTTATGCATAAAAATCAGTAGCCTTCTTATACACAAATAACATACAAACTGAAAAATAAATTTAAAAAAAATCAAGGAAACAACAACATTGATAATAGCTACACACACACACACACACACAGAGAGAGAGAGAGAGAGAGAGAGAGAGAGAGAGAGAGAGAGAGAGGTGGGGGGAGAAAGAGAGAGTGTACATGGAGGTAAATAGATAAAATAGTGAAAGTAGTCTTGAACAAAAGAATACTAAGGTTGATATCATCTACCTAAAATTAAATTATACTGCAGAGCTATAGTAATACAATCAATATGGTACTGGCACTAAAACAGATATATATAGATCATTGGGACAGAAGACACAGAAAAATACATAACAATAAGCAACATAGTGGAAGAAGGAATACTTTTGCCCATGATTTGAGAATGTTCAATAAATAATAGTAGTGAAACTGTGCCAGAGCTCAGTGTGAGTGTAACTGACAGACAGGAACACACACACACACACACACACACACACACACACACACACACACACACACACCACACCACACCAAGGAAATAATTCCTCTAGCTAGAATCTTTCTATCAAAGTTTCTATAACTTTCATAAATAGACCCACCAGCTATGAACCACGAGTCCAAACACACGTGTCTATGAGTGACATTTCACACCTAACCATAAAACTCTATGAAAATATGGCATGTACACATACAAATCAGCTCACACACATCTACATGTTGCTAGTTAAGAGTTTAAATAGCAAAAATGACTTCAAACTATTAGAAATACTATTAAATCTAAATATCACCTTGTCATCTATCAGGTGCCTAGAGTTTTGTTTACTCTGTATGAACAGAAGTCCCAGGTAAGTTGTGCAAATATCTCCAGAGCAGGCACTTAGCAAGCTTTGTAACCCTTGACTTGCCGCAGTGAGTGGCAGGCAGAACCACCAAGTAGGACAGACGGCACCCTGTGGTGTCACAGCTGTGACATGGGCCTAGGCACTGCAATCTTTAGCCCTCTAATGACTAGTGTTACAGCTGTCTTGTGGAGCATGATATGGAGCATGATATTGGGATTCTCTAATACTTTGTAGCAGGGCAGCGGTGCCTGTTGTAACTCCCAAGTCTAGAGTCTTGAGACCTCTCACCTTCAGTGGCTGACACCTGGAATTCTTTCAGTGAAAGGAACTTGCAGAGTTTTTCCCTTATTACTTTCTGTTCTTTAAAGTCTGTTCTCCACGTTCTCCTACCTCCCTTTTACTTCTGACTTGCTTTTTCTTGTCTCTACCCCTCCCCCAAGAAGTTTTCAGCTCCTCATCTTGGCACTGTCCTAGCTGCCTTTGCCAGAGCAGAAGTCACTCTCATTTTGTCCTGCTTCTGCCACTGCGGTTGATGTCACAACTGCACAGCATCTGTCTGAGATACTACTCCATCGCCAGCTCCCACTGCTGTCATCACCAGTGCCCCTCAGCTGCTCCATGTCATTACTATCCATCCCTCTCTCCCTACTGTGGCCTCTGTTCTGCCGCTGGCCAGGATGTTGACTTCTCCTACAGCTCTGAAGTTGTGGGAGCCACTTCTGAAAGCCTACCACTAATGCAGTCTCACTGGTCAGTCCCTTTACTCTCATGACTCTGCCACTGCCTGGCTATTTTTATAGGTCTGCAACTGATGCTCCATTATCACAGATGCCACCCCTGGCTTTTGTAGGGCACCAGCTCAGCCTGTTCTGCTAATGATGTTTATTAAATTAGGTAAGGAAACCCACTGAAGAGGAGCTTCTGAATGAGCCTGATGTTGTAGCCCCAGTGTCAATATATATATATAGCCTTCATACAGGATTGTATTTGTACCATATGTGGTACTGTCCTTTTTGCACAGTTACAATAATTCCTCTTCTGGGTTGCTAGAGGAATAGTACATTCTCTGGTCTAGTTGCAACACTTTCAAACAAAGTCTCTTAAGAAGTGACAGGAAACATGATTGCTCAAGTTACATCTCAAGAAGCCAGAGTAACTCTTGCTATCAGTCAGATGCAATGCTCATGCAACTTCTTCAAGACAAAATGCTTGGATGGATGCTTGACTTAAAAGTTTATTCTCATTGGATCCTTAAGGCTAGGGTAGACAAATGCTTGACTGATAGTCCTATGCTCATGGCATCCAGAGCTCTGAATATGGGCATTTAATAAATGCCAAGTAGAGGATCAAAATTCTCTTTCCTTTTAATATTCATTTATTCATAGGAAACATATATAGAAGGAATATTTGCAAGTAGGACTCAAAATTGTCATTAGCAATAATTTCATAGGGTGTTGAATAGTCCTTTATATAATGCTTAATACTTCACTAGTGTACCCAGAATGTGAGTTCCCTTATCTCACTCAACATAACTAACTCCATTCTACATCAAAATATGTACAGAAGTAAAATATATCCAAATAACATCATGAACATTATACTATATATTTAAAAATGTGACAAGACTAATTAACTAGTAAGACATTACTAGTTAATTACAGTAATATTTATTTAACTCATATAAAATATATTAACATTCAACAAATGTAAAAGTGCAGTAAATTTTTACCCCTTTGTACATGGAAATCTATTCTGTAGTTTATATGTCAATTTGTTCTACCATGTGTCATATGCACTCTAGATATATGCATGTGCTAGGTAGATGAGATGTGCTATTGCTTTCCAAATGCGACAGTTCAGTTACAAGGTAATATAAGCCTCAGTTAAGATCTTTTATTTCAGAGAGAGAAAGGGGGAAAAGAGAGGTGAGAGAAGAAGAGAGGGAAGGGGGAGGGGAAGGAAGAGGGAGAGGGAGAGGGGGAGAACAGTTTTATCAGCTGATTGGGTATATTTTCATATATATCTTTATAGCATTTGCTAGAACCAATTGTATATTTAAAAACAAAGAGTTCTCAGGCTCTTGGATTGGTATAATTAATATTGTGAATAAAGCCTTCTCACAAAAAGCAAATAAAAGATTCAGCAAAATACCCAGCAAACTCTAAAGTATTATCCAGAGAAATTAAAGTAATTTTAAATTTCACATGGAAACACAAAAATCTCAGAATACCTAAGACACAATTCACATATCAATAGATTTCCAAGAAGACGGAAGGAGAGACCCCTGGTCCTAGAAAGACTGGATGTAGGGGAATACCAGGACAGAGAAGTGAGAGGGGGTTGAATGGGGAAAAGAGGGAGGGAAGGGGGCTTATGGGACATTCGGGGAGGGAGGAAACGGGAAAGGGGAAATCATTTGGAATGTAAATAAAAAAAAACTTAGAAAAAAAAAAGTCATGACATTGTCAAGAGGTCAACCCAAATGTTCAGTAACACTGGGAAACCATGCAGACAATCTATTAAAAAAGATAGGACATTTCAACTAAGGCTGAGGTTGTATTGTGCACAAATATTAGGAGAAGGAATGGAAAATATAACTAAATCTTATAGAAATACAGTAAGTTCAATCAATGACTTACTTTACACTAGCAGTTTTCTAGAAGCAAAATATTAAGAGAGAATTCATGGGCTTAGTGTATCTGTACAATAGAAAACCACATAAGATCTTTCAGGATCTTTAAGAACTACAGTTTGTCAGTTCTTCAGAAGAGATGAAAATCAACTGCACTTCATCCATTTAATGAGTTAAAAAGAAACTAACTTCTCTCCCTGGTAAGTAGAAAACATGATTGCTGGCTAAAATTTGTAAATATATTTAGTTTTCTGAAGTGCTTTAAGACATTGCTGAATTCTTTTTCTTTCTATTAACCAATGCATAAGAAATGTCTATCAAAATGTAGCATATGATGACCAAAAGAAAGCAAGACAAGTAAATATTCCTTAAATTTACCAACAAAATTACATTTGAGAGTTGTTTCAATGTGTATTATTTTAAAAAAACAATAAAACAAAAAGAAAAACCAACAGCAACAAAAAACAATTTATTTTGTGTATCTAGTCTGGTGTTCATATTTTAAGATGAGATATGGTTTCAGTTTCTACAGTTTAGTAAGAAGTTCAGACGATCTTTATATACTCACGATGTTTCAACTTTTGCTGTCCATAAAACCACACACACAAAAATAGATTCACTGGGCAAAGCAAAGGCTGGAGGACACAGGGTACATTGGCTAGGACAGGGTGAGGTGGGGCACAGAGAAGCTCTAAAGATGCATACCAAGTTTATTGATGGTTTTCTTTAGTGAAGGTTTCAGAAGTAATCTATGACCTTTACACTTTTCTATAAAGGTAAGGAAAGGGGAGTTGTAAGATCAGCATATAATAAAAGAAACATATTTTCAATATCACCAGCAACAGAACACATGTTCTAAAAATCTAAAGACTCTTGGAATGAGAATTCAGCAGCAATTTTTGTCTCTAATTTTGTATTTTTTAGTTAGAAATGAGTCAGCCAATCAATCAGCAATCAATCTAGTCAACAGACTTCAGGAGTTTTCCTCCCCTTTCTTGTGTGTGGCACAATGACGATAGGAAGCAAAATTGATTTTGTTCATTTGTCCTTTGGGGTGCTGAATAGAATACAGTTTAACCAAACTCAGCTTCCCTCTAAAACAGAACATGGAGATCCCGGATAAAAATTATTCTTCGAGCCTCTTAATTCCTGACATAGTTATCGGTTTAATCATACATTCTTTTTTGTTTGAGAGAGTGAGTGATGTTAATGATTTAAACGTGCTGTGGATTGTTCTTATGCTTTAGAACCTGTCACGATGCTAACAATTCAATTTTGGACATGCGGTCTGAGTCTCATTTTCAGTCAGAGCACAGAGATTATGTTCATTTCTGTGAACGTGGGCCTCTGTGCGATAGCATGCATGCAGTTTTTAATTATTGCCTCCTTTTCACAGTTTTGAATCATTTCATGTCCTCGATGCAGCACCATATTAAAAATCCTCGTTGGAAAGATGAACAGACAGCTCGGAGGCACATGGCTTTGGTAGTAATTAAATGGCAGCACATTTCAAAGCTATGGATATTTAATGTCACCAAAGTATCAGTTTCACATTTGGTTCAATGCTGTGTGTGGGAATTAAATGCAGAACAGTGTGTTATCACTGCTTAATCATGTAAATGGTATTCACATGTTAGGCCTCTGCTCTTAATTGAATTTTTACTTCTTTATTTAGAAACAAAGATTTCTTGATAAGGTTAAATTGGTTTTAAGCAGAAGCATATTCTTAAGAAA
Organism: Tokudaia tokunoshimensis; assembly: GCA_036184795.1. Lineage (NCBI taxonomy): Eukaryota > Metazoa > Chordata > Mammalia > Rodentia > Muridae > Tokudaia > Tokudaia tokunoshimensis. The sequence goes on from BTHU01000003.1 coordinate 32,017,960, forward strand.
TTAATTTTCATATTTTCTTGCTGTTACTCAGATGTAAGAGACTATCACAGTGTGTGGTGTGACAGTACAGTACATTCCATATCTATTCTAGGACCACAGAACAAAATATACCAGGGAAAAAATGGAAATTGGGTGTGCTGCTGAAAATCCAACTATGGCTATATCCTCAGTCAAAATTCATGTCATTTTGATACTTAAACAAAACTTGACTTATAAACACCACAAATTAAGGTGAAATAGACATCAAAAAAATGTGATCTATAGATACAACAATTAAGCATTATTCTGAGACTTAAGTTCTATAGTTAAGTGGTCAGGAGTGTTCTTTTATCTGTCAGGGTGTGACAGCTTTAAATTTATCATCCATGAAATATTTCTTATGACTTGCTAACATCACCCCTAGTGGATATTTATATCAAAGGATAAAAATCCTGTTTACTATTAATTTTCTCTGTATCTTGATCAATGAATGACTTCTACTCTGAACCATCATTAGCTGGATCTCTCAGGTTCCAAAAATTGAGAGGTTTTAGAGTGCAGCTAGATTATTGATAAATTAAGTGTGGTCATTTATATACTAATGACATGCATACAAAATATTTGCTTTGGATTTCTGTTGAGTTTATTGTACTAGAAATAGACAATTGGAAACAGAGAGGTCATCAACACCTATTTACTTATTCGAAAAAATGTTCAATCCTAGCAAAGCATTTATTTCAGAGAACATGAAAACAAATTTAGTAAGCTGTCACTCAGCACACTGGACAAGTAAAGCTGTCACTCAGCACACTGGAATTTGCTGTTAGCCAAGTTCAATGTTTATCATAATAATAGAATTTCAATCTTGCTCTGAAAATATATGGAAAAATCACCTGTAGGATTCTTTGTATTAAGTTGAGAATTTGGAAGGATTCCAGAATTCAAATCCCCAACTTGTAACTGACCATGCAACTCTAACCAAATATTGTTTAGTTTTGGTGTTTAAAAAAACTGGAATTATTACATAGAGTGTTAAAAATAAAATCAATCTTGTTTTTAGATAAATTCATTGATGAATGTCTAAAGAAGTTGGGACTCTTTTAGGACCCACTCCTATGGAAATATTCATCAGGTGAATAAGCTTCTTAACCTAAAATTTCTAATTCTGAAGCCATGACCATTCAAGGTACATTAATATATGTGACCATAATTTCTTGCCTATAACTGTCTCCTTCCTTGGCCAAACTAAAGTTTTAAGTAGTAAATTTCTGTAATAACTTTATTTTATTCTTTTTGTATTAAATATTCAAAGTGCTCCTTGATTTTGATATACAATGCTTGACCTTTCTTTGCTGATTTTAAACTCTAAAGCCTTTTTGAGAATTTGGGGGACATTAACAATCAAACCAGACAAAAAATAATAAGTTATCCTAAAAAGATGGCCCTGTAAATAACCAGGATGAAAGTGGATTATATAAGTCCTTTGGAGAATTAAAAAGGACTTGAAGAAGATTGTTTAAAAAAATAGGAAATGAGTCTACTCTTTAAAGCTATTACATAGAAAATAACCCATGGATGGATACTCAAAGAGAGGTAATGAGAGACTATCCACATTGTAGAGAAGTCGGCTAGACAGTTGGGTTTCTTTATTTATATGAGTTTTAAGAAATCTTTATTTGTCCTCTTAATAACTCACAAGGTCATTTAATACCCTCCACACATACACGGTGGCATGTTTACACTTGCATTCATACTACAGCACACACACACACAAACACACATATGCACACACATATGCACACCACCACCACTAATAATAATTGTAATTTGGACCTTGCTTTAAATCTGCAATCATAGTATTTACCATGTTGATTATCAGCAGCCTACAGTATAAACAAGGAGAAGCATAAGTCTTAAGGAGCACACACCTTAATCTAGCTGTTCAGTCATACCTCCCGCATTCCTCTTACTTGTTTTTTTTTATTTTTTTATTTTATTTTATTTTATTTTTTTATTTTTATTTTTTGTTTTTCTAAGTTTTTTTTATTTACATTCAAAATCATTTCCCTTTCCCGTTTCCTCCCTCCCTGAAAGTCCCATAAGCCCCCTTCCCTCCCTCTTTTCCCCATTCAACCCTCTCTCGCTTCTCTGTCCTGGCATTCCCCTACATCCAGTCTTTCCAGGACCAGGGGTCTCTCCTTCCATCTTCTTAGAAATCTATTGATATGTGAATTGCGTCTTGGGTATTCCGAGATTCTGGGTCAATATCCCCTTATCAGTGACTGCATACCATGTGTGTTCTTTTGTGATTGGGTTACCTCACTAAGGATAATATTTTCAAGTTCTGACCATTTGCCTAGGAATTTCATGAATTCATTGTTTTTAATTGCAGAGTAGTATTCCATTGTGTAGATATACCACATCTTCTGAATCCATTCCTCTGTTGAGGGACATCTGGGTTCTTTCCAGCTTCTGGCTATTGTAAATAAGGCTGCTATGAACATAGTGGAGCATGTGTCCTTATTGCATGCAGGTAAAGCCTCTGGGTATATGCCCAGGAGTGGTATAGCTGGATCCTCCGGAAGTGTCATGCCCAGTTTTCTGAGGAACCTCCAGACTGCTTTCCAGAGTGGTTGTACCAGCTTGCAATCCCACCAGCAGTGGAGGAGTGTTCCTGTTTCTCCACATCCTCGCCTCTTACTTGTACTGATCAATCCTCATAGCCACTTTAAGTTCCCAGAAGAACAAGGGCAAGGACACAGCTCCCTACAGAACAAATAAAACAGTACTGGACTGCATCCACTTGTCCTCGAGATTTAGATGTAGAGGAATAGTAGCTGCCAGAGGAGGTAACAGGGTAAGAGGGATGTTTCTGAGCAGTTCACTGAGACTACGGCCAACAAAGGTTAAGCATAGACTATCCTCAAGGTCCTACCTTCCAGTTCCTTGAATTTAGAGACAAATGACCTGCAGATTCCACAGATGTATTCTTCCAGGCACTGTTGTATCCTACCATGTAGAATCTGTGTCAAAATGCTAAAGCATTCCAGGGTAATAACCAGAAAGAATAGCATTACAACTTTAAAATGCATAGGCAATGGAGAACAAATGCATTCTATGCATTCTGTCACAAAAATAAAGGGATATTTACTAAGAAATTGTTTAGCACAGCCCATAGAGCAGGTTTGGAAGTTTACTAGCTTAGAAAATAATTGGTGTTATCAGCTTCTTTACAGCAATTCCAAAGGTTTCAATCATAAAATGTCACTGAATTTAAAGAAATTTTCTTAGAGATGATAACCTTAAAATAGATGAACCTGCTTACTTTATTAGATGATCAAAGGATGCAATAGGAATTCTTTGAAATTTGTAATAATGCCTTCATTAACATTCTAAATGCCATTGAATGCATGTTAACAGAATACTGTTAGCTACATAATAGGTATTAACAGTGGTGATATATAATTTATTTAAAATTTCATTATTCTAAAAATGTTCAGCAAGTGGACTGGGCCTGTATCAGCTCTACATGAGAATATATTGACCAATGTATTAAAAATTGGGATACCTTTCATAGGGTAATGTTAACCTATAGATTCAATGTAAAAATTAAATAACAACATGCATACTAAGCACCTATCTTGGAGTCTACGATAATGAAAAGTGCAACTGTTACTTTTACTAATGCATTGTTATACCTCACTTTCATAGAAACCTAATTTCTCTAAGTCTTTAAATACATAAACCCCTGTTATAAAATAATCCCTGTACAAACTAAAGAAAGTTAGTGTTTCACCTTGTAGCAACTGAGTGATTATGCAATTGTATCTGAGGAGTTGCACACAATTATAATAAGAATCTAAAGTGCTGGGAAGAATTTTGTACAGCTTGGGTTAGAAATCAAGACTAATACAATAAATATGAACATTCAATCGTAAAGAAAATTTCTTACTTTAGTCTATTCCAAGGGGGGGAAATAAACACAACTTTGGGTACACAGATCCTTATGACATTTACAGAAGAAACAGGGACAGACCCTTGGTCACAAAGCCAGAAATAGACTGTATGTTAGGTCTGCTGGAACTGAACAAATATTCTTTTTCCCTCACTCTCAAAACAAGAGAAAGGTCCCTGCTGGGGAACTAGCAGTCTATTACTGACCAGGTGGACCTTGTCTTTATAAACAAAACTCATTATAGAGTCTTGCAGTCAGTGAGGGCTTATGTCCAAATAGATCTCTGACCTACCAACAAGTTGAAATGGCAGACAAAACATCATGGAGTTAGAATGATTTTAAAATATTTACATCACAAAGGCCACTATTCTTTCTAAAGTGCTCCCCTTAATCATTTATAGTGAAATGGTAAGGTCAGAACCTTAAAATCAAAAACTTATTTCAACCTTCCCAGAAAGTTTTAAGTACACAGTGAGAATAGATTGAACTCCTGTGTTCCCAAGTCCAGAGGGCTGACACAAGAGAACTGATTCAACCCAGTGTGCCACCCTGACATCTCACTTCCAAAACTGAGACTGGATATAAAGAAGGACAAGTGACCTGGACAGACTCACAGGAATAATAAAAGGCAGACCCTCATCTAACTCTCAAGCCTATGTAGTCTGTGAGCACCAGAAATATCCAATAGTATTGACTGACTGCTCTACAAGTCCGTACAATCACATTAAGATATTGTTGATTCTGTTTGGTGTTTAAAATAATGGCAAATGTAAATAATAACTAAGTTCCAGGTTTATTTAATTTCTTAGAAAGGAAAGACATGAAATAAGGGGAAATTGTTCTATGCAGAGTTTCATACTGTTAAAATGCAGATAACTCCTCCTCAGTGTTCAGACACATGAGCCCAATTTTATCGGCTAGTTTTCTGGAACCCTTTCTTACCTTTAAAGGGCCTGCAAAAAGGACAATGTGGCATTGTAATGACCACTATTTTATCATTTACAAGTATCTAATATGCACATATTATGAGTACTATTCTTGTATTGTTTGAGTAAATTATACATGTTTCTTACCTAAGAAAAGTAGCACATTTCTGTTTCTTTGTTTTTGTTTGGTTTATTGTCGTTTTGAGATAGCCTGTCTTCTAGCCCAGGCTAGCCCCACAGGGTTGTGTAGCTGAGACTTAGAATTATTGCTCCACATGTGCTGAAATTGCAGACAGCTTCACCACTTATAGCCTCAGACAGCTACTGTGACAGATACTCCACTGTGTTTACTTGGCCTATTACTTCTAAGGTTCTTTTCTTTATATTTTATTTTATGTGTTTGGGTGTTTACCTGCATGCATGTCTGTGTATAATGTATGTGCAGTACCCACAGAAGCCAGAAGAAGGCACTGAACCCACCCTGGAACTGGAGTTGCAGATGGTTGTGAGTTACCATGTGGATCCTGGCAATTAAACAAAGGTCTTCCAGAAGAGCATCTAATTCTCTTAAAACAACTGAGCCTTATCTCTAGCCCTGACCCTGATGATTTTAGTAGCACATTAACACTATGCAAGGAATTCTTAGAAATTCTGTTCATCCTTATTTATATGAACCAAGTTTTCTAAAGCTAATGATTTTTGACAAATACATGAATATATTTGTTTTATCATCATTTAATTTACTATAGGCCTGAGTACAAATAAAAAGGCTGTTGAAATATTTTTTTAAAATGATAAATGGCTTTGCAAATACTGTTATTAACCGCTTAGCAAGGGGTTCATGATGTCTGAAAATACAACCACATGATCATACTGATTTACTACATTGATAAATATGTTCCAAACATGTTAACATTTGATTATAGGCATTTAACTAATTCAATATTTTTGAATAATTATTGTGTGTATAGAGGGATGATCCATGCCATTATTTGTGTATAGACAAATTTCAGGAGTCAATTCTCTTCTCTCACAACATGGATAGTGGGGATTCAGACTCAGGTTGTCTGGTTTGGTAAATAGTGCCTTTGCCCACTGAACCTCTTGTGGGCCCTCTGATTTGAGTTATGATAAGTAACATGATAATATAAATAGAAGAACTATATGAAAATCTGCTGTGTCCGGGAAGTCATGCCAATGCCTTGAAGGTGTCTCCTTGGCACAAAGTCAGCAAGCCTGGCTTAGGAATGATATGCTGGTAGGGATAAAAGTGGGTCCCAGGTCAGATGACTTCTCTGTTTCTTTCAAATGCGAAAAAAAAAATTCTGTATTCTAGGATCCACATTTTTTAGTGTGGAGCTTTACAACCTGTTGCATTCATTTCATGTACAAACCAGGCTAAGTTAAATCCTGGATAGTGTAAGAGCTGGTATGAGAGAGGGTTAGGGTCAGGATTATGATTACAGTTACTTCCTTCCCTGAGTACAAAAGGTAAGAAAATTTGTGATTTTGAGGTTAATATATAAATATGATTTAATATATGATCAGGGCTTTAATTAATCTGTCATCATGTATGTCTGCAAAATACACATTGGAGAATATGAATATTATAAAATTAATTAACTTGTTCAAAAGCATTTAATTTAATTCAACTTTTCATAATTTTAAATAATCATAATTTTAAGTAAATGGTCTGTGTTTTATTGAAAGGGTTACTTTATAGAAACACAAATCATTTATATTGAAAAAAAGATAAAATACTATTGTCTTCATGTGTTCGGCCAATGGTAGCAAGGCAGGAGACATCCATGTCCCCAGTTGCTATTTCTGAGTAATAGTGAGATTTGAAGGAAACTTTCAGATGTCTAGTCTTCAGTAACACTGTTCTAGTTTTCTTTATGTTTCTGTGATAAACACCATGATCCAAAGCAACTTGTAAGAGAAAGGTTGAATTTTTATAGCTTTTACTTCTGTGTCATATTGTAGGACAAATGAACATGGTGAGATTCCTGTCTGATCAGTAGAAGACTTGAAAGTGAAACTATTCTATCTTTGCTTTTACAACAGATCTCCTGTCTTGTCTTGGGGATCATGGAAGAAGAGAGGGTAAAATGGTTCAGAAAGCCAGAGTAGCAGAAAGTGAGCTGTGAGACTGTGTATTCTAGAAGGTGCTCCCATGATGCATTATCAACATTGCTAGGATAAACATGATAGTATAAACAGATGAACAACATGAAAATCTTCTGTCAGGGAAGTCATGCCAATGCAATGGCTGCCTACTTAGGATGGAGACATGGATGACATCTGTAGGCTTGCTAACACAGAAGGGGAGTTGCCCAGGGGTTTAAACCTAGAAAAAGATCTTTTGGCAACCAAGGAAAGCTAGAAGTAGAATAGTTTTCCCCCCATGAAAGAGTCCCCACGTTGGCTAGGTCTTGATATTTTGATCTTTCTGAGTAACTTCAGCAATAGGCCTCTACCACCAGCTTTAGGTTGTATTGTGTTTGCTTGGCTGGTTGGTCGGTTGGTTTGGTTTTATTGGAGAGAGGGTCCTTTGATTCTGCTGTAATGATATAAAATAAAAGAAATCATCTTTGAACTTACAAGCTATCCAAAAGACAGTCTGCCTATCTATCCAATCTTCCATGCTCTCTTTCCTCTCTATTGGGGAAAAGTTATGAAAAGGAAAACTCTGCTCTCTTGGAATGAACTGCCTCTTACCCTGTACCCAGGGCCATCGTGCCCTGGAAAACCTTTAGCGAAAATTGCAATTAAGTTCTCAGCAGCCATTTGTTGAAAGGAGATGCTTAAGGGAGCATGATTATATCTTGGTCAGAGAATAAACCTTCACAGACACTTTGCTATTGTCTTGGATTTCTAATTACAAAGGACTCCAAGGCTGAGAAAGGATTTGGGGTAAGATTCACAGCAAACTTAAATATATGCAGGGCAACCACTGGCCATGAAAGAGACCCATGGGCTCTGCCTTTTCAGACACCACTTCCCAGTACTGCCACTGCATAAATCTCTTAGCATAAAAGAACAGGGGCAGGAAAAAATCCTGCTTCTCAGATAGGAGACAATGGACCACTGAAAAATAATTAAAATAATGTTGAATGACATAGTAATTCTCTACTGATTTTAAAAAAGACAGAAGACTCAGGGTGTTTTAGCTTTCAGAGGCAAGCTCTAGTTTACAACGGTGAGTACATGTGTACAATTTACACGAAACTCAGAGATAGTAGCACGCCTATCCTTGCTGTTTTACTCTTGGCAAACCAAAGCAGGGCTCCCTTTGAAGAGTAAGTCAAAAAGGACATGATCACATATTTTGGGGGCTAGAGGAATGGCTCAGCATTTGCTGCTCTTCCCAAGGAACTCAATCCAGTTCCAATCACTCCTCCTAGGCAGTTCATAATCTCTTACTCCAACCACTGGGAACCTGACAGCCACTTCAGGCCTGCATAGTGCGAATACATGCACACATATAAAAGTAAAAATACATTTTCAATGATCATAGACTTTTTCATGTTCTCTAAGAGATAATCAAAAGAGGCATCAAAGACTAAAATGAGAGACTATTTTAATTTGGAAGTCACGACAGTCTTCTTTAAGCGAATTAGTTAAGAATTTCTCAAAGATGAGTCTGCCATTCAGGCAACTATTGAAGACAATGATGTACATGTGGAGAAAACAAGAGGTGAAGCAAAAGAATGGCCTTAGCACCTAACAGATTCACAGGAGGCCCTGCAGACTGGGGATGGAGAGCAAAAGAAACAGTGATCAGAAAAGGAGCTTGAGAGGAAATATGTAACAACAACGTGTTATATCAAACTCTCAGGTTTTAAGTACACCAAAAGGATGTTACCAAAGCACTTTCTAGGAGGAATGGCCTCATAAGATCTTCCTTTTATTACTACAAATTCAGAGAACCATTTCTGGTAAACGAGAAAGAGAAGAGTGAGTGTGTCCAGCTTGGACTCAGATCATCTTTCTCCACCTTACTACAAGAACCATGCTTTTGTCCTGAGAGAATATTGTCTCAGGCCAAAAGGTAGAAGCAGCTGCTTAACTCAGTGTCTGAGCAGACTTCAAGAGCTTTTGCAAAGGATTCAATCTATATGTCTCCTGAAATTCGTGTTCTTTGTGATGGTATTAAGAAACAGAGCTTTCCATGTGGAAGAGACTCGAGAGAGCAGCCTGAAATTATTCCATTGCATCTGCTCTGGGAGAACACAGTAGTCTTCTCTTGTCCTATCTCCCTTCCCTCTCTATTGCATGAAGATGTAGCAGTTAACTCCTCTATGAATCAAAGAGGGAAACTTCACAAGATACTGAATAAAACTTGGGTCTTGGACCACACAGCATCCAGTACTATGAAAAATGACTATGCTTAGGACTCAGATCATAGGTTTTAGTTTTAGGGGAAAAGGTAAATGACAAAGATTTTGGTCTGTGTTTATGTTTTATCCTTAGAGAAATCTTTGAAGATACAATGAATTAAGCTAGCTGGCCTACAAGTGCAAACGGAAGGAGAGTGACAACACTGTTGGTGGGAGGTACCAGAGAGTTCTAAGGTAAGAGGAAGAGCATGGCATTTCTTCCAGGGTACAATGGCCTGCACCAACTATGGTACCCAGGATCCCCCTGAGCACAAGCTACTTGTTTCTCTCAGTCAGCTTGGTTATATTGTTATTAGTCCAGCTATGTATAAAAACACCGAGCTTATTTTCTATAAGTAAATTTTGTAATAATTTACTTTCTTCTTAATATTTCTCAAGCTCTTGCAATTTTTATTTGGAATGGGTAGCCTTCTTTAATTTCTTTTGAATTAGTATTAGTATATATTGGGGCTTTTTTAAAGAAAATAATGGGTTTCATTATGACACTATGACACTTGCATCTAACAGAACCTGATCATGTTTACAATCCCATTAGCCACCATTTCCTCCAACTGGTCCATTTCCTCTGCACTAAGTTCCTGAATCAGTCTGTAGACTTGCTTCTGGGAACTATCACAAGAAATTAAACCTTGATGGTAGAGATTTAGAACTGTTTGTTTTTCAACACATTACATTAGCAATGGGAAATGTAATATAGGTAGCCCAAGGCATACAGTAGCAAAAACCACAATTGAATCATTTTCTTTAACTTACAGTTGCATAGTAACTACTAATACAGTGCTTTGGTGGGTAGCACATTTGTTGCAATGGTGGAATAAAATTCATCAAATACTCTTGGATGTATAGTTGCTTTCTATGCATTAAGAAATGATAACTTTTACCTTCCCTACTTAAGTAATAACACCAGCTTCAGTGATGATTTAAGGAATGGATTTGCAACCTTTTCCTATTGAGGACCAGCTGGCAAATATTTTAAACTTTGTTAGATGCGTGGTAATTTTTATCACAGCAATGACTGATGCATAATAGGACGATCAGGGTAGTGCTCCAATAAAACTTTATTTACAAAAAGACATTGAAAGAATGATTATATATAATTCAGACTCAATAGACAGATGCTACAAGTAGATGAGAGTCAGCCTCATGCTAAGTAGTGATAGCTAAATGGATGCTGCCTCTCTGTGAGGACCATGGGGTAGGCAACCTTTACAAACACAACAGCTTCCACCTGATCTCTGAGGCAGAGATTAACCACCAGGGTTTCTGATATGGTACCAAGGCCTAGAGTTGCACTGCAATCTGTATCAAAATTTGACCCTTGAGTATGGGGGTCAGACTACAGAGATAATCAGTAATATGCTGCTATGGAGTCTGTGAATGAAAGATATCCTTCAAGAGTGATAAAATCTCATTCTAGTGAGTGACTCAAATCAGAAGACCCAGCAATCATTGAGTCTTTGCTAGGTTTGTCTCCTTAATATGGTAAGCAGGTTCTAGTGACCTTTAGTGGGAGCTGACAATTAGTTTTGGCTGGGCAAGTATCTTAGCTAGGCATCATTTAATACTTCTGTTGTTCTTGGAATCCCCTAACATCTTTTGAATGGAATTCTCAATCAGTGGTGGGTTATCATACGCCAATGTACTTGGCTTTGCATTTATACATTATCTACAAAAATGTAGTTATGTCAAGGATGATCAAACCCTCAGTTAAGCCATCTGGGGGAAAAATGTTCAGGTGAGCTAAAATACATGAATTTCCAAGGCTGGAAAAGGGATTGCAAGGCGGGAGGTGGAGGGTGGGAATAAGCTCTTTCAGCTCTAAGAAAGGGAAGGATATTGAAGGCAGTAAGGAACATTTTTTAATACCTACCATTTTATCTATATAATTTTCCATAAAATAGACATTTTAACATGTTTATCTATATATTTCTTGAATTTTATCAGAAATATTTTCCCTGTAGATCTTCAATTTTATCAGAAAATGTTTATAATTCCACTTTCAAACAACTTAGGAATATTTTTATGCCTACCATTTTATCTGTAATTTTCCATGATAATCTTCAATTTTAATGTTATTTTATATTTTTCTACAATTTTATTAGAAATATTTCCCATGTAAATCTTCAGTTCTATCATAAAATGTTTCTACTTCTTTTTCCAAATAATTTGGCAATGTTTTTTGTGTCTAGCATTTTACTCATTAATTTTCCATGAAAATTGTCAATCTTAATGTGTTTTTCTACATGATTCTTCAATTTTGTCAGAAACATTTTACATGTAAATCTTTAATTTTATCATAAAATGTTTTACTTCCTTTTTCATTAAAAAATAAAAAAAAGAAATTTGTATTTGGCAAGATGGTCCAAAAAAATCTAGCCAATCTATCAACTTTGAAAGTGCAAATATGAAGCTTTAATAGCAGGCAGATTAAAAAGACAGCGTCATAATAAACTTCAGGTAAAATAAAAATGGAAGCTTGTAAATTTTGAAGATAGGTCAGCTATGAACACTGTTGATTGTTTGTGGAGTAGGATATCAAACCCTTTGGTCTTATGTCAAAGAGTGGTATATCTGGTCATATGGTAGATGTCTTTTCTACTGTTTTGACGATTCTCGACACTGTTTTCCAGAGTGGCTGCACCAATTTGCTTTCCGACCAACAGTAAATGAGGGTTTGTCTTTCTCTAAAACCTCACCAGCATTTATTGTGCTATTCACAATAGCAGAAATTAAACACAATTGAAATGTCCTTCAACAAATACTGGATAATAAAACTGTGGCATGTATACACAATGGACTACTTCAACTATAAGAAAAAATAAATCACGAAAGATATAATTAAATGGATAGATCTAGAAAAGGTTATATTGAGTATTGGTTACATTGGATAAAGTAACCCAGACCCATGAAGACAATGCGGCATCTTCTCTTTCATCGATTCCTAGCTCAAAATTCTCAGACATGAGTATAAAACATGGAGTAAACAATGAAACAAGGAATGTTGACTCTGTTGGTTGTCCTGTGGAGTTCCTATCCCCTCCATGGCCTTCAATCCTTACTCCAACTCTTCCATAAAACTTCCTGAGCTCTCTTTGTTCAATGTTTCTCAGTGGGTCTCTTCACCTGTTTCAGTTAACTGCTAGATGGAGCCTCTCAGAGGACAGTTATGTTAGACTCCTATCTGCAAGTGTAACAAAGTATCATTAGTAATGTCAGGGATTGGTGCTTGCCCATATGATGGGTCTCAATTTGGACCAGACGTTGGTTGGATTTTTTCTCAGTCTCATCTCCATCTTTGTCCCTCCATATTTCTGTCGATAGGACACATTCTGGGTCAAAAGGTTTGTGGGTGGGTTGGTGTCCTTATCCCTCCACTGTGGGTCTTGCCTGGCTTCAGGTAGCAGTCCCTTCAGGTTCCATATCCACAGACTGACCTAAAAACCAAAGAACATATGTGGGCGGAACCTAGGACACCAACACGCATTTAGCAGATGTGCATCTCTGTCTTCATGTGGGTCCTCCCACCCCTGAAAAAAAAAAACTGCCATGGGGTCAGTTTTTTAGGAGTCCCTAAAGCTGTTGCCTGTTTGTGGATCCTGTTTCCCTAACTAGGCTGACTTCCATGGTCTCACTGTGTGAGGGTGCACCTAGCCCTGAAGAGACTTGATGTGCCAGGGTAGGGGGATACCTAGGAAGGGGGCTGCACCCTCTCAGAGAAGGGAAGGTGGAGAGATATACTGTAAGGGAGGGGGAACCATGAGAAAGGGGGCAGAGATCGGGGTATAAAGTGAATAAACAAACAACAAACAGACAGACAGACAGACAGATAGATAGATAAAAATAGATACAGATGTAATAGACAAGATGGGAGACTAAAATCCAGCATAGTGGCCCCAGAGTGCACAAGAGTATTCTGGTTAGTCTTTTGTAAATGACTTAACTCTGACAAAATGTGCTATTCTAGAATATTCAGATTTATAATACATAATTTATAATTTTATGAAAATTAGGTAGATGTCCTTTATTGAATTATAGCAAAAACCTTTGTTAAGGGTATATTTAGCAGGTTATATTTTCCCAGTTTTTTTCTATTAAACCAGATCAACATAGGTGCATCGATTTGTGAAGTAAATAAAATAAATCTGTTTATATACTTTCAAAGAAAACAAGGAAAATATAAAGAGACTATATTATGTTGAAGGTAACCTTGGAAGATGATTATCAGGATACAGTTAATACATAAATCCAGAAATAGGAGGGGTTCAAACCAGGGAAAAAGAAGGGAATTCAGTGAACAGGGAGGCACCAAGGCTGTTTGCCAAAGCTTCAATGGGTCATATTACTTAATACTTATGTAGAATTATACATAATACATATAAGTGTTTGTATACATACACACATATACACACTCACATACACAGTACTTAAGTCACTTGGACTAACAATGCTACTACACACAAGAACCATAGACTAGCAAAATCCCCTATACCAGAAAAATGAAGCCCCCTTTTGAAGGGTTAGGGTAGTCCAAGTGATTCTGAAGACAATATCAAGTTTTGATTTAGCCCTCGGTTGCCTCTCTTGTGTTGATGGTGGCCCCATATTGACTCCACCTGCCTAGGATCTATGACCTAGATGACTTCAGCTGTACTTAACCTGAAAGCCTCTTTTCTGTGGTCTCTTTCTCATGGCTTCAGAAAATACTATGCAAGATACCAGTGGATGGAAGCAATTAAACAATCCTACGCAGCTGCAACATCCTAGAACCACAATTACAACATGGTAAGATATGTGTAAAGGTATAAGAAGTGGCACTCATATGTCAGTGACAAGCAACAGTTCCCTAATTGGGCTTAAATCCCATCATGCCTGGTACTGGAAACTTAGCCAGCTTCATAGGACTAGGGAGGTCACAGACTTCAGAATAGAATCTACTCAGCTGATTTTCTAGACCAGAATAATCCTGACTGCATTCCAAAATCTTGTCCTCATACCCACAGGTATCCCTCCTCATTGGAGAACCTTCTCTTTACAGGAAATGGAGACCATCACAAAAAAAAAAGACACACACATGCATACACACACACACACACACACACACACACACGGATACAGTGCAGAGATCAGCAGATCACGAGGATTACAGTCTCAACAGAAATATCTAGATCACAGCTCCTGAATCTCTGACTCAGATAACTTCACAGAGATGGGGCAGAAGGAGTATGAGAAAACCATGAAACATCTTTGCTAGAATGACCGCATAACGAAGATGAGAATAATACCAGTACCAATGAACATGTTACTGTGGAAGGGGGGAATTTCATGGATCCCCATCCCTAGACAAAGAACTACAGGCAACCACTGACTGCTGGAACCAGAACAATTAGTCTCTTGCAGGGATAAGCCTCTGTGTTAATTTTTGGTGCAGTGTGGCCAGCTTTGAAACCATATATACACAAACAACAAAAAGGACTCAATACACTGTACTTGTATACATTTATGCTTACACATACATGTGAATGTAACAAATATAATCAAATCAAAAGAGGCTACCAACTTGATAGTGCAGAGCATGGGTATGGTTCAAAGGGAGGGCCACTGGGAGGGGCTGGCAGGAGGACTAGGATGATGACATAATTCTATTTCAATTTAAAACACATAAAAGAGTTAGGTTAGAGAAGGTCACAGAGAAGTTGATGCTGATGATAATGAATGAAATATTGAAGACCCATCTGAACCTCATTGGTATTAGGATAAACTCAGTTTTTTGCTATTTATTGTGGTGATGATAAAGAAAGGAGATCAACCTAGGCTGAAGAAACCTTAATGCTGATTTTAGAATCCTGTTTATCCCAAACTAAGAAGCAATGGAAATATTTTCTTGATTTGTACTGTGCCAAGCAGAAGCACCCTGCTCCTCTGTGGGGTGTCCAGATTATTTGACACTGCTGGTCTTCCTATGGGGTGGCTCTCCCCTTGAACTTCTTCAATCCTTCCCCTAATTCAACCATAGGGGACCACAACTTCAGTCCAATAGTTGAATGGAAGTATTTGCTTTTGTCTCAGTCAGCTGCTGGTAGGGCCTCTCAGAAGACATCCATACCAGACTCCCATCTATAAAGTCAATAATGTTGTAACATCAGTAATAATGTTAGACCTTGGTGCCCCCCAATCCCATGAGAGAAATCCCAAGTTGAGCCAGTCATTGGATCACTTTTTATTCATTTTCTTCTCCATTTTTGTCCTTGCAGTTCTTCTAGACAGGAACAATTAATTCTGGGTCAGAAATGTTGACTGAGTTGGTAACCCAGTTCCTCCACTTGAGGCCCAGTCCATCTACTGGAAGTATACTCTTTGAGTTCCCTCTCCCCAGTGTTGGGCATTTTGGCAAGCTTGTTTTAGAATGAGGGTGCTGGGTGGTACAGAAGGTAATCAGTCAACTTAGTACACACAGTAAATAGTATATCTTTAAATGTTTCATATAGTTATAAAATTTCATTATATAATATCAAAGAAACATGAAGAATACTGTATAACTACATAGAGGCAAGTCATTTTTGAAAGATTGAACATTTAAAGACAAAATTTAAAGCTTGGACCCAAGATTTAATCTTGTGATGAGACATAGTGTTTCTCTACACAGAGTACTCTGAACCATCTCTAAGTTTTGATTCTGGGTAGTTTGATGCTGAGCACCCAAAGACTGCCGTACGGTCAAAGGGTAGTGTCTGTACTGGGAGAAGAATGTGTTGCAAAAGTAATCTCAGCAAAAGTACTAATGAGGTGGTTTGTATGAGTGTGGTGTGTGTTTGTGTACAAGAATTTAAGGATACGCATATATAAAGTCACCAAAATCTCTAAAACAGATACAAGTTCATGTTTTATTCAAGACTGTAAAACACTGTACTTTATATGTGATTATATAGTATACAGACTCTGGGAATTATGTGAAAATCATCTTGTTAGCTGCCTAGTGGCAAATAAACAGCTACTCTACAGCTACCTTCCTGCCATATTTTTTGTCCTTTATCCAAACTATGAGGACAATCTTGACATCCATCAGGATGCAACAGAATTTTTATTAAATTACTGGTACTGGCCTCATCCTAAAAAGGTTTACCTTTGAAACAACCACTTTAAATGAAAGTGTATTTACCCCTGTGTTAGTTACCTTTCTCATTGATTGTGACAAATGACCTAACACAATACAACTTATGGGATGTATTATTTGGAATCATACTTTGGAAGGGTAGTGAGCAAATGGTGTAGCAGCATAGTAAATTCAAGGCAGTTGGTATCTTGTTAGATTCTCTTCTAGTCAACATAGTTTTTATTATATATTTTCTAACATATAACTGTTCTTTTTTAAAACATTTTTCTTTTCCATTTCGCCTGTCTTCTTTTCTCTTCTTCACTTTTTAAACATAATTAATGTTGCCACGAATAGGAATTTTTTGAGCCTATCACCATTAATATGATAACGCTTAAAATAGATTAATTTAGTGTAATTAACATTACACAAGCATATTTTTTTGCTGTAAATCAGATGCCAGAATAGAATCAATCTTTTATTTCTTCCTTTCTTTCCTTCCTTCCTTCTTTTCTTTTCTTTTCTTTCTTTCTTTCTTTCTTTCTTTCTTTCTTTCTTTCTTTCTTTCTTTCTTTCTTTCTTTCTTTCTTTTTGCCAAATAGGCCTAGTTTGCTGTTTCTTCCAGATCATTACAAGCAGAGGGATAATGTTTTTAACTGGACACCCCACAGAGGAGCAGGATGCTTCTGCTTGGTACAGTACAAATCAAGAAAATATTTCCATTGCTTCTTAGTTCACCCCACTTCAACCAGTTCCCATTTAGTATCTTCTTTTGCAGTACCATTTAAGGCAAGGACTCTGGATGCAAAACACATCAAAACTCTAAGAGGAATGTTATTGGTGGGATGCTGCTCTCAACCTGAGGGTCACAATGCTTTTGGGGGTTCAAAAAATCTGTTCATGGAAGTCACCTAAGACCAACATAAGAACTCTCTCAGGAGAAACTTGACTTTGAGGACCATTTGATAGAATAGTGTATCTTCAGGAGTAGAAACTGGAAAGTGGACTGGGGACAGAGGGAGTGGGGAGAGAGGGGAACATGATCTGGTATTAGGTGGGGGAAAAGAACTGAAGCCCTGAGGGCCAGCAGAAAGAATGGAAACAGACAACCTCAGGAGATAGGAGGTTGGGGGGACCCTCCAGAATGCACCAGAGACCTGGGAGGTGAGAGTCTCTCAGGACTCAAAGTGGGGGACCTTAGATGAAATGACTGACAGTAGGGAGAGGAAAATTATAGAGCCTATCTCCAGCAGGAAGACAGGGATTCAAGTGAGGGAGAGGGGGATCATCCCACAGTCACAACTCTGACCCATAATTGTGTCTCTCTGATAGAATTACAGGGATAGAATGGAGAGGAGCCTTAGGAAATGAAGGTTCAGAGACAGACTCAAAGTGGGATCCATTTCAAGGGGAGGTCCAAAGTCCTGACACTATTACCGAGGCTATGGAGCGCTCACAAAAAGGAACTGAGCATGACCGAACTACTGAAGATCCAACAATCAGCTGAAAGAATCAGATGCAGATATTTGCACCCAACCAATGGACAGAAGCAGCTGATCCCTGTTGCTGAATTAGGGAATGCTGAAAGAAGCTGAGGAGAAGGGCAATCCTGTAGGAGGACTAGTAATCTCAATTAATCTGGACCCTCAAGATCTCTCAAACACTGGACCACCCAACAGGCAGCATACACCAGCTGATATGAGGCCCCCAACACATATACAGTAGAGGACTGCCGGGTCTGTGTTCATTCAGAGATGATGTACCTAACCCTCAAGAGACTGGAGACACCAGGGAGTTCAGAGGTTATGGGATAGGGGGTGGGGGGGATATTCATGTGGAGACAGGGGGTGGGGAAGAGGTATGGGATGTGGAAGTCAGAGGGTGGATGGGGGGTGGGGGGAAATAAAATATGGAGTTTTAAAAAAATAAATAAATAAATTAAAAAAGAAGGGGGTAAAAGCCTAAACTACCACCTTTTACTTACGTTTTTATTTTTAACACCTTCTAGACTTTGAATTTCTTGAGGGTCAGATAACCTGAAATATAACAAATTACTTAACATTGATGGTTTGTGTACAGGTTTTAAATAATTTACCTAAGGATCCAATTATGTTCTTTTATCTTGACTATACACTCAAAACACATTTTTAAATGGGGCAAAATAAAATAATGTAATAAACATGAAACTGTCTTAGATCAGCCACAATTCCGTGAAGAGGTTACTTCACTTTCTACATTGGTTTGTAATAAAATCATAGAAAATCCAGAAAAGAATTGACCTGAGAGCTGTAGTGTGAGAAAGGACCCTGACCCTGAGGTCATTGTAATGAGTATGCTGCGCACCACTAGGCCTTACTTTAAATCTCAATTTCTACATTTATGTTAGAATTAAGTGATCTGTCTCTGCAATTGAGCAATCATTTTAACTAGCTGTTTTTGTGCAGTTCCAAAATTTTTGTTATGCTGGTGGTATTTTATAGAATAATGTTTCAACATCAGTGGGAGGAGAGGTCTTTGGTCCTGTGAAGGCTCAATAGAGGCCCCAGTGTGGGGAAATCGAGTGGGGATCATGGGAGTGGGTTGGGTGGAGGAACATATTCTTGAAGGCAGGAGGTGGGAGGATGGGTTGGGGATTTTCGGGGAGAGGGGAAAACAGAAAAGGGGTATAACATTTGAAATGTAAATGAAGAATATATTCAATAAAAAATAAAAAAAAGGAATATTGACATAGCCTTTTAGAAGGTTTTACACACATGAAAAAAAATCAGAGAATCTGAGTAATGCCTTGGATGTACTTCACACACAAAACAAAAATTTCTGTATTGAAAGTGTTTTCAAGCAAACACACCTCCAATAGTCATGCAGTTTTCTATGCATTTTCAAATACATCATCATCATTATCATCATCATTATTATTATTTTACAGTCCAGCCCCCCCCCCATCCCTCTGTCATAGTTCCTCATCCCATTCCTCCTCCTCCCCATCTCGAAGAGGCTGTTACCCCACACACACCAGGTCTCTCCACTCCCTGGGGCCTCAAGTCTCTTGAGAGTACTTTAAAGCACTTAGCAATTGTTGGTATATGTGAACGTACAATAAGAATTTGTTTATTTACTTGTTAATCCTCATTTAAATAACATGCTAAAATCCTAGAAATGAAGGGCATTTCAAACAATCTTAAAAATGGAAATTTTCCTATTATTGTAAGTTGATATATGGAATAGTTACATATATTTAAGAAATATTTTTCTTTACCAAACATGATAATGAATACCACTAAATGATATTTCCTGGCACATGGCCTCTTTTTTTCCATCCCTCTTGCAACACAATAATATTGTTTCTTTTTATTGCTTTCTTTTAAATGTTCTCAAGTCTTCATCAAGATTGACCAGATTCAGTAGTCATTAAGCCTTTGAAGACTTGGTGGCAACTGTCTGGGAAGATCGGCTTTTGTAGGAGGCTTTGAACTCTAGCAATAGTACTCGACACTTTGTACAGTGTACAAGAGGGGAGACGTTTCTTGCTGTGACAATTGCCAGCTTCACAGCAGCTGTGACACAAAATCTGGAAGTTTGTATTGGAAAGGGAGCATTAGGCACAGATGTTGCAAAATGATATCAGGCATTTTCAGCCACCCTTATGGAGATCACAGAGAGAGAGAGAGAGAGAGAGAGAGAGAGAGAGAGAGAGAGAGAGAGAGAGAGAGAATGAATTAAATGAGTTTACAGAATAGACTGAGCCCCTTTAAATGCTCCCAATCCTCTAGGGCTGGTTCCTTAAAAATTAAGGCATCTTTGTTGTTGCTGGATTCCTTCCTGCCTCGCTGGGCTGATGATTGGAAAAGCCAAATTGCTTGCTTTGTGTCTTCCAAGTCTACAGCTGAGGTTGGGCAGGCTTTCAACATGAGCTACTCCAGCAAATAGAGCTGTGGGCACAGAGCCAGTACTTCCCAGGGTGCACTGCAGTCTATTTAACACAGCGAGCTTCTGAGCATACAGAGAGTGGCAGGGCATCTTATTTACCTTCACTTCGGATTGTATGCTTTGTGCGCCCAGAATAGACAAAAGGCAATATGAGTGTGAGGGTCTGGTTCACATTCATTTGTACCAGATGGGAGAAGCCGCGTTTTTCCAAGATGTTTGTGGTAAAGCCACACTCACTGCAGAAGAAAGCAGAAATATGGCATTCAGCTGTATTTTTAAAAGTTGGTCATTTATATTAATGTATTAGAAGCAATTATTCTATTAAGCAAGTTTAATATAGTGAGTATATAGGATTAGCATGGTGTTACAGTGGGCTGGTCTCAATTAAAACTGTGCAAAACTATCAAAAATTGGTGTGATCTGCAAAACATTTTTTTTCTCTGCTTTGCAAAAGGCTTTGAAACCCATCATGTTTGTAGGGAATTCATATTGTCTCCAAATGACCTGTGAAATATACATTTGAGAAAACTCTTATGTTGATATATCAACCCGGATGAACCTGGAACTCCTTTCAATAGGATGGCTCAGATTCCTTTTACATTTTTCCTGAGCTACTAATCATATTGGCCTGGCTCAGTAGCCTCACGAGTGCAGCTTCAACAAGGTTTGGACATCCTCTCATAGCTGCTGTGAGTTCCTGTGTGTCATTACCCTGTTGTGTCCAAGGATGCTACAACCTTGTAGTCAGTCATTCACACCTCTGGCTCTTACTGTCTTTCCAAATCCTCTTTAGCAATGATCTCTGAGCCTTTGCAGGAAGGGTTGTGATTCACATGTCTTAATTAAAGCCTAGAGCATCTACCAACATTGAGAGGGGAGTACAGCCCATGGTAGGCCAATTATATGTAGGCAGAAGGCCACACATCCACAAACCAGGAAGCACAAATTGGACTTTATAGGGAAAAAAAAAAGAGCACACACACAAAGTTGAGTGGGTAGAGAAGAAGAATGGATCTGGCAGGAATTGGGGGAGGAACTGAATATTGTCAAAATACATTGTATAAAATTCTCAAAGAACTGTGTTCCATCCTAAGAGGAAAAAGACCTCTCTGCAGTAAAATACTTGAACTTTGACTTGAAAGCCCTCACAAATGTAGTGTGACCTCTCTCTCTGCCATGGTCACACTTCACAGTGTAGACGTTGAAGAGGTAAATGGTTGGAGGTAACATTCTTGAGCATACTGCTGCCATTCAGTCTTCTTCCTAGAGGCCAATGAAGGCCAAGTAATCTATGATCCAGGAAAAGAAATCTTTCCCAGACGCCACTGGGAAATGTTTCAGGACAAGGGTATCTGAAGGAGATAAAGAAAGATTTAAGACAGAGAAACACCCATGTCCAGAATCACGCACCTAAAGGAGCTTAAGGATCTATAAAAACAAATTTAGAGTGGTGAGAAATGGAGTGTACAAAATGACAGGAGATGATTGCAGTGTCTATATCCTAAAAGAACATTGAAGAACGCATTCAGGTGATTAGTTATAGTAATCTTAATATATGGGATATCGTTATATTTAGGACTTTAAGCATGAGGAACAATATTAGAATTGCAGTGTTTTCAAAGCATGAACTCAATTTGAGTGAGAAGGGTGGAGAGTTAGTGATGTATTTATAAACAAATGAAGGAGGAACTGGGTTAATGTAGAATTATTGTTGTTGTTGTTGTTGTATATGATATGATATGGAAAGTGTCCTAGAAAAAATGATTTGTTTAGGATCCAGTAAGAGTTATCCTTTTAAAAGAAAAATAAGTTATTCTTCCCTCCCCTTTCCATTTTCACATGCAGGGAGAATTGCCCATCTGTCTGTGAAGAGAACACTCAGTAACAGGACCCCCACTGTCTCTAACCAAGGCACCTCTACACTTGTGTTTACCTATCCTGGCTGAAACCCAGGGCTTATGAATATGACAAAGCCTCAGATTGCTTGTCCCATTTGTAATTTCCCACACCAAAGTAAAACTAAGTAAAGTTAAATTTTAATTAGCAAGGGGAAGAACATGATTGAGAAAGTTAAGTCATTGTACAGCTGTGCAACTTAGATTATTTCAACTGAGCTTCAGAAGAGCTAATGATTGTGAAACTCAGGCCTTAAACCCACCTGTGCATGCATTATGAGAATCATAGAAACCCTAGTATTCAATTCCAGTAAACAATGGCTACTGCCACATATACTTATAAATTCATGTTATATTAGAATTTGAATTTTCTTTTCTTTTTTTATAATTTTCTAAGTTTTTTTAATTTACATTCAAAATCATTTCCCCTTTCCCATTTCCTCCCTCCGCGAAAGTCCCATAAACCCCCTTCCCTCCCTCTTTTCCCCATTCAACCCCCTCTTGCTTCTTTGTCCTGGCATTCCCCTACATCCAGTCTTTCCAGGACCAGGGGTCTCTCCTTCCATCTTCTTAGAAATCTATTGATATGCGAATTGTGTCTAGGGTATTCCGAGATTCTGGGTTAATATCCCCTTATCAGTGACTGCATACCATGTGTGTTCTTTTGTGATTGGGTTACCTCACTAAGGATGATATTTTCAAGTTCTGACCATTTGCCTAGGAATTTCGTGAATTCATTGTTTTTAATTGCAGAGTACTATTCCATTGTGTAAATATACCACATCTTCTGAATCCATTCCTCCGTTGAGGGACATCTGGGTTCTTTCCAGCTTCTGGCTATTATAAATAAGGCTGCTATGAACATAGTGGAGCATGTGTCCTTATTGCATGCAGGTAAAACCTCTGGGTATATGCCCAGGAGTGGTATAGCCGGATCCTCCGGGAGTGTCATGCCCAGTTTTCTGAGGAACCACCAGACTGCTTTCCAGAGTGGTTGTACCAGCCTGCAATTCCACCAGCAGTGGAGGAGTGTTCCTCTTTCTCCACATCCTTGCCAACAACTGCTGTCTCCTGTGTTTTTGATCTTAGCCATTCTGACTGGTGTGAGATGGAATATCAGGGTTGTTTTGATTTGCATTTCCCTAATGACTAAGGATGATGAACATCTCTTTAGGTGCTTCTCAGCCATAGATATTCTTCAGGTGAGAACTCTTTGTTTAGCTCTGTACCCCATTTTTAATAGGGTTACTTGCCTCTCTGGAGTTTAAATTCTTGAGTTCTTTGTATATATTGGATATTAGCCCTCTGTCGGATGTAAGGTTGGTAAAGATCATTTCCCAGTTAGTTGGTTGCCGCTTTGTCTTTTTGACAGTGTCTTTTGCCTTGCAAAATCTTTGTAATTTAATGAGGTCCCATTTGTCAATTCTTGATCTTAGAGCATAAGCTATTGGAGTTCTATTCAGGAAATTCTCCCCTGTGCCCATATGTTCAAGGTTCTTCCCTAGTTTCCTTTCTATTAGTTTCAGTGTGTCTGGTTTTATGTGGAGGTCCTTGATCCACTTGGAATTGAGCTTAGTGCAAGGAGATAAGAATGGGTCAATTTGCATTCTTCTGCATGTTGACCTCCAGTTGAGCCAGCACCATTTGTTGAAAAGAATTTGAATTTTCATTTTAGCATATTATACTTTTTTCTTTTATTAAATAAGACTTTTTTATTTGTTAAAAGCAATAAGGTATGCCTACAGTGCTTACTTAATGTAATGATAGGAATAATGAATATTATTGCAATAGTCATTCATATATGCTGAGTACTTGCTTGTGTGACTTAAAATGAGTTAGCTTATTTAATATTCAGAGGTTTTAGAAGATAGGTACCATTAAGTCAGGCAGTAAGGTAAGGAAAGGTAGATATTACAATTATTGTTCTCTTGACTAGATCCACCTGTTCTCGAGAGCCCCCATAACACTCTCAGAATGTTTTACACCAATGAGCTATAGGGCAAGACTGGTTTTCCTCATTTGTTATGAGAGAACCTCGGCAAAGTTATCCGTTTTAGATTCTTTTTCCTATTGTTGTAGTTAAAATACTCTGATTAAATCAGTTTAAGAGGGAAATGATTAATTCTGGCTTACAGATCAAGAGTGCAGTCCGTCACCACAGGGAAGTCAAGGCAGCAGGACACTGAAGCAGCTGATACACATTTATAGTTAGGAACAGAGAGCAATGAAAGCATGTTGCAGCTCAGATCTTTTCCTCCATTTATATTGAAGATCCCAGCCAGGGAATGGTGCTGCCCACAGAGGGAGAGTCTTCTCACACCAGCTAATATTATCAAGATAACACCCCACAATCATGCCTAACAGGCCATTTCCCAGATGATGGTAGATCTGTCAAGCTGATAGTTAACACTGAGAATGGTCCAATGATATGTATACTTCCAAATAATATCTGCTGCTAAGTTATTTATTCATCTGCTAGGTATTGCTAACAACCAAGCTCTAATGGACAAAATTACAATGCATTTATCATCAAGTGCACACTCCTAGGCTTGCACAACCCAGAGGATTCTCCAGCATGTAATAAGGACACATGCTCCACTATGTTCATAGCAGCCCTATTTATAATAGCCAGTAGCTGGAAAGAACCCAGATGTCCCTCAACAGAGGAATGAATACAGAAAATATGTTATATATACACATTGAGTACTATTCAGCCATATAAAACAATGAATTCAAGAAATTCTTAGACAAATGGATGGAACAGGTAAATATCATACTGAGTGAGGCAACCCAGTCCCAAAGAACACACATGGTATGCACTCCCTGATAAGTGGATATTAGCCTAGAAGCATGGAATACCCAAGACATATTTCACATATCAAAAGATGCCCAAGAAGGAGGAAGAGCAAAACATGGATACTTGGGTGCTTTGTAGAAAGGGTACAAAATGCCCACAGGAGATACAGAGACAAAGGATGGAGCAGAGTGTGCAGGAAAGACCATCCAGAGACTGCCCCACCCAGGGATCCATTCCATATACAGTTACAAAACCCAGACACTATTGCGGATGCCCACAAGTGCTGGCTGACTAGAGCCAGATATAGCTATCTCCTGGGAGGCTCTGCTAGTGCCTTACAAATACTGAGGGGGACACTCTCAGTTAGCCCTTGAACTGAGCACAGGGTTCCCAATGGGAGAGCTAGAGAAAGGACCCAAGGAGCTGAAGGGGTTTGCAACCCCATAGGAAGAACAACAATATGAACCAACCAGTACTCCCAGAGCTCCCAGGGACAAAGCCATCAACTAAGTAGTACACATGGAGTTACCAATAGCTCCAGATGCATAGGTAGCAGAAGATGGTCTTGTTAGACATCAAAGGGAGGAGAGGCCCTTGGTCCTGGAAATACTTGATGCAGTAGTGTAGAGGAATACCAGGACAGGGAAGCGGGGGAGGGTTGATTGGGGAAGGGGAGATGGCTTATGGGATTTTCAGGGGAGGAGGGGGAAAACCAGGAAAGGGGACAATATTTGAAATGTAAATAAAGACTATATCTAATAAAAAAGAGAGAGAGAGAGAGAAATGACTGGTATTTGGAGCTTAGGCTAAGGAGAAAAGAAAAAAAAAGAAAATTGTAACACTATTTTTTTCTAAAATCAAGCTATGGATTTTATTATTCATTTTATAGTCAACTCAAATCAAAGACTAGATTTTCTGTAAAGCACAACTTTATATCTATTACTCCATGGTAAGTGTACTCTGAAACATGAAGTTATGTTTATATTTGGATATATGTTGAAAATATCAGGAGTAGAGAGAGATATTATTAGTTACTAGGGAGTTAAGGATATATGGCACTAATGTTTACAGAAAAGAACTATGGGATATTTTATTGCCTTCCTTGAACTGAGAAACCCTACCTCTGTATTTTAACTTTATTTTAGATAATAAAGCATGTGACAAACATGGACAGTACTTGCTTCCTTCCATGCACCTGGTTAATAAACAATATATCCAGGATCTGAATATAAACATTTTTTCACCAATTATATATACTTCCTATAATATAGTGCCATTTCTACTAAAACCTTGTATCAAGAGAGAAAACACTTGAAATATTGATAATAAAATGTCCTTCTGTACATAACAGTTGGGAAGTTACCTGTATTCAATTTGGCTACTGTCATTTGGGAAGCAAGATGAGTAACATTTTCTTGTAGAAATGAATGAAAATGACATACAGTAAATAAATAAATAAATAAATAAATAAATAAAAAGGCATTTTATATAGTAGTATTCCAGTCAAATGTCTCCCTGCTAAGCAGTGAGAAACAATGGCAACACAGTGTTACACCTTTGATTATTTTTACATAATATTCCCAGTGGAAACAGACTCTTGGAGACACTGAGTTATACAGAATGTGTGTCAGAAGACTGAATACTGTAGTAACCATAGAGGATTCTACAAGAGCAGACATTTCCATCATTCTGAAATATTGTCTGCAGTGTATATATGCAAGTCTGCAGATTGCTAATACAGCCCTACCTGCTCATTCCATTTCAGAAACATGAGTGGGAAATGGGATTCCGCATGAGATTAATGGGAGGACGATAATGAAAGTGTGACTTCTGTACACAAGTCATCTGATCTGGCAAGAGATAGAAATTGATCTTGTAGAACAGCAGCCTCTCACTTGTGAGCATTTATTTCTTTCACACTGGAAGTAGCTATGCATTAGGGGAGGGGGAAAATGTTTCTGTGAAGAGAGTGTATAGTTGATGGGACCATTGAAATGATGCTTTGATTGGAAAATAATCCACAGTATAACAAAGAATGTAAAAGGGCAATGATATTTATCCATTGGAACAGGATGTATATATTCTATGCAACCAGTCATTAATATCAATCTGACAAGATTTTGATTATAATTATTAAATGATACACAAAAGAAGCAATGCATTTTAATCATCCAAAATAATGTAAGACATGATCTATTATAGTAGGACATGTAATCACTTAAATGGTCTGCTTGAGGAACTGAAAACTTTGGACAATTAGGCACCCATGAAATATTATTGGAGTTTCAGAAAGCAAGAAAGGGTATGCTGGATTTTATGGTATTTGTAGAGGCAATGTGCTTTTCTCAACATTGCTATATTTTGGTTTTTATTCTGACAAAGTAAAAATACAGAGGGGAAAAAGGCCCAAATAACATCACTTTTTTAAATCACCCTGAAATCAAGGGCTTGTCCCATGTGACCCTTGACAAGGAGCTCCTACTGATGTATGGCTGTGGAAATAATAACACAGAGCTAAGTATGTATCACCAAATTTCTCAGATGTTTTTAAGTTATTTCTCAGTTGTTGGGCTTTACTATGGTAGCTAACCATAGGATTTATTTTACAGACTATACACAGGACTTGAATTTCAAAGCAAACACATTGTAAAGTTAATTGCAGAACCTAAAACATTTTAGTGTTTTTAAGTAGAAAAATAAATAGATATTTGCACCAAGCTTTAATTATAATTAAGTTGAAAAATCCATGTATGGTTTAGGCTGATGTTGAATTTGGAGAAATTAGAGAATTTTAAATAGTTCTTTACAAAGTACCATAAACTGCACAATTTTGTTTTTCTCTATGAAAGAAGCACATAAAACAATGAATTTTCCAATAAATAAATTTCTTGATTGAAATATTTTTGGAAAATCATGATACCTTTGACCAGTAAAACAATGCAGTATGGTAGTCTATGCCTACAATCCAAGCACTTGGGAAGCCTGAGGTGTAAGACAGTACAAGTTCAAGGCTAGAACGGACTAGTTCTAGTGAGTTCCAGGACAGCCTGAACTCTACCTCAGCATCATGTCACACAGACAATTATCAAAACAAGGGAGAAGTATCCATGTTCATCATACAATCCATGAGCAGGAGAAATGAAACAATACAGTAGGGAAGTGCTGGAGATCAGTCTATCTATTTTTGCATGCATGGACTTAACATCTTCAGAGAAGTTATCAGTCATCTTTGTGACATCATGATCCATGCAGTGCTAACATTTTGAATTCTGTGTGAGTTGCCACTAATTAGAAATTGCAGAAAGCCTCCTAAAGAGTCAGTGATAAAGTACTTTAAAGATCAGAATTAACCAATGTTCCAGTATGCACTAATTCTATAGAACAGTAAAAGGATTTGTAGGATCTGAAAAGTCTTCCAAAAGAATCTTCAGATAGGCAAACTTAACTACTAAATATCAAAGATTTTCTTCTATGGACTGGCATAAAGAGATAAATTGTAACTTGTGAACCCTTAAAGTTATACTATGTTGTTTTTCATAATGATTTTAGCCTAAGACTATACTCTGACATTTTTTTTTTTTCAATTCAGAGTCCATCCTGGGCTAGTATTTTGACAGACATGCTCTGAGAAAATAATATTTATCAATAATGATATATATATATATATATATATATATATTTGCAAAATAAAGTCATTAAAGTCACTGACAATATATATAAAATGAAATTTGTTCATGAACTAAGCAAATAATAGATTTTTATTTATTTATGTCTTTAGGTATATATTATAGTCATAGTTTTGGATGCATTACTTATAACTATGTCACATAGTTTATATATATATATATATATATATATATATGCGCGTGTGTGTGTATGTATGTGTGTTAGATATTTTAAAAACAATTGTTCTTGGTGCCATTTTAGTCATTTTAAACAGTCTTTACTTTCAAAATATTCAACAACTGTCACTTTAAATAAATAACTTTTAAGTTTCTTAAGTTATACATTAATAAAGAAAAGATTATAAGATGAAAAAGACAACTGAAATGTATTAGAAGTACAGTCTTTCCTTTGTTAGAAACCCAGTTCACTTGTGCTCAAATTCTGGATTCCCAAACCTTAGGCACGGAGCCTGAGCATCAGAGACCACATCACAAAACAGAACTAAATTTGACCTTTAGAGAGTAAACAAGGAAAACTGACATCCATTTTCCTCCTACAAGCTTTTCATTAAATTTTGACTTCTCTCCTACATGTTTATTTGTTTTTTTTTCTGATTTGTCAGAAATATTTTTTGAAAATAATTTTGTTTCACATTTGAAATAAAAAAATACATTTTGTTTGGAATGATATCTTCTTTAGTCACAAGGGTCAGACTTTCATAGTTCCTAGTGACACCTTTAATTTCCATGAGAAAGTTAAATATGGAAATAACTGGAAGTCAAGAATCAGATGGAAAGAATTCATTTAGAACTTGGTACTGAGCTGAAAACATCATAATATCAGGTTAGCATCAATGACAAAATGCTGAGTTGGTCTTTTCTTTTTATTTGGTTTAATTTATTGATTGGTTTTTCTGAGAATTCCCTATAATATGATTGTCTCATATCCACCCTTCCCTCTACACCTCACAGATCCTTTTTATAGACTCAAATTTGTTTTCTGCTTTTTATTTTATTAAGTTCATCAAGCGCAATGGGTCTGTTCTTATACTCTTGGATGGATGGTCTTCTATTGCAAACAGTTTCACTTGCCATGGGCCACATCTTTAAAGCCGACACTCTTCCCCAACACCTGTCAGTTGCCCAAAGCTCCGTATCTCAGTTGGGAATGTGTACCCACCCACACCCCCCTTCATGCTAACATTTGTCCTTGCTTTAGCTATCAAAGGTCTGTGTACACTGTTATCACTATTGTGAGTTTGTATGTTCACGCGGCTTTGTGTCCAGAAGGCTGTGTCCGTATGTCTTCCACTTCCTTTGCCTCTTAAACTCTTTCTACTCACTTTTCTGTGATGATTTCTGAATCTTAGTAGGAGAAAGTGTGTCTCTTTTATACATGTCCCTTTTAGGACTGATCATTCTGTAATCTCTCATTCTCTGTGTTTTGGCGAGTCCTGGGTCTCTATGCGAATTGATATCTACTGCAAAAAAGAAATTAAGCTTTTTAAATGATAATTTAAACATTTCCTAACTTGTGTGTACAATGATGACTTATAAGAAGTTGTTTTGCCAGGCAGTGGTGGCGCATGCCTTTAATCCCAGCACTTGGGAGGCAGAGGCAGGCAGATTTCTGAGTTCAAGGCCAGTCTGGTCTACAGGGTGAGTTCCAGGACAGCCAGGGCTACACGGAAAAACCCTGTCTCGAAAAACCAAAAAAAAAAAAAGTTGTTTTAATTCTATGTCTATTTAGGACAATAATAATAGAAGGTTCTCCCCTAGGTCTTATGGCTTCTCTATCTACAGGTTCTTGATGCAGATAACTGCTGGGAAATGGTTGCATCTTGCTGAGCAAGCCTTAAATCTACCCAGAAAGTAAATGGTTACTACCATAACATTTACACCACTAATGTACCGGTTGGTATGTCTTATCACAGCAATAATTATTGTTGCTCACAGGTTCACAACTGGGTAAAAAGCAATGGTTACTTTTCTCCTCTGGTACTCTGCATGGCTCCTCCCAGCTCTATGAAAGCTATTCTGTAGAAATAAAGTTACTAGATAAGTATCAGCTTGAATTTTTCATATTTTGTGACTCCCAAGTGTGTTTTTATGGCTATCCTATCAAGTTCTGTAAGGTAACTACAGTGATGGCAATAGCCAATAATGTTGGAAGTCTATGGACCCTCAATGTCCATCACTTTCAAAGAGTTAGCCCAATTCTGGTATGGGGCTTTTTTATTTGTTGAGTCAAGTTCATGAGAATTTAAGCCTCATCTTGATTTGCCTGAAAATTCTTGTTACATTTATTTATCCAGTGTGGTTTTTAGCTATCCTTTTTCACTCTTAGAGGGTGAGTGATATAATGTTAATGTTTCAATAAGTTACGTGGTTACCTGCTTTGAACTGCCATTACTCCTTAATCTATTTCCTGCCCACAAGTTCTGCCTGGCTTCAAGAAATTTTTGATGTTGATAGCTAAACTACTACATCAACTGATGTGCCCAAGGATCGAATCAGGTAACTTCAACCTAAAACTAGAGAAGCATAAACACGTTAGATAATAGAGGTTGTACCTACTCAAACACTTCTATTATGTGCATTGTAATACAAATATTATGTCAGAAGAAAGCTTCCCATTAATCTCCCACTTTCCCTTAGATATATTGTTCTGTTTATGGAATTCATTGCTTAGTTTTCTGTTTCTTGTTCTGATTTGATTTATATTGTAAATATAAATTTACAGTAACTAATATTATGACTACAATGTTCAGGAGTTTAGAAAATTAAGAGTGAATTTGAGGTAATCTTTGAATTGTTATGCTATAGTTCTCCCTGAGGAAATAAAATTAAAAAAAAAACAATAACATTTTATGAAGTAGAAAAGGGATAAATATAATGCACTTAATAGAATCAAATTTGAAGCATTGTTTTAGAATATATTTTTTTCTGCTATACTTAAATCCCTGAGTATAAAAACATGGTTAGAATTGGAATCTTTAAATGAGAAATTGAAATATGAATTCTAAACTTAAAAATATGTTCGAACTAGTTTCTTGGCAATGAATCTTGTTTTAGATGGGTTAAGTGTTATTATGCCTTGCTAATAAAGGCAGCTTCAGCTTCAACAAATAATAAGTCACTTTAGCCTGATCACTGCCGGAATATAACTTGTCATCATTCTTATGCACCTAATATCTTTTTGCTTTATGAAACATAGACTCCTTTTTTTTATTAGATATATTCTTTATTTACATTTCAAATGATTTCCCATTTTCTGGTTCCACCACCCCCTCCTCCCCGAAAATCCTATAAGCCATCTCCCCTCTCCCTGTTCCCCAATCAACTCCCTCCTGCTTCCCTGTCCTGGTATTCCTCTACACTGCTGCATCTTGAACCTTTCCAGGACCAGGGGCCCCTCCTCCCTTTGATGTTCAACAAGGCCATCCAGGCCATCCTCTGCTGCCTATGCATCTGGAGCTATGGGTAACACCATGTGTACTCTCTGGTTGATGGTTTTGTCCCTGAGAGCTCTGGGAATACTAGGTGGCTCATATTGTTGTTTGTCCTATGGCGCTGCAAACCCCTTCAGCTTCTTGGGGGTTATTTTCTAGTTCCCCCATTGGGGACACTGTGCTCAGTTCAGTGGCTGGCTGAGAGTGTCCCCCTCTGTATTTGTCATGCACTAGCAGAGCCTCCTAGGTGATAGCTTTATCTGGCTCCAGTCAGCAAGAACTTGTGGGCATTGATAATAGTGTCTGGGTTTTGTAACACTATATGGGATGGATCATTAGGTGGGGTAGTATCTGGATGGTCTTTCCCTCAGACTCTGCTCCACACTTTGTCTCTGTATCTCCTTCTGTGGGTATTTTATTCGCCCTTCTAGAAGGACCAGAGTATCCGTACTTTGTTCTTCCTTCTTCTTGGGCATCATTCGATATGTAAATTATGTCTTGGGTATTCCAAGCTTCTGGGCTAATATCCACTTATCAGATAGTGCATACCATGTGTGCCATTTTGTGATTGGGTTACCTCACTTAGGATGATATTTTCCAGTTCCACTCTTTTGTTGAAGAATTTCATGAATTCATTATTTTTAGTAACTGAGCAGTAGTATTCCATTGTGTAAATATACCACATTTTCTGAATCCGTTCCTCCGTTGAGGGACTTCTGGGTTCTTTCCAGCTTCTGGTTATTATAAATAGGGCTGCTATGAACATAGTGGAACATGTGTCCTTATTATATGATGGGGAATCCTCTGGGTATATGCCCAGGAGTGGTATAACAGGGTCCTCTGGTAGTATCATGCCCAGTTCTGAGGAACCGTCAAACTGATTTCCAGAGTGGTTATAAGCTTGCAATCCCACCAGCAATGGAAGAGTATTCCTCTTTCTCCACATCCTTGCCAGTACCTGCTGTCTCCTGAGTTTTTGATCTTAGCCATTCTGACTGGTGTGAGGTGAAATCTCAGGGTTGTTTTGATTTGCATTTCCCTGGTGACTAAGGATGTTGAACATTTCTTTAGGTGCTTCTTAGCCATTCAATATTCCTCAGGTGAAAGTTCTTTGTTTACCTCTGTACCCCATTTTTTAATAGGGTTATTTGGTTCTCTGGAGTCTAATTTCTTGAGTTCTTTGAATATATTGGATATTAGCCCTTTGTCGGATGTAAGGTTCTTAAAGATCTTTTCCCAGTTTGTTGGTTGCTGTTTTGTCCTATTGACAGTGTCCTTTGCCTTACAGAAACTTTGTAATTTTATGAGGTCCTGTTTGTCAATTCTTGATCTTAGAGCATAAGCTATCCATGTTCTGTTCAGGAAATGTTCCCCTGCACCTATGTGCTCAAGGCTCTTCCCCAGTTTCTTTTCTATTAGTTTCAGTGTGTCTGGTTTTATGTGGAAACATAGACTCCTTATAAAGTATTTGTTGAAGAAATAATTTTACTTCCTACCTGCACTGCCCAAAGACAAAGATTTGTCCAACTTGACCACAATATTATTTTCTATGCAGGCATCTTACTTTTGATTTTGATGTGCTGTCAATCACTTGTCTTCCTCTTTTTGTGGCCTCTATAGATTGTTTTTATTGGTGAAAATCATAAAAAATAATTATTTAATGTGGCCACATTTACAAGAAAACAAAATGATCCCATGATCTTCCAAATCAATGTTTGTTGTCCTGACATGAGAATAGGTTTTAAATAGAGAGTGTCATGTGCACAACTGAACAGACTCACAGTGTGTGCTAACCTGATAACCATTGTCTCAGCTCCATGGTTTTCCTCCAAGGTCTTTGATGTATACATTTTTCTCCAAGAAGCAAAATTCTACATAGATTGATTTTAATTTAATAAAGCTTTGGAAGAGTGAGAACTACTATACCTCTCCAGTCCATGGAATCCTATTAAAACTTACTTTAAAAAAAATCTATTGATATCATCAATGCTGAGGATTTCCTTTTCCCCATATCCTCTTCCCTCAAGTAACCATTTATCTCTGCAAAAACTCTTCAGCTCTCTGAGGTTGTCAATAATTGACCTTTATTCTTGGGCAAATGAAGTTTATTCAGAAAGTCTTTTGCTACAACTGTACTACACAGCCTACGTTTTCTTCCGGCAGTGTCAGAGTTTCAAGTTTTGTGTTTATGTCTTTCATTTGTAGTTAATTTTTGTGGAATGTGTAAGATATGGGTCTAGTTTCATTCTTCTACCCGTGGACATTCAGTCTCCTCAGCACTATTTATTAGAGATATTTTTTTCTAGGGTATGTTTTAGACATCATTTCAAATATTAAATTGCTAAGGTTTTATATTCTCATGGTTGTGTCTTAAATTTTCTTCCACTGGTCTACATATCTTTTTTTGTTACAGTGCCATATTGTTTTTATTATTATGTTCCTGTATAGTCAGAACTGGAGAAGTAATCCTTCCAGTATTGTTTTTTTTTTTGGGGGGGGGTTCATGATTGTTTTAGATGGTCAGGGCCTTTCTAGGATTTTGCATTAATTTTAGGATAGATTTTGTCCCCCTTATCTTCAAAGAATGAAATGGCCCCTCCTTTCTGAACATCAGTAAGGAGAATTCTCAAAAAGTTTAAAACAAATCTCCCACCTACCCCTGCTTTAATAGTCCTTAGTAAATGAGCATATGTCAGAAAGCATCATGATGAATTGGTATTTTTTTTTTTTGGCTTCTTTTGGCTAGATCACGAATATGTGTATAAGTATACATATATAGGTTAAAGAAAAATGTTTCCATCTGTGGTGGCAATGTTCCCGAACTATATATGCAATTAATAAAGAAAAGGTCATTAGTTTGAAAGAGAACAGAGATGAGTATATAGGAAGATTTGAAAAGAGGGCAGGAAAGGTAACAATGACATAATTATGATCTCAAAAAATAAAACAGGGAAAGGCAATAACATTTGAAATGTAAATAAATAAAATATCCAATAAAATAAATAAATAAATAACTTTAAAATGTGTTAAATTAGAAACTCCCGCTTCAGACAGTCACATACATGCCTTAACAGAATGCACAACAGAACACTTTTCCCAATTAAATTTCATGAATATGGCAAATTTTACAAATGTGAATATTTTCTATGTGTTTGGTGTATTGGAGGCTTCTGGACAAATACACACACACACACACACACATGATTTATGCTATAGTTTTTCCCTTTGACTTATTCAATTTTTCTATCATTATTTTTTCCTAATTTTACAGTGTTTATTTTTGTCTTGTTTTGATTTTCTGTTATAAAATTTTGTAATAGGTTATAAGAAATAAAAATTTCTTATATGTTTTACCATACCTGTTTGATAATGACTGAAAAACAATATTATCCATCATGATTTTTTTCTAACTAGAATAACATTTTAAAATATTTAATATTTTAAAGCAAAGGGGGAAAGAATATTGATCATAATGTTCACTTGAGTCTCATAGCAAATCATTTCATATTTACCCTCACAAACTCAACTATTGTACTGTGATTTATCAAAAATAAAAGAAGGCTGGAGTCTTGTCAAATTGCTTTACTTACTTTCTTGATTACTGGGGAACATTTATAGCATACAGGCTGGTCCTCATTTTCTTTCTTCAAGACTGCTTGTAGATCTCCACAATAAGGCAAAACCCACAGCTGTTTCATGCCAGGAAATCCCATATATCATAACTTCTGCCAGCTGTGGGTTAACAAGGGTGAAAAATGTGTTTAAGAATAAATGTACATATATATTTCAGGTTTATATATTTTTTTTCACTCTGGCTTTGAGTTTTAAAGCAAAGACATTGCGACTATTTTCATGAGAAGAACAACCACTCCAAGCAAGACTTCCCTCAGACTCACTGGGTAGAGACGACTCTTGATGTACTGGTAACAAGTTCTACCTGCCTTCTCTTCATCACTGATTAGCATGGGATGTGAATCACTCCAGAGCGATCAAGAGACCGATGAATATAAAGTCAGATGCTTATTAATGCTAAATGGGTGAGCAACTGGAGATGATGAACGTCGCAGCAAGCACCCACATAATCTGACTGGACAGATTTACTTGGATACGAACAAGAAAAGGAGCAATTCTGTAGCCAAATAGGACTCAGCTATCCTCGATTTTCCTTTAGCAGTTAAACATTACTCACACATGAAGGTAGCTGGTGAGCAGAATATAAAAAAAAAGAGCAGTGCTCAGTTCCTTTCTAAAACTGATTTTAAAAGTTCATTTATATGTATTATATTTAAATGGCTACTTAGATGTAGCATTTGTGTTGTAACTGAATCAACTAAAGCTGGGTAATCCACAGTTGGTTTTTCTCTGTGTTTTGACCAGCTGTCAAATTTCTTTTCATTTGAGGTGGGAGTAAACCTATCATTATACAATATGTATTTAGAATCAAGTTAGAACTTCTACTGATTTAGGAAACCTGAAGGTGCTATGCAAAGTGCCAGGTGAGAAAAGTTTTCAGCTGTGTCACTCAGCTCTGATATCTACAAACTATCTCAACAACCAAAATGGCAAGGTGACCCTAAAGGTGAAATAGTGGCACTTTTATCTCGGAGGTAACCCACAGCTCTCTAATTGGACTGAAGCTTGGTCCACAGCAGGGAATTCATGTGTGATAAGGTAAACTATAAACTTAGTCAACTACCTTTGGCTATTGAAGTCATAGATCCCAGTGGAGAACTTACTACAGTGACTTTTCTAAACCTTTCTTACTCCTACAGTTGATATTTACTACCACTTGATCCTGTCTGAACTTGTTGAAACTTTGCCTTAGCAAATAGTGACTCAAGAAGGATGTGTCATTTGAAAATCACTTATCAGGAAATATGTATCTTGTAGGAAAACCAGAAAACTCAGACTGCTTTATGCAACACAAATGTCTATGAATATAGAGATATTCACAAAAAATTCAGTGAATACATGTAGCAGGATTCTGGTCACCAGCAGATATACCCTTAAATTTTTTTCTATTAAGACAGGGAAGTGCATGCACATATTTCAACACACACATACTTAAATCGTTGTCCATTATTAACATAACTTATTATATTGATCTGCTAAGAATCTTAGAACACAAAGAGGACTTCAACATCTTTCACTTTTTATACATTGAGGAAACTCACTTTAGTAAGGATAGGTGAACCTATCACATACCACAGTCAGAAAACAAAAATACATTCTGGGACCTATATTCCTGATAGGTGACTGTTTTTTCTCCTCCTTAAGTTCTCTATTGCTATGTCAGTCTGAGTTTTCCACCTCCCTTTTGACCTGGCTTTTCTGTCACTCTTTCTTAAAATCAAGTATATCTTTCTCTATCTCTTCCTGTCGACCTGGAGAACTAGCTCACATAGCAATGATCATGTTTCAGGTTCTGCAAAGCCCCATAGCCAGATCCCCTTCTTTCTTACAGGATTCTTATTCATGTCACCAAAATGCACTTGTTCTCACCTGGGTTTTTGGCAATAATATAAGCACCTGCTTATATTATATTATGTGTAAAGTTTTGATAAATTTGCTCTAGTAATTTGAAATCTGTGATGATTTCTAGGAAGGATTCAATAAGAACCAGTCACATCTTATAGGGGGCTTGTGGGGAATGATTAGTTTTATTCTTTGCATCTTGGTAGTTCCTACATGAAGAGTTAAATCTCTCATTGTGATCAATTCAGGATCTGAGTCAATGGATAGATAGACTGCACTGGTTCATGGTAGTTTTCTCTAAGAATAGAGTAGTTTCACTTCTTACCTTGGCATATTGGGAACTCCCGACAGAAGGAATTATTTATGGTACCAATGTCATGGCTTTAAAATCTGTACTTTTCTCTACTACATTCATGTAACAGATGTATACATGGTGAAAATAGCTTAGGCATGTGTCAAAAGACCTCATACACATAAGAAGATATATAAAATATATGTCAGTAAAATTTCATGCAGGTGTCATTTAAAAATCATAACAGAAATATTCCTTATGAGGTAATATATAAAAAAACAATTGAGAAACATTGTATTGCTCCAAAGTCCACTAACATTTTTCTTTGTCTAGTACAGTGACTTATCACAATGATAAATAAAAATATTTTGTAAGACATGAAAATTAACATGTAAATGACTACACACTTGAGGTGGCAAACAACTATTATTCAAAGCACTATCAAAATTTCAAACACAAATTTTAACTGTGAGACACTCTTTTCCGTGTGGCCTTGTTACAATTTGGTTATATTTCAAAGGAAAAAACATTTCAAAGGTAAAATCAACAGAAGCATCAAAAGATCCCATCACACAGGCAGGTCACGTCTTCCACTCATCAATTCTGGGTCCATCCGTCATCTTTACACCTCTTGAAAAATGACTTCTTTTTTTTTTTTCTTCCTGAACTCCAAGGTACAAGTACCTTGGCTTCTAGCCAGTGATTGTACTGACTTAGACCACATCACACAATTGTCTGGCTGCCACCTTCTTTAACAGGAGATTTTGGAAAGCTGTTTGTGATTATATCCCATTAGGAGATAAGGAAAAATAGCAAGTGTCTGTTTTATATGAACTAAAACTACTTCACTTTAAAAAACAAAGTAAGACTTGGACATGTTGCATTAATCAGCAAGACTCCACTGCAAAATGTTTTAATTCTTTTGGTTTTGCTAAGCCTTGTCTCCCTAGGCAGCATAGATCAGTTGAACCAATGGCAATAAGGTTCCCCATTTTCAATTCACATGTCTGATATGTAAATAAGCCACCAGCAAGAAGTGTCTCCATCTTAATACCTGGGGGAGGAAGGAAACTTGGGGGCTGGGATTGAATCCAAACCAGTAGAGCAAGGGATGAAGAGAGGGAAGCAGGAAGAACCCCATAGGGGACCAAGGGTTGGTAGAGCCAGACCTGTGTCTAGGTTGCCCAGAGATCTAGTTGAACTTCTGATTTCTCCTTGCAGGACCTTTGACAGAGCAGCAGAGCCACCGACCAATCATGATCTCAGGTCTCTGCATCCTCTGCTCACACTCAGCTGTTCAGGGAAACATATATGAACTGAGGTTATGTTCCACCTCAACAGGAGAGAGAGGGAGGTTGAACTAACGGGCTTAGTGTTACTCTTAAATTTCTATTCAATCCATCTGATGAAAAAATTTCTTTTTCTTTATTGATATCTACATTACATGTCACCTTTACCTATGGGCCTAAAAGAATTTTTCAAATTCCTCCAGATCACCCATAGTTTACTA
This sequence comes from Tokudaia tokunoshimensis, assembly GCA_036184795.1. Classification (NCBI taxonomy): domain Eukaryota; kingdom Metazoa; phylum Chordata; class Mammalia; order Rodentia; family Muridae; genus Tokudaia; species Tokudaia tokunoshimensis. The sequence continues at coordinate 32,057,326 of BTHU01000003.1, forward strand.
AATTTATATCTATTTCTCCCATGCCTCACCCATGAAACCCAATATTGCTCCATACCTTAGCGCCTTCTCCCATCCTTTCAAATAATTCCTCTAAAGGATATCATTTACACAGGGACTACCAAGTCAGTTTCCTTCATGCTTCTTTTCTGCATCAAGCTATAATTTGTGTGTTTATCCATTCTTCACTAACATCCATCAGAAGATCCATCCTCTTCTCTTGGCCCCATGATCAACACTGTCAGCATAAATGAAGACATAGTTCCATTCTCTCTGATACTTGTTTTGAAATTCTTTCAGCCACCAACACATCTCTCACTCTGCGTGTTGAGTTTTTCCAGTGTTGCCTTGATACAGTTCTCCTCTGCTATTGTCATTTGTTCTTGACTTTGTTCTTCTTTGTTAACACAAATCTGTACGCTTGCCCTGAACCAAACCGCTACTCCATTAATCTGGATTTCCAAAAGTTCAGTCTACACATCTACTATGCAGTCTGACAGTTCTTCCCACCCCACTGTCCAAAACTGGACTCTGTCTTCTTTACTTTCCTCACTCCATGGCTGCTTCTCTGTTTCTTATCCATTCTTTTTTCTTTTTCTGGTGAGCCATAGGTATTTCTTTATTAATCCAATCCATGACTAATCCCATGGTGTGGCTACTATTTTATTTTATTTTTTTTAATTTACATTCCAAATCATTTCCCCTTTCCTCTGAGGTTATAATGTTTCCCATATATGTGTGTGTGCGTGTCTGCGCCCACATATATACATTTTTAATTCATCCTCTTACTTTTTATATATATTCTATAAATAGTCAGTTGTAATCCTGGAGATGGATGTTTCCTTACTATCTTATAAATGTACCCCCCTGCCATGTAAGTTTTCTTTTGGTCCAAGTTCAGTTATTCAAATCTTTCATTGAGCTGTGACATCAATACACTGAACAGCTTATATTCACTTCTTTAATCAGCACTCAACAATCTTGACAAAGCCAAGAGGAAGTGATGATTTCTATATCCTTATTTCTACGTATTTTTTTTCCGATACACAGCATGCCCTTTGATGGTATATATCTGTGTTTGCCCTTGTTGTCTAATCATTACATTCACCAGAACTCAGTTCAGGGCTTCACCGACATAAATAGAAGGGTAACATTTAATTAAAATGAATAGACCCACATTTAACATATTAATATTCAAACAATTCACTCATGTTGGTTTTGCATAAATATTGCAAATTATTAATTGTTAAGTACAATAATATGAAAAATATCTGCATAGTTCACTCATGTTTCACCCACCATAACACTTAAAGTCCTGTGCCTGCTCTCTCTCGCTCTCTCTCTCTCTCTCTCTCTGCCTCTGTCTCTTTCTCTGTCTCTATCTGTCTCTCTCTGCCTCTGTCTCTTTCTCTGCCTCTATCTGTCTCTCTCTTCCTCTGTCTCTTTCTTTCTATATATTTCTCTCTTTCTATGTCTCTCTTTCCCCTCTCCCTCTCTTCTCTTTCTTCCTCTTTCACACACATCCCTCAGTTTAAACTTTAATTTGATATCAGTTTTTCTCTTGATTCCAAAATTTTTCTTTTTACATTAATTGAGAGATGAACTTACCTGGTAAGCACATATTTTCCTCACTACTCCATGTTTTATTGAGAAAGAAAGTCATGATTGCTGTTTAATCAAATAGGCACATGATCTGTCTAGGAAACTCTCCTCATAATAGTCAACTACGTTGCAATTAGGGCATGTTTGAGATGCATCTGCTATTTATTCTGGAATATAAATTAAAGGCTATTATTAGAGATTATAGTTTGTCTTCTTCAAATTTGTATTTCTTTCTGGAATGAGTGTAGTTGTGGGAGTGAGATGGTGTCCTTGCTATTTTGAATAAAGGAGCTGTAAGCATTTCTTTTATGGTCTTAAATTTTTTTGTGTTATTTATGATAGTTATGAAAGTTGATGTCTATAGTTAGACACAAATGACATTTCATATGTTTGCAGTGATAGTTCTGGACAAGGAAGAAAAGAACATTTTCTTGCCCTAGGATTGATTATAGCCATATGATCTTTTTGACATTTTGTGATTAACAGAAGACAGAGTATTGCCTGCCTACTTATTAATAATAAAAACATACCTATGTCATTCATAAAATGAGCTTGGATATCTACTGGACACAGCATCAGGTACATATCACAGACACATAGTTCTCACGTTCTGGTGTCTGTGTTTCAAGACCATGAAGCTACAATGTCATACAATCACTGCCTCAACACATTGTTGACAAGAACTGCCAAGCACCTCAGCTTCATCTCTCATACAATGAAGTTGGAAATGATCTCTCACATGACACGATTATACATTTTTTCAGCTGGAGCACAGATATCCTTCCATTTGTGCCCTCTTAGCTAGCTCAAAGATGTTTTTTTCAACATTCCTTTAGTTCTAGGAAATGCAAATAAAAGAGGAAAATGAGCAGCTGTGACACCATTATAAACATGTGTCATCCATCCCATACTCAACGCATGCTTTTGTTGAAGGTTTGGTGTATCTGTCTTTCCTAACATCTGAGCGTATAAAACCAGAGTGGACTTAGACAAATGTTATTAGCACAAAATTACATTGTTTTGGTTCTCATGATAAAAAATTAAGTTCTATTAAATGTTTACCCTGCAGCTTATTTATGAATTTGTTAATTATTCTCTATCAACTTGGGGTTGCCTAATTTGCCTACACTCCATTGAGAAAGTGAGTCTTCTCAGAATCAAAAATTCCTCATTGTTTCCCTAGATCAAGATTAATATTATTTAGCAGAATCTCTCTTTCAAATATAATACATACCCTGCGCAGTTTGGAAATACGTAACATGGAAATTGTCACATGGGCAAATGAAGCACCAGTCCTTTGTAAGTCAATGGTGTTCCTTTCTAATGATCGGGTACTGTATGATATATTCTGTGCATCATTTGATCTCAAGTACCATTAAATAGCTTCATTTGCTAACTATGTTGTTATTTTAAAATATCTAGCAGAATAATGAACTCTTCTAATACACAGAGTTCATGTAATGACTTTCCTGCTTCTGTCTTTTCTTTGAGGGATAATGTCATGTGAACTTCTAATTAGACTCTTTTCTGAAATAAATATTGACTGTTTTAAATTAGCTAAATGCATTGAGCAAGGACTCAGGTCCAGGATGCATTGAGAGTGAAGGGAAATAACAATAGGAGGTCTTCTAATACATCCCTGACCTGAACTAGACAGAAACGATAGAAGTTTCTGTCTCCTGTGCATCTTCCAAATAAAGAGAAGGTGTGAGCTCAGTTGAGTGTGTGCCCTCCATTACACTCATTTCCTACACTGTGCACAATACTCACATTAGAACCCAGCAGCACAGCGAAGCAATGATGTTTAACAGGTCTATTATCTGAACCAACAGCCTTCCATTTTGTGTTCTTTTAACTCATCAAAATTGGTGGGTTTTAGAAATGAGTTTAGGGCAGAAATTGTGTTTTTGAAATGTGGTGCATGACACAGAAGTTGTTTTTGCCGTTCATTCTCCTTTTTCCCTTCTCAAAGTCAGCCACAGACCCTGGATCCGAAACTTCCTAAGACCACGGCAGCAGCAGTTTTTGCGTCACTTGACATGTAAAATCTGTCACTGTATTTCTGAAACACTATTTCCGGATTTGGTGTTAATTTGTTTGTTTGTTTGTTTTCGTTGATGTTCTCTCCCCTAACAATTTCTTACTTTCTTAGCTTATTGTAGACAATTATTTTTTACCAAAATTGATAAATTTTTTCATATACATATGTCTTAAAATACTGCTTTAATTTCTACTCTGTGTTGGTTTTAGAAATGTATGGATGAGCTGGCCTTGAAGCCACCCACATCCTGGTATACACTGAACAGAAATCAAGCTTGCATTATGAAACAGAATCCAATCCACATCCTCTGAGCCACACATTGAAATTCTTGCCTTTTTTTAGCTAGGATATATGTCAGCTCTTTCTTATTTTCTTTTTGTGAACTTGCGGCCTCAGATGTTCGTTAAGTTTTACTGTTCTTCAAAAGCATTTATTTGAAAAACATGCGAATGGAAAATGAACAGGCTAAACTAATTAGGATATGCAAATGTGGTTCAGAGGGACTGCCTTTTAAGTGAATCATACTTATTTGAATATACAAATAAAAGAAAATTTGTTTCAGTAACAATCTGGAAGTTAGTTCATGTGGAACAAATAAGGGCTTAAATTATAAGGATTAGCTTTTCAGTATCTACTTTACAGTTCACCTTTTTAATGGGATGGAATGCAGACTTGAGGCAGAGCCCATATTAGCATGGCTGCAGAAGACTTAACTATGGTCTTGTCTTCATTTAGAGGGAATACAGTGGAGACTGAGGAAAAAAAGCCCCATGGGTTTTAACTGATTACTTTCAAGGCAGTTCAAAGACAAGCAGGTGAAAGTCTCAAACTATAAAACATAGATACAAAACACTTTCTTCTAAACATCATTTCCGAGCAAGGAATGAGGTTTGGAACATTTGTTTTCAGTATTTCATTTTTGATGCAAAACCACAAAGAACTGAAAGAGAAAGGAAATTAGACATTTATAAAGAGATAAAAAGAGATCAGAGCAAGATAATACATGGAAGAAATGAATGTTGAGTATGCTTCAGATTCAGGCGGCATCCCCATAGGGCCAATGTTACACTTAATATTTAGGAATCATTTAATATACATAAAAGAGATTAGGATTTATCAAGTTAAAGTATGAAATAAGCTAAATGACTAAAAACATGATTCTTGGGCACTTACTGCTCAATCAGCATATGACCCACCTGACCGGTGAGTGACTTAGAGTGACCTAGAAATTTTGTTTGATTCTAGTGCTATGTAGCTGCATGTTTAACTAAAAGTGTACTTCACAGATCTCATGAAACAATTCTATGGCCTATATTAGATAAACGTCCTTTAAAATGTTGATAGTGTTTCTTTTATTCTTCATTCAAGGAATAAGTATTTGTTGGGTTCTGAGCATGTGCTGTTCATGCTCAAATTAGAGTAAAATAACATAAATATGATATACTTATTCTGGGAGACAGGAAAGTAGACGCTTCATTCTACTTCATTCTACATTACATTCAGTTAAAATGATCTAACACGCTGTCTGAGTGAGCAGATACACTGAGGAGCTTACTTACCTGGAGGGGAATGGGAGAAAACAAGAGACAATACATACTCATACACACACTCATAGACATGTGCACGCACACACATGTACACACACACACACACACAAACACACAGGCACCTAGTCAAATGCCAGTAGAATGAGGGAGATGGAAAATATCTTAATTTTAAGAGGAAAAAAGCTTACTTGTATTTTCCTGTGACTTCCAGTGCCTGCATTTGAGTTGCTCTGAAAAAAAATATAAGAAAAGAAATGCATTCCTGGGCATATACCCAAAAGATGCTCCAACAGGTAATAAGGACACATGCTCCACTATGTTCATAGCAGCCTTACTCATAATAGCCAGAAGCTGGAAAAAACCCAGATGTCCTTCAACAGTGGAATGGATACAGAAAATGTGGTACATTTATACAATGGAGCATTACTCAGCTATTAAAAACAATGAATTCACGAAATTCTTAGGCAAGTGGATGGAATTAGAAAATATCATCCTGAATGAGGTAAACTAGTCACAACAGAACACAAATGGTATATGCTCACTGATAAGTGGAGCCCAAAAGCTCAGAAAACTCAAGATACAATTCACAGACTTCATGAAGCTCAAGAAGAAGGAGGACCAAAGTGTGGATGCTGCAGTCCTTCTTAGAAGGGAGAACATAATACTCAAAAGAAGAAATACAGAGACAAAATGTGGAGGAGAGACTGAAGGAAAGGTCATCCAGAGACTGCCCCACCAGGGGATCCATCCCATATACAGACACCAAACCCAGACACTATTGTGGATACCAACAAGTGCTTGCTGAGAGGAGCCTGATAAAGTTGTCTCCTAAGAGGCTCTGCCAGAGTCTGATGAATACAGAAATGGATGCTCTCAGCCAACCATTGGACTGAGCATGGGGTCCCCAATGGAGGAATTAGAGAAAGGGCTGAAGGAGCTTAAGGGGTTTGCAACCCCATTGAAAGAACAATATCAACCAACCAGACCACCCAGAGCTCCCAGGGACTAAATCACCAACCAAAGAGTACACATGGAGCGACCCATGGCTCCAGCTGCCTATGTAGCGGAGGAAGGCCTTTTTAGGCATCAGTGGAGGAGAGGCCCTGGGTCCTGGAAGACTCAATTCCCCTGTGAAGGGTAATGCCAGGGCGAGGAGGTGGAAGTGGTTGGGGGGGAGGGGTGAGCACCCTCATAGAAGCAGGAGATAGTGGGTTTCCAGAGGAGAAATTGGGAAAGGGGATAACATTTGAAATGTAAATAAATAAAATATCCAATCAAAAAAATGAAATGTATTCTTGGAGGGCCTGAGGAAATTCATATACAGCAATGTTGTTCTCTGGTCCAGATGAAGAGAAACAAATGTAGGGAATGCCCTTCCACTGTCTTCTTTTTACATTGAACTATTTTGTGATTCTATCTGTGCAGTGGAGTCTGGGGAGCAAGTTTCATGTCATGGGGAAGTTCAAGGTAAGACCTCCTCAGAGAAAAGTTACAACATATCCATCATCAAAACCAACTCATTTGGCAGAAACAGCCAAAGAGCAAGAGAGCTATGGGAAACATAGACAACATCCTGCTAGGGAGTCTAAATGAAAAAATGTTGCAGAGAAGACAAGACTTTAATCCCTGACTGACATCACAGTACCAACAATTCCATGAAACACAGGCAAACTGGCCAACGTGAATTTCAACTCTGGTGGTTTAATGTGATTATTCCAGAAATGGAATCTGCTATTTCTCCACAGGCTTGGAGATGAAGGGAGATCGAAAGGTGACTTGCGTGCCATTTGGAGGACCAGAGACTTTCTCATGCTTTGGGAGTACATCCATAATGACAACTTAAACTTGTGTCGAGTAAGAGGCCATGCAGCTCTTTGAATATGATTAGGAGGGTAACTGTGCCATCTCAGTATACCAGATGGTTTTCAAATAGAGGTCAATACACTGAGCCCATGCATACTCAAGGTTGTTACTGGATCCTATTCCATACAAACCCAATGTGTGTGAATTGGTTGGTTTTACTTTGTATTAATTATAGGCCCACATGATGTGCGTGGCTGTTTCATTTGGAGTTCTACCTTAGGAGTCTGGTGTTAAAAAGTCTTTCTTGTGTGAAAATCAACCCCAAGCTTGCCTTATGGCAGTCACATGTGGTTCAAAAGGAGAATTGAGACAGAAACAAAACAACAAAACTCAAAATCTAGGCTCAACAATGTGATGAGGACGTGCTGAAAGGGACTATATACGCATTTAACACAACTCCCAGGGGAAGCACGATAGATTACTGGTTACATAACCTAGATCTTTTCACAAAGTAAAAGCAGTTATTCTTTCTCTGTAGATATCATTGAGGGCTTCCTCTTGCCAACTGAGGTGCTACAGGTTGGTGAGAACCCCAGGATCTGAGCCCAACCTGTTATCTGCTGCCAGTATTAGTTACTATTGCTGTACCAAAACCATGACCAAGACAGCCTATTAAAGATGGTATTTAATTGGACCTATGGTTAAAATCATGATGGCAGCATAAAGGCATGATGGGGAGAATAGCTGAGAGCTCACATCTGGATTCAAATGGAAGAGGCAAAGAGAAAGCACACTGGGAATGGCTGGAGTCTTTTCAAACCTTGAAGCCTGTTCCCAGTGCCATACCTCCTCCAAATCACACCACCTAGTCCTTCCCAAACAGTTCCACCAAAGGAGAGCATATCTTCACACATATGAGCCTGTGCAGGTCATTCTCATTCAAACCATCACACTGCTCTATCTCCAGAACATGAGAAAGAAAGGAGAACCCAGATTTTCAAGGTGTTTAACAAGCTTTTGAAAGTATCTGCACACATGTGGGGTGTCTGTGTGTATGTGTGTGTGTGTGTGTGTGTGTGTGTGTGTGACCTTGACTGTGTGTCAGTGTGTTGTGGCCCAGTGCTTACCACTGTTTGTATGTGGAGATCAAAGAGCAACCGCAGTTCCTCACATGGACACAGTTAGTGTTTTGCCACTGAATCATCTTCCCGGTCCGCAGAAAGCTTGAAGCTAAAACATGATCTCAAAAATGAGAAGATATGAAAGTAATCCCAAACAGGAGATGATCACATCCAAGTCAAAAGAGCAACAGGGAAAGATGTCTCCAGGAAAGGAAAGTAACAGAGGACACAGTGGTCAGCTTATCTATTCTACATGGGCCACGTCAATGTAGGTAGGCTATAACACAGAGAAGCAAAGCAAACTTAGGAAGTAGAGGTAAGTTTACCATGCAAAGCTCTGGGGTTCAGGAGGCTATCATCCTATATTTAAAACTTTTCAATAATGTTCATAAGGAAAGCTCAATACTGAACTGAAACATGCAAATGAAGTAAAGGCAAAACTTAAGACTCGAGACATAAATTTAGGAATTACTTGTGGATGTTAGAAAACATGAAAGAATAGTGCTCAATGCCAAAGAAACAAACCACATGATGTTTTATTTCCATCAATAGGTGGTATCATATAATTTAATCATTTTTATGATTATAGATTTTTAAAAAGAATCCCAGTCAATGTCGGGATTAACACACACATGCACATGTGTACACTCACACACATACACACACACACACACATACACACATCCTTCTGTGCACTGGGAATTATGTGGTGATGAATATATAATGCCTAATAACAGGGATCAGGAAACAGGCATATCCCCCATATTAAACTTTACCTCAAAATTAGGTGCTACACGGCACATATTGTGCCTTCTGATATATTAATGCATATTCTGTGATCAAAAAAGAACAACACTATGCCTTTACTGTGTTCCAGACCAGCAGATGAGCTCAAGATGTATTCCCGTGTGGTAAACTGGGGATTTTCAGAGCATCATAAAAGCTTTTTATTGTACACTCCAATGCTGTCATCCACAGTTAGCTAACAAATATGATAGGTTTTTAATATAATCCACTCCATCCTTGCCAGTGCTCCTTGTATGTTACGTCATCTTTCCGTGGGCCAAGAGTTTGTTTTCCCCAGCTGGCCTGCATGAAGCTGCTGACAGCCCTTCTGACTGAGAAACTGTAGAACGGCAATCTTCCAATTCACTTAGCACTACCGACAAAGAGTAAGCTGTTGATACGCTGATGCGAGAACACTCTATCAGCCATTACATAGTGTCTGTGTTCTCAGCATGTTCCAGGCGTGATAAGTCATAGCACATGCTCTCTGACATCTTCTGCATTTCACTGCCCTGTAGCGTTTCCTAGAGTTGAAATCGGGGTGACGGGATGCAAAACGCCAAGTGTGACATCATCAGCAACTGGTAGCAGTCATCACGTCATAAATAATACTTTGCGGACACGTAAAAATAATTGAAGTTGTGAAAAGTTCACCATAATTCCTGTGAGGAAAATCTGAAATCGATATCCGTTGTTTATCTCCACTAACTGATTTTTACCAAGTAGTAGCTATGTACAGAATGATCTGCAAAGTTTCATAACGATAGGGACATGACATATGGTAGGAGAAACGGCTAAAAGGTATTTTGCAGTAAATTGAAAAGTGTGTGTGTGGTTTTTTTTTTCCCAATCATCTTTCTGTTCAAAACAGGGTCACGTAGCAGCAGCAATAGGTCCTGCGAAGCAATGGGTGGCACTGTGCTGGAGGTGGCTGGGCTGTGGGTGGAATGTCTTCTGATTATGATTACGCGTGGGTATTAATAAGGACAGCAGCTGCGGCAATCTGTTCAATTTTATGCAAATTAGCCCTGGCCCTCTGGCTTCTGGCTGGTGGCCAAGGCAGCCTTCGGCTGGGTAAAGTTTGGATTTATGCTTTATTCTACTGCTGCGAAGGTTGATTTAATTATCTGTATTTATTTAAAGCAGAACAGTACAAAGCCATTCTGCATCTTGGTCAACTTTGTGATGGCTGAGTTGTGTGGGATTTCCCACCCACCCACAAGCTAGTTTGAATCAGTGAATACATGAATCACTGAATATGTCCCGGTAGAATAAGAAGCATTGGTTCTTCTCAGTGCTTTCTTTGGTAATAAAAGCTTGAAGGTGGTTTCTTTGCTCTACCACCAAAAGCCTATTAAATCAAATATTACACAATCACAGATACAGTAAAATTCACTGTTACTATGTAGGCAAGACTCTGAAATAGAGGAGGAGATTTATATACTACTTTTAAATATCTATTTTGAAACACATGTACTTAATAACAACAAATTATTCTGAATGTATGGTAACAAATGTATCCTATTTTTCCATTCCGATGCTCCCATGTCATGATTTGCAGCTATGTTGATCATACATACCTATTATATTAAACAATAAGTGGGAATTTTCTGTGTGAATAAATTATTCCCTTTACAGATTTGTTTTGGTAAGTTTAATTTGTACAATGGCCTGATTTCTTACTAAAGAATATATAAGGGAACTTGAGCTCAGCTCATGAATCTAAATCTCAACTATGAAAATTAATGAGGTTCTAGCAAAATGTGAAAAGGTTATTGTTCATCGGCAAGTCATTAATTTCATATATAAGGAGGGGAAACATAAGACAGGGTTTGGAACCTGGTTCTGAGCTTTATACACACATATATTATTGTAATCATATTTGAAGTTATGTTTGGCTTTCACAGATTCATGGCGTTCATAAATACCATTGACCATTTCATCTGATAGTTGGGAGATGAGAATTGTATCTAACTGTTTCAACTAAATTATCTGTCACTGTATTTAAACTCATACAAAAATGCAGAGATGGCACCCACCATTTTCAAGCCCTTGTAGCAAGAGTCCAGCGTTTGATCATTGCTTCTTTCTGCTAATCTCGGCTCTTAGGAGCCTTCTTTTATTTTAAGCACAGATTCATCTGACAGCCAGCACTTGTTCTGGTTTTGAACCAAACGCTGGCAGCATTCCCAGAATATGAACCAGTTGTTTCTTTTACACACACCCTCTCATTGTCCTCCACCATCCCAACTGTTTTCAAAGCAATGTGCCATAACCAAACTTGCACTTGCTTTAATAAGAATTACAGCCCGTGAATCAAACAATACTCCTCCCACAGCCACTGACTATCTCCAGGGTAGATGAGGACAGTCAGAGGCGGCGAAATGATGAGAAAGAAAAAGGGATTTAAAAAAACACCCCTTCTAAACCAAAGCCTCAAAAATTACGTATGTAATTCTCCTTCAGTTCCCTGTTTCCTCATTTTAACTGTCAGAAGCCTGATCTCCTCATTTTCTTCAGTATTTTCTCCAGCAGGAATAGCAAAACTATTCTTGCTCTACATGGTCTGGTAGTATTTTCCTCTGACTCAATCATTATAATAGAGACCAACACGTTCCTTTTTTCTTCACATCCTCTGTATTGCTAAGATGCATCTTAGGTAACGCAGAGGCTCTGTCATCTGGGTGAACAGACCCTGTTGAGAATGTTGGCTTTCTAAGGTTCTGAGAAAACGGCAAGCATTTAGATGATGCAGAAACAAGGCCCTATGAAATATGGAGTTATATCGCAACAATAAAGTAGCCGCCATTGTTTTAAGTAAGAAGCCTTTCAGTATCTAATGTTTTGACAGCATTAAATCATCACCACCTAGTTTAGCTTTTAGAGAATGCTGATTTTAAAATATATACATTCATAAAATTTAAAAATGGGGAATATAAACAGACAATTAAATCAACATAATAAAATGAGTTTTAGTATAGTTAATATACTGCATATAAATATGAATCTACTAGGATGGAAAGAGTATAGAGTTTTATAAAGTAAAAAGTTATATTAATTTATCATAAATGCACACAACTAAGTGTTGGGCACACATGTATCCATCAGGGTTACAAGTTTATAGTTTGCAACACATGTAGGAAACAACTTTATTATCTATTATCAATTTATTTGCCTCTGGGCTGGAAGGGATAGGGTGGAAAGTGCTCAGTAAAGATATTAGTAGCAGGACTTCATTTCATTCCATTTAATGGTCTTCATTCCTAGGATCTAATAGCTTTGGGGTGAATGTTAAGTCTTTGGAAATTTTTTTGTATACTCTCCCATGCTATTGATTCTTTCTGAATGACAAGTGAGGAAGTAGGAAATTTTTATGATCTTGTAGGTATTGGGAATAAATGAATCATTATCCTAGTGGATTTCCAAAGCTTGGTTCCTTCTGAATTTTTTTTCTAGTGGTAAAGTTCTACTTTTATCCTTTCTCTCAATGCTTTGTACTTGTTTCAGTCATTCAACAAAGGTGTTTGCAACTCATATCTAATTTAAATTAAATATTTGAGTTTAAATTAAATATTCTATAAGTAGACCCAATGTTCCTGTGGCCTGTTTGTCCATGGTCCTTGCTTATTCTTGTCTCACACACAGATGTACAGACAGTTGATAGATGAACAGAAGATTTTAAAAATGTGTGAAGTTCCATCCTGTTATCTACCTCTTATGAATATTTTATTCCCATTCTAAGTGAGATTAAAACGTCCTTGCTTGGGCCTTTCTTCTTGTTTAACTTCACTGGATTTGTGGAGTATAGCATGGGTATCCTGTACTTTCTAGCTAATATGAACTTATAGATGAGTACATACCATGAATGTTCTTTTGGGTCTGGGTTACCTCACTTAGGATGATATTTTCTAGTTTCATCCACTTATCTACAAAATCCATGATGTCTTTGCTTTTATTAGCTGAATAGTATTCCACTGTGTAGATGTACTGTATTTTCTTTATACATTCTTCAGTTGAGGGGCATCTGGGTTGCTTCCTATTTCTAGCTATTATGAATAAAGCTTCTATGAACATAGTAAAGCATGTGTCCTTGTGGGATAGTGGAACATCTTTTGCATATATGTTCAGGAGTGATATAGTTTGGTCTTGAGGTACAACTATTCCTAATTTTTGGGGAAACCACAAGATAGATTTCCAGAGTGTTTGTGCAGTTTCTACTCCCATTAGCAATGGAAGAGTGTTTCCCTTGCTCCACATTCTCCTCAGTCTGTGCTGTCACTTGAGTTTTTGATCTTAGCCAGAATCTCATGTTCATTTTGATTTGCATTTCCCTGATTACTAAGGATGTTGAACATTTCTTTAAGTATTTCTTGGCCATTCAAGATTCCTCTGTTGTGAATTCTCTGCTTAGCTCTATGCCCCATTTTTAATTGGATTATTTGGTTTGTTGGTGTCTAGAGTTCTTTACATATCTCGGATATTAGCCCTCTTTCAGGCGGATGGTAGGTGAAGATCTTTTCCCAATCTGTTGTTTTGTCCTAGTGATGGTGTCTTTTGCCTTACAGAAGCTTTTGAGTTTCATGAGGTACCCTTTTTGTGTAGGGTGATCCATATAGATCTATTTGCATTCTTCTACATACCAACATCCAGCACCGTTTGTTGAAGATGAGGTCATGGGGAGGAGAATACTGGAGGTCCATGATCAAGTGTGGGGAAAAACAGGAGAGTGGCTAGAGGTCCGGAAGGATGAATGGAAATAGGTGGCTGGTGATAGTGAGGGGTTGGGGGGAATCTCTAGGACATGCCAGATACATGGGATGGATGAGACTTCCAGGAGTCTGTGGAGGTGACTTGAGTTGAGACTCATCAAGTGGCCAGCTCCTGTAGTCATGCAAGACCCCCAGTAGAGGGATAAGGACACAAAACACTTATAAAACCTTTGAGCCAGTATTTGTCCTGCTTAAAAGAAATACAGGAGCAATGATGATGCAGAAACTGGAGAAATGGTCAACCAATAACTGACCCAACTTGAGACCCATCCCAGGGGCAAACAACAACCCCTGACACTATTAATGATACTCTGTTTTGCTTGTAGACAGGAGCCTAGCATAACTGTCCTCTGAGAGGAGGACAGTCTGGCAGCTAACTGAAACAGATGCAGAGGCCCACAGGCAAAGACTGGATGGAACTCAGGAGTCTTATGGAAGAGTTAGGGGAAGGATTGAGGGCCCAGGAGGAAGGGTTAGTAACTGTATAGGAAGACCAACAGAGTGAACTAACCTGGACCTATCAGGGCTCTCAGAGACTGAATCACCAACCAAAGAGTATACACAGGCTGGACGTAGGTCTCCTGCACATATGTTCATGTTTTCATGTGTTCATGTGGGTCCTTCAACAACTGGAGCAGGGGCTGTCCCTAAAACTGTTGCCTGATCCTTTTTCCTTGACTAGTTGCCTTGTCTGGCCTCAGTGGGAAAGGAATACCTGGCCCTGAAGAGATTTGATGTGCCAGGTGGGTAGATTCCCAGGGAGGGATTCCACCCTGTCAGAGGAGAAGGGAAGGGCCAGAGGGACTGTATGAGGGGAACTGGAAGAAGGTGGAACAGTGATTGGATGTTAAATAAATAAATAGGAAAAAAGTTATATCAAAAACAATAATGGATTGTGTTGGACAGATAAATGTGATGCAACAGGAAACAGAGAAATGTGCAATAAAAATGTTCTTTTTCTTTTTAAGTAAAAAAAAAGTGTATGCAGCAAGAACAGCGTCATCATTTTATGGGAAACTCATTCTAAGTACAATGAAGTCATTACTACCCTAGGAGCACTAACTGACTTCTAGAGAGGCATCACGGTTAGCCACCTGCTTACACTGTAGAATATGGGTTAAACTACCAACACCTCCATTGGGGAGACCATTTTCAAACTGTTCTGAAAAACAGTTGGGAAATCCTAAGAACAAATGCATAGAGGTTATATTAAAACTTCAATCTTCATTGGCCCTGCTATACAGACCTATAAACATATATTACATTATATGTACTTGTAAATATATACATAAATGTGTATGTATATGTTCATATGTTAGTGTAATATAAAGAAACAATATAAAATGATTTTATTTATATATATGCATATATATATGCATATATATATACTTTTTTTGAAATTTTATAGCATGGGAATATACCATTGCTGAATCTGTATGATAAGACTCTGACTTATTTTTTCTTGTATTTTTTATGCATTATGAAATTCCTAAAGTTTGTATACAATATTTTATGGGGTAATTTATTGTATGAGAAAATTTTAATTAATTAATTAATTTATAATCCAGTCGTTGTCCCTCCTCCCAGTCTCCCCTATCACATTTCCTGACCACATTGCTCCTCCCCTTGTCCCTGAGTGAATGCTCCCCCACCACTAGGCTTCCCCACTCACTGGGGCCTCAAGTCTCTCAAAAACTGGGTGCATCCTCTCCCAATGAGGCCAGACAAGGTAATCCTCTGCTGTATATGTGTCAGGGGCCTCATACCAGAAAATTATTTTGAAACATCATCATCACCTAAGTCTAGGATTTTATTAAATTTAGTAGCAGTGCCCATAATAGTTAAAATATTTCCAGTATTTTAGGACCTCTTCAAAGCCTAATTTAAATTTTCTAAGGCAGTAAATGTTTAATTCTTTACTCAAAATATGTCTGTTGACCCAGCTACAAAATTTTGCATTTTCTACTATTGATGATTTTTTTATTATTATTATTTTCTAAGTTTTTTTTCCCCTAAGGTTTTTTTTATTTACATTCCAAATCATTTCCCCTTTCCTGTTTCCTCCCTCCCCGAAAGTCCCATAAGCCCCCTTCCCTCCCTCTTTTCTCCATTCAACCCCCTCTTGTTTCTCTGTCCTGGCGTTCCCCTACATCCAGTCTTACCAGGACCAGGGGTCTCTCCTTCCATCTTCTTAGAAATCTATTGATATGCGAATTGTGTCTAGGGTATTCCGAGATTCTGGGTTAATATCCCCTTATCAGTGACTACATACCTTGTGTGTTCTTTTGTGATTGGGTTACCTCACTAAGGATGATATTTTCAAGTTCTGACCATTTGCCTAGGAATTTCGTGAATTCATTGTTTTTAATTGCAGAGTAGTATTCCATTGTGTAGATATACCACATCTTCTGAATCCATTCCTCCGTTGAGGGACATCTGGGTTCTTTCCAGCTTCTGGCTATTATAAATAAGGCTGCTATGAACATAGCGGAGCATGTGTCCTTATTGCATGCAGGGAAAGCCTCTGGGTATATGCCCAGGAGTGGTATAGCCGGATCCTCCAGTAGTGTCATGCCCAATTTTCTGAGGAACCGCCAGACTGCTTTCCAGAGTGGTTGTACCAGCTTGCAATTCCACCAGCAGTGGAGGAGTGTTCCTCTTTCTCCACATCCTCGCCAACAACTGCTGTCTCCTGTGTTTTTGATCTTAGCCATTCTGACTGGTGTGAGATGGAATCTCAGGGTTGTTTTGATCTGCATTTCCCTAATGACTAAGGATGATGAACATCTCTTTAGGTGCTTCTCAGCCATTAGATATTCTTCAGGTGAGAACTCTTTGTTTAGCTCTGTACCCCATTTTTTAATAGGGTTGCTTGCCTCTCTGGAGTTTAACTTCTTGAGTTCTTTGGTTTTTTTATTTACATTCCAAATGATTTCCCCTTTCTTGTTTCCTCCCTCCCCAAAAGTCCCATAAGCCCCCTTCACTCCCTCTGTTCCCCATTCAGCCCCCTTCACTCCCTCTGTTCCCCATTCAACCCCCTCTCACTACTCTGTCCTGGTATTCCCCTACATCAATGATTTTCTACTACATTAGGATTGTATTATCCTGTAGATTCCTCCATCTCTAGGTCATCCTTGTCTACAGGGATTAGTAGATGGTCATAGCCTTGATGAATTATATTAAGTTGTATATACCAAACTATCAACAGCTGACATGCATGCAGTGTTCTAACTTCTCCAAGCTAAAAATCACATCTTATAATATTTGCTACCTAGACTAACATTCACTCTCCCTCTCTCTGTGTTCTCTCTCTGTGTTCTCTCTCTGTCTCTCTGTCTCTCTCTCTCTCTCTCCCTCCCTCCCTCCCTTCCTCCCTCCCTCCCTCCTTCTCTCCCTCCCTCTCTCATATGCATGCACACGCGCGCACACACACACACACACGCACACACACACACACACACTTAATTGGGTCACAACCTCTAAGTTTTCCATTTATGCATTTTTAACTAGTGGCCTGAATTCTTTAATAAATTTGCAAGTGTCCACAAATATATTCTATATATAATCTGTACACTGAGAACAAATCTTTTCATATAGAGATCTCAGAGTTACAAACCAAATCTAAAACAACCCAATCAAAAAATGGGGTATAGAACTAAACAGAGAATTTACAACAGAGGAATCTTAAATTGCTGTGACACACTTAAAGAAATGTTCAAAGTCCTTAGTGATCAGGGAAATGCAAATCATAACGACCCTGATATTCCACTTTACACCAAGCAGAATGGCTAAGATCAAAAATTCAGGTGAGCACATGTTGGTGAGGATGTAGAGAAAGAGGAGCACTCTGCCATTGCTGATAAGATTGCAAACTGCTACAACCACTCTGGAAGCAATCTGGAGATTCCTTGGAAAATTGGAAATAGATCTAACCGAAGATCCAGCTATACCACTCTTGGGCTTATACCCAAAAGATGCCCTACCATGCCACTGGGGAACATGTTTCACTATGTTCATAGCGGCTTTATTTGTGAAAGCCAGAAGCTGGAAACAACTTAGACATCCCATGACATAAGAATGGATACGGAAAATATGGTTCATTTACACAATGAAATGTTACTCAGCTATTAAAAACAGGATATCCTGAGTTTTGCAGGCAAATGGAAGGAACTAGAAAATATCATCCTGAGTGAGGGAACTAAGACCCCAAAGGACATGCATGGTATGTATTCACTAATAAGCAGATATTAGCCAAAAATGTACAGAATACCCAGGATAATCCACAGAACTCAAAAAGGTTAACAAGCTGGAGAGCCCAAGTGTGGATGCCTCAATCCCACTTGGGAGAGAGAAGAAATCAATCACAGGAGGGTGAAGGGAGGGAGGGACTTGGGTGGGAAAGTGGACAGGGAAGGGAAGAGGGGATCCTGATCAGCTATTAGGTGGGAGAAAAGAAGCCCTGAGGGACAGCAGAAAGAATGCAAGCAGGCAACCTCGGGAGGTAGGAGGTGGCGGTCCCTCCAGAATGTACCAGAGACCTGGGAGCTGAGAGACTCTCAGGACTCAGAAGGAGGAACCTTAGATGAAATGCCCTACAGTGGAACTAGGAGAGGGAACTTGTAGAACCCACCTCCAGCAGAAAGACAGGGCATCAAGTGAGGGATAGGCTTGCCATCCCACAGTCAAAAACTTTGACCTGTTCCTGTTTGAAATAAATGCAGGAACAAAAATGGAGAAGAGCCTGAGGAAAAGGAGTTCCAGTGACAGGCCCAAATTGAGATCTATCTCAAGGGAAAGCACCAAGGTCTGACACTATTACTGAGACTATGGAGTGCTCACAAAAAGAGGCCTATCATGACTGCCCTCCGAAAGGCCCAACAAGCAGCTGAAAGAGTCAGAGGCAGATATGTACACCCAACCAATGGACAGAAGCTGCTGAACCCTGTGGTTGAATTAGGAAAGGCTGGAAGAAGCTGAGGAGAGTGACCTTGTAGGAAGATCAGCAGTCTCAACTAACCTAAACCCCCGAGATCTCTCAGACACTGGGCCACCAACCAGGCAGCATACAACAGCTGATAAGAGGCCTCAACTCATATACAGCAGAGGACTGCTGGGTCTGGACTCAGTCAGAGAAGATGCACCTAACCCTCAAGAGACTGGAGGCACCAAGGAGTGGGGAGGTCTGGTGGGGTGTGGGGGGTGAGGGGGTGGGAACATCCTCATGGAGATGGGGGGAAGAGGTATGGGATGTGGAACAGTTAAAGGGTAGACTGAGAGGGGGCTAAAATCTGGATTGTAAAAGGAGATTAAAGAAAAGAAAAGAAAAGAAAAGAAAAGAAAAAAGAAAAAGGAAAGAAAGAAACCAAATTTTCAGAGCATATGAAAATTTGGCTCGACTCTTTATACTCATTCTTTACTTTTTAATGGTGTTGAAATAAATTACAAATTTACTAAGTGTTCAGTCTCATGGAAGGTCTTTGAAGTCAGGCTGAGAGATATGTTTATGGATAACAAATATCACTGTTGAACTATTTGGAAATAACAAATATTTTTATTCTCTGACATCAGAATATATTAAAATATACAGTGCTCTATCCTGTAGACAACCAGAAAAATGTTACACTATCTATTCAGATGAAAAATTCCAGACTTCAAAACACAACATTTTTTTCAGCATTTATTTGAAAATGCATCTAGTGAGTAGATCTGTAGAACATCTTACGTTTTTCATGGAAAGCCATCACTATGAGATCATCTGCAGAGGCAGAAGTAAAAAGCATTGTTGTGGGACAGTCTTGTGGGACAGCAAAGCCTGATCTTAAAGTGCTGTGTCTTCTGTGTCTGTCAACACTCCTATAGCATTTTATGCATGGCATTGGGTGGAATAGTCTGATTCCAATATTTATACTACTTTTATGGACAAGGTATTTTTGCTTCTCAGTATGAAATATCAAAAATAAGTCGATCATGACTGGGTGGCCACTGTGGAGATAGTTTTAAGCATATAAAATATAAAAAGCATGCATGAAATATGCTGGTATATTAAATTAACATCTTGCAAAAATCCTTCTCCAAAACCCAGATACTTCTATTGCTTTTGACAGACTGTAGGCGGTAAAGTTTTAACTTTAAAGAAGCGGCTTTCTGTTTCTGTTTTCAAGTTAAAAATAATGAAAGGAAAACACACGGAAATTCCCACATTATTAAATAAAACATTTAAGTGGCCAAGCGCCAATCATTGTCACGCCATGAACAAATGCCTTACGGTAATATGTTCCATAGCTGTTTGCTAAAAACTACCAATTTTAACACATTTGCACATGATTAGACTCCATAAAAAGCTGCTGATTGAAGCCAGTGTCATAACACAGTGCTACTCATGCCTAAGGGGAGGGAAGCTTCAATGTAAACCTGAACAGAAAGGTGGTGTGAAATAAGTTCCGCGTTGTAAAAACAGATCCTAAGTAGATTTGCCAAATAGCTGACTCTGCTCTCATGGTCACAAGTTCACGACATCATCATCCAGAACTCTGCCGCTCTACATAAGGGCAATGAAAAAGTCCTCTGAGCAATTAAAACGTACAAAGACGGATGCTCAAATAGAACTTTTAAATCTGTTTTGAGTCTCAACATCTCTGTATTTGGAAAACAAATGCTTTATGGGAAGAGCTTGGATTTGGAAAGATGAAGTCGTCTAGAAAATAAGGCAAACAAGCAGTTGAACGTGCTGTGCCAGGAGCTGGCAACACTAAGAGACTAAGCAGAAAATGCTTTCAGATTTAACCTGATCAAAATTATGTCATCATAATCACAAAGGGAAAACAAGCATTACTGTGTCAAAATAGTATCTCGGAGGAGATTTGACTTACTTTTTCTTTTCTTTTCATTTTCTTTATATATAAATATATATTATCTATATCTATATATATATGTATATAGATATACATATATATATATTGATTGACTGACTTTACATCCAGATTAAAAGCACCCCCCTTCCATTCCCTACCTCACACAGCCCTTCACCCATATTCTCCTCACCTTCTCCTCTGAGAAGGGAGAGATCGACTTCTTTTTCAATGAAGTATTTGCTATTCCTTCCGAGCTCCAAAATCTAATTTATAAACCTCTCACTTGGCAGCAAATCTGACAAAGCCCAAAGAATCTTCTTAAATTATACCATATTATTCACAATTTTCAATAGAAACATCTATACATGTGATCAGAAATTCTGATCTTGTCCTCACTGAGTCTCTCATGTAGTGCATAAGATCCAACCTGGGCAAAAGCATGTATAAGTCTTGAAAATGTGTATTAGGGGGAGATAGATGGTATCTGTCCATACAATATTAACAAAGTAGTATTAAAATAAAGCTAAATAATAGAAGATCACACAGTGGTCCCTACCTTATAGATTACTATCCCATAACAACATATCCATCACATGTAAGTCCCAATTGTAGAAAAGCCTTGCAAGTCAATTAGCACAAATTGTATCATTTCACCCTACATGTGAAATATTATTTCGAAATATACTCGATATAAAAAACGTGGTATAGTTTGCACCCAGTTCCTCACTATTTTCAATAAACAGTCTGTAATGAATACCAGCACTACATATCACTTTTCTCTAGAGTCATGATTCTTGGTCTTCCTAACACTGCAGCCATTTAAATCTGTTCCTCATGCTGTGGTGACCCCCAGACATCAGATGATTTCATTGCTATTTCATATCTGTTATTGTGCTGCTATAATGAGTTATAATAAAATGATAGACAAGGTAGCTGTTATGTAACACCCAAGGGGGTCACAATCCACAGATTGAGAACCCGTGCTCTAGATACAAGTAAGCAAAAGGAGAGTATCTGAAAATGGCTCCATTGGAAGGTTGAAGCTCGAGGGTCATGAGTTCACTTTGAGCCTTTCTCCATATTGAGAACTTGATTATTTTTGTTTGTTTGTTGGTTTCTGACATTTAGCACTGTCTAGTATCTGTATACAACTTTTCAAAAAGTGAACATGACATAAACTAGATAATAGAAGATCACACAATGGTCCCTGCTTTATAGATTACTATCCCACAACAATATATCCACGACATGTAAGTCCCAATTGTAGAAAAGCCTTGTAAGTCAATTAGCACAAATTGTCTCATTTTTATAAGAGGACAGTTTTCCCTCTCATAGATCAATATCTAGCATTTAGGTGTTTTATATGTCATACATCACACTGATATATCTAGCATGTTATTTTTTTTATTATGGATGAGCATTTAGACTTTTAAAAAATTCCCTTTCAGCACCATGGAAACCACTACATGATCTACTCCTTTATTTTGTTTGTTGATGAAATTGGTTAATTTCAAATGCTGTATTTCTCAAACAACTTCAATTTGAACAGGATGTTCTTATTTTATTTTTTATCAGTGTTTACTCATTGTACATAGATGGGTTTCATATAGTCAATTTATCATTTTTTTACTCTCTTAACCTTCTTTTTCTCCCTGATTCTCCTGCCACTCAGGTCACTCTCTTTCCCCAGAACTTTTTCATGCCAAGTGTGCAAGCATGTGTGTGTGCATGGATGTGCATGTGCGTGCATGTGTGTATGTGTACATATGTGTGCATATGTGTGTGTGCACGCGTGTGCATACGTACACAATTTCATGTATTATGTAATCTTGGATCCTTAAGTGAGAGACCAAAAGAATAAGAATTATTTCTGTTTCTCCATCTGACTTATTTCAGTTAATATGAGGGTCACATGTTATATCTATTTTCCAACAAAGACACAATTTTATTCTTATTTATGAATAAATATTTGCACATATTCATTTCACATTTTTAAATGATTTATCTGCAGATGGATTCCTAGAATTGTTCCATAATTTGGCCACCAAATAATTCAGTAAGCATAAATGAAAAACTCTGCTGTATATTCACTTGAAGACATTCAGAATTGTACCTAGAAACATTAAGGGGGGTCATATGTTTGTTTTATCTTTGTTGGGTTGAGGAAACTTCAGACTGATTTCTATACTGCCTGGGTGAATTTATATTTCTGCAAGTTATGCTTATCATTGCCCACGAACCTATGATTATTACTTGCAAATTAGTCCTGTAAAACATTTTCTAACACTGCTAGAGGTAGAACCTCCAAGGCAGTGACTCATCCCCCTGTTCCTGAGAGTTATAAGATAGGAAAAGGTCTCATGGTCTGAGCCGGTGCTCAATTTCAGGCCACTTGCACCAGAGGAGCTTAAATGGATCTATTTTATATATTTACAGTTTCAGTTAATATTTTTACTTGAAGAAAGCCATCTACTACTTGGAAATTACATTTCCAGTCTATTTAGTAATTCCAATTTTTCAAGCAAGATGACATTCAAAAACTCAATTCTTAAATATCCAAATCTTCTTGGAACACATAGTTAGCAATACTAATCATCTCAATGCATAGCATGACACAGGAAGTGGGAAAAAGTTACTTTAAACTGTGGAAGGACTATCAGGTCAGGTTCATGATGAGTGGACACAGATGCACTAAATGTCTGCATAAGAACTAAATTTTTTTTGTTTTCTCAAATTGCTCATCAAGGCAAACCTGAGATAAACAAACAAAGCTGCTGAGTAATCCTAACATGATGCTATTCTGGCATTATGGCACAGAATTCTAACTAGAGATGTTTGTCACATACTTCACAAAGTTTTGAAAAATGGGAACATGAAGACAGAGTGTTGAGGACTGTTTGTGACTACTAATTATGCTGAATTATGATGTCTTAATACTTTCTGGACACTGTCATAAAACAACATAAACTGAGTAGTTTATAACCAATAGGGATTTCTTTGGCTCAGGTATGGAAAAGAGGAAATTCAAGACAAAGGCCAGTAGAGTGCCTAGTAAGAGATGGTTCTTGAAGATGGTGCCTCCTTTTTTTTTTATTATTATTTATTTTATTTTACTTTTTTTAATTTACATTCCAAATCATTTCTGCTTTCCCGTTTCCTCCCTCCCCGAAAGTCCCATAAGCCCCCTTCCCTCCCTCTTTTCCCCATTCAACCCCCTCTCGTTTCTCTGTCCTGGCATTCCCCTACATCCAGTCTTTCCAGGACCAGGGGTCTCTCCTTCCATCTTCTTAGAAATCTATTGATATGCGGATTGTGTCTAGGGTATTCCGAGATTCTGGGTCAATATCCCCTTATCAGTGACTGCATACCAGGTGCCTCCTTGATGAATCCACAAATAATGGAATGTGTGAAGGAACATCCTAGGGAACAGTTCGTAAGAGCACATCCCCATGCCAGAGGGTTCTATTTGCTTGAATAACCAGCTTCTCCAGGCCTGCATGTTCCATATCATCCCATGATAATAAGGTTTCAATAGGAATTTGGGAGTGACATAAATATCTATACCATAGCACAGGCCACAACTAAATATTATCTGTACATAAGCATACAACACACAGGCACAGACAGATACACAGACACACACACACACACAAACACACAGACACACACACACACAGAGAGAGAGAGAGAGAGAGAGAGAGAGAGAGAGAGAGAGAGAGAGAGAGAGATTGGCATGAAGGGTTTGAGTGGAAAAGGAACAGAAGTAAAATGACTAAAATTTATTATATGCATATAGAAAATGTCAGTAAATAACAAAATAAGAAATAAAAGGTAAAGAATGATGTATTAGTGGTGCTCCTTCATTTTCAATTTTTCCTAGATGGTCTTGAGGAAATTATGAAATATATATATATATATACACCCTATTATTTATCCATTCATAGCTAACAAATGCATTACCTAATTCATTTGTTTTTGAACATGAATCATACTATAGTTTGAGAAGCTATTTCACACTATTAAAAGTCACCATAATGGACTAATGTCTTACACTTAAGAGAGTTGACACACTTTATCCACCAAGTTAGCTCCCCAGCACCAATAAGACTGCACACTGTAATCAGGACAGTTTCATAGATAGTATAGACAACATGAATTTCTGTAGAAGAGTATCAATAAATGCTGAAGTTACAATAATTTTTCCTGATATTTTTTCTATAGTTCCCCATAAAACCACGATACAACAGGTAAATGTTGAGCCAGGATGTCTTAAGACATCTCCTTTTTAACTTTCATTAGATATTATTGTAAAGCAACAGTTTGAATTTTATCCTCACTAGGTAAATATTTAGCTAGGTTTTCTCTCCAAGAGCAATGACATTTGGTGTGGTCAGAGATTCAACTCTAGAAAGTAAATGTTTGAGAGTGCATTTCCTATTTATTAATGAGAATGGCGGATACATTTATAAGTCACAGTATTTTTTCTAGTAACTATCAGTACATTTTATTCATTTTTTTAAAAAGTAGGTCATGCAGTTGTTTCACTTTTACTTGTGTGATGATCACTTATAGATTGCATCTTGACTCTGACTTCGATGGAGCAAAAACTACCATCCCTATCAATAAGTTTATCCTTTCATTTGAATGGAAGTTCTCTTTGAATTCACAATCCTCAGCTTCTAGGTCTTGATAATGTTAGTGGGTAACATTACAGATCAAAAGCTTGATTACTAATTTAGCTTACGAATTTTCTCTAAAAGTGTGATTTGAGCCCTAATGGAGAACATTTTCTCAGTACTATGAGAATACTCTATGAGTATACCTTACGTTACATAAGATATCTTTCTTTAGGGCCAGAAAGATGACTCGGTGTTTAAGAAAACTCACTGCTCTTGTGAAGGACTCGGGTTTGGTTCCCAGCACCCACAGTGCCTCTTACAACTGCCTGCAATTTCAACTCTGTACAGAATCTGATGTGCTTTTCTGACCTCCAATGGCTCTTACCCACATGTGGAGCATGTAAGTTCATGGAGGCAAAACATGCACATACATTTTAAAAAGAAATAAATATTACCATGAAGGGAATTTGAGAGTGAGGAAGGGAACCAGCAGGAGATAAATGTAGCTGCAAAGAGGAGTGAGACAGAGGACTAAACAAAAACTAAATATTAAAATGCCATATTGAAGCCCATTGCCCTGTGGATTAATTTAAATAATCTGATAAAAAGAAAACTTTCTCTAAATAATGGTTCCAGCTATCATTTTTCTTGTAAATATTTTAAGATTGTAGATTTGTTTAAGTTTTTGCTTTTCTTCTGTTTTGGGTTTAACTTTTGAAATGTTACTTGGAAATTTGCCCTGCCCCTGAGCACTACCTACCTGCCCCAGTGTTCCCAGAGTTATTTATCTTCCCTGTGATGTGAAGCCTTAGGTTGGTGCACTAAATCTGCTTTCTGACTAGAGTGTCTCTTTTACTTAATCCCTCAAAAGGAAATCAGAAAATAAGCTTCCAATGGAATAGCACCTCAACAAAATAAGTACATTGTTTTCATGTCTTGTCACTAAGTAATGTCCCTGGGTGAATTTGGATATTTCAGAGCTCAATTGAAAAAACGAGTGCAGTGTTAACATAAAACAAATTATGTGGAACATTTTTACTGTTAGTCTTTGAATGAGCTATGATAAGCAGTTTGATTGTGAAAATAAATCCAATTAGTATTGTTTTTTATTGTACTTTCTTATTGTACGCCAACTACAGACCTGAATGTAGTTTCCAGAAACCTGGCAGAAGTGAAATCATAACACTTATGTTGGATGGTGGACATGCATATGTTTTAGTTGTCTCCTTCGTATGGTTTTTAAGTATCTCAGTGTCAGAACTGAGCAATTGATAACACATGTGTAGGAAATTGGCCTCAAAAATGATTTTCTGGAGAACATGTGTAAATTGTCAAAAACTAAACCCATTCTTCACTGATTTCAAGTAATATTGCATACAGTTCTGAGGTTAGGTTGGAGATTGAAACTAGGACATGTGTTCATATATGGAAACAGCAGCACAAGGCATATCTATCCAGGAACCAAAAACTCTGGACTTTCCAGTATAGAGGGAAGAGAGCATGCTCAGCTCCTGCCAGGGATGATGTTGACCCTTGATACCCCATCTTCAGAGCTTACAGATATCTGAAGGATCATACCATGCTTGTTTTCTATTCATTTCTTTTTCCCTCTACTCTCTGTGGTTCCAAGTCTCCAGGAATCTCCTTTTCTCCCTTGCAGAGGCTCCATTCTCTGGATTTGGCCTTAGTTTTAAGATGTATTTCTCTTTAGTGTCCCAATGGAATCAAAGGCTTCCCTTCTGGTAGAGGACCTCATGAATGCATCCTGGGAATGTTTATATTTCCTAAATAATTTTTCATTGACAATGACTAACTTTAATAAAGAAAGACATATTTTCTACTAAATAAGATAATTCTATGTACAAAACTTATACTACATTCTTTACTATGTAGCCAGCCTTTTTGGTGCATGATAAAGAGGCAATGCTCATGAATTCTTTCTAGAATGCAGAAGCAAATTCAAGACACATATGATGGGAGGTTGACATTGTAAATCTGTCTTTCCTCTTATCAACTAAGTACTGCAATGAGTTAAAAAAAAGTCCTCTCTCTTACCCAATGCGTATTTGTGACAGTTAACATTTTCATCATCAAACATAGACTCTACCTGAAGCCCCTCCCACATAATAGGCTTCCCTCCTACCTAGAAATCAGGAGGAGAAGAAGGAACTTGATATAAGTACTGTACTTCAAATTAAAATTGTTACTTAGAACTGATAAATGTCAAAAATAGTTTCATACCAAATAGAAATTATTTAAAACCTGACTTAATTTCCAATAAGGAGCCAAATAAGTTGTGAGTTACATCTGATGACTAGCGTCAAGATGAGGAGGCACAGAGACTGCTATGTTGGTGGGTTTTGACTAAAATGGACATGAGAAAATGAGTTGTAAAAAAAAGAAACAACAGCGTGGGAATATTCTCTGCCACAGCGCACCATCTCTAAGTGACACAAGAAGCCAGCTATCTACCCAGTGGTGTGGAGGAGATAACCAGCACAGGTGAGATCTGCCCTGAAATTCAGAGGATCCTGTATGGAACCATCTGGCAGGAGCCTTCCCATTTCTGTCTCCAGCTTGAGGCCATCCTCAGCGACTGGGTACCATATCGAAGTGACCCACAGGAATGGAGAGAGGCCCAGTAGTATAGTAGGACCACCCCTGCTGCTCAGAGGAAACAGCCTGAAACCCTGAGGACACAAGAGCCTAGGAACAGACTGGGACAGGAGTCTTCCGATCACTGCCTGCACCCAGAGTTGTTTGGGGCCACAGAGCTGCATATGCAAATACAACTATAAGAGAGCTGGTCTCCCAGAACTACTTACATATCAGTGTACACTGAGAGAACTGGTCTCCCAGGAGCACAGAGAAACAACAGTCAGGGACAGCAACACCAGCTAACACTAGAGATAACCAGATGGTCAAAGGTAAACGCAAGAACATCACCAACAGAAACCAAGGCAACATGGCTGCATCAGAACCAAGTTCTCCAACAACAGCAAGTCCTGGATACCCCAACACACCAGAAAAGCAAGAACTGGATTTAAATCACAGCTCATGATGCTGATGGGGGGCTTCAAGAAGGACATAAATAACTCCCTTAAAGAAATACAGGAGAACCCAAGTAAACAGGGAGAAGCCCTTGAAGAACTAAGGGAAAACACAACAAAACAGGTGAAGGAATTGAACAAAGCCATTCAGGATCTAAATATGAGTGTATAAACGATAAAGAAATCACAAAGGGAAAGAACTCGAGACATAGAAAACCTAGGAAAGAAATCAGGAGTCATGTATCTAAGCATCAATAACATAATACAAGAGATAGAAGAGAGAATCACAGACACAGAAGATACCATAGGAAGCATTGATACAACAGTCAAAGAAAATGAAAAGTGGAAAAAGCTCCTGACCTAAAACATCCAGGAAATTCAGGACAAAATGAGAAGACCAAACCTAAGGATTATAGGTACAGAAGAGAGTGAAGATTTCCAACTTAAAGGGCCAGTAAATATCTTCAACAAAATTATAGAGGAAAACTTCCCTAACCTATGAGAATTACACCGGACTTCTCCCCAGAGACTATGAAAGCCAGAAGAGCCTGGGCAGATGTCATACAGATCCTAAGGGAACACAAAAGTCAACCCAGACTGCTGTATCCAGCAAATCTCTCAATTACCGTAGATGGAGAAACCAAGGTATTTCATGACAAAAACAAATTTACACAGTATATTTCCACAAATCCAGCCCTTCAAAGGATAATGAATGGAAAACTCCAATAAAAGGTGAGAAACTACACACTAGAAAAAGCAAGAAATTAATCTTCTTCCAACAAATCCAAAAGAAGATAACCACACAAACATAAAAACTACATCAAAAAAGCAAGAAGCAACAATCACTTTTCCTTAATATCTCTTAACATCAATGGACTCAATTCCCCAATAAAAAGACATAGACTAATGGACTGGATATGTAAACAGGACCCAACATTTTGCTGCATACAGGAAACGCATCTCAGAGTCAAAGACAAACACTAAAGGGGCGGAAAAACAGTTTTCCAAGCAAATGGTCCCAGGAAACAAGCTGGAGTAGCCATTCTAATATCTAATAAAATAGACTTCCAACCAAAAGTCATCAAAAAAGACACAGAAGGACACTTTATACTCATTAAAGGAAAAATCTACCAGGAAGAACTCTCAATTCTGATCTTCTATGCTTCAAATACAAGGGAACCCTCATTTGTAAAAGAAACTTTGCTAAAGCTTAAAGCACACATTGCAGCTCACACAATAATTGTGGGTGACCTCAACACCCCACTCTCCTCAATGGACAGATCAGGGAAATACGAACTAAACCGAGACATAGTGAAACTAACAGAAGTTTTGGACCAAATGGATTTAATAGATATCTATAGAACTTTTCATCCTAAATCAAAAGACTATACCTTCTTCTCAGCACCTCATGGTACCTTCTCCAAAATTGACCATATAATTGGTCACAAAACAGACCTCACCAATATAAGAAGATCGAACTAATTCCATGCCTCTTATCAGATCACTATGAAGTAAGGGTGGTCTTCAATAGAAACAAGAACAACAGAAAGCCCACATACACATGGAAGCTGAACAATGCTCTACTCAATTATACCTTGGCCAAGGAAGAAATAAGAAATCAAAACATTTTTAGAATTTAATGAAAATGAAGGTACAACATACCTAAATTTATGGGACACAATGAAAGCAGTGCTAAGAGGAAAACTCATACCTCTGAGTGCCTCCAAAAAGAAGCTGGAGAGAGCATACACTAGCAGCTTAATGGCACACCTGAAAGCTTTAGAACAGAAAGAAGCTAATAAAAACAAGAGGAGTAGAAGTCCAGAAATCATCAAACTCAGGGCTGAAATCAATCAAGTAGAAACAAAAAAGAACTATACAAAGAATCAACAAAACCAGGAGCTGGTTCTTTGAGAAAATCAACAAGATAGATAAACCTTTAGCCAGACTAACCATAGCGCACAGAGACATAATCCAAATTAACAAAATCAGAAATGAAAAGGGAGAAATAACAAAACAAACTGAGGAAATTCAAAAAATCATCAGATCCTACTACAAAAGCCTATACTCAACATAACTGGAAAATCTGGATGAAATAGATAACTTCCTAGTCAGATACCAACTACCAAAGTGTAATCAGGATCAGGTAGACCATCTAAACAGTCCCTTAACCTCTAAAGAAATAGAAGTGGTCATTGACAGTCTCCTAACCAAAAAAAAAGCACAGGACCAGATGGTTTTAGTGCAGAATTCTATCAGACCATCAAAGAAGACCTAACATCAACACTCTTAATACTATTTCACAAAATAGAAACAGAAGGAACACTACCAAACTCGTCCTATGAAGCCACAATTTCACTGATACCAAAACCACACAAAGATCCAACAAAGAAAGAGAACTTCAGACCAATTTCCCTTATGAATATCGATGCAAAAATACTCAATAAAATTCTTGCCAATCGAATCCAAGAACACATCAAAATGATTATTCACCATGATCAAGTAGGCTTCATCTCAGGGATGCAGGGATGGTTCAATTTACAGAAATTCATCAATGTAATCCACTACATAAATAAACTAAGAGAAAAAAACCACATGATCATTTCTTTAGATGCTGAAAAGGCATTTGACAAAATTCAGCATCCTTTCATGTTAAAGGTCTTGGAAAGAACAGGAATTCAAGGCCCATACCTAACCATAGTAAAAGCAATATACAGCAAACCAGTAGCCAACATCAATCTAAGTGGAGAGAAACTTGAAGCAATCCCACTAAAATCAGGGACTAGACAAAGCTGCCCTCTCTCTCCATATTTATTCAATATAGTACTTGATGTTCTAGCTAGAGCAATTAGACAACAAAAGGAGGTCAAAGGGCTACCAATTGGAAAGGAAGAAGTCAAATTATCACTATTATCAGATGATATGATAGTATACTTAAGTGACCCAAAAAACTCCACCTGAGAACTCCTACAGCTGAAAAACAACTTCAGGAAAGTGGCCGGATATAAAATTAACTCAAGCAAATCAGGAGCCTTCCTATACTACTCAGAGGATAAACAAGCTGAGAAAGAAATTAGGGAAATGACACCTTTCAAAATAGCCACAAACAAAATAAATTATCTTGGTGTGACTCTAACCAAACAAGTGAAAGATCTGTATGACAAGTCTCTGAAGAAAGAAATTGAAGAAGACCTCAGAAGATGGAAAAATCTGCCATGTTCATGGTTTTGGCAGGATTAATATAGTAAAAATGGCCATCTTGCCAAAAGCAATCTATAGATTCAATGCAATCCCCATCAAAATCCCCATTCAATTCTTCATAGAGTTAGAAAGAGCAATTCTCAAATTCATCTGGAATAATAAAAAACCCAGGATAGCTAAAACTGTTCTCAGCAGTAAAAGAACTTCTGGGGGAATCAGTATCCCTGACCTCAACCAGTACTACAGAGCAATAGTGTTAAAAAGTATATGGTATTGGTACAGTGACAGGCAGGTAGATCAATGGAATAGAATTGAAGACCCAGAAAAGAACCCACACACCTATGGTCACTTGATCTTTGACAAAGGAGTTACAACCATCCAGTGGAAAAAAGAGTCTTTTCAACAAATGGTGCTGATTCAACTGGAGGTCAGAATGAAGAAGAATGCAAGTTGATCCATTCCTCCTTGTACTAAGCTCAAGTCCAAGTGGTAAATTGTATTCCTATGCATATTACTTAAATTATATTTTATATTTTTAAGAAAATTTTACAAATTTGTATGCAAAGGAACTCCTTACTGAGTGTCTATAGCATCTAACAACTAGGCATACTGATTTCTTGGTGAGATGGAAGGATCCACTTATTGTCATATGGCATGATCCTGATCAGTTATTTTAATATGGGGATCAGTTTACTCAATCACGGAGTGGTCTAGAAAGAAGTCCAATATTGGAAATGCCAATTATGAAGATGGCTAACAATCTTTATCAGCCAGCTGAGTTAATTTAAAATATAATCTCCATTCTTTCTGAGAAGTAACAACTTGTCTGTTGATTCAAAAAGCTACCTCCCCCACCCTAGAGGCTGGCTTTTGTGTTTGAAAGTTGCTAATTTACAACTGAATTGGATACCTCAGGACATCTGCAGACAAGTTAATTCTCTTCCCATTCTAACTTCTAACTTTTATGTCAAGCAGACTGATTTTCTCCACCCAGACTCACCTGAATTGAAAACCAGCATGTCTGTTAAAGACACTTGCATGGCATTTGGCAACCAATTTACTCTCTGGCATCAAAACCTATACAATTAACCCATTCTTATCTCCTTGCACTAAGCTCAATTCCAGGTGGATCAAGGACCTCCACATAACACCAGACACACTGAAACTAATAGAAAGGAAACTAGGGAAGAACCTTGAACATATGGGCACAGGGGAGAATTTCCTGAATAGAACTCCAATAGCTTATGCTCTAAGATCAAGAATTGACAAATGGGACCTCATTAAATTACAAAGATTTTGCAAGGCAAAAGACACTATCAAAAAGACAAAGCAGCAACCAACTAACTGGGAAATGATCTTTACCAACCCTACATCCGACAGAGGGCTAATATCCAATATATACAAAGAACTCAAGAAGTTAAACTCCAGAGAGCCAAGTAACCCAATTAAAAAATGGGATACAGAGCTAAACAAAGAGTTCTTACCTGAAGAATATCTAATGGCTGAGAAGTTCCTAAAGAGATGTTCATCATCCTTAGTCATTAGGGAAATGCAAATCAAAACAACCCTGAGATTCCATCTCACACCGGTCAGGATGGCTAAGATCAAAAACTCAGGAGACAGCAGTTGTTGGCGAGAATGTGAAGAAAGAGGAACACTCCTCTACTGCTGGTGGGATTGCAAGCTGGTACAACCACTCTGGAAAGCAGTCTGGCGGTTCCTCAGAAAACTGGGCATGACACTCCTGGAGGATCTGCCTATATCACTCCTGGGAATATACCCAAAGGCTTTACCTGCACGCAATAAGGACACATGCTCCACTATGTTCATAGCAGACTTATTTATAATAGCCAGAAGCTGGAAAGAACCCAGATGTCCCTCAATGGAGGAATGGATTCAGAACATGTGGTATATTTACACAATGGAATACTACTCTGCAATTAAAAACAATGAATTCATGAAATTCCTAGGCAAATGGTCAGAACTTGAAAATATCATCCTTAGTGAGGTAACCCAATCACAAAAGAACACACATGGTATGCAGTCACTGATAAGGGGATATTAACCCAGAATCTCAGAATACCCTAGACACAATTCGCATATCAATAGATTTCCAAGAAGATGGAAGGAGAGACCCTGGTCCTGGAAAGACTGGATGAAGGGGAATGCCAGGACAGAGAAGTGAGAGGGGGTTGAATGGGGAAAAGAGGGAGGGAAGGGGGCTTATTGGACTTTCGGGGAGGGAGGGAAGGGGAAAGGGGAAATGATTTTCAATGTAAATAAAAATATAAAAAATAAATAATAATAATAATAATAATAATAATAATAATAAAATCCTATACAAGTGGATCTCCTTCATGGAGCCACATAGAACTCAGATCTATGTGTGTCTTCTTACAAGCTGACATGGTCACCAGTGGGAGTTTGCAAGGCAAAGCACTGCAAGGGGAGGACTATGTTTTCTGGCTCTGAGTCCCCAGGAAGCATACCTGATTTGCATAGGGGTTGGTGTCAGTTCTCAGATCACTCTACATTCTGTGGCGATCTCCCACCAAGTTAAGGCTCTGCCCCCTCCCCTCCAAAAGACACCAAGAGCCATCTAAGTTATTGGAACAATCCTCTGTTCTCCACGAGAGGAATCAGGTCAATCTTCCACTCCCTGGTTAAAGCCCACTGTCAAGGACGGATGATTATCCACTTGTTTGATACCTCCTCATCTTAAAACTAATAAAGAGGGTGGAGATGTAGAGAGCCATATTGGGGTGTCATGTCACCTGACAGGAACTTGACATTGACCAAGGTGAAGTTCCTCTCCCTGGTTCTGAATGAGGAAATTTCTGTGCTAGTCACAATCCTGCTCCACCTGGGGTGGAGTAAAGGTGAAGTTCTTTGTTCCTCCCAGTCTATAAATTCCGGAATTAAGCAAGTTACCTGCCCAGCTTTCGGAGCAATAGAGCCAACGCCTAGTGAACAGCCAGACTAGATCTGCAGACCTGGTTCCAGCCTTTGGGAGGAAGGGCTTTTTCTCCTGCCTATATATTTGGAAAAGTCCATTAATGTTTGAGCCCTGAGCAGGAAATATAGCCTTGGCTCCATATTTCTCTTGTCACCCCATCGTTTCTAGCCCCAGCTCTCCATCCAGAGAACCCAATAACCTGCTCGCATGAAACCACAAGCAGTTTCAGACCCTGGTCCTGGAAAGGCTCAATGCAGCAGTGTAGGGGAATACAAGGACAGGGAAGTGGGAAGCAGGATAAGGGAAGAGGGCTTACGGGACTTTTGAGAAGGGGGGGCGTCCAGGAAAGGGGAAATCATTTGAAACGTAAATAAAGAATATTTCTAATAAAAAAGAAAAATAATAATAAGATTGATAGAAGGAAGAGCAATTTAAAAAAATCCTGAACCTAAAATAATAAAAAAAAGAAATTCATTTTTGCTATCTGAACAAGCTTTCTCATAGTAAATATTACTACATTTTATTCTGATGTCAAATCTATTCCTTAATTTAGTGTAATACATCCTAAGACAACTTATACAAAATTGTTTGTGTTATATACTATTTAGCGTTTCATATTATCTAAGTGTGAATCTAGACAAGCCAAAAAAAATCTGAATATATTGCTGTTTCTCTGGAAAACCCTTATTGAACTCCTACTGCATGAGAGTAATTATACTTTGTCACTGGAGGATGCTGCCAAGGAAAACATTTAAGTCGCATGTACCCAATGAAGCAATTACAGTTACTGTTAAGTAAAATAACCATACCAAATAAATATGCTACTAAAAAGGGAGAAATAGACTCTGCCATCTTTAATCCAGCAACAGAGCAGTTGGGACCTCAAGGCGCAGGGATAATCAAGCATAATATCACTTGGGACTCAGCCAGCTTGTGTGCTCCCTGCTCCCAAGAGCTGGGCAGTTCTGTGGTCACCTACATGCCAGCTCTGCTGTGGGACATCAGCCCAGAAGAGGGACCCGCACTGGGAGAGAGCGCACCCGCACAGGGAGTGAGCGCACCAGCCTCCCCTTGGCGACCTCTGCTCCAGGGATTGACTAGCTGAGCCTTCAGGTAAGCAGGGACACCCCAATATAACATCACTTGGGATACAGCCTGCTGGGCTTCCATCTGCACTCAAGGGTGGGTCAGCTCTGTGGTCATCTGGGTGCCAGCTCTGCCCTGCAGAGGGACCCGCACTGGGAGACAGTGCACATGCACAGGCAAGGCACAACAGGGCTCCAAAGTCACTCAGGAACAGGGCAGCCCCTCAGCAATCGGTGCCAGGGAAATCCTGGTCATCAGGGGAGGGGGAGGGGGCAGAAATAACCTTGCAGGCTCACAGGAGGTCCAACCAACAGCCAGTGATAGCAGGACCAACTAACACCAGAGGTAACCAGATGGCAAAAGGCAAACGTAGGAATGTTACTAACAGAAATCAAGGCAATGTGGCACCATCTGAAACCAACTTTCTAACAGCAGCAAGTCCTGGATACCCCATCACACCCGAAAGGCAAGATCTGGATTTAAAATCACTTCTCATGGTGCCATTAGAGGATTTCAAGAATGACGCAAATAAATCTCATAAAGAAATACAGGAGAACATGAATCAATGGGTAGAAGCACTTACCAAAAAACCACAAAAATCACTTAAAGAAATACAGGAGAACTTGGGTCAACAGGCAGAAATCCTGAAAGAGGAAATGCAAAAATATCTTAAAGAAATACAGGAAAATACAAACAAACAAGTGAAGGATCTCAGCAAATCCATCCAGGATCTAAAAAAGGAAGTAGAAACAACTAAGAAATCACAAAAGGAGACAACTTTGGAGATAGAAAACCTTGGGAAGAAATCAGGAGTCATAGATGCAAACATCAACAATAGAATACAAGAGATGGAAGAAAGAATCTCAAGTGATGTAGATACCATAGAAAGCATCGACTCAACATTCAAAGAAAATGCAAAATGCAAAAAAATGTGTACCCCAAAACATCCAGGAAATCCAAGACACAATGAGAAGACCAAACCTAAGGATTATAGGTATAGATGAGAGTGAAGATTTGCAACTTAAAGGGCAAGTAAATATCTTCAACAAAATTATGGAGGAAAACTTCCCTAACCTAAAGAGAGAGATGCAGATGAATGTACAAGAAGCCTCCAGAACTCCAAACAGACTGGACCAGAATAGAAATACCTCCCGTCACATAATAATCAAAACACCAAATGTACTAAACAAAGAAAGAATATTAAAAGCAGTAAGAGAAAAAGGCCAAGTAACATATAAAGGAAGACCTATTCAAATCACATCAGACTTCTCACCAGAGACTATGAAAGCCAGACGATCCTAGGCAGATCACGTACAGACTCTAAAAGAATACAAATTCCAGCCTAGACTACTATACCCAGCAAAACTCTCAATCACCATAGATGGAGAGACCAAGACATTCCATGATCAAACCAAATTACACAATATTTTCTACAAACCAAGCCCTGCAGAGGAAAATAGGTGGAAATCAACAATACAAGGAGAGAAACTACATCCTAGAAAAAATGAGATAATAACCTTCTTTCATCAAACCCAAAAGTAGATAACCACTCAAACATAAAGACAGCATCAAGAATAGCAGGTGGCAATAATCACTATTCCTTAATCTCTCTTAATATCAATGGTCTCAATTCCCCAATAAAAAGACATAAACTGACAGACTGGACACATAAACAGGACCCAGCATTTTGCTGCATGCAGGAAACACACTTCAGTGTCAAAGACAAACACTACCTCAGAGTAAAAAGCAGAAAAATAATCTTACAAGCAAATGGTCCCAGGAAACAAGACAGAGTAGCCATCCTAATATCAGATAAAATTGACTTTCAACCTAAAGTCATCAAAAAAGACACAGAAGGACATTACATACTGGTCAAAGGAAAAATCCACCAAGAAGAACTCTCAATTCTGAACATCTATGCTCCAAATGCAAGGGCACCCTCATTCGTAAAAGAAACTTTACTAAAGCTCAAAGCACACATCGCACCTCACACAATAATAGTGGGTGACTTCAACACCCTGCTCTCTGAAATGGATCGTTCAGGAAAGCAGAAGCTAAACAGGGACACAGTGAAACTAACTGAAGCATTGGACCAAATGGAACTAACAGATATATATAGAACATTTCATCCTAAAGCAAAAGAATACACCTTCTTCTCAGCACGTCATGGTACCTTCTCCAAAATCGACCATATAATTGGTCACAAAACAGACCTCAACAGACATAAAAAGATCGAAATAATTCCATGCCTCATCAGATCACTGTGGAATAAGGAGGTCTTCAATAGCAACAAAAACAACAGAAAGCCCACGTACATGTGGAAGCTGAACAATGCCCTATTCAATGATAACTCGATCAAGGAGGAAATAAAGAAAGAAATAAAAGACTTTTTAAAATTTAATGAAAATGAAGGTACAACATACGCTAATTTATGGGACACAATGAAAGCGGCACTAACAGGAAAATTCATAGCCCTGAGTGCCTCCAAAAAGAAACAGGAGAGAGCATACACTGGCAGCTGAATGGCACACCTAAAAGCCCTGGAACAAAAAGAAGCAAATACACCCAAGAGGAGTAGAAGGCAGGAAATCATCAAACTCAGGGCAGAAATCAATCAAGTAGAAACAAATAAAACCATACAAAGACTCAATAAAACTAGGAGTTGGTTCTTTGAGAAAATCAAAAAGATAGATAAGCCCTTAGCCAGACTAGCCAGAGCACAGAGACAGTATCCAAATTAACAAAATCAGAAACGAAAAGGGAGAGATAACATCAGAAAGTGAGGTAATTCAAAAAATCATAAGATCCTACTACAAAAGTCTGTATTCAACACAACTAGAAAACTGGAAGAAATGGACAATTTCCTAGACAGATACCAAATAACAAAATTAAATCAGGATCAAATAGACCATCTAAACCGTCCTATAACCCCTAAAGAAATAGAAGTGGTCATTGGAAGTCTTCCAACAAAAAAAAAGCACAAGTCCAGACGGTTTTAGTGCAGAATTCTATCAGACCTTCAAAGAAGACCTAACACCAATACTCTTCAAACTTTTCCACAAAATAGAAACAGAAGGAACCCTACCCAACTCATTCTATGAAGCCACAATTATGCTAATACCAAAATCACACAAAGATCCAACAAAGAGAGAGAATCTTAGGCCAATTTCTCTTATGAATATCGGTGCAAAAATACTCAATAAAATTATTGCCAAGCGAATCCAAGAACACATCAAAATGATCGTTCACCACGATCAAGTAGGCTTCATCCCAGGGCTGCAGGGATGGTTCAATATAAGGAAGTCCATCAATTTAATCCACTACATAAACAATCTCAAAGATGCTGAGAAAGCATTTGACAAAATTCAGCATCCTTTCATATTAAATAGTAATTAGATAGTAAATTTCCAAGATCAGGAATTTACTATCTAAACATAGTAAAAGCAATTTAGAGCAAACCGGTAGCCAACATCAAACTAAATGGAGAAAAACTTAAAGCAATCCCACTAAAATAAGGGACTAGACAAGTCTGCCCTCTCTCTCCAT
Source organism: Tokudaia tokunoshimensis (assembly GCA_036184795.1). NCBI lineage: Eukaryota > Metazoa > Chordata > Mammalia > Rodentia > Muridae > Tokudaia > Tokudaia tokunoshimensis. The sequence goes on from BTHU01000003.1 coordinate 32,096,301, forward strand.
ATTGTTTCAATATAGTACTTCTAGTTCTAGCTAGAGCAATTAGACAACAAAAGGAGGTCAAAGGGATACAAATTGGAAAGGAAGAATTCAAACTATCACTATTTGCAGATGATATGATAGTATACTTAAGCGACCCAAAGAACTCCAACAGAGAACTCCTACAGCTGATAAACAACTTGAGCAAAGTGGCCAGATATAAAATCAACTCAGGCAAGTCAGTAGCTGTCCTATACTCAAAGAATAAGTAGGCTGAGAAAGAAATAAGAAAAATGATACCCTTCACGATAGCCACAAACAATATAAAGTATCTTGGTGTAACTCTAACCAAACAAGTGAAAGATCTGTATGGCAAGAACTTCAAGTCTCTGAAGAAAGAAATTGAAGACCTCAGAAGATGGAAAAATCTGCCATGCTCAAGGATTGGCAGGATTAATATAGTCAAAATGACCATCTTGCCAAAAGCAATATACAGATTCAATGCAATTCCCATCAAAATCCCAACTCAATTCTTCATAGAGTTAGAAAGAGCAATTCAAAAATTCATCTGGAATAACAGAAAACCCAGAATAGCTAAAACTATTCTCAAGAGTAAAAGAACTTCTGGGGGAATCAATATCCCGGACCTCAAGCTGTACTACAGAGCAAAAGTGTTAAAAACTGCATGGTATTGGTATAGTGACAGGCATGTAGATCAATGGAACAGAATTGAAGTCCCAGAAATGAATCCACACTCCTATGGTCACTTGATCTTTGACAAAGGAGCTAAAACCATTCAGTGGAAAAAAGATAGCCTTTTCAACAAATTGTGCTGGTTCAACTGGAGGTCAACATGCAGAAGAATGCAAATTGACCCATTCTTATCTCCTTGCACTAAGCTCAATTCCAAGTGGATCAAGGACCTCCACATAAAACCAGACACACTGAAACTAATAGAAAGGAAACTAGGTTAATATCCCAGAATCTCGGAATACCCTAGACACAATTTGCGTATCAATAGACTTCTAAGAAGATGGAAGGAGAGACCCCTGGTCCTGGAAAGACTGGATGTAAGGGAACGCCAGGACAGAGAAATGAGAGGGGGTTGAATGGAGAAAAGAGGGAGGGAAGGGGGCTTATGGGACTTTTGGGGAGGTAGGAGACGGGAAAGGGGAAATGATTTGGAATGTAAATAAAAAAAAAACTTAGAAAATAAAAAAAAAGAAAATCAAAAAAAAATAAAATGGAGAAATTATAAAAGATATATATAAAAAAATAATTACCCAGCCTTGGAACCTATATATAATTCTATTAGCATATTTATTTCTAATTCCTATCCTATTTTTCTATGTAGACAGACTGATTTTCAAACACTGGGAGAGACTGTGCATGTGTCTGTTGTCGTTCAAACCTTGGTGTTTGACTTTTATTTAGATATCATAACATATACTACATATATATTAAATGAGTTATATCATAAAAAAAAATGAAAGGAAACTAGGGAAGAACCTTGAATATATGGGCACAGGGCAGAATTTCCTGAATAGAACTCCAATAGCTTATGCTCTAAGATCAAGTATTGACAAATGGGACCTCATTAAATTACAAAGTTTCTGCAAGGCAAAAGACACTGTCAAAAAGACAAAGCAGCAACCAACTAACTGGGAAATGATCTTTACCAACCCTACATCCGACAGAGGGCTAATATCCAATATATACAAAGAACTCAAGAAGTTAAACTCCAGAGAGCCAAGTAACACTATTAAAAATGGGATACAGAGCTAAACAAAGAGTTCTCACCTGAAGAATATCTAATGGCTGAGAAGCACCTAAAGAGATGTTCATCATCCTTAGTCATTAGGGAAATGCAAATCAAAACAACCTTGAGATTCCATCTCACAGCAGTCAGGATGGCTAAGATCAAAAACACAGGAGACAGCAGGTGTTGGCGAGGATGTGAAGAAAGAAGAACACTCCTCCACTGCTGGTGGAATTGCAAGCTGGTACAACCACTCTGGAAAGCAGTCTGGCGGTTCCTCAGAAAACTGGTCATGACACTCCCAGAGGATCCGGCTATACCACTCCTGGGCATATACCCAGAGGCTTTACCTGCATGCAATAAGGACACATGCTCCACTATGTTCATAGCAGCCTTATTTATAATAGCCAGAAGCTGGAAAGAACCCAGATGTCCCTCAACGGAGGAATGGATTCAGAAGATGTGGTATATTTACACAATGGAATACTACTCTTCAATTAAAAACAATGAATTCACGAAATTCCTAGGCAAATGGTCAGAACTTGAAAATATCATCCTTAGTGGGGTAACCCAATCACAAAAGAACACACATGGTATGCAGTCACTGATAAGGGGATATTAACCCAGAATCTTGGAATACTCTAGACACAATTCACATATCAATAGATTTCTAAGAAGATGGAAGGAAAGACCCCTTGTCCTGGAAAAACTGGATGTAGGAGAATACCAGGACAGAGAAGTGAGAGGGGGTTGAATGGGGAATAGAGAGGGAAGGGGGCTTATGGGACTTTCAGGGAGGGAGGAAATGGGAAAGCGGACATCATTTGGAATGTAAAAAAAATATAGAGAAAAAAAAGTAGAAATAAGTGTTGATGAAAAGCCTCAGTACATTTAAGAGATTACAAAAATATCCTGGGAGTAGGGTAAAGAAAGTGCTAATCATTTTATCTGGACACCAATGCCGGGGTATTGCATAAGGATAAATTAGAATTAATTAAAGGGTAGAAAATGCATAGAAAACGGTGAGAATTAGAGTTTTCCCATGGTGGAAATAACTAACAAAAGTCTCTGATGCCAAAGAGCTTGACACATTCAGGAAAGAGCATGAAGACCAGTTTTCCATGAACTTCAGAAGCAAAAGATTTGGTTTTTTTATACATAAAAAAATGCACTCTGTGTCTGCGATGGAGGAGTTGGAGAAGGGACTGAAGAAGCTGAGGGAGTTTGCAGTCCCATGGAGGGAGCAACAGTGTCAACAGTACAGACCCCTCCGGAGCTCCCGGGGACTGGACCACCAACTAAAGGGTACACATGGAGGGACCTATGGCTCCAGCAGCTTATGTGGTAGAGGATGGCCTTGTTGAACATCTGAGGGAAGAGAGGCTCTTGGGCCTGTGAGTATTAGATGCCCCAGTGTAGGGGAATGCCATGGCAGAAACACTGGAGTGGGTGCGTGGGTGGGGGAGCACCCTCATGGAGGCAGTGGAAGGGGGATTGGATAGGTGTTTTCCAAAGGGGAGACATGGAAAGGGAATCCATTTTAGATGTAAATAAAGAATATCCAATTTAAGAAAAAAAAGAAAGAAAGAAAGAAAGGAAGGAAGGAAGAAAGAAAGAAAGAAAGAAAGAAAGAAAGGCTATTGGAAGAACAGGCAAGGATTGGGTCACTAGTCACCTGCACCTTGAAGGCTGCATGATGAAGTGCAAAAGAAATACTGTTTTAAGGCATCGATAAAGAAAGGAACATAAAACTGATCTGAAACAATCAATTTAATGACTCTGTGGAGAAACATTTTACAAGGACTTGGAAAATCCTGGGGGAAATGGAGACCGGTGTGTCAAGGTGACATGGAATCAGAGGTGAGGCCATAAAGGCAGGGATCATTCAAGGGCAAGGAATCATCATTCATGGAGAACCCAGGAGTGGAAGGTAAGTAATGGGAAACTGTTGAAGATGAGCTTTGGGCTCCATGGTTTTAAATGGAATTGATACAGGTGTCATTGGATCACTGCAAACACAGAGAAATGATTGGAGACATCTACAAATTCCATGAGCATATGAAGTTTGGCATTCTTGGAATAAGTTACATGCAAAGGTTTGTTCTGAGATTCCACAGCGAAGCATCTACACATTCCTCATATCTTGCCAGTTGTTTTGTCTTCTTTACCTATCAACAATGTATTGAAAGCGGGGAAAGAATGAAGTCAAATACATTCTATATGGAGTTTGCCCACTGAGTAATTTATGCTAAACCTTGTCCTAGCTAAATACATTTTCGAAAGTTTGAATATTGAGTAGCATAACTTTTAAAATACAATAATTTGCCTTTTTTTTAAAAAAGCACATGCTGGCTGATGGCAAAGTGAGTCTTTTAGCCAGTCCCAGTATAATATAGTTGTCAAGTCAGGAACAAATGAAACCTGTTGTAAATGTGCTGTGTTTTACCTAGAAATAATTTAAGAAGAGTAAATTTGCTGCCAGACCACATTTAATGCATTCCTAATGTGCAGTGAGCCTATGCATTTTCCATCCCTATAAAAATTCCATTTTGTATAACCACAGAGGACTTTTCAAGCATAAATAAGTGTTAAGGTTGTAGATGCAGAAGAAAATTAGGATGTATACAAGAATCGAGTGTTGTGAAAAATGTTCAATATAAGAAACCATGAGCTCTCTGCAACCAGAGTGCTTAAATGCTGCGTTTTAGACATGGGCTAATTGTTGATTTCAATTTTGAAAAGACAACTTGACTTTGGAAAATAATTTTTTATGGATCAACAGTGGCAAATGACCCTATATTGTCATGAATATTTGGGTACACATATACTTTTCATGTGTAATATATATTTAGTGTGTGAACATACATTCAGGAATGTATACAGCATCATGCTAAGGGCAAGAACTTGACAACAAATTAAGTTATCATCTATAAACTTTTCGAGTCATTAATTTTGATGATGACATGCAATTAACTATTAATTTTTAAAATTTACATCCAAGTTCTTGTCTATCGACTTGAAGAGAAGTATATAGTACTATAGATCAAGTGAAAGGGAGGCAGCCTTGTTTACAACACCTCTCTCTTTTGGTAAACAAAATATGTGGAGTGTCCTTTAGTACTTTCTAAAGCTTAAATATGCTCAATGATAGCAAATTTACTGAGTGTTTGAGTTAATGATAATCTATTGTGAAGAAAGTCCTTTCTTCTCGCTCGGCATGTTTTGTTCAATTCACTAACTAGGCTGAGGCTCTTTCTCAGATGAGAACAGAGTTTTATTGATCAGGTCCCATGACTTACAGAATCACCCTTAAACAAATGTGAGATGTTCTAGTAAGTGGGCCATTCAAATTGATCAGTAGAAGGAAAGAAACTAGAGAGAGCTACTAAAGAGCAAGCAGTAGGTTCTGACGAGGATGTGGTGCGGTGCCGCCCCTCGGCTATAGCTGCCTGAAAAGCACCTTGGCGTTATCGCTGATAGAACTACTCAACCTCTTGCCACACAGGTCACACAATTGGACTTCTTGGCATATTTTTTTCCAAAAGTTGAAAAGACACCAACTTTGAACTCTTTCATATATTTCACAAGTTTGGGAACTGGGAGGCAGCCGTTATGTCTCTAAGGCATAAGGATTGTAGAATGCGGTTTATCCAGTTAATGTGATATTATTTGGCACTAAAAAGGGCAACTCTCAATCTAGAATGTGATGAAAAGGAACCTACAATACATATTATCCAATAAAAGAAACCAATGTTCCATATTGTGAGGGTTCAGCTATCTACTGACATTCTAGGGAATTCAAAACCCGTAAAGACAGGAGCAAGATTAGCTGTTCTTGAGAACTGGGTAACAAAGGGTGAGGACTGTAGGGTTCAGAGAAGAAATGAATTGTGAAGTGATGTTGTGCATTGATCCCATGATGAATGCACCTCAATCTATAATTATGAATTCACAAAATGTATAGCCAAAGGAGACCTGCTGGGAACTGTGTGACCTGGGTGAAGACTATACACCATCCTAGCATGGGATGTACTACAAAGGTTACCTCTGTGGCGGGTATGTGAGTGGGGTGTGAAAAGCATGAAGAAAATCTCTAAGTCTCATATTTTCTCTGGACTGAAAGTTGTGCTAAAATGAAAAGCTATTTAAAAATTTGGGTATTTTTTTCATAATGATGCTGACTTTCAAAGAAATTGCATAAATGCATAATAATATCAGAAATTAGGGTCAGTATATATTGAGTTTGACAGCATTAGATGCGACAACATTGTGTCAAGTTATTAAAATTGTGCTTTCTATCACAAAATGTATGGTGTGATATTTAGTTACTATTTCCTAAATAAATATTTTAAAGTTTAATTTATTTATATTTCACTGAAATGTATTTTCTTTTCCTATATTCACTTATTTATTTGAAAAATAGTTTACTAACAGAATTGAATAAAATTTGTTTTATGAATGCCCGTTTACAGAGATAGTGAATATTTTTCTCACTTTCTGTTGGTTTTATTTATCATTGTACAGAAATATCAGGTTTTTATGACTGTTACAGTTCTGCTTCTATGTAATAATAAATTTATCAATCATCAAAAACTTTTTTCACTTTAATTATTTTATTATTTTTTACTTTTTTCTCTGCTGAGGATTAAATCCAGGACCTCTTGCATACCAGGCAAGCAGACTACCACTGAATGATAGTCAAAGCTCCAAATTATTCTATGTTTACCATGTTAAAACTTTGTTGTATTTAAATCTAATTTTAAGTAACTGAGAACACTAGCTGTTTCAAGTTGTCATATGCCTTCAATACTGCTTCAAGAGAAATATTAAGGCACGTCGGTGACTATTTAAAGTAACTTATTCCATTTATTTTTCTCTTTAATGTTAATTCAATATCAAATCTCTTTTGCTCTGAGACAGCTATTGCTTTGGGCTAGAGACTGAAGAGAAGTGGCAGGCTTTCTCCTTTCTTTCCTACCTACTTCTGACAGTTCCTCTCTCCTAATTCTCTAGTCCCTAGCTGTTTCTGACCTTACCAAGAACAGACATTTGGAGAAGTACAGTAGACTAGATGAAAGCTCTGTTGTGGTTTGGGATGTCCTCTACTTCATGAACCTGGTAATGCTTAGAGATGACTTGTCCAGAAGGATCCTTTCCTGGACCCTTTGTAAGTATCCTCACTAACTACTCATAGGGTTATTTTTCCTCCCAGAAGATGTAGTTTTATTTCTATTTGTCTATATATATGTCTAAATGTGTATGTGTTCATATTGTGTGCATATATGTATATGCAAATATATATGGCACACACATTCACACATATACACACATATACACACCTATACATACCTATACACACATATACACATGCATGAATGCACATGCACACACACATATATATGTTTGTGTGTACTGCATATTCCACTGGACACTATACAATCAAAAACACTAAGGGGGTGCTCTGTTTTCAGACACTTTGAGATGTGACTAGCACTCTCTCTCTCTCTTTCTCTCTCTCTCTCTCTCTCTCTATATATATATATATATATGTTTGTGTGTGTGTGTGTGAGAGAGAGAGAGAGAGAGAGAGAGAGAGAGAGAGAGAGAGAGAGAGAGAGAGAGAGAGAGAAGGCTATAGAACAGGCTTGGGTTATTTCTCTGGATCTTTCCATCTTTTATTTGGGCAGCATCTCTTGTTGGCCTGGAACTTCACTGCTAGACCAGCTGTGCAGTGAGCTCTCAAGAGCCACCTGTCTCTGCCTCCCATTTTGCCATTCATGGGATTAGAAGTGCATACCACTGTACCTGTGTACCCTAGGGATCAAACTGAGGTCTTCTATTTGCAAGGCATACACTTAACTGGCTAATCTTTCTACTGAACCCCATATCTTTATTCTTAGTGGGCACCTGTGAGTCCTTCTGTAGCCTTGGTGTATGGCTTTTACATCTATCTTCAGTAGAAAACTCATGCAGTTCACGGTTTGAATGAGTGGAGGGCATGTGGACATTTCTCTTTTCTCATATACACAGAACTACATATTTTTCTCTGGGGTAACTTTGACTCTGAATCTCTAGGTCTTGCAATATCAGAGACTAGTTTTCAACCTTGTGGGATCTTCCACAAGCAAAATCCATCATAAGGACTGATATGTCCAGGTAGAACTTTCTCCCTTACCATCTGTTTCTAAGGTACTGTCTTTAGGAATCTTGACTTGAAAATTGTCTTTGGACTCTGATGTTGCTATGAATCATGGGAAGGATAGTTCTCTTCATCTTAATACCTATTCTAAAGCTTTCAACATTATGAGGATTTTGAGAGCTGCATATTCCACTGAACACTCACTACACAGCCACAGACACTTAGGAGGTACTCTTTTTTTTTTGATACATTGAGATGTGAGTAGCACTCTAGCATGACTAAAACCAGATCTGCACACCATTGTCACATTCATGATTAGAGCAAAGTAAACACCATCATAATAATCTAACCCAGGAAAGCTGCTTTATAGTGTTTAATAATATTGGTACTCTGGAATAAAACACACACTGTTGTGTTTTACCTACTTCATTTAGCACCTTTCTCTGTGTTCTAATCCTCATTTTCAAGGGCTAATCTGCTTCTCTTATTCCTCTTTCTAGGAAACCGTCTTTATATTTTCTGTCAGCATAGACTAAAACATGCTTCAGAGCTATTTGCAAAATAAAATGCTTGGGAAAAAAATCAACACTGACTTGAATGTAAGAAAAACTGGTTGGCTTTTGAAAATGTCTCAGACATTTGCAAAGACACGGTTTATAAAAAGTAAAAAGTGTTATCATAAACCTCAAAGCTTTTCTGTCTCTCTGTGTTCTTGGGGGACAGGAAGAGTCACAGAGAAAGCAACAAGCCCTGCACTAGTGATAATAAAACTGGCATCCTTCTTGTAGCCCTGAGACCATTACCAAACTCCTGAGTTATAGTCTTCACTCTTCAGACAGTGATGGAGCCCATTTTATGGTGTTGTTTAAAAGATCAGAGATAATACACATATGATGCTGAGCCCCAAAGGCTACTTATCTGCTTTATCAATTATCAGCCTATCTGATCCTAGCTAGAGTTACCATGCTAACTCCTGCTTTTCCAAGGACTTGAAAACTGTTTTCAGTTGAAACACACTTAGTGCTTACAAAATTATATTGGCAATGCAATTATAGTTTAACATATTCAGTGAAACAGCCCGTGACTCATTAAACATCTCTGAAACTTTACAACCAGGTCCACTTGGGCAGGGACCTGGGCTTGGTGAAAGAGACTTGCCTTCCACACTTTATGTGTCCATTGTGGAAACAGGAAATTTGCTGAGGGCTGACCATGTTAGCAGAATCTGAGCTCTGGAAGAAATAAATGTAAAACTGAAATTGGAATATGAATCTACATAGTCAAATAAACCAAACTTAGTTTCTTTTTCTCTTTTTTGACAACCTGATCAAAGGAGGAGAGAGTGTGGAAATTGGTCCTACTTAAGAAAAGTAAGCAATGTATTGGCAGGCAGTGACTTTAAATTGCACATTAAACTAATCCAGGGCTATGCCTTCATAAAGGCTAGGGCTGGGAATTCTTATGGATTTTCTAGTTCACTGTTGGGACAACATCGAAAGGCAATAAATGTCCTATTACTTACACAAGCTGATAGCTTTCAGAAAATTAGTCACCAATGACCTTTTATCCTTTGTCAAGCTCTCTTTCTTGGTAACTGTACCTGATTGAACTCAAATGCAAACTAATTCATAGCCAAGTACCTTTCAAACCTGCTTCTAACTTTCAATAACTGGGCTATTTGGAAAACATATATTTATATAGATTGATCTAGCCTTGTCTTTAAAAAGTGCCTGTTTCTGTACATTTGTTTTACTAGATGCAAAAGTTGTTCCTGTCAAATGTGTGTTAAGTCAAATAATATCTATCTCATTTTAGGAGTAAATCTCACTTCCAACATCTCACAAATGAAAATAGCATTCAACTAAAAGTTTTTGATTGTTGTTACATCAAACTAAGAATTTGACTTTGTTTTTAATACACTTAAATACAGGATGGTATGTGTGCACACATAGGGTGAACGCTGAAGGGTTAGAGGCAGGAGGGAGCAGGGCTGATCCTAGAAAGGACCAGAAAAGGAGAGAGATGCTTGTGTATATTTTGGGGGCACCGATCCTTATATTGAATTATATTGATTAGTTTTCCAGTTAGCAGAGAGACCTCCTCCTGACCCTATTTTCAGGGTCACTAGATCATAATGCAATCTCATGAAGACCCTGATATGCCTCCTCATATTGCTTTCTGAGAAGATTGTGGATTTAAAAATCATCCATCAAAAAAGCATTCTCACTTTTAATTCTTTTATTTATTTTTTATTCTACCAATCAATTTATAAATAAATGGCAAATTCTATGTAACAACACAACACATGTTGCAATTGGCACAAAAAAAAGATCCAATAGCATATACAACTTTTAAAAAATGCTATTTTAGAAATTGATTCTTAGACATAACAATCCATCAGAATCAGGGAAATAAAATGATAGTGTCTGACAGACAGGTGACACTATGAAGGATCTGGGCTCCTTAAAAGGGAAACCTTAATATTCTGTCAAAGTGAAGTTAAGCATACAACAAATATCAAATATAAGTAGCATAATAAAAATATATGTTTGGTTTACTTGGCAACAGTTTAATCTTATGTCAAGTATAACAGAATAGTCACAAACCAAATAATTATGGACCTATAAATACGTATGAATCTAACAATATTATAGGACTCTTTGAGATGTTGGTGTAGGTTCATCTTTTCTTTGGTCTATAAAATTTTATTTTTATGAAATTTTCTAGATAAACACGGTTTTAAAAGATTTTTTTCTATAATTCACAGAGACAGTTTTACAGAGAGACAGATTTCTAATATGTGGACAAGTCAAATTTCATTTTCACCTTTCAACTCATCAGCCTCAGGTTAGAGAACAATCAGCAGCGGCAGTAGATATACAATTATAGATATACAATTATAGATATACAATTATAGATATACAATTATAGCTACCTAGTAGGTTCTATTGGAGCCTTGGGATATGTCCTTTCTGTTTACGTTCTCTCTTCCCGTTCAATTTGACTGAAGAAAGGCTTTTTTATTCCAAATCAGTCAAGACTGAATTTTCTTGACAAGGATATCCCAATATCTCAGCTCTGGTCGACGATAACAAGTCATTGCCATCGCTTTTCAGTGCCACAGTCCGAACACACTGACTGCTCAGTTGAAATCTATCTTCTACTTAGACTGTGAGTCTAAGTTCCTCTCTTCACCACTTCACTTTGCTTGTCTCAACTTGTCCCTGAGAACGGCTATGGTATTAAATTATCTCTCTGAAAATGAGACATTCTATAATGTAAACATTTTGGGGTGGAGATGTTGAAAAATGAAATTGTACAATTAGCGGAACAATAAAAATACATTAGCCAAAATTCAAGACTCATACATTACTCCTAAGCCTTCAAGAGGAATCTCCATACACCTGGTTCTTCCTTACCTATTTGTCTGTCAGAATCAGGAGACAGGAATCACCAACAATTTCTATTGTTTTAAGTCCTTTTCTATTACTGCCTCTGATGATGTCCATCCAAAATTGCCTACATATTTCTATCCATACATTTTTCCCCTAGTGAAACAGGTTACAATACTCTAGAAAGCTTGAAGTTATAGACTGGAGTAGTCACTCATTCTGACTACAAAGTCACTAATTTTTGGGGTCTGCGACAATCATGAGAACAATGTGAACCTATGACATGTGCTTTGCTGTAATGAATGTTACATGGTCAGTGGTATAAAGCAACCCCTAGACAGGCGTGTCCAACTGGAACATAAAGACTGTGTGACCCAGAATGACTATGAATGCAGCACCACATAAAATTGTGAACGTAATTAAAACATCATGAGAGCTCTGTTGTTACTGTAACTTTTTTGAATGGATTTGAGCATGAATTTTGTATACCACACAATTTTACTAGAATGTTAAGAAGAAGAAGGAGGAGGGAGAAGAGGAAAAAGAGGAAAGAAAGAAGGAAGGAGAAAGACAGACAGACAGACAGACAAGAAGAAAGAAAGAAAGAAAGAAAGAAAGAAAGAAAGAAAGAAAGAAAGAAAGAAAGAAAGAAAGAAAGAAAGAAAGAAAGGGAAGGAAGGAAGGAAGGAAGAAAGAAAAGAACAACTGCTGTGAAAAGCAAAATTGCCTTTATTCTTTTCTAAGCCAGTTTTTTTCTATGCCTTATTTCTATTTCTATGAATTAGTTTATGACCTGCTAATAAAGATCCTGAGACAGATCTTATCTTTTTTATTTTAGTTTTTTACTTATTCACATTACATACCACTCTCTTTTTTTTATTTTCTATATATTTTTTTTATTTACATTCCAAATGATTTCCCCTTTCCTGGTTCCTCCCTCCCCGAAAGTCCCATAAGCCCTCTTCCCTCCTCCTGTTCCCCATTCAACCCCCTCTTGCTTCTCTTTCCTGTTATTCCCCTACAGCTAGTCTTTCCAGGACCAGGGGTCTCTCCTTCCATCTTCTTGGAAATCTATACCACTCTCTATCTTCCTCCCAGTCACTCCTTCCTACAATCCTTCTCCTGTACCTCTTCTGCTTCTCCTCTGATCAGATAAGATCCCCTGTCTATCTTCCCCTACACTGGCACTTCAAGTCTCTGCGAAGCTAGGTGCTTCATCTCACACTGAGACCAGATAAAGCATCCCAGCTAGAATAACATTTCCCACATATAGGCAAAAACTTTTGGGGAGCCCCCATTGCAGTTGTTCGGGCCCCACATGAAGGGCAACCTGCAAATCTGATATATATATGTATAAGTTCTTTGGTTGATGGTTCAGACTCAGAGTCCAAAGGGTTCAGGTTACTTGACTCTATTTGTCTTCCAGTGGAATGCCTATCTGTATGAAGAGAACTTCAGGTCTCTGAAGAAGGAACTTGAAGAAGTTATCAGAAAAAGGAAAGATCTCCCATGCTCATGGATAGGTAGGACTTACATAGTGAAAATGGTCATCTTACCAAAAGTAGTCTACAAATTCAATGCAACCCACATCAAAATTCTAACATAATTTTTATAGACCTTGAAAGAGCAATTCTCAACATCATATGGAAAAACAAAACCCCAGGATAGCCAAAACAATCCTAAACAATAAAAGAACATTGTGAGGAATCACCGTCCCTGATCACAAGCTGTACGACAGAGCAATAGTGAAAAAACGATGCTGTTCTAGCTGGATGTCTATATGCAGAAGAATGAAATTAGATCCATATTTTTCACTCTGCATAAAACTCAAGTCCAGGAGGACCAAGGTCCTCAATGTAAAACCAAATACACTAAATCTCAAAGAAGAGAAAATGGAAAAAAGCCTTGAATGCATTAGTGTAGGAGACAAGTTCCTGAACAGAACACCATTGGCTCAGGCTCTAAGATCAACAATTGATAAATGGGACCTAATGAGACTATAAAACTTCTGTAAGGCAAAGGACACTGTCAATAGGACAAATCAGTAGCCCACAGATTGAGAAAGGATCTTCACCAACCCTACATCTGACAGAGGGTTAATATCCAAAATTTACAAAGAACTCAAGAAGTTAGACACCAACAACCCAAATAACTCAATTCAAAAATGGGATACAGAACTAAACAGAGAATTCTCAACAGAGGAATCTCAAATGGGTGAGCACTTAAAGAAATGCTTAAAGTCCTTAGTCATCAGAGAAATGCAAGTCAAAACAATGTCTGAGGTTCCATCTTAGACCCAACAGAATAACTAAGATCAAAAACTCAAGAGAGGGCACACAATGGTGAGGATGTGGAGCAAGGAGAGCACTTCTTCATTGCTGGTGGGAGTGCAAACTTGTATACCACTTTGGAAATCAATTTGGCATTTGCTCAAAAAATTTTGAATAGTTCTACCTCAAGACTCAACTATACCATTCCTGTGTATATACCCAAAATATACTCCAACATCCCAAAAAGACAGTTGCTCAACTATGTTCATAGCAACTTTATTCATAGTAGTCAGAAACTGGAAACAACTTAAACGTCCCTCACGTGAAGAATGGATAAAGAAAATATGGTACAACTACACAATGGAATAGCATTCAGCTGTCAAAAACAAAGACATTCTAACTTTTACATGCAGATGGATGGAACTTGAGAATATCATCCTGAGCGAGGTAACTCTGTCTCAAAAGGGCATGCATGGAATGTACTCACTTATAAGTGGATATTACCCTTAAAATGCAGGTACCATGTTATATACAACAGACCCAAAGAAGCTAACAAGAATGAAGGTCCAAGGGAGAAAGCTTGAATTTCACTTAGAATGGGGAATAAAATGATTATAAGAGGCAGATGGAGGGAGGGAACTGGAAAGGAGGGGGAATGAGTGAGAGTTTAGAACCAGGTGTGGGGAAAGACAGGAGAGATGGCTAGATGGCCATGAAATGACTAGAAATCTGCAACTTTTGGGGGATGTGGGGGGACATCTCCAGGATAAGACAGAGACCTGGGATAAAAAAAGGCTATCAAGAATCAATGATGGTGACCGTAGCTATGGTTCACTATTGGGATATGGAACCTGATAAGACCACCTCCTATAGCCAGGTAGGAACCCCAGTGGAGCAACAGGGATACCAACCCACCCACAAAACTTTCAACCAAACAGTTATCCTATCTGCAAGAAATTCTGGGACAGGGGATGGAGCAGAGACTGAGGGAGTGCTAACCAATAACTGGCCAACATAAGACCCATGCCATGGGCAAGCACCAATCCCTAACACTATTAATGATACTCTGCTATGCTTGCAGACAGGAGCATGTTGTCCTCCAAGAGACTCCACTTGGCAGCTGACTCAGAGAGGTACAGACACCCATAGCCAAACTGTGGATGGATCTTGAAGACTCATAGATCCTGAGGAGGCTTGATGCTCCAACGTAGGTGTATGCTAGAGCAGTGATGCAGGAGTGGGTGAGTACGTGGAGGAGTACCCTCTTAGAAGCAAAGGGGAGGGGAGAGAGGGGGGATAGGATGGGGAATATGTGGAGAGGTAACAGGAAAGGGGGATATCATTTGAAATGTAAACAAATAAGATGATTAATAAAAAAGAAGAAAAGAATAAAAAGAAGTGGTGACTGTTACCTAGGTCTCAGTTGGTTTTTCTATCATCTTTCATGTGTAGAAGTGTGGCTGATGCACAAAATCACAGTTTTGTGGTCTATCACTGATAACACATCCAATATGATGCAATTACCATGACTTTACATGTTTTTTATTGCTTTTATTTTTTTATCCTTTCACCATAATCCAGAAAGAATAAAAGCAATCCATAAGTACTGCCTTGCACAGATTGTACATTCATCAGATAATTTAATGGGGATTTAGGGTCTCTTCATTTTGGATTTAAAAAGTTGAAAAAATGCAAGTTTAGCTTATTTTATTAATAAAAAGGTAAAGGAGAAATGCCAAATTATGCCTAATCAGGACATAGCTCTGAAAATTTCCCAGCGCCCTTGACATTTTCTTTAACCTCTGTCCTGATTTGGTAGCAATGGCTGCTGTAAATGTTATAGGGCTCATTATTATTTGGTATAAAAATCACAGCTTAATCACATAACTATTTTTTAATACAGAACACTTAAGGACATCAACACATAAATATAAAGGTTTGAAGAACAATATAAAAGCCTCAACCAATACAGTCATAATTAACTTACATCAAACAGCATTCTGTTTCATAAAGTGGAATCCTTGGACCAAAAGCACAAATTAGGATCAATTTATAAAGTCACAAAGATGTATTTTATTTGATCAGTAGTTATTTCTAATAAGCTACTTTTATATGTTAGATGTCAAATAAGTGAGAGTCACAAAAGCAAATAAAACTTTGCATCAACAATCCTATTGTTGACTTTTATAAATAAACCATGATGCAGTATGTTTTTTTCAATCAAGTATATAAAGTTAAATTATTATTAGTATTCATTTCTTATTTTCAAAAATGGTGGTAATCAGAGAAAAGTCAAGATGTCTCAACCCACACACAAAACTACAGTCAATGAAAGAATGCTTAGAACAGGAGAAATACCTTTCCCCAGGGAAGGGCACACCAATTAGCAATCCAATACAAAATGGTCAGTCCTGAAAACATATATACAAGTAACATTATGCAGACTAAGGGGAGTGTATTTACATATTTAGGAATATGCATGTACATAAACATATATGCAGATACATAACAACAATTAATGAGCAAAGAGATCACAAATTTGTAAGAGATCAAAAGAGGTATATGGGAGATATGAGGGAGTAGATGTAAAAGGGACATGATGCAATTACATTATAATCTCAAAAAAGCAAAGAAGTAAATTAAATAAATAGCTGACATGATCATTTATTCAGTTTAGAAGCAAGAAATAAGCAACTAAGGGAAATGGGATTTAGGAAATAGGGTGATCCTAGAAATGCTAGAGAAATGGAGATTTTTCATAGGCTCTTAGCAAGATTACAAAACACGGCACCTCACTAGAGAGGTCCGGAAGGTAGAGAATGTCAGGGATTGCTCAGGGAACTGGTGTGCTAGCATGAAGGAGTTAGCTACTCTCTGGGACTCAGGAAGCTCCTGTCGTGTCTGCTTCGATGGTCTCTTGCACCACAAAGATGTTGACTAGGTGGTCAAACACTCCGACAAAATAACGACTATGCCAACTCTGAAGTCAATGAGAATGTCCCCCACAGGCTTTATGTTTGAATACTTGGTCTCCAGTTGGTGGAATTATTTGTAAAGGATTCAAAGGTATGATCTTGTTCAAAAGAGGTATGGCAATAGGGGAAAGCTTGGAGGTTTCAAAAGACTTGCAACATTTCCAGTGTGTTCTCTGCCTTCCACTATGGTCCAAGATGTAATCCCTCAGCTGCTGCTCAAGGTGCCTGAAGCTTGCTACCTCCAATCTGCCACCATGAACTCTAAGTCTTCGAAAGAGTAAGCCTCAAATAAACTCTTCTATAAGCTGCCTTGATCATAGTGTCTTATCACAATAGGAGAGTGCATTGTGGGTTTCAACAATACCAGCTGACATGCGGTTGACAGTTCTTCTGCACTTCAAGTCTGGCACAGAGGAAAATGAAAATTGATTGAATTGAATCTGTCTCCTGAGCTCTTTCTTTGAACTTATGAACTGTTCAGCCATCCAGGTTTTACATTTCAGTGTTTCTCTCCAGAAAACAGTGTGGCAGCTGGGTGCCATCATGTTGCATTTGGTACGAACTGTGACTTCACAGTTGAATTTTCAAAATTTCTCTCAGCATATTTTATTTAGCTAAAATGAAAAAGCTACCAAGTTCACATGTGTCCATGAGGCTTTATAATTTATAATTTAAAACTTTATAATTTTCTTCTGAGTCCTGCTTGCCCTTTATTCTCCCAATAACTGTCACTCAAGTTCACCTTCTTCCAGGACCCTATAGACACCTAACTAGGGCAACTGAACTCACAGAAACACAGTCTTTTACATTGAATTTATGTGTATCTAACACAGCATTACAAGCTCACTCAAAGACTAGAATGAGCCTTCTATTTGGGATAACAAATTTATTGACTGCTATACATGGTGCGCAAATGAACATATGGGAGAGCTCTATGTGTGACAATTCTATTTTTATTTTATGTAAGTAGAATAATTGTTATTATTCATTCATGTATATATTTACTATACATGCATTGATTAACTATCTATGACACATGACATCTGGCAGATTGTGTGTGGTCTTTGAGGTACTGTAGCCATAAAGTGGAAACTGCACTCTATCCCTGATTTTTAAATGATGTAAAAGAGTGTTTATTTCCTTGAACTTTCTTTTATATATTTTAGCTTTCTAGGGATGATATGTAATGATTCCCTTAAAAAACTATTCACTTTTATATTATTTCAGACTTGGTTAAAGAGTATAACCAGAAAGATGCATTTCAATGAAAAGATTCAAAATGGGCAGAGAACCAATGTGTTTTATTAGAAGTCTGCTTATTGATTTGCCCTTATCTTGAAATACAAACTTTATGCATCTTTATCCTCTCTTCTTTGTTTTTACTTTAAATTTGTTACCTATTATGAAACTCTAACTTCTTGAAATCTTAGAAAAAAGGATAAGAATAATAAAACTGATTCAACTCATTATACAAAATTGATCTGGATAAAATCTGGAAAGTATTCTAATTACACAGGTAATTACACTGCTTGAAAAAATCTCCACAAGACCATGTATGTAGACACATGTAACATTTACACACACCAAAAAATGTCATATAATTTATTTTCATTTTGAAAAACATAAATACAGAAATTGAATCAATTTTTACAAACATTTAAGGCAACCACAGAATGTGATTTTAAATCAATTAAACCTAATACATATATATTATTTATGAAAATATTTTATATATTAAATATACAAGCAATATATATCCTTTTCTTTTCTGGTAATTTAGTAATTAATATGATTGTATTTTTTAAAAGTATGGCCTATAATAAATTGGAATAAAAGTATACATGAATATGGGTAGTGATGCCATGTTATTCTCCTTTCTGTGAGAAGCATGGTCTCACAGGTCTTTCTGTTCTGTGAAACAGCGTTTTTAGGCATGCAAATGCTGTACCCACATATACCTGTAGAAAACAAAATCTCAGAAGGGTTGTGTAATACAACCAAATTCTCAGCACATAATAGATTCAAATCCCATTAATTATTCCATAGTTTATCTTCTTGTCTTAATATTATATTACACCCTATTAGAGAAAGTGAGACTCATTGGTAAAAATATACCTACCTTAGACATCTGTCTTGCTTAGTTAAGAGCATTGTAGGGAAAACACCAAGAAGTTGCACTATTTTGGTCTAAGATGTGGCTCAGTGGTTGAGTGCTTACCTACTGTTTGATGTCCCAAGGTTCATTCTCAGTATCACAAGAAAAGAGGAAGATGAACAGAGTGAGGAAGCAGATGTAGAGAAGAAAAAGAATGAGAAGAGGTGAGCAGAGGTCGGGGATCAGGTCTGGAGATGACCTGTATGTAGTTGGTTGGTTGGTTGGTTGGTTTGTTGGTTGGTTGGTTGGTTGGTTGGTTTGGTTGGTTTGGTTTGGTTTGGTTTAGTTTGGTTTGGTTTAGTTTAGTTTAGTTTGGCTTGGTTCGCTTTTGCTTTTGCTTTGTAACTATCTAAAGACGAAACTCAATAGCAAAGGGGAAAAATTTAAACTGCATAAAGAAGGAATGAGCAATGTTGAATGCTGAAATACTCTGAGAATTTAAGGAGGAAGCAAGGAAATATTCAGATATTCCTAAAGATTACATGGTTTAAATATAGTTTGGGCATTTCACACAGATGATGCTTGTGTGCTTTGTCTAAAGGGAATTATAAAATTCAAGGACATTCATGATGACATGCCTTGTCGCTGCTGCCAGCTTTTTTTCTCCAAAACATTTGATGACTATCTATTGAAAACATTATTCATGTTCATACCACCTAAAGAATTGAGTTTGGAATCAAACAGAGAATATTTTCACTGTGCTAAAAAAAAGAGAGAAAAGAAAAAAGAAAAACTGATGAAAACAAGATCAGGTGCCAACACATCAAATGATGTTGCTGAAGATATGCAAAATGTGTTCAGCAATGATTTGTATCCTTATCTAAGGTAATAAGTAAAATTCAACCAGCAATAACTCCGAGTTAAGAGTAAGGAAGCTCCCCTAAAAGAAATGATTCAGGGAGGTTTAGAAGAGCTGTAGAGATAGAGCAGTTGTTCTTGCAGAGGACTAGAGATCAATTCCCAGCACATGCATGGTGATTCACAACCATGGGTAACTCCAGTTCCAAGAAATCTGATGACTTCATTTGGTATCTGTAGGCAATGCATACATGCAGTACACATGCACACTTGCAGTCAAACACTCTTGTACATAAAATAAATATAAATAAACTGTTTAAGAGAAAATACTTAGAGTGCTAGGAACATCTGAACACCTTTGAATCTCTTTAGTGGGCAATTTTGTAGATAATCTAGAATTTGAGTTTGCTACTGTGACTGTACTGTGGGTTAGAATCTCAATAATTTTAGGATAAATATACATGAAATATTAAAAGTGCTAATAAGTTAATCATAAAATATGTACATGTAGCCTGCATGATGGTTTATACCTGCAATTCTAGCACTTGAGAAACTGAGGACAGGGGATTCTGGATCCAGCCCAGCCTGGGCTATGTAGAAATCATGTTTCCAAATATAAAATCCAATAACAAAACAAAAAAATTATATGCTAACTTTTAAAGTCTTCCTGAATTTATCATTATTTTTTAACATGTCATTTTCTTGACTAGAGAAGTGCATCTCACTCAACCAATTACTAGATTTGTGGCTCAATAAATTCTCATAATATCTAATAACAACTACCTTAAATTTTGATATGCAGTCCCTAGAGCTTTAACTATTTGATATCTGATATATCATATATTAGACTAATTTTCACAAAACCAGGGAAAAAGCAGTTATCAACTTAAATAGGCACTGAATTGTTCCATTTAAAAAACACACACACATATAGTTTTACCTGACAAGATAAAGAGACTAATGTTTATTACTTATTATATAAAATCCCAAAATATAAATGTAAAGTTTTAAACTTATATCGTATTTTAGGAACTTATAGTTACTTTATAGGAAAATAGAATTCTTCATGGAAAAGTTCTCTCCCCATATTCCCTCTGGGCAACTGAACTCAAACGGGGTAAAGAAATTATACATGTATCATAAGTAGGACATTCATGTCCCATAGGTTAATGCTTTAATTGTCCTTGTAATCCAAGACTTTTGGTAAACTATGTCCTGATTTTAGTTTTATAATACAGAAAACATTTTTCATATGTCAGAAAGCATTATCCAGAGAAGCTCACAGACATCTATAGTGCACCTGTTAGTAATCTCTCTGCTGGTTCAGAAGCCCACCAATTAGAGTGCCCATTGGAGAGATCATTCAAGTATATTTTGGGCACACTTTGTTGCCTTCTCAGGTCAGCTGGTTTTATCACTTGGAAATATTTCACAATTTTATTAATATTACTATGAAAGAACAGCTTAAAATAAACAGGAATGTCTGAGTAAATATTAGTGTCATCAAATAAAAGTTGTCTGTCCGTGAACAATATAATATAATGTAACTGCCAAAATGAATGTGTAGATACTGAGCATCAATGCTGGAAACTGCCCACGACCACAGGAAGGCCAGACCTTTTAAAAGTAGCAGAAAACAAATGGAAAATATTCTAAATTTTAAATTATTAGCAAATTGATGATGGAAAACACTTTAAGAACAAAGGAAGAACATAACAATGAAGGCAGAAATAAAATAAATTACAGATGACCAAAAAAATTTGGTTTCTTCCTTTCCAATTTATAATCCCTTTATCTCCTTTAGTTGTCTTATTGCTTCAGCTAGAACCTTGAGTACTATCTTGAATAGAAAATGGGAAATAGTGTTGAATGCACTGGTATAGGAGACACTTTCCTGAACAGAACACCAATGGCTCAGGCTCTAAGATCAACAATTGATAAATGGGACCTCATGAAACTGAAAAGCTTCTGTAAGGCAAAGGACACTGGCAATCGGACAAAATGTTAGCATACAAATTGGGAAAGGATCTTTATCAACCCTACATCTGCCAGAGGGTTAGTATGCAAAATTCAAAAGGGACTCAAGGAATTAGACACCAACAATCCAAATAACCCAATGTAAAAATAGGTACAGTGCAAAACAGAATTCTCAACAAAGGAATCTCAAATTGCCTAGAAGCACTTAAAGAAGTGTTCAAAATCTTTAGTCATCAGGGAAGTCCAAATCGAAATGACCCTGAGATTCCATCTTACACCTGAAAGAATTGCTAAGATCAAAACCTCAAGTGATAGCGCATGTTGGCAAGGGTGTAGAACAATGGGAACACTCTTCCTTTGTTCACCAGCAAACTTATACAACCACTGGACAAATGGGATAGGAGAGAACATAGGAAGTCTAGGGGGGTGAC
Source organism: Tokudaia tokunoshimensis (assembly GCA_036184795.1). Taxonomy (NCBI): domain Eukaryota; kingdom Metazoa; phylum Chordata; class Mammalia; order Rodentia; family Muridae; genus Tokudaia; species Tokudaia tokunoshimensis. The sequence goes on from BTHU01000003.1 coordinate 32,118,173, forward strand.
CCTATCTGAGATTACTATCAGATTGGGATATAGAAATTGAAATTTCTGTCGTCTATAGCCGGATAAGACTTCCAGAGGAAGAAGGGAAATATCAATCCATCCCCATAACCTTCAACCCCAAATTTGTCCCACCTATGAGATTCGCAGGGATAAAGGTGAAACAGAGACTGAGGGAACAGCCAACCCATGTCTGTCCTACTTGAGACCCATCCCATGTGAGAGAGCCACTCCCTGACACTATTAGTGATACTCTGCTATGCTTGCAGACAGGAACCTATCAAAACTGTCTCTGAGAGACTTTATCCCCGCATCGGATTGAAGCAGATATAAAGACCCACAGGCAATCATCAGGCAGAGCCTGGAGAGTCTTGTGCAAGAGTGGGAAATAGACGTGAGGAAGGTGAAGGGGTCAAGGACACCACATAAAGACCGACAGAGTCAACTAACCTGGGACCATGGTGACTCACGGAGCCTGGACCACCATCAGGGAGCATGCAGGAGCAGTCCCTAGATTCCCTACATTCATAGCAACTATTCAGCCTGGACTTCATGTGGGGCCCCAAACCAGTGAAGCAGGGCCTACTGTGGTCTCTGTTTCCTGTAACCGGATCCCTTACCCTATCTGGACTGCCTTGTTGGGTCTCAGTGGGAGATGATGTGCCTAGTCCTGCTGGGACTAGATGCCCAAGGGTGGGATGATACTCAAAAGGGACTACCCTTCTCTGAGGAAGAGGGAGAAGGATTTGTAAGGGTAGGATTGGGAAGGGAGGACGGAGGAACTGTCATCAGGATGTGAATAAAAGTTTATTAATTAATTAATCTTAATTAATTAATTAAAATGAAGATCTATTATATTTAGTTGACTTTATATTCATTTTCTAAATCTACAGAGCAGTGTTTCTTTAAGAATTTGAAGTTCCCTGAAAGGCCAAGAAGTAGCCTCATTACCAGGATCAACTCTCCCCTGGTAAGGAGATTCTCTGAAAGGCCTGTTTCATTTTAGAAATTGTGTGAATGTTGCTTGCTTTCTTTCTCTCTCTTCTTTCTTTCTTTCTTTCTTTCCTTTTCTTCTTTTCCTCCCCGAGATAGGGTTTCTCTGTGTAGCCCTGGCTATCCTGAAACTCACTCTGTAGACCAGGTTAGCCTCGACCTCCCAAGTGCTGGGATTAAAGGCAATGAGCTACCACTGCCCAGCGACTGAATGTTGCTTTCTAATCCATGCAGTTATGTGGAAAACAGTTTACACTTTTACACCATACAAAGTGTCATATTTAGGATTTCCATTGCTGTGAAGAGACCAAGGCACTCTTTTAACACACATTTCATTGAAGTTGGCTCACATTTTCAGAGATTTGGTCCATTATCACCATGGTGGGAGCCATGGCAGTGTCCAGGCACCCATGGTGCTAGAGCTGCTGAGATTGCTACATCTTGATCTGAAGGCATCCAGGAGGGCACTGGAATTCCACACCGGGCAGAGCTTGAGCATAGAACTCAAAGCCTGCGTCCACAGTGGCACACTTCTTCCAACAAGGCCACACCTATTCTAACAAGGCCACACCTACTTTAACAAGGCCACACCTACCCTAACAAGGCCACACCTACTTTAACAAGGCCACACCTATTCTAATAAGGCCACACCTACTCTAACAAGCCACACCTACCCTAACAAGGCCACACCTACTCTAACAAGGCCTCATCTCCTAATAGTGCCATTCTTAAGGACCAAGCATTCAAACATATGAATCTATGGAGCCAAACCTACTCAAATTACCACATAAAGCCTCACCTTTAAAAATACAGCCATACAGCAATGAGCGAATTGTAACCATCAAATTACATCTCTGTAAATTTTCACATTGATTTAGTAATTTTTAATACCAAAAGATGAAGCAACATTGGTCTCATATGAAACATAATTTACATAAATCCATCAATATCTACTATGTTTATTTTAATTACTGTGTAACAAATCAACACAACTCCCTAGTGTTAAATTAACTCTAATATGTTATGCCAGAGTTGTACTGGGTGAAAAATTCTGCATCAAATCACCTGGTCCTCTCTCCAAGGCCTCAGGAGACTGAAATCAATAAGTCGTCTGGATTCAGTCTCACCTGTGGCCCAGGCTCTTCTTAAGCAACTTGGTTGGCAGAATTTGATCTATTGAGGATTTAGGATTCAGGCTCTCGTGGAATCACACTATTTCAAGATGTATTTGGAGACTGTCCATGCTGCTTAGCATTTCTGAATGTTCCATTTCTGAACTGGAGCTTCTTTAAAGTAGTCCCACTAATTTAGTCAGCTGCCTCAACTAAGACGATCTCCTTTCTGCTTAGAGTTAAGTCTTCCGAGATGTTAGTTCTGCCTTTAAATTCTCTGTAACTTCACCATGTAAAAAGAAATAAAATTGGAAGTAGTATATCTATATGTCTCCTCATGTCTTTGGGGGGAAATATGGGGTGTGAAGATCAGTAGTTGAAATTATGGAGGACACTGTAGACTTCTCTCTGTGTCCTTGTCTGTTCAGGTATTTGGAAAGCCGTTTTCATGATGAGTTCATGAAGATAAAAATTACATGAAAGTTACTATTAAATCAGTGGCACAAGTTGCCTGGATTTCCTGTTAAAGGGGTCTAGAGATGATCATTAAAGCCTATCAAGAATTATGAAATGTAAAAGATTTGGGAATTAAGAATAGTCCAGTAATATTTTCCTAGTTTAAATGTCATTACATTGTTGAGAGAAACAGAACTAGATGGTTTAAATGTCTAGTTACTTAATGTTGTAATGGAGTCAATTAGATATCTGGTTATGCTTTACAATACCAGAATGACTGGTATACATATGGTAAGTGCATACGTATACCAGCAGCAATAGGATATATTCCTACAGTGCTATCTCTCGATCTATTGCTTTGCAGTCCCAGGTTCACCTTTTATGACTGCATTGTGAAAGTGAAGTGGAGCCCTTTAGCTGAGCCCTCTATTTTTCTTTCGTCATCTTGTCTGAGGTTTTGTCAATACAGTCTTCTGGAGAATCATTGCAATAGGCTGAGGTATCACTTTCAGGGTCTGTCTTAGTCGAGTCACCTACCCTCACCACATCTCTCTCCCTTCCTCCTTTTCTCTTTTCTTTCTCCTCCGCCTCTCTTTATCTTTCTTTAGCACAGACGGTTTCTTCAGCACCAGAATACCTGAAGTTTCTCCAGTGTCCAGCTCCTGCAGAACAGAATAGCTGAAAGAAGCCAGAAGCCACTCACTCCTTTGCCTTAGGCTCCTTGTGGCTAGCTTTACTTAGTGCTCCAGATGGTAGATGTCTTACAGTTGCTGCCTGCTAGGCACCACAGTGCTATTTAGTGAATGAGGCTAAACATTCAGTATGGTCTCTATGCTAAAACCCTTAGCTAAGTGTCAAGGTGTCTTCCCTTGGAGTCCTGTTACGACATTGGAGATAGTAGCTATTCCATTGATATTCATTTGACCTCCTATTTGTCATTTTAACTAATAAGTCATTGTTCTAACTTTCCATTACCACTAATAGGTCTTCATATTAAGCATTCCCATTCTTATTACTGTGAGTTTTATCTGTTGGATGCAATAGGATGTACTGTTATCTGGTGGCTAAAAAGATTCATATTGATCTCTCATCTGTTACACTGCCTCAACCTTTCACTGAACATCTATTAGGTACTGTATCTGTGTTGAATACTGAGGATATCGAACTAATAGCATATAAACAAGTTCTGTCCTTATCACTAATAAAATTAAATCCCATGTGCAAAAAGTAATATACAATGAAAACATCTGTTGAGTTCTGATAGAGGCATAGCACATAATGAATCAGGAGGACAGGGAAGAGGATTGTAGGAAACTTACAATGAATCATGTAGGAAGCCATGTGGTATGTTCACTAAATGTAAAAATCAGAGGCAAATAGTTTCAAAGAAGTATGTAAAGAAGGCTTGTTCTAGAAATAGATTCTCAGATTTATTTTTCAGACCCGAAAAATTTTCTGCTCTCAAGTTATGTTGACTGCAATTTATAACAATCTTGAGAACTTAGAGAATTCTTAGTGTTTTCTCTAACCAATTTTCCTATGATTATAAAACAAAATCAATGTCTCTAATCAAATTATCTGTGCTGTGCCCTGTCACTTCCATAATTGTGTGTTATGCTTAGGATAACTGTAGAAGGAAGAGTTTGCTCTGTTTCTTTTTAAAACTTTACTCCATATATAGGTATAATCTGGGGAAATGGCATTAAACAAATCCTCTAATTAATTTGATCCTTTGTACATCAAAGGCTCATGTGGTCACTTATGTATCAATCATTAACAACCATTGCCTCGTCTACTTTAGTTCACAAAATTTTCCTCAGTTATGAACCATTTCACAATTTTTTTACTTTATGTGTCTCTAATAGAAGTCCCTCTGACATACCTCCATTCAGGTCACCATACCAGGTAACCAACCACAGTGTTGATCAATGCAAGGATGATCAGATAAAAAAAAAAAAAGATCTGTTGACATGTGTGTCATGTCAACATGTGTATGCTTTTATAGTAGCCAATGGCCAACTATAAGTTAAAAAAATACTATATATGTCTTTTAATGCTTTGTATTTTTGCTTTACACTTCTCTCAGATCCAAAATGTGAGCTGTTGTTTGTAATTTGGCATAAAGGCTTCTAAATACAAATGAATGTATCTTAAGTAGTAAAGACTGTAGTAGGTACAATAGTTTATTTCAGATAACATGCAGAATAGGTATCCTAATCCCTTCACACAGGCTTACAGATGAAAGACAGAATGTGAAAACTGGAATCTGATCACAAATCTCTCCCTTACGTTGAAGATTTTCTATGTCCAATCACATTAGGACAGTGGAAGGCCTGTGATTGGACAGGGAAAAGGGAGGCGGAGCTAAGGGGAGGTGGGGGACAGAGGTCTCCGGAGAAGGGAAGAGAAATGGAGTCAAATGTGATGTTATCAAAAGGTTAGAATAATTGGGTTAAGGCTTTATCATTATCAATTGTCTCTGAAATTACTGTATTGGCATCTTGTAATTATGATTTTAAATATATATAAATCTAATTGGCTAAATAAGCATTAAGAGTCATGCTTCTACCAGGTAATTGGGGGATGAGATGACAGACTATGGGTTGTGTGGGCGTTGTGTGGAAACCAGCTCACAGGAGCCCTGCGGGAGAGTTGCTGATCAGGGGTTGGAATGTGGGTAGGCTGGTAGACCACAGGAGCGTGGGCCTAACCTGTGGAGAGTTTGCAGCTCCATTGGCGGGCTATCAGGAACCCTTTGGCCTGGTGTGAGGTCTGCAGATCGCCATTGCCTTGCCGGTGATAACACCCTTATAATTTTTACACAACATACTTTGATCGTATTCCTTTCTCTCTACCAACTTTTCCCAGATCCTCCCCCATTCCCTACCCACCCAGCATCAAGTTCTTTTTCTCTTAAAAAAAATAAAACAAGAAGATGGATTCAGCTTTGTGATGGCCAAAGCTCCTGAGCATAGGCTTGGCTTGGAGGGTGGTTGAGATATCCAGTGACACTCCATTAAAGAATATTGATTTTCCCTTCCCAAGAACCTATCATTTAAAAATAGCTTCCCTATTAGGGGTGGAACTTTGTGCCCACAGGACCCTAGTTCAGTTCCCAGCACCCACATAATGGCATATAGCCATCTGTAACCCCATTTGCAGGGAACCACAGTGTCCTTTTCTGGATTATGCTGGCCCCAGAAAAATTGGAAATACATATATTCTGGCTAGTAACCATACACATAAAATAAAATGAATCGTTTTGATCTCAGGCCTTTCTATTTTGATTTTCATTAAGAGGAATGGATACAGAAAATGTGGTTTACACAATGGAATACTACTCAGCTATTAAAAACAATGAATTGATGAAATTCTTAGGCAAATGGATGGAACTCAAATATATCATCCTGAGTGAGGTAACCCAATCACAAAAGAACACACATGGTATGCACTAACTGATAAGTGGATATTAGCCCAGAAGTTTGGAATATCCAAGATACAATTCATAGACCAAACAAAGCTCAAGAAGAAGGAAGACCAAAGTATGGATACTTTGGTCCTTCTTAGAAGAGAGAACAAAATACCTATGGGAGGAAATACAGAGACAAAGTGTGGGGCAGAGACTGAAGGATGGCCATCCAGAGACTGCCACACTTGGGGATCCATCCCATATACTGTCACCAAATCAAGACACTAATGTGGATGCCAACAAGTGCTTGCTGACAGGAGCCTAATATAACTGTCTCCTGAGAGGCTCTGCCAGTACACGACAAATACAGAGGTGGATGCTCTCAGCCAACCATCGGACTGAGTACAAGGTCCCCCATGGAGAAACTAGAGAAAGGACCCAAGGAGCTGAAGGGGTTTGCAGCCCCACAGGAGGAACAACAATGTGAACCAACCAGTACCCCAGAGCTCCCAGGGACTAAACCACCAACCAAAGAGTACGCATGGAGGGACCCATGGCTCCAGTTGCATATGTAGCAGAGGATGGCCTTGTTACACATCAAAGGAAAGAGAGGCCCTTGGCCCAATGCCCCAGTGTAGGGTAATACCAGGACAGGGAAGCATGAGTTGGTGGGTTGTTGAG